>CAMRHE010000319.1:1200000-1800000 GCA_947044405.1 Leptodactylus fallax
AGCAAAAATGCGCCAAAAATTGCAACTCTTTGCTGCAAATTGTAAACATAATCAATTGTACAGCACAGTGTATCAGTGGTTAACTCTGTTGCCTTGCAGCGCTGGAGTCCTGGGTTCGAATCCAGGCAAGGATAACATCACCAAGGAGTTTGTATGTTCTCCCTGTGTTTGCGTGGGTTTCCTTCCACGCTCCAGAGACATACTGATAAGGAATGTAGATTGTGATCCTTACTTAGAACAATGAGTGATGACAATATCTGTAAAGCACCACGGAACATGATGGTGTCATATAAGTGGTTAAAATAAAATAAAGTAATAAATTTCTTAACACATGTTATACCTAGAGCAGAAGAAAAAGTGCTGTCTATGTCTTTAAACCTCTACCCAAGTGCAGTCTCCACTTCATCAATTTCATTATATTGTAACTCATTCAAAATAAACACTGGCAAAAAAGTGTAAAAGTTCATCTGTGCCGGGGACAAAATGTACCTTCAGTTATAAATTTCTGCAGACTGTTGGATATCTACTTCACAGATATTCATTGAAGTTCACTTACACCAGGTTGGTCATCTCACACCATACTAGGGTTATTTTTATCTAAGTCCAAAGGTAAGCAAGAGGACACCTGTATGACAGCAGCAGCAAGGAGAAGTAAAGCGAGGTATAATAACACCAACAAGTATGTGTAATATGCTCTCTCTCAATAGGCTCGATAGACGATTCTGTTTTTTCTGCTATATGAGGCAAAAATTGATATGGCAACACTCCCCCTCCCCCCCACACACAGTTAGAAAATTAGGCTTGACTAGCACTGTGCATGCGCACCACTCAGTACTGAAGTCACCTGACTGATATGCTACTGAGCCCCCGACGCATGCACAGTGATTGAAAGAAGCTGGGGATGTACACTCAGCCTTAGTGCTCAGCTTAAAGGGGTTGTCCAGGAATTGGACAAACTCCAAGGGGGCCCTGGGTAGGTGTAACTTAAAAAAAAGATACTTGCCAGCCCCCAACATTCCAGTGTCTGCCGCACCAGCACGTTCTCCAGAAGCCCTGCTTCCTATGTCACTGCTGAGCCTTAGTGGTCGCTGGAAAGGGACTGGTGATGTATGTGAGTGACATCACTGGTCCATCTCCAGCAACTGCTCACGTGGGACACAGACCTAGAGAATGAGGCATGGCGCAAGACCCAACAGGCTGCAGCAGCAGACATAAGAGCACCAGAGAAAGGTGAGTATTTTTTTATGTTACACCTGCTCCAGCTCCTCTTTAAGAAATATGTCCCATAGTGGCCCTTTAACATAATATAATGTTCCACAGTGGTCCCCACACATAGTATAATGTCCCATAGGGGTCCCTTCAAACAGTATAATGTTCCATAGTGGCCCCTCTAGACAGTATAATGTCCCATATTGGCCCTTGAACATAATATAATGTTCCACAGTGGTCCCCACACATAGTATAATGTCCCATAGGGGTCCCTTCAAACAGTATAATGTTCCATAGTGGCCCCTCTAGACAGTATAATGTCCCATAGTGGCCCTTTCACATAATATAATGTTCCACAGTGGTCCCCACACATAGTATAATGTTCCATAGTAGTCCCTTCACACAGTATAATGTCCCATAGTGGCCCCTCTAGACAGTATAATGTCCCATAGTGGCCCTTTCACATAATATAATGTTCCACAGTGGTCCCCACACATAGTATAATGTCCCATAGTAGTCCCTTCACACAGTATAATGTCCCATAGTGGCCCCTCTAGACAGTATAATGTCCCATAGCGGTCCCTTCACACAGTATAATGTCCCATGTGGCCCTTTCACACAGTATAATGTCTCACAGTAGCCCCTCTTTTGTGCCTCTTCAGATCTCAGAGACCTCCTAAATGATGTTTAAGACTGCTGAGGCCTCTGGGCCCTAGCAGTCATATTGGCATCATGAAGCATAATGACACCGCCATAACCGTGACTGCTGAGGCCCAATCTCCAACGTCTCTGAGACAAGAAGAGGCCCGAAGACTGATGCTGGAGTCCAGGAGAGGTGAGGAACACTGTTTGTTATGTTCACTCACCTCCCCTGGGCCTCTGCCCATTATACCCTGAGATCTGATAATAATAGCAGTTCTGTTTCAGATTTGTTCGGTCCAAACTAAACCACCAGGCGAACCTTGTGTGACGAATCTTGCAAGGTACGCCTAACAAATACTATCAGTGCTGCCCCTTCAGGAACTTGGCAATCTGCCATCTGAGGTTAGATACTCATCTCTCTTATGGCATATGAGGCCTTGAATAGACTAATGGGTGTCAGTAAGATAGGGCACAGGATGGTTGAGTGTGTTTGAAGAGGAAGTTTTTATATTAAGACAAAAGTCTGTGGAGGAAGTCAGACAAGTGGATTAAGCATTGCCTAAAGTGTATTAATTGTCTGCACAGTCACCTTTATACAGAAAAATCCGTCTGGTTATTTGGTTCAATGCCTTCTGTCAAAATCTCAAAGTTCCAGCCAACAGCATGATGTCTGTTATACGGTATAGAGAGTACTATTATGTCTATTAAACTTACTACTATTAATATAAATTTTTCCTGCTGTATACTATGTACAATATATTGCAATAAAATTTCAGTGTCCATGCAGTAAAGTCTATATGCATAATAAAAGAAATGAAGGCAGCCACATATAAACCTAAATTCCAAAAAAGTTAGAATGCTGTAAAATGTAAAGAAAACAAGAATGCAATGATTTGAAAATCACATATAACCATATTTTATTCACAATAGAACATAGAAAACATATGATAAGGTGAAAGTTACACAATAGAATATAGATAACATATCAGAAGGTGAAAGTTACATAACGAAACATAGAAAACATACCAGAAGTTGAAAGTTACACAATAGAAAATAGATAACATATCAGAAGGTGAAAGTTACATAATAGAACATAGAAAACATATCAGAAGGTGAAAGTTACATAATAGAACATAGAAAACATATCAGAAGGTGAGTTACACATTAAAACATATAACACATATCTAAAGTTGAATATCAAAATTAGTTTGAAATATCACATGTTTTCTATTGGTGAAAACACCTGGAGTCTTCTTCCGAGAAGCCATTCTGTTGTGATGGATGCAGTATGTGGTCTAGCATTGCATTGTCTTGCTGAAATATGCAAGGCCCTCCTTCAAAAAGACTGTGGCTGGATGGGAGCAAATGTTCTTCTAAAATCTCTATATACTGGTCAGCATTGATAATGCCTTTCAAGATGTGTAAGCTGCCTTTGCTATAGGCACTAACACAGTCCCATACAATCAGAGATGCAGGCTTCTGAGCTGTGCAATAATAACAAGCCTGTGCAGGGTCCGTGTTTGAAGGGCACAGAACAATTCATTTGCTTAAGCGAGCCTGGGCTGCAAAATGGACAGGAATAGGGCCTATCCTGAGTCTTTCCCGGGGCTCACAGTCCTATACATAGACCTGTGATAATACACGGGCATGTGTAGGGGGTCATTAGAATATAATGGGTCAGTGTACTAGCCATGAAAAGCATGGCTAGCACACTGACAATGCTCATGATTGTGTACATGGAGCCTCACACTTACCTAATGTAATAATATCTATCCAGCCGCACTCACTGAAAATAGCACCATCATGCTAACTGTAATGTAATGGCATATAATATAGTAACATAATAATTCTACAAAATTTCAGAAAATCTCCAATAAAATGGAGTGTACTTGGAAAAAAAAATTAAAATTAAATTATATATATATATATATATATATATATATATATATATATATATATATTGTATATTCACCTACAAATACACCCCAATAAATCCAATAAATAAACAATATATCGTTCGCCCAGGCAAACGAGGTGTAGAACAGCGTGACACCGCTGTACCCTGCACATGTGGTATGTTGGAGGAGCACTGTGAATTGTCCCTGCAGTGGAGACTGAGGAGACAGTGGAGGATGAGGCGGACATTGTTGCAGGACCAACGGCGTGAAAACATGGAGGCAGAAGCGGCGTCACCTGTCCAAGTTGCTGGTGTGTCTGGGCAGGCACCACATTAACCCAGTGGGCCATAAATAACATATATTGTCCTTGACTGTAGTTACAGCTCCACACGTCGGCGCTGCCGTGCACTTTGGCAGACACCGACAGGCTCAAGGACTGGCCCGACTTTTCTTCTACATATTTGTGCAGGACTGGTACTACCTTCTTGGCAAAGAAATGACAGCTTGGGACTCTCCACCCCGGCTCGGTGCAAGCCATCAGTTATCTGAAAGGTGCAGAGTCCACCAACTGGAAAGGGAGTGACTGCAGCACCAGCAACTTGGACAGGAGCGCGTTCAGCTTCTGCACTGTTGGATGATTGCATGCATACTGGTGTCCCTTAGATATAGATTCTGTGATTGATTGCTGAGGCAATGACTGACTAGGAGGAGGAGGAGGAGCAGGAGCATCACGACTAGCAGATGATGGGAAGGACACAGCTTCCTTCGGCTGAGGTGGTGGAGCCTTGACTGTCTGAAATGGGGTGCGTGCCACTGGGTGCTGCAGAAGTTGCTGTGGCAGACTGGACCACCACATTGGAGCCACAGCTCTCCCAGGCCACTTTATGGTGATGCTGCATATGTTCACGCAGGGCTGTGGTGCCAATATTGGCACCCTGGCCACGCTTCACATTCTGCCTACAGATTGAACATATGGCCATGTTCACCTCCTCCGGCGGATTTACAAAAAACTGCTACATCGCTGAGTAGGTGATTTTACCCTCAACACTCTGCAGTAACTGACTGCTACTGCCACTGCCTCCGTGAACCCCTGCACCACTGCTTTCCAGGCAGGTAGGCTGCTGCGAAGCAGGTGGTCTACCCCAGGCATGTTTAGCTCCCGACCTCCCACTGCTGCCACCCTGCTGACTCCCCCGCTGCCTCATGCACAAGCTGCAACCTTCTTCTCCTGATGATGATGAGGCCCCTTCGTCACCCGGCTCCCAATTCCGATCAGCTACATCGTTATCCACTACTGTATGCAGGTCACTGATGTCCTCCTCAACACCAGCTCCCACGCCACTTTCCTCATCACTACTTGCCCGCCTACCGGAGGAAGCGGTGGATGTCTCCTCCAGATCTTGGCTGAGCAATAGCTTTTGACTGTCCTCTAGTACCTCCTCCTCACTGTATAGTGGATCTGAGCCCACAGCATAGAGTACTTCTCTAGCTGAGGGAACAGAAAAGGACAGAGGCAGGTTGAGGACAGATGAGGGCTCAGGGCCTGCTGCCATGCCAACTAAAGGTTGTATCTGATGAACCCACCAACTCTTGGCTGGGGGTGTCTGATGTGACTTGGGATGAAGTGGATGACCAAGTCAACCAGTCTACAACCGTTGGGTTGCTTGTCAAGACACGACTGCTACTTGACACTGGGAGCTCAGGCCTCTGTAACTGATCCCCGCTGCCATGCCCCCTTACTCTGCTGCGACCTGTGCCTGCGCCAGAAACATTTAGGCCTGTGGCCCTCCCCTGTGCAGGGCCTGATGCTTCTCTGCCTGACATACTGTTCGATGAAAAAACTTAATTGCAAAGGAAATAAATACAGGACAAGAAGGCCTGTAATTTTCTACTTTGAAGAGAACGGCAAATATGCCCCTTATTTCTTTCCCCACTAATGAACTCCAATAAAAAAAAGTGTGATAAAGGCAGAGATTAGTGGTTAAGAATTATTGATTTTTGACAATACTGTATTGATAAATTGCCAACAACTTTATACTGGGAACAAAATGTCAAATATGGTCATTATGACTTTCCCCACTAATAAACACTTTTAAATAAGTGTTAGGATAACAGCTAACTGCACAGATCAGTGGCTATTATTGAATTTTGTCTGTTTCCAGACTAATAAACGCCTTGAAGACTCAGATATGAGTAATGAGCAGCAGTATAACGGCAGTGAGTGCTGCAATGTATATTAAAATTCTTGCTGTAAATGACGCTGCAACCACCCCAAAGCCTTCTTTCAATTCCTTCCTATCCTTTCCCTACAGTTCTAGGCTCTTTCCCTGAACTTCTATATGTTTTCTGAGTCTTTCCCTAGCTCCTGCCGACGTCTGTCGATACAGTAAGAGTGATGTGAAATGACTGTACCTAAAATGGCCGAGGGTTTTTATAGGGCTGTGACATCACGGCTGGCTGGCTGCTGATTAGCTGCACGCTTGGCATTGTGGGCGATGTGGCGTTCCCAGAGTCCCTTCCCCCTTGTCCTAACATGTGCAGCAGCCATTTTATAACAAAAATGTGATTCGATGCATCGAAGCGTGAGGAAATCCGGAATCGAGGCAAATAGAAGATTTCCTGAAATTCGGATCGAATTCCATTTCTGCAGCTTCGATTCGCTCTTCTCTAATCAGTATATATATATATATATATATATATATACACACAGTGGGGAAAAAAGTATTTAGTCAGCCACCAATTGTGCAAGTTCTCCCACTTAAAAAGATGAGAGAGGCCTGTAATTGTCATCATAGGTAGACCTCAACTATGAGAGACAAAATGAGAAAACAAATCCAGAAAATCACATTGTCTGATTTTTTTTAAAGAATTTATTTGCAAATTATGCAAAATAAGTATTTGGTCACCTACAAACAAGCAAGATTTCTGTCTCTCACAGACCTGTAACTTCTTCTTTAAGAGGCTCCTCTGTCCTCCACTCATTACCTGTAGTAATGGCACCTCAAACAGTCACTCTCCAAAGTCCACTATGGTGAAGACCAAAGAGCTGTGGAAGTGTAAGAGACAGCCAATGTTGTCTTAAGCTTCATTTGTCTGTATAAACTGTTAATGTTGAATGTATTTCTGTGATTCTGTTCCTTTAAGACAGCAGCCATTGTAATTGTGACATGATGCTGGAGTGAGACCCCCCCCCCTTTTATGTGAGCTTGCCTGTTCTGCAGACAGAGTGTGAGCAGAGAAGCAGGAAGTGACGAGAGAGAGAGAGCAGCAGCCATCTTAGCAAGTGTTGTATTGAACTGGTGTGGAGATTTTTCTGTACAGCTAAGCTGTATCTTGGTCCAGAGACAAACAGAGTGTAAAGAGACAACAGGACTAGTGAGTCCACGTGAAAGGAACTGTGCTCAGTGGCTGATCAGTGAGACTGACATTGTGACTGTGTATATGGATACCACAGATAGAGACTCGCAGTGCTGTTGATGTACTGGACGGCACCTGCTAAATCCCGGCTTACATCCCAGCTCAGTGTATGGATTCGGCAGGACTGTCAGTGTGCTGAGTGGAATCTGCTGTTGGATTACATTGCATTCAGTTGGTTTCCCTGTCTGTTAAAGAGGACTTCATTTCTCCCAAGATCCTGATAACCGTGAGGAGAGGACGCTTCACTATAAAAGAAAGGACCGACTTTGGGCCCCACCGCGCGCTTCTACGGACTGTAAGCGGTCCACCTGGACCACTGGGGAAAAGGGGGTGCACCCAAATGTGAAGTCAGGGTCAGTTAGGGATAGTTTTGAGTATATTGTTCATTCAGTGTCCATACTGCAGAAGTGGACAGAGTAAAAGTAGAAACCATTGCAGAATTTGCCTTGAAATTGTTCATGCTATATTGTATATTTTGCTTGTCTTTAGCCCTGTCATTTTACCTTTAACTAGCCTTTATTAACTTATAGTAAATATATTTTTTTTTCTTGAACTACCGCGTGTGCGTTCATTTCTGGTTGCGGAGTCCAAACCACCTGCCTTGCTCTCGGTTCACAGAAGGACACCAGAAACAAAATTGTAGACCTTCACCAGGCTGGGAAGACTGAATCTGCAATAGGCAAGCAGCTTGGTGTGAAGAAATCAACTGTGGGAGAAATAATTAGAAAATGGAAGACATACAAGACCACTGATAATCTCCCTCGATCAGGGGCTCCACGCAAGATCTCACCACGTGGGGTCAAAATGATCACAAGAATGGTGAGCAAAAATCCCAGAACCACACGGGGGGACCTAGTGACTGACCTGCAGAAAGCTGGGACTAACGTAACAAAGGCTACCGTCAGTAACACACTACGCCGCCAGGGACTCAGATCCTGTAGTGCCAGATGTTGTCCCTCTGCTTAAGCCAGTACATATACGGGCCAGAAGAGTATTTGGAGAATGTCATATGGTCAGATGAAACCAAAGTAGAACTGTTTGGTAGAAACAAAACTCGTCGTGTTTGAAGGAGAGTGAATGCTGAGTTGCATCCAAAGAACACCATACCTACTATGAAGCATGAGGGTGACAACTTCATGCTTTGGGGCTGTTTCTCTGCAAAGGGACCAGGACGACTGATCCATGTACATGAAAGAATGAATGAGGCCATGTACCGTGAGACTTTGAGTGCAAACCTCCTTTCATCAACAAGGGCATTGAAAATGAAACGTGGCTGGGTCTTTCAGCATGACAATGATCCCAAGCACACCGCCAAGGCAATGAAGAAGTGGCATCGTAAGAAGCATTTCAAGGTCCTGGAGTGGCCTAGCCAGTCTCCAGATCTCAACCCCATAGAAAACCTTTGGAGGGAGTTGAAAGTCCGTGTTGCCAGCGACAGCCCCAAAAAAATCACTGCTCTAGAGGAGATCTGCATGGAGGAATGGGCCAACATACCAGCAACAGTGTGTGCCAACCTTGTGAAGACTTACAGAAAACGTTTGACCTCTGTCATTGCCAACAAAGGATATATAACAAAGTATTGAGATGAACTTTTGTTATTGACCAAATACTTATTTTCCACCATAATTTGCAAATAAATTCTTAAAAAATCAGACAATGTGATTTTCTGGATTTATTTTCTCATTTTGTCTCTCATAGTTGAGGTCTACCTATGATGACAATTACAGGCCGGCCTCATCTTTTCAAGTGGGAGAACTTGTACAATTGGTGGCTGACTAAACAGTTTTTTTCCCCACTGTATATCTCATCTGATCCAACATTTTGTTTCTATGCCTGAAAATCCCCTGGAAACCACTGGGACCAATCCATAAAAGGTAACTGCGTTGTGGCCACAAGGACCTACAGAAGTGCAGAGTAGTCCCTTTCAAAGTGACTGAAACTCAACTCAAGAATCTACTATAAGGCTATTATAGAGGGAGTCTAAAGAGGGGAAAACCATTGAAAAAGACAAAATTTAGGTGACATTGTATGAAAAAATAATAGTCTAAAGGTCTATAGGCACACATGCTGGATTATTTTGGTATACTGTATGAGGTAGGGTTCGAGGTCAAGAGTGGGAAACAGAAGTAACTTATTTAAATAATAATACTAGGCATTGGTGGGGAAGTGGGGGAGGAGACAATTAACCAAATGACTATTAATCCAGTAACCCTCATACTGAATGCCAAGGACTGAGGAGACTAAGGGGCAACATTCTGAATATCCTGCTTTAGGCACTGAATGAACTTGTCCTCTACTCCTTGGGGGAATTTGTAAAGAATAACATTCGTACACCACTCTTGATCCAGTAGTATATTAAGAACATAATATGTGGCAATTGACAGAAGCCTCAAGGGTTTTTTTTTTTTGCCTTCCTCTTGATCAACACTGTAGGGTTATAGATTGGACTTGATGGACCTGCGTCTTCATCCAACCTCATCTACTGTGTAACTATGTAATATATAACGAGTCATAGGTCTCTTAATAAATTAGGAACATTTTTTTTTCCCCTCCAAGCTCCAGAAGTTGAAATCTCTCCTAGCTGACGTAGACTTGAGCTAAAATTTATGCCAGTTTCTGTTATAATAAATCTGGCTGCAGGAGGTCATGCCACTTTTACCAAGCCCCTTACTTATTTGCCTACTTTTTTGGAAAAGTGTCATATGGGATATAAACAAAAATATTCTAAATTTTTGGAGCAAAAATGTGCCAAAAATTGTAACTCTTTGCTGAAAATTGTAAATATAATCAAATGTACAGCACAGTGTATCAGTGGATAACACTGTTGCCTTGCAGCACTGGAGTCCTGGGTTCGAATCCAGCCAAGGATAACATCAACAAGGAGTTTGTATGTTTTCCACGTGTTTGCGTGGGTTTCCTCTGGATACTCCTTCCACACTCCAGAGACATACTGATAGGGAATGTAGATTGTGATCCTTACTTGGGACAATGAGTGATGACAATATCTGTAAAGCACCACGGAACATGATGGTGTCATATAAGTGGTTAAAATAAAATAAAGTAATAAATTCCTTAACACGTGTCATACCTAGAGCAGAAGAAAAAGTGCTGTCTATGTCTTTAAACCTCTACCCAAGTGCAGTCTCCACTTCATCAATTTCATTATATTGTAACTCATTGAAAATAAACACTGGCAAAAAAAGTGTAAAAGTTCATCTGTGCCGGGGACAAAATGTACCTTCAGTTATAAATTTCTGCAGACTATTCATTGAAGTTCACTTACACCAGGTTGGTCATCTCACACCATACTAGGGTTATTTTTATCTAAGTCCAAAGGAAAGCAAGAGGACACCTGTATAACAGCAGCAGCAATGAGAAGTAAAGCGAGGTATAATAACACCAACAAATATGCGCAATATGCTAATATGGATACACTAGTAAAGGTTATGTTTTAAAACGTTTTTCATTAGTTTACATCTTTGCTGGAGGTTCATATATTTATTGGATGTAGAGGCAGAGTTCAATTTCTCTGCTCTTTGCTTTGTTCAATAATATGCTTTCTCTCAATAGGCTCGATAGACAATTCAGGTTTTTCTGCTATCTGAGGCAAAAATTGATATGGCATCCCCCCCCCCCCACACAGTTAGAAAATTAGGCTTGACTAGCACTGCGCATGCGCACCACTCAGTACTAAAGTCACCTGACTGAGTTATTGTATGTTACTGAGCCCCCGGCGCACACACAGTGATTGAAAGAAGTCAGGGACATACACCCATCCTCAGTTCTCAGCTTAAAGGGGTTTTCCAGGAATTGGACAAACTCCAAGAGAGCCCGGGTAGGTGTAACATAAAAAAAAAAAAAGATACTCGCCTGTCCCCAACACTCCAGTGTCTGCTGCACCAGCACGTTCCCCAGAAGCCCTGCTTCCCATGTGATTGCTGAGGCCTTTCAGCAGCCTCAGTGGTCGCTGGAAATAGACTAGTGATTTATGTGACTGATATCACTGGTCCATCTCCAGCAACTGCTCACGTGGGGTACAGACCTTCTAGGGAATGAGGCATGGCGCAAGACCGAACAGGCTGCAGCCGCAGACATAAGAGCACCAGAAACAGGTGAGTATTTTTATTTTTATGTTACACCTGCCCCAGCTAATGTCCCATAGTGGCCCTTTCACATAATATAATGTCCCACAGTGGTCCCTTCTCATAGTATAATGTTCCATAGTGGTCCCTTCACATAATATAATGTCCCATAGTGGTCCTCTACACAGTATATTGTTCCATAGTGGCCCCTGTACACAGTATAATGTCCAATAGTGGCCCCTGTACACAGTATAATGTCCAATAGTGGCCCCTGTACACAGTATAATGTCCAATAGTGGCCCCTGTACACAGTATAATGTCCAATAGTGGCCCCTGTACACAGTATAATGTCCAATAGTGGCCCCTGTACACAGTATAATGTCCAATAGTGGCCCTTTCACTATAGGATCTCAAGAGACCCCAGAGTATAATAATAACAGTTCTGTTTGAGATATGTTTGATCCAAACAAAACCATCAGGCGGACCTTGTGTGGCGAATCTTGCCAGGTACGTCCAAAAAATATCAATGCTGCCCCTTCAGTAACTTGGCAATCTGCCACCTGAGGCTAGATACTCATCTCACTTATGGCAGATGCAGCCCTGAATAGACTAATGGGTGTCAATAGGAAAGGTTACAGCCATGGTTGAGTGTGTTTGAAGAGGAGGTTTTAATATTAGGAAAGAAGTCTGTGGAGGAAGTCAGACAAGAAAATTAAACATTACCTAAAGTGTATTAATTGTCTGCACAGTCACCTTTCTACAGATAAATCCGTCTGGTTATTTGGTTCAAAATCTCAAAGTTCCAGCCAACAGCATGATGTCTGTTATACGGTATAGAGAGTACTATTATGTCTATTAAACTTACTACTAGTAATATTATTTTTTCCTGCTGTATACTATGTACGATATATTGCAATAAAATTCCAGTCTCCATGCAGTAAAGTCTATATGCATAATAACAGAAATGAAGGCAACTACATATAAACCTAAATTCCCAAAAAGTTGGGATCCTGTAAAATTGTAAAGTAAACAAGAATGCAATTATTTTTAAAATCACATATAACCAAATTTTATTCACAATAGAACATAGATCACATATCAGAAGGTAAAAGTTACACAATAGAGCAGGGGTAGGCAACCTTTTTTGTTCGGCGTGCCGATTTCAATTAAAAAATCAAAGATGAGTAGCTTGGAGTGCGGGCAATAATTGTAAGGCTGACGACCCCTAAACTAAAGTCATATACCACAAACCATAACACAGAAGTGCTGCCACCAGATGCTTTAGGACACATGTGTTTACTACTATTTCCTGTACTTTCCGATTAGAAGCAATGAAAGTCCATGTGCAGCCTCCAATTAGTGGTAAATGTGTCCAGGAGCACCGTATGGCGGCACCATCAAGGTGGTAACACACTATGTATCTGGATGCAGATATAGTCTTAGGCCACTGGAACTTTTACTTCAATGTAAAACTGTGTTCACATGGCGCATTTTTGCACAAAAAAAAAAAAATGCCTGTGTTTTGTGTGCAAAAACACATCCTTGATATAGAAAACACACCGTTATACAGAATAATGTCCCATAGTGACCCCTGCACAAGGTATTATATACCATAACAGCCTCTGCACACCGTATTATGTCACATAGTGGCCCCCTACGCACAGTATTATGTTATATAGTGGCCCCAGCACACCGTATTATGTCATATAGTGGCCCCAGCACACAATATTAGGTCCCATAGCGGTACCCGCACACGGTATTAGGTCCCATAGCGGTACCCGCACACGGTATTAGGTCCCATAGCGGTCCCCGCACACGGTATTAGGTCCCATAGCGGTCCCCGCACACGGTATTAGGTCCCATAACGGTCCCCGCACACGGTATTAGGTCCCATAGTGGTCCCCGAACACGGTATTAGGTCCCATAGCGGCCCCTGCACACGGTATTAGGTCCCATAGCGGCCCCAGCACACGGTATTAGGTCCCATAGCAGCCATTGCACACAGTATTAGGTCCCATAGCGGTCCCTGCACACGGTATTAGGTCCCATAGTGGTCCCTGCACACGGTATTAGGTCCCATAGCAGTCCCCGCACACGGTATTATGTCCCATAGCGGTCCCTGCACACGGTATTAGGTCCCATAGCGGCCTCTGCACACGGTATTAGGTCCCATAGCGGCCCCAGCACACGGTATTAGGTCCCATAGCGGCCATTGCACACAGTATTAGGTCCCATAGCGGTCCCTGCACACGGTATTAGGTCCCATAGTGGTCCCTGCACACGGTATTAGGTCCCATAGCGGTCCCTGCACACGGTATTAGGTCCCATAGTGGCCTCTGCACACGGTATTAGGTCCAATAGCGGTCCCTGCACACGGTATTATGTTCCATAGCTTTCTTCAAACCCCCGAATATAATAAGTGCAGGACCAAGAGAGGTGACAAACATAAAAAAACAATGAACTCACCATTCCACGCTCTGCAGCCGCTCTGTTCTCTTCGACGCTTCTGCCTGTAGTCAGCGACTGCTGATTGGGTCTCTGGGGTCACGTCGCGTAATGACGTAATGACGTATGCGTAATGATGCCGGACGTGACACCTGTCAGCTGTCAGAAGTGCCGGCAAATCGCACAGCCGCCACGTAGCGCAGGGTCATTTTGATGTTTTTGGTTGTCATTATGATTTAAAAAGAGAAAACACAGAAGTTTGACAATAAATGGCTTCAACCAACCACTAACCATGAGTGGAGAAAAAGTTTTTGTGTTGATCTTCCCAGAGTGGCTCAATGATATTGAGGTCAGGAGACTGAGATGGCCACTCCAGAAACTTCACTTTCTTCTGCTGTAGCCAATGGCAGGTCGACTTGGCCTTGTGTTTTGGACATTCCAACTTGACAAAGATTCAAGTACGTCCCATGCATTCATCTTTCCTTCAACTTTGACCAAGTTTCCTGAGCCTTTGAAGCTCACACATCCCCACATCAGTGAACCACCTCCGTGCTTTACAGTAGGAATGGTGTTCCTTTCATCATAGGCCTTGTTGACATCTCTCCAAATGTAACGTTTATGGTTGTGGCCAAAAAGTTAGATTTTTGTCTCATCACACCAAATTACCTTGTTCCAGAAGTTTTGAGGCTTGTCTCTGTGCTGTTTGGCGTATTGAAGGCGAGATTCTTTGTGGCATTTGTGCAGTAATGGCTTTCTTCTGGCAACTCGACCATGCAGCCCATTTTTCTTCAAGTGCCTCCTTTTTGTGCATCTTGAAACAGCCACACCGATAGTTTTCAGAGTCCTGTATTTCAGCTGATGTTATGTGGGGGTTTTCTTTGCATCCCGAACAATTTTCTGGGCAGTTGTGGCTGAAATTTTGGTTGGTTTACCTGACCGTGGTTTTGTTTTTACAGAGCCCCTGAGTTTCAATTTGTTAATCACATTTTGAACACTGCTGACTGACATTATCAATTCCTTGGATATCTTTTTGTATCCCTTTCCTGTTTTATACAGTTCAACTACCTTTTCCCCTAGATCCGTAGACAATTCTTTTGCTTTCCCCATGACTCACAATCCAGAAACATCAGTGGCTGGAGGAAAGATGCAACAGTCTGTCTGGATCCCAGAAACTCACTCAGCTTTTATGCACACACACTGATCACAAGCAAACAGGTCACAGGTGAGGAGGTTACCTTTAGTAGCCATTCAAACCCCTTTGTGTCAACGTCTGGGCATGTTATCAGGCCAAAATCATCAGGGGATGGGAACTTTTGAACAGGGTCATTTTGATGTTTTTGGTTATCATTATGATTTAAAAAGAGAAAACACAGATGTTTGACAATAAATGGCTTCAACCAAGTACAGTATATATATATATATATATATATATATATATATATATACTGTATATATCCACCTACAAATACACTCCAATGAATCCAATAAATAAACAATATATTGTTTAATATTATTGTTATTCTTGTGTGTAATATTGACTGTATGGCTATTATATATATTGTTCATAACAGCCCCTATATTGACATACTGTATATATAATGGGTAAAGCAACAATTTATGAAATAAGGGGCTGTATTGATGTTTGCATTACTGTGTAGACAGTCATTTACTATATTAGTTTTTGGACCTGCTGGTTTTCAGACACAACCCTCCTTCCTTCACTTATGCTTTTAGATTTTTTTAATGTATATATTTTGGCTTTTTTATATTAATTTAATTAACGTGTTATAAATTTTATAAGGTTGAGTCTATTTATTTATTTATTGGATTCGTTGCGGTGTATTTTCAGGTGGTAATATAGTAACATCTAGTGGAGATTTAGAAATATTGCATCACATTTAGCAGAATTGTTTATACAAAATTTCTACATTGTCATTTATGTTGACATATAGTAACATGATAGACACAATAAAACAGAGACATAACAAAATACCCCTGATCTGTATTAGTTCACACAAAGTTTAATTCCTTCCTATAACATACAGTATTTTCATGGTGTATATGTATACAGCCTATAGTCTATTAATGACATTGTCACATGTGGCCCTCATGTTCATTTTGAGAATGTCCACCTATAATCTAATAAGTTGGAATCTCTTTTGCCTACCGACTCCAGAAACTTTGGTTGAGGGTCGTTTAGGAACTGCTAGACCTAAAGATTATATATCAATTCCAAGTGGAGTGACGCGCCTGTTGTTTAGACCACATAATTTTTTTTAGAATTAACTATATGTCACATGCAGGGCTGTGCAGTTGGAGTTAGAGATATAGAGTTGGTGTTAGGATCAATTTTGTGTCGTGTCAGAAAAAAATTACTGACACCAGTAATGGTTAATTATTTTTAATAATAGTCCTTTAATAGTCCCACAGTGGGGAAATTCAGTGTGTTACAGCAGCAAAGATAAGATAAGCAGCTACAAATACAAATACAACATGTACAGGAATGTTCCAAGGTGAGAGGCATTACATTAATAGCAGACAGACAGATAGGAAGTAGCAGGGGGGGGATTTAACAGGCAGAGAGATATTTCAGTTCTCTGTATGTAATGATCTCCGCTTAGGTCGGTGTTGGTTGTACAGCCTAACCGCGGTGGGGAGGAAAGACTTCCGATAGCGCTCCTTCTCACACCTAGGGTGGAGCAGTCGGTCACTGACAGTACTGCCCAGCGCAATCACAGTCTCATGCAT
Organism: Leptodactylus fallax; assembly: GCA_947044405.1. Taxonomy (NCBI): domain Eukaryota; kingdom Metazoa; phylum Chordata; class Amphibia; order Anura; family Leptodactylidae; genus Leptodactylus; species Leptodactylus fallax. The sequence continues at coordinate 1,216,442 of CAMRHE010000319.1, forward strand.
AGGATGGGAGTTATTCTCCCGCATGGAGCTCACCACGGACAGTATCCTTCTGTCACCCACCACCTGCACTGGGTCCAGTGGGCTCCCCAGGACAGAGCTGGCCCTTCTAATCAGCTTGTCAAGTTTATTTCTGTCCCTGGTTGATATACTGCTCCCCCAGCAGGCCACTCCAAAGAAGATGGCTGATGCCACTACCGAGTTGAAGAAAGTCCTAAGAAGTGCCCCCCGGATTCCAAAGGCTCTCAGCTTCCTAAGCAGGTAGAGCCTGCTGTGGCCCTTCCTGTACAGGGCCTCCATATGATCTGCCCAGTCCAGCTTATTATTAAGGAGCAGACCCAGGTACTTATAGGTGTTCACAATCTCGATGCCTGTCCCCAGGATGTCCACTGGTTTTGGAGGGCATCTGCCTTTACGGAAGTCTGCCACCATCTCCTTGGTCTTCCCCGCGTTAATCTTCAGGTGGTTCCGGTGGCACCAGTCCACAAAAAACCGGTTCAGTTCTCTGTACTCCTTGTCATCATCGTCTGTGATGAGGCCTACTATTGCAGAGTCGTCAGAATACTTCTGTAGGTAGCAGCTGGATGAGTTGCACCTAAAATCAGCAGTGTACAGTGTGAAGAGGAAAGGGGCGAGAACCGTACCCTGAGGTGCCCCCGTATTACAGATCACGGTACCTGACACACAGTCTTGGGCTCTTACGTATTGAGGTCGATTTGTGAGGTAGTCTAGGATCCAGTTGGAGAGGTGGTGGTCCACTCCAGCAAGGCCCAGCTTGTCTCTCAGTAACCTGGGCTGTATGGTGTTAAAAGCACTGGAGAAATCAAAGAACATTATTCTCACCGTGTTCCCTGGTTTTTCCAGGTGAGACAGAGCCCTGTGCAGAAGGTGGATGATGGCATCATCTACCCCAATGCCCGGTCGATAAGCAAACTGGAGAGGGTCCATAGCGGGGCTCACTAGAGGGCGAAGATGTGTGAGAACCAATCTCTCTAAGATCTTCATCAAGTGGGATGTCAGTGCTACAGGTCTGTAGTCGTTGAGGTCCATAGGGTGAGGTTTCTTTGGAACTGGTACCACACAAGAAGATTTCCATAATTCAGGGACTATTTCCTGCCTCAGGCTCATATTATACATATATGTAATTATACCACACAGCTGGTCCCCACAAGTCTTAATTAGCCTTGCACTGATGTCATCTGGCCCTGCGTCTTTCCTCACCTTGATCTTTTTCATCTCCTTCCTCACCTGGGCCCATGTGAAGGTCAGACTGTGGTCAGATAAAGACAGATTTCTGGATTTACTGGTCTGTTGGGAAGTAGCCACATGGGGTGAATGGGGTGGGTTTAAGTATATTATATCATTATTAATATTGTGTATTGAATTAGATGTATGGTTTGTTGTATATTTACTTTCATATGAATTCAATCACTGTCTATTTAAAGAATTAGATGGTTCTTACTGCATTGACTGACCATGGCTGTCAACAATTTATGGAGGAGTTGGAATTGGGGTCAAGCTCTGGAAAAATAGAGGAGTCAGAGTCAGTGGTGTGGCTTACCGATTCCACAGCACTGATCTGTCCACTTAGCGTGACATTGATTGTAAGGGAACGTTGTGATGGTTGCCAGAAATTTGGTTTAACCCCTTCACACTCTGTGCCATACTATTATGTCATGCTGAGAGTTAACAATCAGCACCATAATGGTACGGCGCATTCATGCCGCGGGCACAAGAGCTTTGACTGAGGCATGACTTCTGGGTCTCTTAACACAGTTAAAAAGTTTAGAAGAAAGTATAAAAAAAATGAAAAAGTTCATAAAACCCTTTGGTCATTTTAAATGCAGAGTGAACGCCATAAAATGAAAATGCAAAAAATAATAGAATTGTGGATTTTTCACATGGACCCCCCTCAAAAAAAGTCAAAAATCCCTTTTTTTCTGTAACCTTGTTTCTGAGTAAACTTTCATCTGATTTTATCCATCTTAGAGATGTTTTTTTTTTTGTTTGTTTGTTTTTTTTTGTTTTTTTTTATTAACTTCCAATATACCATGAACCGGATTATGACCACAGTTCTTGGCAGTTTTCCCATTCTCTCTCTTTTTCAACCTCATTTTTATTTGGAGATTGAAACAAGAGGGTTATTTACAAAAACAGCAGTGTGTATTCTTCTAAAGTTCCTGCTGATCTTTGTGCGCCCCAGGCAGTGTGATCCTGAAAAATTATCTTTCCAGACATCAGAAGGAAAGCAGCATCTCTTCTTCTTCTTCTACCAGTTCTCTACTTTGAATCCAGATACTTCTGGGCCATGTGGTGACCCGCAGACTGTATTATTAATTATATGATCTCTGATATGATATTGAGCCTTAGGCTGGGGTCCTGTGTGGCATAAACGCCACGACAAGAAGCGTGCATTTTACAGTAGCTCTGTAAATTCAGTGATTCTGGTTAATCCCATCCACACATTGCAGAAAAAATATCCGCAGCAGAAATGCTGCGATTTCAAAAAACGTAGTGTTTTTGTATTTCGAAGTATGTCCATTATACGTATGGAAACTCTGGCGTTTTCCGTATAGGTATAATTGAAGCAGAAAGTCCGCAGAGGAAAACTTGGCAGATTTTCTGTTAAAGGCAATGTGGGAAAAACTGTGATGCATTTCTGCCGTGATTTTTCCCGCAATACATTTGGGCGGCGGCCAGCTATGTGGGGCATTAGCCTTAAAGTAGTTGTGCCATTAAAGACACTGATCCCCTATCCACAGGACAGAATAGGCAATCCATTAACTGCTATGGGGCTGCTGGCCACATAGAAGTGAATAGCGCATTGGTCAAGCACGCGCACTGGCACTCCATTCACAAGGAGGCTTTAGGGGACTTTTGGTCCCCCATTTCTCCTGATCGCTGGGGAAACTAGTAGTCAAGCCACCAGTGATCAGATTTTTTTCCCTATTCTTTGGATAAGGTATGTGTCCTTAATGCCACAATCTTCTTAAGTGTACAACAACCAAAGGTGAGCAGAACGTCCTTCAATCGTTATTTTTATAATGGTGATACACAGGGGCACCCTCTTGATTTTCTGCTTCTTGAGCTATAATACAAATAACCTAGAGACAGGCATGTTAAACTGTGTTGTAAAAATACTGAAACCACCAGAAATCTTGTAATCTCGAGTGATGCACTGTATAAAAAAAAAAAAAAAAGTCTAGTAATGGCAGTATAAATATGTAGACTTGACAAATTGCCAAAAAAAATGCAGGAATTTAGAAAGTAGAAAAAGACAGTGTAGGCGGCACTCTAGTATTTGCTGAGTGTAGAAGTAGGATCCCAACCCAAAGGATACAGCAAGTAAAAGACTTCACACTCAAGATTGGTTGAAGTGATAGCGGTATATTTATTTGCCACACTGGTGCATATGTGACACATGGTAACAATGATTTACGTGAAATAAGTGTGAGTATTTTTTCAGCTGAGTGACCTTCCTCTCTGAAAAATAAAGTTAAGTAGCAGCCAGGGTACAGGTAATGGTAAGAGCGCAGAAGAATCTGCAATACTAACGCTATTTTTTCCGCGCTTAGTATAAAACCAGTGGACGGACACCCGGTGAACCCCATTATAATCTATGGGACTGTGGGTGTCCTCGGGTAACCATTTTTAAGCAGACAGGCTCTCTGTCTTTCGAGTCCCCATGCGGACCTGAACCACGGAGAGCCGATCACTAGCGTTAGCCTTAGCTTTGAGGTGGAATGCATAGTAACTTGTGCTAGGTATTACTATTGTGCTAGGTATTGCTATTAGAAAAACATGCAATTTTTAATTTAAAAAGCAACATGTGAACCCTGCCGGCCTGTAACAAATAGTGCACCCGTGTATCCATCACATGACCAAGAATTATTTTTATCCTGTCAAAGTGGCAATCTAATTATCCCTTCACAATACGTCCTACTTGGACGCCCTGTATTACGACTAGTAAGAGAGCAAAGAAATGACCTAACACAATTTTTTTGTTAAGTATACAGTGCTCTGATGTTTATTTAAAGAACTACAAGTTTATGTAGAAATTATCAGTAATTTAATTTACATTTGTACTGCATATTAAGATTTCTGTACTATGCATATCTGTGTTTATAATAAGAAATTATAAAAAATATATTAAAATAAAACTTTAAGAAATTAATTACATGGTAAAATCAAGAGAAATGGCAACACCGTATGGAGCTGGAAAATTGGCATATTCATGAAATATATAAAAGAATAAAAAATTAAAAAATATAGAAAAAATAATTAGAAAAAGTATATAGATCATGACATATCATACTAGAATGGATAACAAAATTCCAGGTGTCTTATAGCATAAACCACTGAGTTAATATCTTAAAGTATTTCTAGAATTAAAGAAGCTTATACAAAATGCAGTCACTCCACAAAATGGTACAATTTGAAACCAAAAACCATTTACTTTAACAGTTCACAATAAGGCTGATGTCCTATGTTGCGAAAACGCTGCCTTTTACAGTACCTGAAAGTGAATGGGATTCTGGCTAATTGCAGGAACTCATTGGGGTAAGTGCAGAGGGGATGGCAGCATAGAGGTGCAGGAACATGGAGGTGCAGGAACATGAGGCAGCTAGCTGGGTGACAGTTAGAAAGCAGCGAGGTAGAGGGAAGAGTGCCAGGGAGGTTAGTCCTGAACTGGCACACCCCAACAAATTTGCTAAATTGGCAGATGAGGGGGATGTTAGCACAGGGGTAACACTGCTGCAGCAAGACACTTCCTCTGACCGCCAGGGGAATGTCTGCTCCAGTAAGAAGGGGGATAGGAGTGCAGAGAAGACTAGACAGGTGCTGGTAGTGGGGGATTCAATTATTAGGGGAACAGACAGGGCAATCTGTCACAAAGACCGGGATCGTCGTACGTCACACGGCTTCCTGGTGCTCGAGGCGACACATCGTGGATCGGGTTGATAGATTACTGGATGGGGCTGGTGTGGATCCAGCGGTCATGGTGCACGTTGGCAGAAATGACAAAGCTAGCGGTAGGTGGAAGGTCCTTAAAAATGATTTCAGGGATCTAGGGAGAAAGCTGAAGGCAAGGACCTCCAAGGTAGTATTTTCAGAAATACTACCTGTACCTCGAGTCACACAGGAAAGGCAGCGGGAGATTAGGGAGGTAAACAAGTGGCTCAAGAGCTGGTGTAGGAAGGAGGGGTTTGGGTTCCTGGAGAACTGGGCCGACTTTGCTGTGGGCTACAGGTTCTATGGTAGGGATGGGCTGCATCTCAATGGGGAGGGTGCAGCTGTGCTGGGGGAGAAGATGGCTAGACGGTTGGAGGAGTGTTTAAACTAGAGACTGGGGGGAGGGTAACAGATGTAGAGGGAATGATAGTGTAGAAACGGAAAGAGGGCTAAATAATGTAACTGGGGGTGGAGCGGGGGGATGGGGTTAGAACAGTCAGTAGGCAGTGGAAGAGTAGGGATAATGATAAATCCTTGAAATGTATGTATACTAACGCCAGAAGTCTCACTAACAAGATGGAGGAACTGGAAGTGATAATGTTGGAAGAGAAATATGACATGGTGGGGATAAGTGAGACATGGCTGGATTCTAGCTATGACTGGGCTGTAAATATACAGAGGTACAGTATGTTTAGAAAGGAGCGTACCAATAGGAAAGGGGGAGGGGTTTGCTTATACGTAAAATCCTGCCTTAAGCCACTTCTGCGTGAGGACATCTGGGAGGAAAATGAATATGTGGAGTCCTTATGGGTGGAAATTAAGGGAGGAACAAAGAATAATAAAATACTTATAGGGGTTTGTTATAAATCTCCAAATATAATGCAAGAAGCTGAAAATGTACTAATAAAACAAATAGATGAGGCCGCAAAGCACAATAAAGTCATTATTATGGGGGATTTCAACTACCCAGATATCAACTGGGAGGCAGAAACCTGCAGGTCCAACAAAGGGAACAGGTTTTTGTCAGTAATAAAAGACAATTACCTATCACAACTAGTGCAGGACCCAACAAGAGGCGAGGCACTTTTAGACCTAATTTTAACAAATGAACCTGACACATTGTCAAAAGTGGAGGTTAGGGGTCATCTTGGTAATAGTGACCATAACATAATAAGTTTTCTTGTACACACTAAAAAAATGTTCTGTAGAGGGGGAACAAAAACACTAAACTTCAGGAAGGCCAATTTTAACCAGCTGAGAGAGGAGTTTAGCAGCATAAACTGGGACAATGTCCTCAAAGTGACTGGAACACAAACAAAATGGGACATTTTCAAAAGCCTTCTAAATAGGACCACTAAAAAACATATCCCTTATGGGAATAAGCGGGCCAGAAATCATAGAAAACCAATATGGCTAACTAAAACGGTAAGGAGTGCAATGAGAGATAAAAAGGAAGCATTTAAAGTGCTAAAAAAAAGAAAGTAGTGACACAGCATTAAAAAACTATAAAGAGAAGAATAAATTGTGTAAAAGACAAATAAAGGAGGCAAAGATTGAGGCTGAGAGAAAAATTGCCAAGGAAAGTAAAAATAATCCAAAATTATTCTTCAATTACATAAATAACAAGAGAATAAAAACTGACAATGTGGGCCCTCTCAAAAATAATCTGGTTGTAATGGTGGAGGAGGATGAGGAAAAAGCACAACTATTAAATGCCTTCTTCTCTACGGTGTTTACACCAGAAAATTCAATGGCCAGTAACATGATTAGGGGTAATGTTAACTCTCCATTAAATGTCACCTGTTTAACCCAGGAGGAAGTGCGGTGCCACCTTCAAAACACTAAAATAGATAAATCACCAAGTCCAGATGGCATACACCCCCGAGTTCTGAGGGAATTATGCACAGTGATAGACAGACCCTTATATCTAATATTTAAGAATTCAGTAATGACTGGGTCTGTTCCACTTGACTGGTGCGTAGCAAATGTGGTGCCAATTTTCAAAAAGGGGTCTAAAAGTGAGCCTGGAAACTATAGGCCAGTAAGTTTGACTTCTGTGGTGGGTAAGATATTTGAGAGCTTTCTAAGAGATGCTATCCTGGAGTACCTCAATGTAAATAATCTTATCACACCCAATCAGCATGGTTTTATGAGGAATCGGTCCTGTCAGACTAATCTGATCAGCTTCTATGAAGAGGTAAGTTCAAGACTAGACATGGGTAATGCAGTGGACGTGGTGTATCTGGACTTTTTAAAGGCTTTCGATACTGTACCACATAAAAGGTTGGTATGCAAAATGAGAATGTTGGGACTGGGGGAAAACATATGCATTTGGGTTCGCAACTGGCTCACTGATAGGAAACAAAGGGTTCTTATTAATGGTAATTATTCAGCCTGGGTCACAGTCACCAGTGGGGTGTCACAGGGTCAGTATTGGGCCCTCTCCTGTTTAATATCTTTATTAATGACCTGGTAGACGGTTTGCAAAGCAGGGTGTCCATATTTGCAGATGATACTAAACTTTGTAAGGTAATCAAAAATGAGGAGGATAATAGAATATTACAAGGGGATCTAAGGAAGCTGGAAGCATGGGCCGAGACTTGGCAAATGAAGTTTAATATTGACAAATGTAAGGTTATGCATTTTGGACGACGAAATAAAATGTATGATTATGTACTTAATAGTAAACTACTGGGTAAAACTGCCAATGAAAAAGATTTGGGGATTGTGGGGGACAATAAGCTTACCTTTAGTGACCAGTTCCAGGCAGCGGCTGCCAAGACAAATAAAATTATGGGATGCATCAAAAGAGGTATAGATTCTCATGACAAGAACATAGTTATGCCTCTATACAAATCACTGGTACGGCCACACTTAGACTATTGTGCACAATTCTGGGCCCCAGTATACAAGAAAGACATAATCGAACTAGAAAGAGTGCAAAGAAGGGCAACCAAAATTATTAGGGGAATGGGTGGATTGGAGTACAACGATAGATTAACAAACTTGGGGTTATTCAGTTTAGCGAAAAGACGTCTACGGGGAGATCTAATAACAATGTACAAATACATGAAGGGACAGCACAAAGAACTTTCTAACGATCTTTTTACTCCCAGGCCAGTGACATTGACAAGGGGACATCCTCTACGACTGGAGGAGAGAAAGTTTCACCAGCAACATAGAAGAGAATTCTTTACAGTAAGAACAACAAGGCTATGGAGCTCTCTGCCCCAGGAAGTGGTGATGGTGGATTCATTGAACAAGTTCAAAGAGGGACTGGATGCCTTTCTCAAACAGAACAACATTGTGGGTTATGGGTTTTAGATTTTAAGGGCACATTGATCCAGGGTTTTATACTGATTACCAGATTGGAGTCGGGAAGGAATTTTTTCCCATGAAATGGGGCAATTGGCATAAGCCTCATGGTTTTTTTTGCCTTCCTCTGGATCAACACTGTAGGGGACTGTAGGGTTATAGGTTGGACTTGATGGACTGATGTCTTCATCCAACCTCATCTACTATGTAACTATGTAACTATGTAATCGCATGCACACATTGCAGAAAAAAAAAAGTTTTTGAAAATTGCGGCAAGTCAGTTATACCTGTGAAAAATATGGCATTTTCCCTATAGGTATAATAAGGTCAGAAAGTTCACAGGGGAAACCTCTGTGAAATCAATGCAATGAAAAACACTGTGGAAAAAACCACAATGCATTTCTGCTGCAGTAATTTCCACAAGGTTTTTTTGCTGCGCTTTGCTATGTGGGGCCTTAGCCTGAAGGTTTGTGCTGAATGTCAGCAAGCAGAGATCTGGTTCACATTTTCATCCTACAAAGGCTAACTTTTATTGTGGAAGGAAATCAGAACACCCCCTTAGGGTAAGGCCCCACGTTGCAAAAAAGCAGCTTTTTTAGTTGCAGATTTTGCTGGGGATTTTTGAGCCAATGATAAAGAAACAAAGAGAAATAGATAAATGAAGAATAAACTCACTATTTGTACAATATACTGTGATAGCTAGAGAAATACATAAATTACAAATAAGCTCACTATTTGTACAATATACTGCGATAGCTAGAGAAATACATAAAAGAAGAATAAGCTCAATATTTGTACAATATACTGCAATAGCTAGAGATATACATAAATGAGGAATAAGCTCAAAATTTGTGCAATATACTGCGACAGCTAGAGATATACATAAATGAGGAATAAGCTCACTATTTGTACAATCTACTGCGATAGCTAGAGATATACATAAATGAGGAATAAGCTCACGATTTGTACAATATACTGCGATAGCTAGAGATATACATATATGAGGAATAAGCTCACGATTTGTGCAATATACTGCGATAGCTAGAGATATACATAAATGAGGAATAAGCTCACTATTTGTACAATCTACTGCAATAGCTAGAGAAATACATAAATGAGGAATAAGCTCACTATTTGTACAATCTACTGCGATAGCTAGAGAAATACATAAATGAGGAATAAGCTCACTATTTGTGCAATATACTGCGATAGCTAGAGATATACATAAATGAGGAATAAGCTCACTATTTGTACAATCTACTGCAATAGCTAGAGAAATACATAAATGAGGAATAAGCTCACTATTTGTACAATATACTGCGATAGCTAGAGAAATACATAAATGAGGAATAAGCTCACTATTTGTACAATATACTGCGATAGCTAGAGATATACATAAATGAGGAATAAGCTCACTATTTGTGCAATATACTGCGATAGCTAGAGATATACATAAATGAGGAATAAGCTCACTATTTGTGCAATATACTGTGATACCTAGAGATATACATAAATGAAGAATAAGCTAATGAATTGTAAAATATACTGCGATAGCTAGAGATATACATAAATGAGGAATAAGCTCACTATTTTGATCTCTTTTGGACTTTAGTATGTAATTTAGAGAGTTCTAGGTAGTCATTTTATAGGTACTGTAAGAAGCTACTGTGTTTTTCTAGCAGAGGTGTTAGTACCCTGTAGTGATGAAAAGTCTTTAATTATGGATTTTAATAAAGGTTATGTTTTGATATGTTTGCTGCTAAGTGGGATTTTGTTGCCAAATGACAAGTCCTGACCATAGATAGGTCCACAGAGTAGCCTCCTAGAGAGATAACCCTAGTGTCATGTTCTCCTGGAACTGTGGTAACTAAAATAAAAGATATTAGTGCTCATTTCAATACATAAGGTGCATATTATTAAAATCACTCCTGTAAAAGCAGAAATTGAGTTAGGAAGATATTTATATAGCAGTGTATATGATGTCTGAGTATTGTATACTGCAACTGCAGATTTTCAGTATTCTAACAGCGAGGCACAGCACAAATCATGTGCGGTTTTGGTGCATTTGTTAGTCCAACGACAGGTGTCATGTCCACCTCAGTGATCCCTGGGGGGAAGCAGAAGGTGAATTTCTGCAGAAGACTTGTAAAAAAGATGAAGAGCTCCATTCTTGCAAGTGTCTCTCCAGCACAGGCTCTACGACCTAAAGTATACATATACACACGTGGACAAAATTGTTGGTACCCCTCGTTTAATGAAAGAAAAACCCACAATGGTCACAGAAATAACTTGAATCTGACAAAAGTAATAATATATAAAATCATGTTGACAAGCCACAAAGCTTCTGGGAGAATGTCCTATGGACAGATGAGACAAAAATCGAAATTTTTGGCAAGGCACATCAGCTCTATGTTCACAGACAGAAAAATGAAGCATATCTTGAAAAGAACACTGTCCCTACTGTGAAACATGGAGGAGGCTCTGTTATGTTCTGGGGCTGCTTTGCTGCATCTGGCGCAGGGTGTCTTGAATCTGTGCAGGGTACAATGAAATCTCAAGACTATCAAGGGATTCTAGAGAGACATGTGCTGCCCAGTGTCAGAAAGCTTGGTCTCAGTCGCAGGTCATGGGTCTTGCAACAGGATAATGACCCAAAACATACAGCTAAAAACACCCAAGAATGGCTAAGAGGAAAACATTGGACTATTCTGAAGTGGCCTTCTATGAGCCCTGACCTAAATCCTATTGAGTATCTTTGGAAGGAGCTGAAACATGCCGTTTGGAAAAGGCATCCTTCAAACCCGAGACAACTGGAGCAGTTTGCTCAAGAGGAGTGGCCAAAATACCTGCTGAGAGGTGCAGAAATCTCATTGACAGTTACAGGAATCGTTTGATTGCAGGGATTGCCTCAAAAGGTCGTGCAACAAAATATTTAGTTAAGGGAACCATCATTTCTGTCCAGGCCTGTTTCATGAGTTTTCTTTCTTTAAAAATTCTGTTGAAGCATGGTTGAAAAGCAATGTCTGACTTTCATTTGTTCATTTTCATAGAATTTTTTTATATATTATTACATTTGTCAGATTCAAGTTATTTCTGTGACCATTGTGGGTTTTTCTTTCATTAACCAACAATTTTGTCCACGTGTGTATATATAGTTTTAGAGCATTTATGTATATATATATATATATATATATATATATATATATATATATATTAATCTGGCTAACCCCTTTGTATGTTTATGTATTATTTATACACATCTAATATTCCATAATTCCAATAAGTACTCAAAAAGCTCCTACACTGATGGTGTGTCGGCCAGTGCTAACAAAAGTGAGTTCCCCCATCATAGTAACATCAATTTAAGAGTTCATGGAACATTTTGAAGCATTGATAGAAGACTCTGAAAGATGTGGATTCTTGTAAGACGTGAGTCAATTTGATCACGCCAATATCCAATTTTTATAGTTTTTGTTACATTTTAACACTTTTTAAAAAATTAAAAACTTAGTTTCAAAACTTTCAAAAGATTGTCTGTGAACCTCCATCTAACCCTGAGGCTTTTTTTTAAATTATATTTCCGTGTGTAGAACTGTGCAGGATGAGCTGATATAGGTATCTGAATAGTGTACATATGACTTTTTGATCACTTCTTATTCAACTTTTTTATGGAGTATTTTGAATTTGTTTTAATTACGGTGTTCATTGTGTGTGACAAATACTTTTATATTTTAATAGTCTGGGTATTTTTCAATGGTTTGATACCTAATAAAGTTGATTTTTATTGTGGCATTTTATATACAACTGCATCTCAATAAATTAGAATATCTTTGAAACGTTCATTCATTTCAGTGATTCAGTAATACAATCCATAATCAGCGTCTTCCATGATTGTGTGTCCTACTGAACCAGACTGAGGGACCATTTAAAGGCTTAGGAAACCTTGGCAGGTGACACTGAATTTACAATACTGATCTTTTTCACAATATTATAATTTTCTTAGATTTGGGTTTTCATTACCTGTAATCCATAATCAACATTTACAGAAATAAAACACTTGAAATAGAACACTCTGTGTGTAAAGAATCTAGAAAATATAGGAGGTCACTTTTTTAATTTAATTACTGAAAGAAATAAACGTTTCAAAGATATTCTAATTTATTGAGATCCACCTATATTAAGGCTAAGGCCCCATGTGGCATCCCGCAGCAAAAAATGCTGCAGGAAAAGCCGCGGCGGCAACACATCACGGTTCTTCCCGCAGCACTTTGCAAAGAAGTTCACAGAGGTTTCCTCAGCAGACTTTCTGCTCCAATTATATCTATAAGGAAACCGCCGACATTTCCGTAGATATAATTAACATGCTGCGATTTCCAAAACCACATCATTTTTGCAAATCGCGGCATGTTCGCGCTGTGCATTTTACCACAAAGTGGGCATGGGATTCACTAGAATCCCATCCACTTTGCTCTGACTGGAAAACGCCACATTTTTTCTGCAAAGTTTACACCACGGGTGTACCGCGGCATTTGCGGCCACGTGGGGCCCCGGCCTTAAAAAATTTTTTTGGCTTATTACAACTTTTATTTTATTTCCAGTTCCTCTAGTTCCCCTACTGCAATAGTGGGTAACATCTGTTATGGGCAGGTCTTGGCTGTATAATACAGCTGACACCTCCTGTATACATAGAGAGGGGTCAAATGTCCAGAAGGAATATGCTTAAAATATACTTACCGACTGAGAATGGCATGAAGGTATCATTCTTTACGAAATTTCCCTTGGAGTCAAGAAAATGATTTGGATAGAACTCTTCGGGCTTCTCAAACTGTGTCCTGTCTCTCAACACTGAGGTCAATAATGGGATTATATAGGTCCCCTAAGATTTAAAAAAAAAAAAAAGTATAATATACAAAATAAAGTATAGAAATAATACTGTTCTTTCATACATGTTTAACAAGTATATTTTAATAGCCCAGACATTTTTGGATAAATGGATATTTGATAAAGTAAGTTTTTATTTTTTTTGTTTATTTATCTTTACTTGTAAAGTCGGGAAAGGAGTTGATTTTTTTTATGGCTTTTTTATATTTTTAAAAACATTTTTTGGCTTTTTACAACTTTTATTTTATTTTCAGACCCTGTAGTGTATTTGAGCCCTGGGGATTTCAATCTACTGCAATAGTGGGTATCATCTACGATTGGTGCTGTCCCCTTTCACAGCTGTAATGGGCAGGTATTGGCTGTATAATAATCCTATCTCTCAACACCGAGGTCAAGAATGGGATTAAATAGGTAAAAAATATATATATATAATATACAAAATAAAATCCCGCAGGTTCTTCCAGCAGCGCTTTTCACAGAAAGTCCACAGAGTTCACAGTTTCCTCTGCAGACTTTCTGCTTCAATTATACCTATAGGGAAACCGCTGGTGTTTCCATAGGTATAAGTGACATGCTGCGACTTCCAAAACTGCGACAGTTTTGGAAATCGCAGCGTGTCCGCAGTGCGTATTTTTTTGCAAGGTGTGGATGGGATTCGCTAGCATCCCATCCACCTTGCTGTGACTGTAAAGCGATGTGCTTTTTCCGCTGCGTTTAGGCCGTGGCCAAACTGCGGAGTTTACGTCACATGCAGCCCCGGCCTAAAGGCATTTTCCACACCTAAGACTCTTATCTCCTACAAACAGGATCAAATCACTGGGGTCTGCTACCAACCATGAAAACGGGGGTGCTTTTTTCATGATTAGGTGCATGGTCCAGAGGAAGATGTGCCCAATTTATTTATGGCCTGCACCTCATGGTATATCAAGCTAATCTTTCTGCAGCGCAGCAGAGTTCATCAAGACCGGCGTGCAATATGCCAGTCTTAATGAATGTTGTTCAATGTGTCTCAAAGTTGCATATAATTGGTCGTGGTTATAGCCAACTGGATAATGCTAATGCTTTTGCTTTTTGGGATCTGATAAAAATGGAAAAGCTCACTGAAAAAAGTCTGCATGTAGCCTACAGGGGCCACATTGAGTAGGACCTTCTGTGGAAATCATGTGATTTGCAGTACCGTCAATTTACGAAGTTCACACTTATATAAAACTCTATAAGGAAAGTACCTGCACAGTTCAGAAATTGTACTTACTTTTGGAATAAAATAACCTTTAAAGGTGACATCTTTGGTTGTTTCATGGCCCACATTAAGAGGTACAATGTCAGCGAACCTCTGGATTTCATGTATTACTGCGTTTGTGAAAGGCATTTGTCCTCGGTGGCTGTACATGGGCTGTGCAGATCCAACAACTCTTGAAATCTCCTCCTGGACTTTTTCTAAGTAAAATAAGAACAATTCAACAAACAAAATTATTTTATCGAGACATTGTATAAAGCCAAATCACTGAGGATAAGCCATCGAAAGCTTGACCCCAGAAAACCCCTTAAGCAGACATAGTACACCTTCTGACCCACAGCTTAGTCAGACACATACTGTAACACACATTGATTTGAGCCAATTTCCAAACTCATCTCTGCTCCACTTGTACCTTGGATTTTTGGATATTTTATCATCAGAAGAAGTCCCCAGCACAGTGTGGTGGACGTTGTCTCCATTCCTGCTACAAACAAATTTCTTACAAGATATGTCAGGTTCTCATTGTGGAAATATGATTGAGGTTTTCCTGCTTCCTGGAAAATAAGTCAGTATACTGAGTAATCCACACTTTATGGTTGCCAGAACTCCAACATGATACCACAGATGTTACTCATGTAACCCAGAAATAGAAAATTCATACAAAAGAAATATATTTTCATGGCCATATAAGTGGTTTAATATAGAAAAATAGGAAACAAGTTTGTCCAACCTTGGGCTTCTCCTGAGAATTCATGGGACCACTATTATCTTGTTTGTCTACAGGTCAGTAGGAAAAAATAAACTAAAAATAACAGCTTTCTCACTTGTTCATCACCTCACTTTCCAGCACTGATCCTCCCATGACCACCATTGTTTTTTTGTAGTTTTTTTTTGCTGCAGCAATGATGACCCATACATCTATGCGACCACTACGGCCAATGACTGATCCATTAACCATTACTCTCAGACTGACCACCATACAACACCCAGAGCACACAAACCTTACTGTACCTCTTTTTGCCTGACGAGGAACACATCAATCAAACTTCTTTGATGATTTTCGTCCAAGATGTTCAGACGTTCTACAAATGTTTTTTTAATAAAGTCACATAGTTCCTTGACATTTTTCAAAATTGTTTTGTGACTACCGGGAAAAAATTGTAGGAACGGGAACATGTTATAGAGCTGTTAAAATAAGTAAAATAAATAGTAAAGATAAGAAGACAAACATGTTCTTGCTAAGCCTAGATTCACATAAATGTGGTCCAAATTGGCCACGAAAAAATGTACATTTTTTATCAGCCGTTTGGCACCTGTGTGATACCTGTTTTCATCTGTGAAAACAGACTAAAATAGAACGTGATTTTTTTGATGGTCTGTTAAAATGGGCCATCAAAAAAATGGGTTATGTGAATAGTCCCATTCACATGCAGTGAATTTAGTGCAGCTGTGTGATGGCCGATTTTCTTTGTCGTGTGAATGTAGGCTAAGAGATGAGATAATAGGGTACTGTTCCTTTAGATAGAGTTTTTGAAATGGAAAATGTTTTGCTACATGCAGCTGATTTCACTGGGGACGTCAGTAAGTAATTTGATCTATATTACCATCTGATCACTCCTTTTTTAAAAGGTTTTAGGCTGAAGCCCCACGTAATGTAAACACTGCGATTTTGCCGCGGCAGGAATGCTGCAGCAAAAATCACACTCTTTTACAGTCCTGGCAAAGTGGATGGGATTCTTGCCGTGATTTCAAAAACCATCACGTTTTGTTAAATCACAGCATGTCAATTATGCCTACGCAAACGCCAGCAGTTTCCCTATAGGTATAATTGAAGCAGAAAGTCAGCATCAATTTCCTCTGCGGACTTTCTGTGAAAAGCGCTGTGGGAAAAACTGCAATACATTTCCGCTGCGTTTTTTTCCTCAGTGCTTTTTTTGCTGTGGCTTGCTACATGAGGCCTTAGCCTCAAAGGGATAGTCCCGCTATGGACACTTATCCCCATGGATCGCTGGGGGCTTGATCGGGAGGATGGGGAACTGAAAGTGCCGCTAAGGCCTCCTTTGAATGGAGTGTGCTTGCAGGACCGACACTCCATTCACTTCTATGTGGCTGCCAGGACTGTAATGCGCCCATAGAAGTAAATGGAGCACCGGTCATGCAGACGCACTGGCGCTGCATTTACAAGGAGGCCTTAGGGGAACTTTTCGGTCCCCCATACTCCTGATCACTGGGGAACTCGGCAATCAGATCTGACCCCCAGCAATCGGACACTTATCCCCTGTCCTTTAGATAGGGAATAAGTGTCTATAGTGGCACAACTACTTTAAGGTTATGTCTACAAAGGGGATAATGAGCTTTGTATGAGAAAAGAAAGGTTGAAATGGATATGTCTGTATGTTAAATTTAATCAGCGCTTAATTGTGGATCTAAAAAAAACATGATGACAAGAGGTGAGAAAATTGAATTTGCTGAAATGTGTATCACTTCGATTTACTGCAAATCTTGAATCTGAAATCTTTAGGCTACCAACTCTAACCTTCCTAGTTATAACAAATAAGAAGAAATATACAGAAAATAACATTAAGAGCATTACCGAAACCATTGGAGTTCCCAAAAGTCTAATGTTCTCATTTGTTAGGCATAACAGTCTCCTAAATTGAGGATCATCGTAGTCCATTCGATTCCCAAGTAAAATTGCTACAATTATATTTGCCACAGCGGCATTTAGAATCATAGCGCTGTCAAATGACTTCCCTAAAGAGACAGAAAATTAACAAAAATTAGTAAAATGAAGCAGAATGTCAATAGTGTATTAGTGACGTCACTTGAAGAGACCCATTGCAAAATCTATAACAAGCCCCCAACTACCATCTTCTATTTATTATACTGGTAACTCCTTCCATAGCCCAGGTGTGACTGCTTCATCCTCTATAGCTATGCCCCATACTGTGTTACAGTACTAACCCAAAAAATAGATTGGACAACTCCCCAAAAAAATATATAGTTTAAAGTAATCCAGTTGTAATTTATGTTTTTTATGGCATTTGGCAATGAAACCACATCCTAAAGGGTTGTCTAGGACTAGAAACATGGCTGCTCTGGACAGATGTGGCACTGGTTTTACTAACCCAGGCCAATCCCTTTAAATATCTAATATCATGGAAATGAAATCCTTATAGAGATAGAAATAGGATCAGCATACTGTACTGTACCTTTAAAGGATGCAAAATGATTAGTCAAGTGGGCGCATTCCTCAATAATTTTCTCTTCTATGGTACTTTTTCCCATGCCAAAATCCCGTAATGTGGTTAACGTAAATCTTCTCATAACCTTAGAATTTTCGCCTTGTGAAAAAATAAGTCCTGAAACATTTAGAGTAGTGAGAACAAATTTTCTTAAGTATGGATGGTTTATCCTCAGGGGCAGGACACATTTCAACAAACTTTGCATGAATAAATGGAACAGGCAAGGTAACCCCCCCATACGACAGCTGATGGATGGAAGATCATAAATTTTCTGTAATTACTTTCTGTCATCCCCCTTTCCTCACCACACCCTAGTGTTCTTATTTATAATACATATTCCATATTTCTGTCCACTCCATCTAATCCTCACATGTACAGTATAGTTCTCAGCGCAGGCTTAGAAGGTCACCCTACAGTGGATAACTCAGATCTGCTGCAATGGAGTTGCTCTCTACTCTAGCTTATACAGGGGGGGTCTTGAACAAGGATCCCTTCCCATGATGTCAATTTGCCTATTTGGATTTTGAATTTAAAGGAGTCCTTGTTATTACCCTTAACTCCCTCATAGAGGTATAGACTGATGCAAAGTAATCTCAACATGCTTTGTCATGAATATTTCCTGTAGCTAAATCTAACTACCCCATGTTGAGATAAAGATCTATGAAAAAGTCTTGGAGTCAAAATGTATGTAGAATAAGGGCACACAATACAGATTACCAGTACAGTCATGGCCAAAAGTTTTGAGAATGACACAAATATTATATTTTCACATGATCTGCTGCCCTCTGGTTTTTATGTGTGTTTGTCAGATGTTTTTATCACATACAGAAATAGAATTGCATTCATATTATGAGTAACAGAAGCTTATATTGATAGTTAGAATGAGTTAATGCAGCAAGTCAATATTTGCAGTGTTGACCCTTCTTCTTCAGGACCTCTGCAATTCTCCCTGGCATGCTCTCAATCAACTTCTGGACCAAATCCTGACTGATAGCAGTCCATTCTTGCAGAATCAATGCTTTAATTTGGTCTGAATTTGTTGGTTTTTGTTTGTCCACCCGTCTCTTGATGATTGATCACAAGTTGTCAATGGGATTAAGATCTGGGGAGTTTCCGTTCCATGGACCCAAAATCTCTATGTTTTGTTCCCTGAGCCATTTAGTTATCACCTTTTCTTTATGGCAAGGTGCTCCATCATGCTGGAAAAGGCATTCTTGAGCGCCAAACTGCTCTTGGACGGTTGGGAGAAGTTGCTCTTGGAGGACATTCTGGTACCATTCTTTATTCATGCCTGTGTTTTTAGGCAAGACTGTGAGAGAGCCGATTCCCTTGGCTGAGAAGCAACCCCATACATGAATGGTTTCAGGATGCTTTACAGTTGGCATGAGACAAGACTGGTGGTAGCGCTCACCTCTTCTTCTCCGAATAAGCTGATTTCCAGATGTTCCAAACAATCGAAAAGGGGATTCATCAGAGAAAATGACTTTACCCCAGTCCTCAGCAGTCCACTCCCTGTACCTTTTGCAGAATATCAGTCTGTCCCTGATGTTTTTTCTGGAGAGAAGTGGCTTCTTTGCTGCCCTCCTTGAGACCAGGCCTTGCTCCAAGAGTCTCCGCCTCACAGTGCGTGCAGATGCACTCACACCTGCCTGCTGCCATTCCTCAGCAAGCTCTGCACTGCTGGTAGCCCGATCCCGCAGCTGAAACACTTTTAAGAGACGGTCCTGCCGCTTGCTGGTCTTTCTTGGGCGCCCTGGAGCCTTTTTGGCACCAATGGAACCTCTCTCCTTGAAGTTCTTGATGATGCGATAGATTGTTGACTGAGGTGCAATCTTTCTAGCTGCAATACTCTTCCCAGTTAGGCCATTTTTGTGCAGTGCAATGTGACTGCACGTGTTTCTTTAGAGATAACCATGGTTAACAGAAGAGAAACAATGATGGCAAGCACCAGCCTCCTTTTAAAGTGTCCAGTGGTGTCACTTACTTAATCATGACAGATTGATCTCCAGCCCTGTCCTCATCAACACCCACACCTGTGTTAATGGAGCAATCACTGAAACGATGTTAGGTGGTCCTTTTAAGGCAGGGCTGCAATGATGTTGAAATGTGTTTTGGGGGATAAAGTTCATTTTCTAGGCAAATATTGACTTTGCAAGTAATTGCTGTTAAGCTGATCACTCTTTATAACATTCTGGAGTATATGCAAATTTCCATTAGAAAAACTGAAGCAGTAAACTTTGTAAAAATTAATATTTGTATCATTCTCAAAACTTTTGGCCATGACTGTACACACAAATGCAAACACTAAGGCAGGTACAGACAGCTACTGTAGATAGTTTATGGCTCAGTCAACTGCATGGCAAACTGACCGACCATTGAGTGTGCGCATTAGATACCCTTGTCTAAACCCATCAACTGTATAACGTGTATGGAATGTCCCAACCCTCCTCAATGACAGATTTTGGGGTAAAGAAGTATTGGACACTTGGAATTTTATCAGATTCATTGTTCCCAGGGGAGATAAGACTCCTTGAGCAGCAACTATTTGAAAAAAAAAAAAAATGCATACCTGACCGAGTGTGCCTGTGTTTGTGTGAGTTGGAAGGAATATCTTTTGTCTGTACATGTATTCAACTAACAGGTATTTAAGGTTCATGGTGACCTTTAACCTATGCAGTTTAGCCAACTGTCAAATTTGTAGTTGGGAATTGGGATAAAATGGCAGACACTTAAACATGATGTGAGCAGTAGTGGTGGCCAGTGTATAAAGTGAGAATAATCTTATGTAAGAGTTTGTGTTCATGCTTGCTTTATCCTTCCTAACAAATGTAATACTCCATGCTTTTAATAACATATAAAAGACTCACCCATTCCGTTATCCATACTAGTGAATATTTTAAGCACCCCTCTTCCACCAAACTCTTCTGCATTATTGACAAGAGCTTCTTTCACAGTCTCATATCCGGTTAAGACCACCATTGTTTTCATACCCATCTGGACACGAAGCACCGGGCCATATTTCTTTGCAAGCTTAAATATAATAATACAAAATATACCATGATAAAGGATGGATCCTAATATATCTCCTCTTATCATGTATCAATCTCTAGTCTTTGTTTTTGATTCATGAATATGATCCAGTAGAGTAAGATCGGCACTTTTGGGGCATCTATAGTGAAGCTTGCATCTACTTCTTGTCTTTCTGTAAGTGTCCTTGAGCCCTTTGATTTCCAAAAACATGCTCATAGCTTCCTATTGTATTCCCCAAGGGCTTGCTTGCAACATTGAAAGATTATTTTGAAACCGATTGAACATTTTTGTACACTGCTGTGGAATATGTTGGAGTCACCTGCTGTGCCATAAACTGCTGCATGACTCTATTTAAATGGCCACTAACTTTTCAGAAAACTTAGCCTTATTTAATAGAACATGTGATTCTGGACCAAAATGTAATATACTTTATTAAAAAAAAGTTGTTGTTTTTTGCCTGAAAAACCTCTCCAAAGTTCCTACCATTAGTTGCCTCCTTCCTTTCTAATTTTCTGTTCACTCCCTGTTACTAGGGAAAATCTGTCTTTAGAAACCAACAGGCTTAAAATGGAAAACAGGAAATGGAGTGGAGTCTCTCTTCACAGCCTCTGCATGTTTACACACAGCTCTACTGCTCTGTGCTCCATGTCTGTACACTGCTTAGATATTAGTTGGCAGCTTCACACAGCTCACAGAGGGTGTAAAGTGAGTCTATCTACTTATGACTTGTTGCTTGTGTTATTGCTAATGGGATGTCATAGACAGCAATCATCTTTCCTTTTTGTGCTCAGATTTCTCTTCTTCTGTGTCAGGGATCTTTTTTACTGCATCATAACATGGATTTCGAGCCCAGAGTCATTGGATCTGCTATATTATGTTTTCTTGGGCTTTTTTCAGCTATTTGTTTGCTGTTTTACAGTTATTCTTGGAAGAATTGTGTATAAAGAAATCACTAGTATTAATAATGTATAGGGGAGAAGACTATTCTGTATTGTACATGCCACTTGCATCAGAGAGAAAGGCAAAATGTGCTGCAGCCATAATGGGACTATTAGTAGCAGAATAACTGATGGGACACCATGTATGAAGACATATACAGCCAGAGAACAGACTGCCCAGCAAGATCCTGCAGAACTTTTGATGAAACTCAGGTATCCTTTTAAAAGGACCTTTCACCAACTCCAGTTCTTCTTATTTGCTAACAGGATCTGCTCCACTGATTTCAAAGTAAAAAATTTACTTTGGTCTGTGTGTATAAAGTTAACCCTTACCTCCACTTCTGCATCCAGTGTGTGTGTTGTATGTCCTGTGTATAAGTGAAGGCAAGGGTTAACCCCCTTACATTACTGTAATAAAGATCATAGATCAAATAGGTATTTCCTTAGTTGTAATAATCTACAGAATAAAGTTACTATATCATTTATAAAACCCATGGAGTGCTGTAAAAATAAATACCAAAAAGCAAAGGCTCCTCTGCACATATACAAATAATAGTTATCCATTATATTATTTTATACCCCAAATCTGTTCTTATCAAAACTACAACTTTTCCCATAAAGTACAAGATCTCAAACCACTACTTTGCCATTAGGAATTTTTGGATAGAAAGTTTTGGGGGATCACCACCCAAAAAGCAGCCTCAGGTTACTGGTGAGACCTCGGATTGGGTCTCAATAGTCACATAGAGGTGTCGACTTTATAACACTTTGACAAAGGTGTATTGATGTCGATGCCCCCCATATCACAGGCCACAGCAGAAGCTCAGGGCCACTGATGTCACAGAGAAAACCAGAAGACATAGGGACACACTGGAAAAGAAAGCCAGATGTCCCAGCTGAGGAATGGGGAGTTTTTGTATTTTTCTGCCTCTTCCCTGGGTCTCTGTTGATTATACTCTGTGGACTAGAGATGAGCAAATCTTTGAAAATTTGCCCAGTCACCATTTTGCCAACAGATAATTTTTCTATTACACCTCCTTGGTTATCATATATCAGCCAATAGAACTGAAATGTTAGAATTTGGCACTGTGGTCTTAGTTCAATATATTAGAATATCTTTGAAACGTTTATTTATTTCAGTAATTAAATTAATAAAGTGACCTCCTATATTTTCTAGATTCTTTACACACAGAGTGTTCTATTTCAAGTGTTTTATTTCTGTAAATGTTGATTATGGATTACAGGTAATGAAAACCCAAATCTAAGAAAATTAGAATATTGTAAAAAAGTTCAGTATTGTAAATTCAGTGTCACCTGCCAAGGTTTCCTAAGCCTTTAAATGGTCCCTCAGTCTGGTTCAGTAGGACACACAATCATGGAAGACGCTGATTATGGATTGTATTACTGAATCACTGAAATGAATGAACGTTTCAAAGATATTCTATTTTATTGAGATGATCCTGTATGTAATAAATATGGCTCCATAAAATAAAATGTATGTGCTGGTCCAACAGAGACAATACAAATATACATTTCTACCTATCACACATTGAAACCTCCTTTCCTCAGTGGTTTGGATAGAGGTGTCCTTACCTGGAGATAAGTAAGGTAAGGCTTCTTTAAATCCATGAGATGCAAATTCCCAATGAGCGCCAAACATCGGGGTCCAGGAGGGAAATTCTCAACATGATTTTTATTCCAACTTCTGAAGAGATTCAGGATATATAAAAAAGTCAAAAGTAGCAAAAAATAAGAAGCTAAAGAGAACCTGAAATCCATAGTTGTCACTGGAGCTGATGCTAGAGCTGAAGTCTAGGGACAAGAATCTCTCACATTGAGGAGAGCACCAGTAAAGGTGTGTAGAGATTTTAATTGCCTTTTGCTCTCTACTTAGCATCTACATATCACAAGGCATTATGGGAAAGGAGCTGGGGAGCTCATGCGCCCTCTATTGGATGTAACAAATCCTCAATTTGCTTTTGACTCACCGAGCCTTGAGACAGCAAAAGGGATTTTAGCCAAGCCAATTTCACTTATCTGCATACGGCGCTGTTTCCGGATCGTTGTCCTTCATCAGTACAGAGCAAAGTGAATTGGCTGGCTTAGTGGGAGGCAATGAGTGGGTTAGGGACAAGAATCTCTCACATTGAGGAGAGCACCAGTAAAGGTGTGTAGAGATTTTAATTGCCTTTTGCCCTCTACTTAGCATCTACATATCACATCATGTAGATGCTAAGTAGAGGGCAAAAGGCAATTAAAATCTCTACACACCTTTACTGGTGCTCTCCTCAATGTGAGAGATTCTTGTCCCTAACCCACTCATTGCCTCCCACTAAGCCAGCCAATTCACTTTGCTCTGTACTGATGAAGGACAGCGATCCGGAAACAGCGCCGTATGCAGATAAGTGAAATTGGCTTGGCTAAAATCCCTTTTGCTGTCTCAAGGCTCGGTGAGTCAAAAGCAAATTGAGGATTTGTTACATCCAATAGAGGGCGCATGAGCTCCCCAGCTCCTTTCCCATAATGCCTTGTGATATGTAGATGCTAAGTAGAGGGCAAAAGGCAATTAAAATCTCTACACACCTTTACTGGTGCTCTCCCTCAATGTGAGAGATTCTTGTCCCTAACCTACTCATTGCCTCCCACTAAGCCAGCCAATTCACTTTGCTCTGTACTGATGAAGGACAACGATCCGGAAACAGCGCTGTATGCAGATAAGTGAAATTGGCTTGGCTAAAATCCCTTTTGCTGTCTCAAGGCTCGGTGAGTCAAAAGCAAATTGAGGATTTGTTACATCCAATAGAGGGCGCATGAGCTCCCCAGCTCCTTTCCCATAATGCCTTGTGATATAGAGCTGAAGTCTGGCAGCCGGTGGGCAGTGCTGGGTGTCTTGTGTGACCCTTGGTCTCCACCTTTACCTCAGTTACATGGTGGTAAATAAATGTTTGGAAGAAATACAACCTGAGGAATTATTATCTTAATCTTCACATTAAAATAGGGACAAAGGCAAAGGCATGAATACACAACATGAGAACCTTATAATGGGAGTGAGAAACAGAATATGACTATTGTCTATCCTGAATAGTCAGGAATGGGGTGAGTGTGGGGGTACTGGCCTAAGAATGATGTAAAGAGAGTATAGGGAAAAATATACATCATGACCTTCTGTCTTGGGTAGTAAAATATGGTACTACAATGGGGTCTATTTTGATCTTTGCTATAGGTCCCGTCACTTCCATGTACAGGACATCACTGGATAGTGGCGCAAAGATTAAGACTTAACTTTAAGTTCAATAAAGTGGTGAGCATGTACATAGAAATGGTAGGGCCCCATAAATTTAAGTCCAGCATTTCATTTTTAGGGCAGAAAATCCATACTGACTATCTAGTCAATACAGTGGTCCTTCATGTTACAATAGTAATTGGTTTCAGGACAACCACAGGAAAAACTCTATAGGTAACTAATAAATGGTATCATGACCCCCCCATATATTATCCCATAATAATAAAAAAAAAAATAAGCAGACAACTTGATAGGCGGTAAACCAACTTTTTCATGTCTGACTTGTTGACATTTACAGATTTCCTGGCTTCCAATTGGGAGAGTAGGAGGGACCATATGACATCATAGCCCTACGCAGATCCTGAGGGTGATTTAGGGTCAATGTTGCAGGCAGCCATGAGGAGGAGTCCTGAAAAGGTCATATAGGGTGGAGGTAGAACTAAGAGGTAGAACTAGTGCTGTAATACTAGCAGGTCTGAACCAGTCCCTGCAAGGCAAATCAGAGAGACTAAAAAGAGAGAGTTAAAGTGAGGAGACAAAGAAGACATTTTCCTTGAGAGGTAAGGAACTTTGCTCATATGACAGAGAGGAATTTTGTCCTGAAGACGGACTTTAAGGCTACCCTCTTGGAGAGACACCCAGGGCTATTGGTTTGGTGAGGAACATGAATAATTCACCAAACTCTAAGTCAGGGATCATCAGCTGCTGTGAAACTACAACTCCCAACATGCTCCATTCACTTCCATGGGAGTTTCAAAAACAGCAAGAGCAAGTATGCATGCTGGGAGTTGTAGTTTTACAACAGCTTTACCCCTGCTCTAATTACCCTTGTAAGTGAGTTATTGCTTGTCATATAGCAAGTGCTTTGCCTCTATAAAGTACTGCTTTAACATTCATCTTAAATTGCTTAAAGGTATTTCTTACTTAGGCCACAAATATCTGATCGGTGGGGGGCCGGCAGGTTGGACTCCCACTGATCAGGGGTCATCTTTGGTGCTCCTGTTGAACTGAATGGAGTGGTTGCACACACTGACCGATCACCACTCTGTTCAGAAAAGGTGAAAAAAGTCTCTCATTCTCCTGATCAGTAGGGGACTGAGTGACTGGACCCACATTGATCGGCAAGTTGGCCCCTATCTTATGGATAGGGGATACATTTTTTTGTGGGAAAACCACTTTAGGCTAAGGCCCCACGTTGCAGAAACGCAGCTTTTTATGGTGCAGATTTTGGTGCATTTTTTTTGGGCGAAAGCCAGGAGTGGATTGAGCAGAAGGTAGAAGTATAAGAACTTCCTATATATTTCCCATTCCTTTTGGAGCCATTCTTGGCTTTGGCTCAAAAGCCGCAGCAAAATCTGCAACAAAAACGTTGCATTTCCGCAATGTGGGGCCGTAGCCTTAAGTTAAAATTTTGGCCAGTTTCTGGTGTGAATTGTAATAACTGTCTGACTGCAGGCTATGCACATCCCTGTTTGAAAAAATGGCACACAGGATGCAGAAAGCAAACAAGTCACAATTTTTGGAGAAAAATCAGCCAGTGTCAAAAATGGTGACTTTTTACTGCAAGAAAACTAACATAACTAATTCATATATTCCTTAACATAAGCCATGCTTAGAGCAAGTGGAAAGGGGCAGCCCGAGCTACCATACTATTTTGTTATATGGCAAGTTCCCTGCGGCCTGCCCTTTAACCATTTACTGAAGTTCAGTCTCCTCCATTTGCTTTATCGATTTCATTATATTGTATCCCATTCAAAATAAACACTAACCAAAAACAGTGTAAAAGTGCAAATGTGCTCGGCCCGACTCTAATCTCTCACTAAATAAGTTCAATACAATATCACAACATACTGGCAAACCTCAGGCTGCTATACACAACACAACCAGTGGATGGCCACGGCTAGATACACATAGCATAGATATTTTAGAATAGAGTATTGTTATATCCTGTTATATCATGTTTTTTTAAGCCGGTCATCTCACACCGCACATCTAAAGGTTACTCTGAGCCAAGTGCAAAAGTAAGGAATGACACAACTTTATATCAGCAGCAGTAAGGAGAAGTAAAGTGAGGTATCATACATGTTGTATAATAGGTGTCATATGTCGTCTTGTATAATAGGTGTCAGCAGGTTTTTATATTTAGAAAGTGGTCTGTAGAGGACGTCAGACAAGTGGGTTAAACAATACCAAAAGTGCACTAACTGTGTGCACAACCACCTTTATACAGAATACACCAGACTATGTCGTCTCCCCTTCCCCTCCGTGTGAATCTTCACTTATTTGTGGCAGTTTTTGACAAAACTGTTTCACCCATAAGAAATCTTTGGCTGAACAACCTGAACCCAAAATGAACAGATCTTCCGAGGCTTGCCTATCTCTATCTGTCTGGGTAGTTTCCCATCTGGAAAGTATTACACCATACATTGAGTACACTAGAATTACAAGTACATTTCCCTTTACCATGATTATGAATGGTGTTTGGGAGAGGGTTAACAATTGTGACCTTTTTTGTCCCTTCCATTCACACTATATGGATTGATCTACAAAATACAATGCTTCAATATAGAAATGAGTTTTACATAGCAAAATACTTGTTGTTACTATATTATACTAATGTTTATTTCTGTTCCAGATTTGTGATATAACAGCTTTTATACCATTATCAGATGTTACACCAGTAACCAAACATGTCTGTATTACATGCCCATGTACTTTATAATGGGGCTATCTGTGTCTCTGTGCTAATGCCATGTTGTTTATAAAGTTAACTGTAAAAAAAAAATGCAAATCGTGTCACCAAAAATTCACACATTTTATAAGATTTATACAGTGCCACCTATTATCCTTCAAGTGTACCTCCAGTAAATAACTTTACATAAATGTATAGTACATGTGAATATAAGAAACTTATAATGCAATATATCTTATTAAGGAGTTCCTTTCCCACTTATCAGGCTACTTTCCTCCTCCTTCTTATCTCCTTATCAGCCTGTTTGTTTACATAGAATCCTGGCCATATCCTCCTCACACACAGAGCTCTATGGAGATGGAAGGGGGGAGGAAGGTGCTAATTGATTTATTGCCTCTTATCTCTAGAATAACAGTATTAAGAGAACTTTCAATCAATCACAAAATAGCAGAGTGTAGAATAGCAAAGTTTCTTATTTTCACCTGTACTATTAGTTTCTGAAAAATAGAGTATGCTTTTAGTGTTTGTACTAGTAATTTTTTTTTTATATATATAAATACATTTTTATTCAATGAAATTTGCAACCTGGTACTGATAGGTTGGCATTGCTAGCTGGCATGCACTTATACAGTAGCATTATAAATTGCTTCAGTCTGTGACCAAGTGACAATTTTGTCAAAATTTTAATTGAAAATTAAGTGCTGATAACATGCCACTCTGCCTGTTGTCTTACTGACGTTTTTCATTGTCCACCAGACACATTTTTTTAAATACAATTTAATTTAAATATAATTGAAGATTAAATCCTCTCTGTGCTGAAAGCATGCCACACTTCTTGCTAACATTTTTCTGTGTCCAAGTAACAATTTTTTGAACTACATTTTAATTAGGATTTTTTTTTTTAATTGATTTCTTCATTATGTCAATAGCAAGCAGCTGTCTGCTAATCTCAGTAAGTCTCCAAGTGGTAATTTTTTTACATTTTAATTCAAGTTTAGTTTAAAAATAAAATTTAAATCCATATAATGGTGCTGCTAGTGTACCACTCTCTGTCACCCTCAGTCTATGGCAATTGTTTTCAATTTTTTTTTCCTTTTACCATTTTGGGAAATTTGTGACATTTCAATCAATTTTTAGTCAAAATGTCAAAAAAATCTTTTTTAACCGCTATGGTGTTCACAGTGTGGGATAAATATTTTAATATTCTCATAGTTTATACTTAAGGTGTTTAGGTTTTGGTGCTATTTAAATTTTTTATGTGATCTAGGGATAAGGACTTGATTTGAAATTTTACATATTTTTCTTTTTAAAAATGTATTGTCGCCTCCCGATAATGCTTTGGAGCAGGGGTGATATGTTCCAATATGACAGCATATCAATGTCACAACACTAAGACATAGTACTGCCCCACATAATCTACTGAAATCCATTCATAGGTCACAGCAGTGACCCAGGGGTGCTTGACATCACCCAGTGGATGGAAGAGGCCTGAAGAGGACTCCATGGGACAGCTGGATGCACAGGAGAGGTGATACGAAGTGAATATAAGTGTTTGTTACTTTTACTCACCTCCCCTGGGTTTCCACTTATTATACTCTGGGGTCTGAGGAGAATATAAGTGAAGAAGCAGTTCTAAACTAATCAGTTTGCGCATTCCTAGTAATAATATCCAATTTT
This sequence comes from Leptodactylus fallax, assembly GCA_947044405.1. Lineage (NCBI taxonomy): Eukaryota > Metazoa > Chordata > Amphibia > Anura > Leptodactylidae > Leptodactylus > Leptodactylus fallax. Next base: position 1,245,690 of record CAMRHE010000319.1, read on the forward strand.
AAAACCACTTTTCATAAATGAATAGTAGAGGTGGATATAAGGAACATATCTCATTAAAGAAATACATTTAATTCTCCACTTATTAGGCTGTGCTCCTTCTCTTTATCTTCACTCAGACTGTTTATTTATATAGAGTCATGTCTGTATTCTGACTTCTTTGTAAAAAAAAAGAAATTGGAGATGGAAACTGATTTCTTTAAAAATAAATATTACAAAGTTTCTTATGTTTACCTGCACTATTCATTTCTGATTATATATATATATATATATATATATATACACACACTGTGTTCCAAATTATTATGCAAAAAGTGTTTCGGAGTGTTAAGGTAAGAATTTTTTTGTTTGTCAGTTAAACTCATTGATGGTGATGTGTGTCAGGGCTCTTTATATCACTGAAAGCAATTGCAGACACCTGTGCTAATTAGTTTGGCAGGTGTGTCCAATTAAAGGCAAGACTACTTAAGAAGGCTGTCCCACATTATTAAGCAGCCTACATTTTCAGCCAAAATGGGAAAGAAAAAGGATGTGTCGGCTGCTGAAAAGCAACAAATTGTGGAGTGTTTAGGTCATGGCATGACTACAATCAACATTGCCAAGACACTTCATCGTGATCATCGCACAATCAAGAAGTATGTAGCTGATTCACAGCACACACGTGTGCGTGCTGATAAGGGAAAATTGAGGACTCTTCCCAACAGGCAATTACGTCAGGTTAAAAGAGCAGCTTCAAAAATGCCTTGTCATAGCAGCAGACAAGTTTTTGAAGCTGCTGGTGCCTCCAACGTCCCCCCGAACAACAAGATGCAGGGTCCTTCAGAGGTTTGCAGCTGTGCGTAAGCCATCCTGTCGACCTCCTCTATCCACTGCACACAAGCAGAAACGGCTCCAGTGGGCCAAACAATACATGAAGACTGACTTCAAAACTGTTTTGTTCACCGATGAGTGGCGTGCAACGCTCAATGGTCCTGATGGATGGAGTGGAGGATGGCTTGTTGATGGACACCCCATGCAAACACGGCTACGGCGCCAACAAGGAGGAGGCGGAGTAATGTTTTGGGCTGGAATCATGGGGAGAGAGATTGTCGGCCCCTTTAGGATCCCTGAAGGGGTAAAGATGAACTCCATAATGTATGTGGAGTTTCTCAAACAGCACTTCCTGCCATGGTTCAAGAAGAAGAACCATGCATTCTGCAGAAAGATCATTTTCATGCATGATAATGCACCGTCTCATGCTGCAAATAACACATCTACATCTCTGGCTGCTATGGGCATAAAAGGGGACAAACTTATGGTGTGGCCCCCATGCTCCCCTGACCTCAACCCCATTGAGAACCTCTGGAGCATCATCAAAAGGAGTGTCTATGATGGCGGGAGGCAGTTCACATCTAAGCAACAGCTCTGGGAGGGTATTCTGTCCTCATGCAAAACAATTGAAGCAGAAACCATCCAAAAACTGACAAATTCAATGGACGAGAGAGTTCAGAAGCTTCTTTCGAACAAGGGGTCCTATGTGCAAATGTAACATCACCTCGAATAAAGTTTTGGCTTGAAAACTGTTTGATTTCAGTTTGTAATAACCTGCTAATGCTTAGAATTTCACAATGACCATTTTTTTGTTCTTAATAAAAATGAAAAGGTTGCAAATTCTGCTGTGCATAATAATTTAAAACATGCATTTTGAGTGTTTTTTTTTTTTTTAAATATACTGTTATCATAGGCAGTTTGTTCAAAAACCTTTCAATTATACTCGAATAGTTGATGCCTGGAAAATTACAATGACTGCAATTCATATAGGCAATTTTGGAAAATATGAGAAAATATTATTTGCATATTAATTTGGAACACAGTGTATATATATGTAAATGGTGGTATTCTTTAATCCCTTCCAGACATCTGCCATAATAGTACAGTGAATATCGAGTATTTAAATAGCAGAAACCCTACGCTAATGCCTGAGATCAGTGGCCACACTGATCACAGGCATTAAGGCCCCCGCCTCCTCAGTCAAACCTGACCAAGGGGCGATTTTCCCAGAGATTGCCAATCCCCGGAGTGAGATCCGGGGCCAGCGTCCCATTCCCATGAAAAAAGTTACGGGTGTCAGAATATGATGACTTTTAGAAAAAAAATGTTTTCAAAGTTATTAAGGGGTTAAAATGTAAATAAAACTATATAAATTTGGTATCCCTGGAATCGTACCGAAACAGAATACAAGTGACATGTTTTTTTGGATGCAGAGTGCACGCTGTAAAAACGAAGCCTGTAAGAAAGTCGCAGAAATGCTCTTTTTCTACCCAACTTATTCCACCCCATTCTGATTTTTTTTTCAGCTTCACAGTACATTGTACAGAATAATCAATAATACCATTATGAAGAACAATTTGTCCCACAAACATTAATCCCTCATATGGCTTATGAACGGAAAAATAAAAATGTTATGGGGTTTGGAAAGCGGGGAGTCAAAAACGAAAATTAAAAACTATCACCAGCATTAAGGGGTTAAACATCAAGATCACATATGTTCCTGATACAAGGATATAATAATATTTACCTTTCTTTCTTTAAACCAATAAGGGATGGCCCTGGTGATATTAGGGCCATCCCTTATTGGCCATCCCTTATTACTCAGACAGTATTAGGAATGGTAATAAATTAATAATGCTAATTTAAACTAGTAAAAAGTTAATATTTACCATTTTTGCATATTTAAACAATTATCCCTACATAAATGTGACATGTTTATCCCCATCCCTATCTCAGCTAATGTAATGCTTCTATTCAGCCTTACTCATTGAAGATAGCAACATTGTGCCAATTGTACTGTAACAACAAATAATATAGTAACATTGTAACATCTAGTGGAGACACAGCAATATTGCATCATATGTAACAGAGGTTATTCATAAACAAATTGTTACCTTGTATTTTATGTTGACATACAGTAACATGATAGACACAATAAAATAGAGAAACAAAATACCTCTGATATGTGTTTGTTTACGCAAAATGTTTATTCTGCAAAAGTTTTATATCATACTACAATGCATGTTTACTCAATTATTTAAAAAAAAAAATATTATTATTATTTCTTTAGAAAACAATGCAAATACTGTTTTATTTATATATTATTAGCAGTGGCTTCATAATGCAATATTTATTTATATAAAAATATGCAGTTGTTTTAAAAGTAACCCATTGGTAAGGAAAGCTTTAACAATATATTTCACATTAGACTTTGTTACTATGTTTCTTTCAAGAATGTTCACCTATGATCTATTTACTTGACATCTCTTATGCCTACCAACTCCAGAAACCTTGGATGAGTCTTCTTTTGGAACTTCTAGAGATTAGAGTGACATGCCTGTTGTTTAGACCACATAATGCTTTTTTTTTTTTTTAGAATTAACTGTATATCACATGCTGGGCTGTGGAGTCAGAGTCATGAAGTCAGAGTCGGGATAAATTTTGGGTGGAGCCAGAAAAAAATGCTGACTAATTCAAAATAAAATAATTAATTACATCACAAAATTATTAATATTGTATAATTAATTAGATGCATATTTTGTTGTATATTTATTTTTAGACAAATTGAATCAATGGTTATTTAATGAATTAGTGGGATTTATGGAGGAGTCAGAGTCAGAGCGGAAGTTGGAGTTTGAGTTAGGCTTTGGGAAAATAGATTCGGAGTGAAAGTTGGTGGTTTGGCCTACCAGTACCACAGCCCTGGTCACATATATGATTATACCAACTCTCCTACTAGAGTTACATTGATTGTAAGGGGACATTCTTATGGTTAGTTACCAGAATTTTTCTTAAGGACTTTTGGAACATGAGCCAGACTTCTCTATCTCTTTCAGAAAGTCTTCATTGCCACATTTTTCTTTTTCATTTATTTCAATATTTTGTTTAAATTACCTCTATCTATAAATTTCCTTTTGCTATAACCTTGTATCTTAGTAAACTTTCTTCTGTTTTTATCCACCTTAGACATGGTTTTTGAGTTTTTGGATAAACTCCAATATACCATAAACAGGATCATGAACTCTGACCCCAGTTCTTCGCAGTTTTCCCACTTTCTCTATTTCAACAGTATGTTTATTCTGAGACTAAAACACGAGAATTATTTACAAAAACAGTAGTTTGGATTCTACTGAAATTTCTCCTGATCTTTGTACCCCCTGGCAGCATGAGCCTAGAAAACATCATTCAGGAGATCAGAAAGGAAGCAGCATTTTTTCTTCTTCCAGTTCTCTACCTTGAATCCAGATACTACAGGACCATGTGGTGACCCGCAGGGAAGGTCAGCACAAGTCAGGATTATTAATTATACGCCATATGAGCATTAAGTGCACAACAACCAAAGGTGAGCAAAATATCCTTCAATCGTTGTATATATAATAGTACTCCACAGTATTCACTGGAATGTGAATTTCAGAACAAAATAATTTAATGCCAGATCTATTAAATAATTTTAACGCACTGAAATAAACAATTTCAATGATTTTACCTGCAGCTCAATGGGAAACATGAATATGAAAATTGTATTGCATCGACTTATGCCAAATAGTAAGCTTACAGTGCTGGCCAAAAGTATTGGCACCCCTGCAATTCTCTCAGATAATACTCGATTTCTTCCAGAAGATGATTGCAATCACAAATGCTTTGGTAATAATATCTTCATTTAATTTGTCTTCAATGGAAAACCACAAAAAGAATTGTCAAAAAGCCAAATTGGCTATAATTCCACACCAAACATAAAAAAGGGGGTGGACAAAAGTATTGGCACCCTTTGAAAAATCATGTGATGCTTCTCTAATTTGTGTAATTAACAGCACCTGTTACTTACCTGTGGCACATAACAGGTGGTGGCAATAACTAAATCACACTTGCAGCCAGTTGAAATGGATTAAAGTTGACTCAATGTGTACCACATTGAGCATGGAGAAAAGAAAGAAGACCAAAGAACTGTCTGAGGACTTGAGAAGCAAAATTGTGAGGAAGCATGAGCAATCTCAAGGCTACAAGTCCATCTCCAAAGACCTGAATGTTCCTGTGTCTACCGTGCGCAGTGTCATCAAGAAGTTTAAAGCCCATGGCACTGTGGCTAACCTCCCTAGATGTGGACGGAAAAGAAAAATTGACGAGAGATTTCAATGAAAGATTGTGCGGATGGTGGCTAAAGAACCTCGACTAACATCCAAACAAGTTCTAGCTGCCCTCCAGTCCGAGGGTACAACAGTGTCAACCCGTACTATCCGTCGGCGTCTGAATGAAAAGGGACTCTATGGTAGGATACCCAGGAAGACCCCACTTCTGACCCAGAGACATAAAAAAGCCAGGCTGGAGTTTGCCAAAACTTACCTGAGAAAGCCAAAAACTTTTTGGAAGAATGTTCTCTGGTCAGATGAGACAAAAGTAGAGCTTTTTGGGAAAAGGCATCAACATAGAGTTTACAGGGAAAAAAAATAGGCCTTCAAAGAAAAGAACACGGTCCCTACAGTCAAACATGGCGAAGGTTCCCTGATGTTTTGGGGTTGCTTTGCTGCCTCTGGCACTGGACTGCTTGACCGTGTGCATGGCATTATGAAGTCTGAAGACTACCAACAAATTTTGCAGCATAATGTAGTGCCCAGTGTGAGAAAGCTGGGTCTCCCTCAGAGGTCATGGGTCTTCCAGCAGGACAATGACCCAAAACACACTTCAAAAAGCACTAGAACATGGTTTGAGAGAAAGCACTGGAGACTTCTAAAGTGGCCAGCAATGAGTCCAGACCTGAATCCCATAGAACACCTGTGGAGAGATCTCAAAATGGCAGTTTGGAGAAGGCACCCTTCACATCTCAGGGACCTGGAGAAATTCCAGCAGAGCATTGTAAGAAACTCATTGATGGTTACCGGAAGCGGTTGTTCGCAGTTATTTTGTCTAAAGGTTGTGCTACCAAGTATTAGGCTGAGGGTGCCAATACTTTTGTCCGGCCCATTTTTGGAGTTTTGTGTAAAATGATCAATGATTTGACTTTTTTTTTCATTCTCTTTTGTGTTTTTTCATTGCAAGCAAAATAAATGAAGATATTATTACCAAAGCATTTGTGATTGCAATCATTTTCTGGAAGAAATTGAGTATTATCTGACAGAATTGCAGGGGTGCCAATACTTTTGGCCAGCACTGTAGAACTATTTCATTGACTAAGATCCGACTGTACGTCCACGGAGTAATCTCCTAGAAAAATCGTTCTTGAGTTATATTCATATTCTCCTAGAACTGTGACCACTGAAATTATAAATATCAGGATTCATTTCAGTATAAAAAGTGCATATTACAATAATTACTCATATAATACCAAAAATTGAGTTAGAAAGATCGTTTACAATTAAAGCTTACCTCCAGTTATAAAATAAATGAAAATCAGGTGAATATAACAAATTTTGTAAAATATATTTTTTAAGAAATGTTTCCTTCTCAACGTATCAGGCTGAGTTCCTTTTCACGTACAGATGGAGCCAAGTTAAACTTGACTTTTGATGTGTTAACTAAACAATTGCTAATCACATTAACTCAACTTTTTTCATTGCTTTCAATGGCTTTTGTGGTGAGTTATTAAAGTTGAAAATGGCTAGGTCTCTATGAGTCTATGGAGAGGGCAGGAGAGAAGAGGAGACTGTAGATGCTACACCCTGTTACTCTGTAAGCGAGGGAACCCTTCTAGCTCTACTATATTTCAAGACAAGAGTCTGCCACTACACAGAGTGAGGCAATAATTCAATTGCCAGCCTTCTGTGTGTGAGCTGGATACAGAGACAGATTCTATGTAAACAAACAGACTGAGTGAAGTTGAGGATGAAAACAGCCTAATAACTGGAAAACAAAACAGATTTCCTTAACCAGATATATTACAAAGTTTCTTTTATTCACCTGTGTATTACATAAAGTGCATGGGACATAACATACAAATAAGAATTCCTTAATGGAAAAAAAAAAGAAAAAATATATACGTTAATGCCACCACTTGGAAATTAGCTTCTTATAGCTCTGTCCCTGACTTTGAAGAAGCCTAGAGGAATAACCTGAGATTGAAGTCAAAAAGCTCTCCAAAAGGAAGAAAGACCTATCTGTAAGGAGTTATCTTCCAAATGGTGGTGCTAGAGCAATATTTCCTTTACTATCAAGAAGAACTTATCATCAGACAGCTATTTTGGGGTTATTGCCCCTAGTCAGTGCAAGGCAGGGTACTGGTTGGCTAGGTGAGTGGCCATAGCTGTGGGTCAGGAGGGGTAATAGATTGTAAACGCATATGAGCAGGGTTATTACCCTGTCGTTTTGTCTGTACACGAACCCTTTGATTTGTAAAGTGCTGAGGAATATGTTGGTGCTATATAAATAAAAATATAATAATAATAATAATTAGTAGTAGTAGTAGTAGTGCTATGTCTCCTTAAGGAGACTTCCTTTGCAGGCTGCATTTTCCAGGTGTCTAGATTCTTACAGGCCATAGGTGTTCTGCTGGCAATTCTGCCTTTACTCCCAGATCCCAGATCTATAGGGAATCACCTTCTAAAAGGTGACACTAGGGTAACAGTTTTCCTTTTCTCATTGAAGAATGTATTTGCATATTCTTTCCCAGAATTCCCAGTAAAGAATACATGGCCTGTAAGATTCTGCACACCTGAAATGTGGCCGACAAAGGAATTCTCCTTAAAGAGAGTAGTACCCACCTGACCCAGGTAAAGCGAATCTGAATATTGTATATCGTGACTGCAGATTTACAGTATTTTAACCACGAGGCAAGGCACAAATCATGTGCGGTTTTGGTGCATTTGTTATTCCAATATCAGGTGTCATGTCCACCTCAGTGACCCCTTTCGGGAAGCAGAAGTTGAATTTCTGCAGGAGGCTCGTGAAAAAGATGAAGAGCTCCATTTTTGCAAGTGTCTCTCCAGCACAGGCTCTACGACCTAAAATGAAAAAAAAAAAGACAGCTGTAGCACAGACAAATAAATTGTATACAGTAAAAATTTTAAAGATGAGAAAATCTACACTCCAAGATATAGGATAATCAGAAATTATGGCATATTAGATGTGTGTACATATTACATATACACACAAAGGGGTTGACAAATAAAATATTTACTAAAAGCCCCAATATTCATCATATGTTTCCTCCATCACTCAGACGAAAACTCCTGGTTCCCCATCTATGGGCTAGATGTGGTTCACCCATTTGATCAGTTTCTAGACTGTCCCTGAAAAAATTCTCTTTTGTCCAAGTGTCAAATACATTTACATACCAGAAGAGGATCTGTCTAGGGACAGCTGAGAAAGTGGTCAGGTAGGTCATAATATCATGTTATTCTTGGCTGGAACTGGCTGGCTGCAGATAAGATGTTATGTGCAACCTGCTCCACTCTTCCTGCTCTATAATCTGCTACCTGCAGATAGGATATTAGGTATTTTCTGGTATTATCTGCTCTGATCCACCTTCTCTATAAACTGCCACCTGCAGATAGGACTCTATGTACAATCTGCTCCACTTCTCCTACTCTATAACCTGCCACCTGCAGATAGAACACTTGGAATAATTTGCTCAGCTCTTCCTGCTCTATAACCTTCCACCCGCAGATAAAATAGTAGATATAATCTGCTCTGCTCCACTTGGTCTAATCTGCCACCTGCAGATAGGACACTATGTACAATCTGCTCCACTTCTCCTGCTCTATAACCTTCCACCCGCAGATAAAATACTAGATATAATCTGCTCAGTTCCTCTTGGTCTAATCTGCCAAGTGCAGATAGGACAGTAGGTAGAATCTATTCCGCTCCTCCTGCTCTATAACCTACAGCTTGCATATAGGACACTATGTACCCTTTGCTCTGCTCCTCCTGCTCTATATCCATCTGTCTACAGATAGGACACAATGTACAATCTTCATCACTCCTCCTGCCGATACCTATAAAACATAAGCCTTGTGTACCAAACTGCCAGGAAAATCTGAATGAAATTATTTTTATACCTTATTTAGATCCTCAGGTACTAGCGTAGCAGACTATTACTGTATATCTTCTCTACAGCTTCCTGATGTTTCCACCTCTTTTGAACACCTGGGCAACTAATAGCATTAGAACCAACAATTGGAAACTACTGCTCTAGAGATAAGACATCTGCTGACCATGGTGAAGGTTTACATTAATGATTTAGTTTATTACTGTCTATTGACCATTGTGTTTAAGAATATTTTCTATTGCAAACCTATAAAAATAAGTATAAGTGTCAAAACAAATGACAAACAGACATTAGAAACGGTCATACTACCAGCAAATAGATGAAACATATGTTGCACATGGATGGAAAATGGAAATTAAAAATGGACCGTTACATCTGTTTTTAATGCCCATTCTTTTCATTTTTTTCAACCTTCGTGTGCATGAGGCCTTAAGCTACATATACACAAAAGTTGTAAAAAACAATTATAAAAAACAGATGCATTATTTATTTCTTTCAGGCCATTTCTCATTCATGGTAGAGCTGTTTTCATGGATCCATGAAAATGGTCCAAAATAAGACATGTCCTACTTTTAATGGACGCCATTAATGATCTGTTTTAAAAAAATGGACATTGGAATATACCTATTGACTTCTATTGTAATGAAAAAGGACGCGTGATGGTCTAGGTATAGACAAATGCAAATAGTCAATTGTTACATTGCCAACAAACCATATGTAATTATATGGTATGCAATAACCAATACACTTAAACTCAATGGACAATAGACATTAATAAACTAAATCAATATTCTAACCCTTCACCATGATCATCCCATGTTTTATATGTCACATGTCTTGAATGTTGTCAAGTTACTTCATTTTTAGAGTTTTTTTTATATACGTACCTGCAGAGAATGGCATGAAGGCTTCATTCTTACTGAAATTTCCCTTGGAGTCAAGAAAATGATTTGGATAAAACTCTTCTGGTTTCTCAAACTTTGTCTTGTCTCTCAATACCGATGTCAATAATGGAACAACATAAGTCCCCTGGGTAAAAAAAAAAAATATATAATTTATAAAGTATACTATAGCTTTATTTTACTACAAGTGTTTTTGAAAAAATGCTTTGTAAGTTCCGGAGATGGGAATAGGCATGAAGAGGGTGTCGAGGGACAAGCCAATCCCGCAACGGAGCCCAGGAAAGGTGAGTAAGACTGCTTGTATTTACTCACCTTTGCTTATTATACTCTGGGGCCTTTAAAGACCTAAGAATATGCAATTCAAGTTCGGACCGAAAAAGTTTGGACAGAAATAAAACTTCCGGACGAACCCACAAATATTCAGTGAAACAAATCTTGAGATGTGTGCTCAACACTAGTGGTGTGGTGGAAACAGTGTTATTAATGGTTGAGGCTGTCCTAATAAGGTGAGTCTTTAGGGTCTTCTTGAAAGTGATTGTGGAGGACAGTCTTATGTATTGTGTTAGCACATTCCAAATGATAGGAGATGCACTGGAGAAAGTGGTTGTGTGAAGAGTGGACAAGAACAGAGAGAAAAAGGTGGATCCGCGATTATGTGTGGAGCGGTAGTGGGAGATTTTGTCAGAGATGTGTAGCGGGGACAGGTTGTGGATGGCCTTTTATGTCCGTGTTTTCATTTTACATGGTCCAATAGGTAGACAGGGAAGGAATTGTTGGGGGAGAGGCAGTGGATGATGCTGGATGAAAAATCTAGACTAGTCTACGTTTATACTACTAGTTGGCTTACTTTGAGGCAGAATTTTATGACACAATTTTGCCACATTTTTGTTGCATCTTGGCATATTTAAGCCACACCCGCTTGTTCTGAGAATCCACACCCACATCTCAGTCAAAATATTTTAGACCAAACTAGATGCATCAAAATGCGCCTCCTTTATACTGGTGTCTAGTCATAACCACAGTAGTAGTAAAACTGGGCCATAGACTACAAAAGGTCTGTGTTTAACTCTACTGCTAATGAAATCATGTGATTTGCCGTATTGTTGCTTTGGGCAGTTCACACGGATATAAAACACTATGAGGAAAAATACAGCTATGTCTGTGCTTAACTGATCTCTAATTTGGTTAACAACTCCAAGTTGTCTTGAAATGCAGACACTTCTCAAGAAACCATGTTGTGGTTGGAAAAGTTACTTAACTAGTGATAATCATATCTGGTCCAGCCCGAAGGACACAATTGTACCTGCAATGGTCATACATGGTACTTACTTTTGGAAGAAAATATCCTTTAAAGTTCACATCTTTGGTTGTTTCATGGCCCAAGTTAAGCGGCACAATGTCAGCGAATCTCTGGATTTCGTGTATTACTGCGTTTGTAAAGGGCATTTGTCCTCGGTGGCTGTACATGGGCTGTGCAGATCCAATGACTGTTGAAATCTCCTCCTGAACTTTTTCTAAAAACACAAGAACAATTCAACAAAAATCAAGATGTGTTTCATGGTATTTCTCGTGGAGACATAAAGTAGATCCAAGTCACCATCTTCATCAATCTTCATATCCCGTTAGCTTGAATAATAATAGTAGTTACCGATGTGCCCAACATTACCTTTGAGTTTGGATAAGAACTTAAATTTGTTATGAAACCAAATCAATACCAAATTGTCCCATTTCAGCAAAACCCATAACAAACTGCAATGCACAACATAACCACATGGTGGCTGTGTTGGGCACATATAGGATAGATAGAGTACTGCAAAATCATGTTTTTTGAAAATCTAGCCATCTCATGCCACACATCTTGGATATTTCAAGCCGACATTAATGAAGATGCTGATTTGCATCCATGTCTAAGAAATCATAGGACCAACTAGAGCACAGTATAGAAAATGTCACACATGGACACACATAGCATATGCCTTATTTATGCACAATTTATTTTTTTGTGTGTTTTTATGAACATTGATACAGAAGCTAATTTACAGAAGACCTTTCACAACCTCCACCAGCTCCAAATCTTTGCATCACTTAATAGGTGATGTTCCATTAATTTCTGTTAGTTTCAGTACCTAATATGCTAAGTGGGTGGTTCTGGGCTGAAACAGATGAACAGAGATCACCCACCTGACAACAGAGAGTCTAATTAATGTATTAGGTGCCGAAATTAACAGCATTGATTGCTCAGAAGTGGTGGGGGCTAGAGACAAAAAAAAATCATATGCATTGGAATCAGTGGAGTAACACCTACTCAATGATGCAAAGACTTTGAGTAGGTGGAGGTGGTGAAAGATACTCTTTAAAAGCCATACAAAGAGCCTAAAGACTACTATGGCACAGAGAAGGAAATACTCTCATAGGGATACACAAGTATGGGTGCTGTACGGTTTTGGGCTTGTAACTTCCAGCAGATAGGTAATCATAAATTACAAGATGGTTCTCATACATCATTAGACACATTCAGGAACACATGGTGAAGTGACCATGAATGAATCTATTAACAAGCTTATCTCTGCTCCAGCTGTACCTTGGATTTTTGAATATTTTGCCATCAAAAGAAGTCCCCAGGAAAGTGTAGCGGCTGTTGTCTCAATTCCTGCTGAGAACAAGTTTCTTACAACGCGTGTCAGATTTCCATTGTGGAAATACGATTGAGGGTCTCCTGCTTCCTGGAAAATAAATCAGTATACTGAGTAAGTAATATGCGCCGAAATCAACTTACAGTATGCTGTATTCATTCATGTAACCCAGAGAGAAACACTCAGAGGCAAGAGGTGGATTTACATGGACACCATAGCTAATTAATATAGAAATATAGAAAGGGATTTGCAAAAAGCCAACGATAGCATGCAGAAACAACCCTGCCCGACCCTAGTGTTCTCCTTGTTGCTGGTTCTTCAGGATTAATGTAAATACTATTGCCCGGTGTGAAGCCGGAGAGACTTCTTCTCTGTATCTCAGCCAGAAATGTTTCAAAATAAAATAACAATGTGTCTCACTTAAATTAAAGGAGTTTTCAGATCCTAATGCAAGTTTTATACTGATGACCTATCCAGTATCACTATCTGATCTATGGGGGTCTGACATCCAGACCTCGCACAGATCAGCTGTTCTGCAAGTTTTCTGCAGTGGATGGGGAGTGTGTGCAGTCTGTTCCTAGTCAAGTAATAGGCACTGAGCTTCAGCCCCATCCATAGTATAGCGAGGAACTGCAGCTCAGCTACTATTACTTGAATAAGAGCAGACTACACGAGCTCACCATCCATTGTAGCAGCTTTTGACGCCTGGAGGCTGCCAGAACACCTTTTTTCTGTGGGGTCCAGATATTGGACCCCAACAGATCAGATACTGATGACCTATCTTGTGGATAGGTCATCACTATGAAACAAGCATTAGGGGGTGAAAAACCTCCTTTAGGCCAGGGCCCCATATGTCGTAAAAACCATGATACGTTGCCTCCATGATTTTACCTGCAGCGTTTTTTTGCTGTGGGATGCTACATGGGGTCTTAGCCTTAGGCTGAGGACCCACAATGCAGAAACACAGTTTTTTTAGTTGCAGATTTTGTTGTGCTTTTTGAGCTAAAGGCAAGAGTGGCTGCTAAAGAAATGGGATATAGTTCTACCTTCTTCTCAATACACTCCTAACTTTGGCTCAAAAAACTGCAGCAAAATTTGTGTTTCTGTGTTTCTGCAATGTGGGGCCTCAGCCTTAATATGTCACCAATACAGCACCTATTCTCCAATGGTCACTACTGGACTTTGTTTAGTCTGCTGAAGCAAAAGCCTGTTCATTTAGATGTTCAACATGTCATTGCTGCAGAGATATAAACAAACACCAGAAGGATCACAGTTAGGTTTTCGTCAACTTTCGAATAGCCCATTTAAAGCCGCTGTACATCTTACATTTTCCCACCATATAAGAATCCCAAGAGTACCCAAAACCTTACTGTACCTCTTTTTGTCTGACAAGGAATGCATCAATTAAACTTCTTTGATCATTTTCATCCAACATCTTCAGATGTTCTATGAATGTTTTTGTAATAAAGTCACAAAGTTCCTCAACATTTTTCACAATTGTTTTGTGACTGCCAGGAAACATTTCAATGAATGGGAACATATTAAAGAGCTGTTAAAACAATAAAAAAATAATAAAAATGAGACTCAATATTTTCCTTCCTTTCCTGCTAAGAAGACACACTTGCTCTTGCTAAGAGGTAACATAACAAGGGCATTGTTTCTTTTGATAAAATTTTTGAAAGCAAAAATGATTTTCTTTTTTGCAAAATGTTTGGTGAGTGGTGACATAAACCAGTTTCTAAGGGGGCTTTAGTAATTCATTATATGATAATCAGTGGATCACCGAGCTGACTCATTTTTAAGAAAGTTTTATGTCTATGGAGGGGATTTGGAGTTTTGTATTAGAAAAAAAACTGAGCTTTAACTGGTATAAAGCTACAGATGTGTCCACCTTGACTTAACTTGAAATTGGTCAAAGGAGTTGTCCAGGACCTGAAGATAATAGATACTGATGACCACAGGAAAGGTCATCAATATCAGATCGGTCAGGGTCTGACACCCTGGCCAAGCACTGATCAGCTAATGCGGGAGCTTCTAGCAGCCCTGCTCTTATTCAAGTGAATATGAGAAGGGTTGTAGTTCCCAGGCACCACTACTACCATGTACGTAGCTCTGTACAGTATATACAGCTTCTGATCTGTACACTGTAGCAGTGGCACTTGGAACTACAGCCCTTCTCCAATTCACTTGAATCGGAGCAGTGCTGCTTCAAGCCATATATATAGCATATGGTTTTTCATGGCCAAAACAGCTGATCAGGAAGGAGTCCAGGTGTTGTACTCCTACCAATCTGATATTGATGACCAATCCTGTGGGTAGGTTGTCAGTATCAATAATCTTCAAGTCCTTTAAACCCCTTTAAGATTTCCAATTTTACATTAACTCAATTCATTACAAAATGGTGGCATGCTAACAAAACCCTTGAAAGTCTTCAACTAACAACATAACCAATGGATGGCCATACCTAGACATATCACATTGTGACACATATCACAAACCAATATTGGCTTGAAAGGCTAGCCTCTTTTTACACACATATCTGGACTTGTCCAGCCAAGGTAACAAAGGATGCATCCCTATGTTAAAAATAAATTCTTGAAAAATATTGGACCTAAAATGAACAGGAAGATTAAAATTGGCCTTGTGACGGCGTTACACACTGCGTTAAATTTAATTTATGTAAATGGGGCTATACACATGACCATTTATTTCAAGGTCCGTTCTAATAGACCATCACAAAATAGGTCACATCCTATTTTTACCTGTTTTCCAGATTTCTCATTAGAGTCAACGCTATGAGGGCACCATTATAATGGATATCCCACCGCTAAAAAATGGCCATGAAAAAAGTTTAAAGTACTCCAAAATATCTCCAATCATAAAAGCACTTCTCATAAATGAATGCTACAGGTGAATATAAGAAACTTTGCAATATATGTTCCTTCTCCACTTATTAAGTAGTTCATCCTCCTTATCGTCACTCAAACTCTTTATTTGTATAAAATTGGTCTCAGTATTGACTCATTCTGATTCATTGAAAATCTTAAACCTGAAAAGCCAACCCAATCATCTCTAATCATCCTTATAATAAATAAGAATAAATATAAGAATATAGAATCAATAACATTACCAAAACCATTGGAGCTCCCAAAAGTCTAACATTCTCATGTGCCAGGTGTAGCAGTCTCCTGAATTGGGAATTATCATAGTCCATTCGAATTCTTAGTAAAATTGACACTATTATATTTGCCACAGCAGCATGTAGAATCATAGAGTCGTCAAATGGCTTTCCTAAAGAGAGAACAAAAAAATTACAAAAAATTACAAAGAAGTAAAATGTTGATGAGTGAATCAGAGGGTTTACATATAGAAATGAGTGAGCATTTCAAGATTTGTTTAGTTTTTGATTATTTTTGATTCAGCCCAAACTGAATTTCAATGTATATAGCCTTAAAAAGTTGTGTATGACACTCTAACGCTAGGTTCACAGTAGTGTTGGTTTTCCGTTCTTCAACCCCTTTTAGTATGTTATGTCATGGAATTTATTTTTTAAGTAGGAAAAATTTTATAAAAATACTGTACCTTTGAAAGATGCAAAATAATTAGTCAAGTAGGAACATTCTTCAATAATTTTCTCTTCTATGGTACTTTTTCCCATGCCAAAGTCCCGTAATGTGGATATTGCAAAACGTCTCATAGTTTTCCAGTTTTCACCTTGTGAAAAAGTAACTCCTGAAACATTAAGACATATTAGTACTTCAGTATGATAGGTGATGGAAGGGAAATCATTACATTACTTTCCGTCATCCCCCCGATGATCTAGACTTCTTATTTTTATACTTGTTTCACATTTCTATTCATCCCCATCTACTTCACACATGTACAGTCCAGCTATCAATGCAGGCTTGGCAGGACACCCTACCATGGATCTGTAGTGATATTCACTGACTCCTGCTCCCCTAATTCTAGGAGTAGACCCCTACTCCTGTGTAAACAATAAAGGGGACATGGCTCTTTCCTGAACCTACATTGTACTGATCAGAAGTTTGTTAGAATTTTTATAATCTCTTACTCCCAATCTTCCAAAAGATTGGGAGTAAGAGATTATATTATAATTATAATTATATTCTTTTTTTTTTTTTTTTTTTTTTTATTTTACCAAATTGTACTTCATAATGGTACCATTCAATATTCTGTGCAATGTACTGGAAAGCTGGACAAAAACCGAGAATAGAGTGGAATTAAAAAAAAATATGGTATATGGTACCTTTTTGTGGGGTAAGTTGTCCTATTCTTTTTTTTTTTTTTTTTTACTTTTATTATTAGACCCCTTAGGGGCGCCTGATCACCCGTACAATATACTGCAATACTAGTATATTGCAGCTTATTGAGAAATCCATCACTCATATTACAGGTTTGCCTTAAATAGGGTCCCAGCTGTCACAGATTGCCATTGATCTCACTCCAGGGAGATCCAGAAGAACATGGCAGTGTCCATGTGCTGCCAGTGATCAGATGCCTCTGTCACATTTGATTGAGGCATCTGTAGGGTTATTGATCATGATCAGAGATGATCTGATTGTGGGCATGGTCATTATGTCTCCGCTGTGTAATACAATAGAAACCCAGGCCAGTAGCTAGGGAGCCCACTGAAATCTTGACTGGGTGCCACATTCAAAATGCAGACAATGGGGGGCGGAGCCTAGCTGTGGACTGAAATGGCCTGCGTAGTCTCAGAGCTCCCGGTCTGAGTCCTACATAGCGACATCCTACGCGACAAGCCCGTGGCCTCTGGGCACAGATTTCAGCGGCAAAAGGTATCTTACCTTCGGGGATGCCTAGAAGAAAGAAGTCGGCGGTGAGACCGCACAAGATCTCCGACTTCTATTTCCCCCACGGGGGAGGGGAGGACCAACATGGAGACGGCCCGCGCCTGGAAACGGAGTCTAGGGCCACGACTCAACCACGCGATCCTCCGGAGGAGTCAAGCACGCTCTTCGCTCACAAGAGAGCGCTCTCAGCCCCATCCTTACCGCAGCTGCTGGACGGCGCGGGCGCAGAGTTACCTGGGCCTTCTCCCCGGCAGGCCGGGGCCTACCTTGGAAGCGGGCCTCCGCGGGATGGCGCTCAGGGGTTTACGGGCCTATCCAGCCTGGAGACATACCAGTCACCCACCGCTAGCTAAACAGAGACCCAGGTTCCAGGACAGTGACTCCCAGGATGGCGAGGTGAGCAACAATGTGCAGCCTACCCCTCCACCCACTGATTTTTTTGCGGATATCCCAGAGACGGAGAACCCACTTACTGAGGCCTCTATGAAAAATATGCTCATGGCCTTCTGCAAATCACTAAAAACAGACATGTCTCTCATGGTAAAACCGCTAGATAGAGATCTTCAGGAACTAAAAAGTCGTACCGTTCATGTTGAATCCAAAATGGCGGAATTTGCGACATCACACAATGCGCTAATAGATGCTCACTATGAGATGGAGTCGGATGTGTCGTTTTTGAAAGCTAAAGTAGCAGACTTGGAGGATCGCTCAAGAAGAAATAATCTGAAATTTAGAGGGATTCCGGAGTCAGTCTCCACGAGTAATTTAACGAAGTTCCTCCAGGATCTGATCCGATCGCTCCTGCCGAATCTTACGGAGATGGATTTAATTATTGATAGAGCTCATAGAGTCCCCAAGCCATCACATCTAGATGAAGCTATACCCATGGATGTTCTTGCTAAAATGTACTTCTATCGCACTAAAGATCTGGTTTTGATGACTTCCCGAAAGGTAGATCACCTACCTGATCCATATCACAAAGTATCCATTTACTCGGATTTATCAGCCACGACATTGCAATTGAGGCGACAATTCATCCCTATTACCGCAGCCTTACGCCAGCACCACATTTTGTACAAATGGGGATTTCCGGTCCGCGTGATCATTACCCGAGATAACATGGTGCATGTCGTCAAAACTTTGGAAGAAGGAAAACGTCTGCTTCATAAATGGAACATTCCGATTGTCGAGATACCACCCAAACAACCACCTGGTCCTGTGTCGGATGGTTGGCATCAAGTGAGGGCCCAAAGACGTCCTTGCAAAGGGCTACAAAGCTAGAGACTCACCTTTTCTTGGATTTCGTATGTCCACTGTCGTTGAACTTATCCCCCCAGGATTACGACAGCCGCTGGTCCGCTGTACCACAATCTTTTTTTTTTCTCTTTGTTTGGTTCTGCCACGAAGGTTTATCCATTGGTTATGTAATTTGCATGGTTTGTGTTTTTCTTTTTTGGTTCTGGCACATTGGACGTAGTGAATATGAAGGGTGGAAACAGCTTCTCTTCATACCAACATTGACACCTCCTGGTATAAATAGTTGTGGTAAGACTCTTAAAGCATTTCTAACTGTATATTATGGTACTTAAAATTGTGTCCATGAATGTCAGGGGTTTGAACTCCCCTCAAAAAAGAGCCAATTTATGGCGTGAGGCCCGAGGTCATAACTGTGACATTCTTGCACTACAAGAGACGCATCTTTTAAGGGCAGACGCTTTTCGCGTTAATCACCCAGCATACCCGCATGTGTTTCATGCTCACTACTCCTCAAAACGTAGGGGCACAATGATTGGGATTAGAGACTCGGTGGCGTTTCAGCTGTTATCTCAATACGCTGACCCGGGAGGGCGATTTGTTATATTAGTGTATATTATTAACAATGTCACTTATACGCTGGTATCAGTTTACGCCCCGAATAGGAAGCAGGTGGCGTTCCTAGGGAGACTTGTGAGGGCGGTAGAAAAGAGGAAGCAGGGATGTTTAATATTAATGGGAGACTATACTATGGCCCCAGACCCGCTAGTAGATATCACTTCTGGCATACTAACACGTCACCCCTCATTATCACAGGCTATATGGCGCTATGAACTATTTGATGTCTGGCTTATCCTGCATAATACTGAAAGAGATTATACTTATCATTCCACTGTACATAATAGCTATTCACGAATAGACTTGTTCCTAATCGAGCAATCTAGCATTCCCCTTGCTAAGCAGTCCGAGATGTCTCAAATAACTTGGTCGAACCATGCAGCGATAACCTTGTCCATAGCTGAAAAATATGAATCTGCTACAGCATATGTGTGGAGGTGTAGTGACTTTTTAATGTCACAGCCAAAGTTAAAAGCAACGTTAGAGAATGACTTGAAGGAATTCTTTCAGATCAATGCCCCCTCTGCTCCTGGCCCTGAGATACTGTGGAATTCTCATAAGGCCTTTATTAGAGGAACATTTATTCGCCTAGGGCATATTGAAAAGAAAAATAGGATGGCAGAAATAGATCGTCTGCTCCGTCAAATAAGAACTATAGACACCAGCAACAAACAATCTCCGTCTCCCTTACACGCAACGAAACTAATAGCATTACGCCAACAGTTGACCGCTTGTTTATTGCACAAATATGAGAAAAACCTGAAAAAGGTTAGAGCTACATATTACTCTCAATCTAATAAAGCGGGCAAACTTCTAGCATCCAAGCTTAAACAAAAGCATGCAAAATCCAGGATCCCATTTATGTACAGCAAGGATGGTACATACAAAATTTATGACCCCAATGGTATCGCTAACGCCTTTAACCCCTTAAGGACCCAGCCCAAAAGTGCGTTAAGGACCAGGCCTCGTTTTTCAAAACTGACATGTGTCACTTTATATGGCAATAACTTTGAGACGTCTTAACTTACACAAGTGATTTTGAGATTGTTTTTTCGTGACACATTGTACTTCATGTTAGTGGTAAACACTAATGAATATTTTTGTATTTATTTATAGAAAAATAGGAAATTTGATGGAAATTTTGAAAAAAATCGCAATTTTCAAAATGTGAAATGCTCTGCTTTTCAGATAGATAGTCATACCACCCAAATACATTAATACATATTATCTACCATATCTCTGCTTTATATCGGCATCATCTTTTAATCGTCCTGTAATTTATTTTGGATGTTAGAAGGCTTACAAGTGTAACAGCGATTTTGCAGATTTACAAGAAAATTTCCCAAACTAATTTTTTAGGGACCACTTCAGTTCTGAAGAGGATTATAAAGGCCTATATATTAGAAACCCCCATAAATCACCCCATTTTCAAAACTGCACCCCTCAAATAATTCAAAATAACATTTGGGAAGTTTGTTAACCCTTTAAGAATTTCACTGGAATTAAAACAATATGGAGGTGAAATTTAGACATTTAATTTTTTCCCACTAATTCCTTAATTTAGCCCTAAAATTAACACATTCACAAAGGGTTAAAGGAAAAAATGCATCTCACAGTTTGTTATGCAATTTCTCCCGAGCACGGAAATACCCCACAAGTGGGTGTAAACTGATGTTTGGGCGAATGGCAGTGCACGGAAGGGAAGGAGCGACACTGGGCGTCTGAAAAGCAGATTTTGCTGGAATAGTTTTCAGGTGCCATGTCTCATTTGCAAAGCCCCTAGAGTACCAATACAAAGGAAAACCCCAAAAAGTGACCCCATTTTGCAAACTACACTCCTCACAGAATTCATATAGGGGTATAGTGAGCATTTTGACCTTACATTCCTTTCACAGATTTTGCTAACACTGGGATGTATAAATGAAACATTGCTAAAATGTCACTTTATCCCCAAAGTTTTCATTTTCACAATGGGTTAAAGGAGAAAAAGCACCTCACAGTTTGCAAAATAATTGCTCCTAAACACAGCAATACCCCATATGTGGTCGTAATCTGCTGTATGGGTACATGGCAGGGCTCAGAATGGAAAGAGCGCTATTTAGCTTTTGGAGAGCAGATTTTGCTGGAATAGTTTTCAGGTACCATGTCGCATTAGCAGAGCCCCCAAAGTACCAATACAGTGGAAACCCCCTAAAAGTGACCCCATTTTGGAAACTACACCCCTCACAGAACATATCAAGGGACATAATGAGCATTTTGACCCTACAGCTGTTTCACAGATTTTATTAACATTGGGACATTAAAATGAAAAATTACTTTTTTTCCAATAAACCGTCAATTTAGCCCCAAATTTTTCCTTTTCACAAGAGGACAAAGGAGAAAAAGCACCCCAAAGTTCGTTACACAATTTCTCAGAACACAGAAATGCCCCATATGTGGTTGTAATCTGCTGCATGGGTAAATGGCAGGGCTAAAAATGGAAAGAGCGCTATTTAGCTTTTGGAGGGCAGATTTTGCTGGAATAGTTTTTGGATGCCATGTCGCATTTGCAGAACCCCTAAAGTACCAATATAATGGAAACCTCTCAAAAGTGACCCCATTTTAGAAACTACACCCCTCAAGGAATGTATAAAGGGGTATTATCATTTAGAGCCTAAAAATGCTTCCCAAAAATTAATGTACAAATTGAAAATTAAAGTTTTTAAAGAAATATCCAATTTCAGTGCCTAATACGTTGCGGCCACTTTGTGGCATCAGAGACATGCACTCCTAAAACTATTAAAGTGGGCTATCCCGGGGACAAAAAAATTATATATGTGGGTATAAACTGCTGCTTGGGCACGCAGCAGGGCTCAGAAGGGAAGGAGCACTGTGGGTTTTTTTAGCTTTTGGAGTACAGATTTAGAGGGACTTTCTGGTCGCCATGATATTTTTGCAGAGCCCTGGAGGTGCCAGTAAATTGGAATTCCCCAAGAAGTGGCCCCCATTTTGTAGGGGCAATTTTAGGGTCTTTGCAAATGTGACATGGCGTCCAAAAAAACAACAATCTAAATATGCGCTCCAAAAGCACATAGCGCTCCTTCACATTTCGCCCTGCTGTGTGCCCAAATGACAGTTTATGCCCATACGTATGACACTGGTGTACCCAGGATAACGTACTTAACAATGCCATATGTGGGTATAAACTGCTGTTTGGGCACAGCCAGGCACAGAAGGGAAAGAGCGCTATTTTGGTTTTTAGAGCACAGTTTGCTTTTTGGACACCATGCCACTTTTGCAGAGACCATGAATTGTCAGTAAAGTGGAATCCGCAGACATGTCACCCCATTTTGGAAACTATACCCTTCAAGGGATTTATCAAGTGGGGTAGCAAGCATTATTAACCCTTAAGTGTTGCATTCTTTTAATTTCCAAAAATGAATGCGCAGCTGATAATGAAAAGTTAAAAATGAAATTTTTCTATAGATACGCCATTTCAGTGCCCGATATGTTGTGCCCAGCTTATGTCTGCACAGACACACACTCCAAAAACTGGTGATCGGGGATCCCGAGCACAACAGCTTTTGGAGCGTTCATCTCTGATACAAGCCGGGCACAACATATTACGCACAGAAATGTCGTATTCCTGGGTAAATTGTCATTTTCACCTTTCATCATCAGCTGCCTATTCATTTATGGATAATAAATTATAGCAACACTTGGGGGTTAAAAATGCTCACTGTACCCCTGGATAAATTCCTTCAGGGGTGCAGTTTCCAAAATGGGGTGACATGTCAGGGGATTCCACTGTACTGGCATTTCAGCTCTGCAAAAGTGCAATGGCGTCCAAAAACCAAATAGCGCTCCTTCCCTTCTGTGCCCGGCTGTGCCCAAACAGGAGTTTATACCCACATATCACATTAAGTACCTTATCCTGGGTACACCAGTGTCATACATGTGGGTATAAACTGCGGTTTGGGCACACAGTAGGGCACAGAAGGGAAGGAGCGCTATATGGCTTTTGGAGCGCAGATTCAGATGTTTGGGATCTGGATGCCATGTCATGTTTGCAGAGCCTCTAAAGTACCAGTAAAGTGGAATCCCCTAGGGAATGACCCCATTTTGAAAACTGCACCCCTCAAAGAATTTATCAAGGGGTGTAGCGAGCATTAGTATCCCAGACGTGACTGCACAGCGGATGGGGAAAAGTGAATATGTAATCTGTGCGTAGTACATTGGGTACACTAAATTCCCTACTATTTCCCCAGTAGTTCCTATTATTGGGGGGTCACTCTGGGGGTCACTTCTGGTTTATTATCCCTCGTAAGCTCTAAATCTGGGGTGTACCCTAATATACGCTCGCACAGCTTATACATTCCCTTCCTGCCGCAGCCAGTTATGCTCTAATGATTTGGCGATTTTTGGGGTTTTTGTCTTCACATTGTACGAGTTATATTTTCTTTATTTCTCTGGTGATGTAGCCATATGAGGGCTTGTTGTTTTCAGGGTGAGATGTATTTTTTAATGACATCATTTTTAGGTGCTTACAACTTATTAAATCAATTTTATTAACTCTTTCTTGGTGGATTAAAAAAAACAACCCCATCAATTCTGGCACTGCGTTTTATCTTTTAAATTTTTCACCATGCAGCGTAGAGCATAAGTAACATGTTATCTTTATTCTGCGGGTCGGTACGATTATGGCGATACCTCATTTATAATGTTTTTTTATGCAATACCAATTTTGCAGAACAAAAACCCATTTGGGGACATAAATTAATTTTTTTTGCATCGCCATCTTCTAAGATGCGTAGCATTTTTATTTTTCAGTTTAAAGAGTTGGTTTATAGCTTATTTTTTGCGGTACAACCTGTGCTTTTTATTGGTACTATTTTGGGGTACATATGACTTTTTGATCACTTTTTATGGCATATTTTGTAAGGTGAGATGGCGAAAAATCGTTACTTTTGGCGGGTTTTTTCCGTTTTTTTTTCCCCGACTTTCACCGTGTACATTAAATATGGTTTCAGTTTTATTGTACAGGTTGTTACGGACGCAACGATACCAAATATGTATTGTTTTTATTAATTTTTAGGTTTATTTTTTATATAATTCATTTTATATAGGAAAAGGGATTTTTTGGGGCTTTATTCTTTTATTAATTTTTTTCACATACTTTATTTATTTTTTTTTCACTTTTTTTTTACTTTTTCTTGTGTCCCATTAGGACACCTGAGCCAGCAATGCTTTGATTGCTGGCTCAGCACTATAGACTGCAAGACACGAGCATACTCGTGTCTTACAGCCTATACAGGAAGTCAGCGCTATGGAAACACAGCGCTGACTTCCTGATGTCTCGGCAGGATCAACCAGGTACTGGGGGCTCCAGGCAGCCTGGGGTCACTTGGCAGACCCCGGGCTGCACATTAGAGATATCGGCACCCCTCGATCTCGCCGCGGGGGGTGCCGAGGGGGGTCGGCAAGACGGCGGAACCCCTTGGATGCAGCGGTCATGTTTGACCGCGGCATCCAAGGGGTTAAAACCGCCGATCGGAAGTTATGGCCGACCGGGGGTTATGGAGCAGGGTGTTAGCTGTCAGATACAGCTAACACCCGGTTCCGATACCGCCCGCTCAGATAGTGAGCGGGCGGCCGGTCGGCCTTGGGCGTAGTATTACGTCCTGGTGCGCGAAGTACCTAGCGCCCAGGACGTAATAGTACGTCCAAGGTCGTTAAGGGGTTAAACATTTCTATGAGGGTCTTTACAACCTAGCAGACAACTCTTCGATGGTCCCCCTGAAAACCCAGGATATTGAGCGATTCCTTAAGGCGGCTCAACTACCCGCACTCACGGAGTCACAGCTGGACTCCTTGAACGCGCCTATTACCTCAGTAGAGTTACTATCCATCATTAAATCACTGCCGTCACATAAGTCTCCGGGCCCTGACGGCCTTACTAATGAATATTATAAATGTTTCTTCCCAGCCCTGATGAGCCCACTACTGTCATTTTTGACGGCTGTGGTGGATTCTGGTGTCATCCCAAAGGAAAATCAAGAAGCCCTGATAGTTACGTTGCCAAAGCCTGGCAAATCCTCCACCAGCCCCCAGAACTTTAGACCAATATCGCTATTGAACACAGATTTAAAAATCTATGCTAAATTAATAGCAAGCAGACTGGAAGTCTGTCTCCCAAGCTTGATAAATTATGATCAAGTGGGGTTTGTTAAAGGGAGACAATCATATGATAATACTAGACGTATTTTAAATATAATACACCATGTTGACTCTAGGAAAGAAAAGGCGGTGATCCTTGCATTAGACGCAGAGAAGGCGTTCGACCGCATTTGCTGGTCGTATGCCTTTTTGGTGCTCAGAAATATGGGGTTTTCTGGAGCTATCTTGAGAGCGATTGAAGCGTTATACTCAGCACCTTCTGCGAGAGTGTTCACCAACTGAGTAGTATCAGATCCATTCCTCATTACAAATGGGACCAGACAGGGGTGCCCCCTATCGCCCCTGATATTTGTTCTTTCTATAGAGCCTTTAGCCCAGATACTTAGACTAGATCCGAGAGTGGGAGGCATTGACATAGGAGATAAATCTCATCTCATATCATTATATGCTGATGATATTATTCTCACTTTGTCCAATCCGCAAATATCTATTCCTCATCTTATGGATACTATTAGTACTTTTGGGCAATTATCGTTTTACAAATTAAACATGGCCAAATCGCAGGCATTGCCTTTTAATGTCCCTCCACCCTTGCTCCAACATCTACAATCGACTTATGATTTTGATTGGAGGAAGGACAGCGTTCAATATTTGGGGATACAGGTGACAACATCACTAGGAACCCTCTACAAAAGTAACTATATCCCAATGTTAAAAATACTGCAAGAAGAGACTGAGCGAATGTCTAAAATGGATGTTTCTTGGATAGGATGGGTAGCTGCTTTTAAGATGTTGCTATTGCCTAGACTACTGTACTTGTTCCGCATGCTCCCAAAATCCATTCCTGTTTCCTTTTTTGAGACAGCACAAAGGGTGATTTCAAAATATGTGTGGAATGGTAGGAGACCTAGAATCAATAAAAGCTTTCTATTTAAGCAACGAGAGGCAGGAGGGCTGGGAGTACCAGTGGTGAGGAATTACTATATAGCATCATTGGTCACTCAGTGTGCAAGGTGGAAGTCAATGGATACCTCGGTTCCATGGCTACATATAGAGCAGGCGTTTATATTTCCCCTAAAGCTGGAGGATGCGCTATGGTTGCCCTTTTGGAACATTCCTGCTCCGGGATCTTTCTCCCCAGTCATGTGCGCTTTGCTAATGGCATGGAAGCTAATCCATGGGAAAGCAAACCCAGTGAAGCATTTTCATATTGCAGAAATGCCTCTGTCATTGATGGCCTGGGTGATTGATGGCGTAGGGGTCTCGGGTTGGGAATTGAAGGGGATCATGCAGATTTCTCAATTATATTCTGACTCTAAACAACCTATACCGTTTGTAGATCTAAGACAAAAATATGGAATTCATGTAGGCGACTTCCTTAAATATTTTCAGATATGGCACTTCATATCTAAACACCCTGTGGCGACCTTGCCTCATAATAATTCACTTTTCATTTGGTTGTCAACCAATGTGAGGGGATTACGATTTCTATATGATAAATTGGATGGAATCTCGACTTTTACTAGATCTACTCCGTTCCGTTGTTGGGAGAGAGACTTAGGGATGGTCATTACTTCAGATGACTGGCAACAAACGATTAAACTGATCCATCTGTCTTTAAAATGTAGCACCCATATAGAGACGGCAATGAAAATCATTTTACGGTGGTATAGGACCCCGTCTACTTTACAGTTAGCGTATCCCTCCATGTCTGGGAATTGTTGGAGGGGATGTGGAGACAGAGAAACCCTTCTTCACATTCTGGGAACCTGCCCTATAATTCGTGGTTACTGGGATAGTGTCTTTAACATGCTCTCGGAACTGTTTGATCTACATCTCCCCCCTACTGCACATATGGCAATTTTGCTACTTGGAATTCCCGGAGAGCTGAATAGGCATAAACAACTTATTTGTAAAATTTTAATGATAGCTAAATTAATGTTGGTACAGAGATGGAAGGCAGCGGCCTCCCCGCCTATGTCGGCCCTGTTACTAGCCATTAATAACACATATTCCTATGAAAGGGTAATCGCAATGGGTAATAACTCTTTTCATAGATTTGAAATAATTTGGGATGCGTGGATATACTCTAGATTTGTCACGTAGAAAGAACCAGAATGGTATATGAAACTCAATCGAGGTGGCTGCGACAGACATGGGGATGGATATGGGACCCGTCAACCCAGTCGAAAGGGGAGTTGGGGAGGAGTAGTCAGCGCTGCGGGTACGGGTCAAATGTCTTTTGTACAACTAAACATCTCATGAAGAAGAGAAAGCTGTTCATGGAGAAACCACCCTAGACATAGATCTCAACAGCCTAGTAAATGTGCCTAAATGTTATTACTAATGTTTATTCTATAAGTAATCTTTATATTTTGTTTTAAAGATATGCGGTTCTAAGAATGTATCTTGAAATTGTATTATAATGCATATCAACTGTATATCGCAATGTCTATCCATATTGTTCTTTACTTTTGTACTTTGAAAATTTGAATGAAAAATATTGAAACTAAAATGCAGACAATGGATGTCGACAAAAGTCTGCCGTCTTGGTAACATAACAATATATCTTCATTTGTCAAAAACATTGTAAATTTTACATATAATAAAGTTTAGTAATTCCCTCCATTACTAATATTGCTACTGTGTTTTTCATGTAATACATGGGTGACTCAAGTCCACCAGAATGGAGTTGCTCTCCATTACAGAGAGGAAGTCCTGTTATTCAGGACTTCCTCTCTGAGTCCATATCTGAGTAAGTTTTATTGTACATTGCATAACAAGCAACAGCAGTATTACAGCTTATAGAAGTAGTGGCTGTATATATATTTATCTTAAGGTTAATTATACTGTGTTCGGGGGTGTATAGAGGGGTACTGTTACTTTTATAATCATAAATTTGCTTAATTTTTGTTTAGGGGAAAGTCTCCAGTGTGATACACGGATAACCAGCTGGAGCTGGTTACCTAATTAAGAGGGGATACATTACTGCTGTGTGCTGTGTGCAGTCCCTTTGCAACCAGAGGAATCAGTTGCAGCTTTCTGTGCAACTTGGAGCAGCTTTAAAAGCTAAGTTATAAAACGAGTGTGTGAGCTTGCAAGTGTGTTTTGGTTTAAGTATGACTTAAGATTAAGCAACTTTACATTCAGGGACATTAAAAAACACAGAAAAACTTATTCACTTTTTATTTTGAATTGTGCTTATTTACTTTTTTGTTTTATTGTTTATTTTTTGTTTTGCTGTAATAATCCCCATTAGGTAAGATGTGCTCCATTCTTACCAATGCAGTTCAGTGTACATTTAGCATCATGTATTCTCTGCTTGAGTAGTTGTAAGAGACAGCCAATGTTGTCCTAAGCTTTATTTGTCTGTATAAACTGTTAATGTTGAATGTATTTCTGTGATTCTGTTCCTTTAAGACAGCAGCCATTGTAATTGTGACATGATGCTGGAGTGACTTCCCCCCCCCTTTTATGTCAGCTTGCCTGTTCTGCAGACAGAATGTGAGCAGAGAAGCAGGAAGTGACGAGACAGAGAGCAGCAGCCATCTTAGCAAGTGTTGTATTGAACTGGTGTGGAGATTTTTCTGTACAGCTAAGCTGTATCTTGGTCCAGAGACAAACAGAGTGTAAAGAGACAACAGGACTAGTGAGTCCACGTGAAAGGAACTGTGCTCAGTGGCTGATCAGTGAGACTGACATTGTGACTGTGTATATGGATACCACAGATAGAGACTCGCAGTGCTGTTGATGTACTGGACAGCACCTGCTAAACCCCGGCTTACATCCCAGCTCAGTGTATGGATTCGGCAGGACTGTCAGTGTGCTGAGTGGAATCTGCTGTTGGATTACATTGCATTCATTGGGTTTCCCTGTTAAAGAGGACTTCATTTCTCCCAAGATCCTGATAACCGTGAGGAGAGGACGTTTCGCTATAAAAGAAAGGAACGACTTTGGGCCCCACCGCGCGCTTCTACAGACTGTAAGCGGTCCACCTGGACCACTGGGGAAAAGGGGGTGCACCCAAATGTGATGTCAGGGTCAGTTAGGGATAGTTTTGAGTATATTGTTCATTCAGTGTCCATACTGCAGAATTGGACAGAGTAAAAGTAGAAACCATTGCAGAATTTGCCTTGAAATTGTTCATGCTATATTGTATATTTTGCTTGTCTTTATCCCTGTCATTTTACCTTCAAATAGCCTTTATTAACTTATAGTAAATATATATTCTTTTCTTGAACTACCGCGTGTGCGTTCATTTCTGGTTGCGGAGACCAAACCACCTGCCTTGCTCTCGGTTCACAAATTGGCGTAGTCGGCAGGATCCGCTTACCAGAATGGACGGTGACGCACCCGTTCGGGAGAATGGTGCTGGAGGAAGAATGCCAGCAGGGGCTATAATGAGTCAGTTAGCTAAATTTGATGGCAATAATATGTCAGTGAGTATGTGGGTGGAACAGATACGAATGATACAGCGAATGTACCAGACCGCACCAGAAGTACTAGTAGAGCTAGCAATATTGACATTACAAGGGGATGCTAAGACCACGGTGATATTGAGGCCATTTGAACAAAGGCAGACATTTGAGCAAGTAGTCCAGATTCTAGAAACCATTTATGGAGAAACTGCATTGCTGGGGTCTCTGCAGGCTCGGTTCTTCCAGAGGGTACAACAGGAGAATGAAAGCCTTCCCCAATATGCAAATGCCCTACAAGAACTGCTCCGAGATATTCAAGTGAAGGAAAGAGGGGGGCTCGCCAGCCTTCTGTAACCCTGATCGGACTCTCCGTGACCAGTTTGTCCTGGGGATACGTGACGGCAGTTTAACTGTGACTATGCAGGATTTTATACGACGAGAGACTGATGCTAAATTCCATGATGTACAGGTAGAGGCCATCTCCCGTGCCAATAGTATGTTCCCGAAGCCCCAGACCGCAGTTGGAGTTACTTTGTCACAGGGGGCTAGTTCTGGCTCAGAGACGGTAGAAAAGGGGACGGTTAAAGAAATTCTCACAGTAATGCAGAAACTGCAAGAGCAAATGGAACACTTGCACACCCGTTGTGATGAACATTCTATGAAAATTGCAGACTTCCAGAAAACTGGAGGTGAAAGGGTGAGCCGTCCATACCCAGAAAATCAGAATCACCCACCACCCCGCTGGAGGGATGAGGATAGGACCTACCGAAGGGGTCCAAATCAGTTAATGCAGTGCTCAGGAGAAATCGAAGGGGCTTACCGAAGGGGCCCAAACAGATGGCCAGAACGACGGGAGATACGCTGCTGGGAGTGTGGACGGATGGGCCACGTTGCTGCTAGATGTCCAGAGCAGCGACAAACTTATGAGAGACCGCCGTTAAACTGAAGTCCCCTGCTGCTGTAGGGCGTGTAGTAGGGGAGACTGACAAGGAGACTATGTGGGGAGAATGCCCTAATGATGACCTGATCGCTGCAAGTCCTGTTATACAGGTGGAAATGGAGGGTATTCCGGTTACCGGGATGATTGACACGGGTTCCCAAGTAACGACCTTGAGTAGAGACTGTTATGAACGGTACTTCCAGCAACATGTGAAATATTATCCCCATACATTCGTACGAGTGGTCGCAGCTAACCAGTTACCAGTTCCAGTCGTGGGAGTGGCCTGGATGAATGTCCGGGTATGTGGCCAAGATCTGGGTAGGAAAGGCATTGTGGTGGTACAGGAGTCACATGAAGTAAAGGTCCCTGTCATTTTGGGGATGAATGTGTTAAAAGAATTAGATCAGATCCTCTTTGAAAAGAAAGGTCACGGTTATTGGAAAGAAACCACCACCCATCGGCCTACTCAAACAGCTTTCCAGCGGCTGATCCGGACATGTGGCTTACAGAAAAGTTCGGATGCGCAGCGTCCTCTGGTTCGAATTTCAGTTCCTTTGCATACAAAAGTTACACTGCCACCCAGTCGGGAGACAATAGTGTCTATGCCCGTAGGCACCTGTCGGAAACTAGAGGGCATAGCTGTGTTGGTAGAACCACTGCAGGCAGCCGAAGGAGGTGTTGATCCGCTAGTGGCCCGTTCCTTGGCAATAGTTCGCAATGGAAGAGTACCACTTCGATGTGTAAACACTCAGGACCAGAGTGTGGACCTGACCCCAGGGAGGCAGCTGGCTAACATCTATGTGACTCCGGAGGAAGTAAGGAAAGTAACTCCAATGCAGCTGAAGCCGACTGAAAGGGATGAGTGGACCGTAACTGTGTCCATGGGAGAAGATGAGGAACCCACCTCTGAATGGAATGGCCGTGCAATTCGAGAACAGATGAAGATGGATGCAAGTTCATGTTCTCTGGAATGTGTGCAGAAGGTAGATGAACTGTTGTGGGAGAACCGAGCCGCCTTTTCACGGTATGCTGAAGATTTTGGATGTACTACAGGGATCTACCATGAGATTCCCACAGGAGACACCCCTCCAATTAGAGAGCGCTACCGACAAATTCCTCCACAGTTGTATCAGGAAGTAAAAGAACTGTTAGCTAAGATGCTACAGGGTGGGATCATCCAAGAAAGCCAGAGTCCCTGGGCAGCTCCTGTGGTGTTAGTAAGAAAAAAAGATGGGTCCATCCGATTTTGCGTAGACTATCGGAAGTTAAACGCTTGCACCGTACGAGATTCCTACCCCTTGCCACGGATTGAGGAGTCCCTCTCAGCGCTGGGGAGAGCCCGGTACTTCTCCTCACTAGATCTGGCTAGTGGGTATTGGCAGGTGCCGATGGCCACAAAAGACAAGGAGAAGACGGCATTCATCTTGCCCATGGGACTATACGAATTTAACCGGATGCCCTTCGGGTTGACAAATGCACCCGGAACGTTTCAGCGGTTGATGGAGAAATGTCTCGGTGACTTCAACTTTGAGTTCACTCTCATCTACTTGGATGACATTATAGTGTATTCTGCGACCTTTGAAGACCATCTCCACCAGTTGGGGCAAGTATTTCGAAGATTGCGGGAACATGGGCTCAAATTGAAACCCAGTAAATGTCGGTTGTTCCAATCTGAAATTGATTACTTGGGTCACCGCGTATCAGGAGAAGGGGTGAGACCATCAAGAGACAAGATAGCGGCTGTTCAAGATTGGCCAATACCGACTACCCTGCGAGAAGTGAGGGCGTTCCTTGGAGTAGCCGGTTACTATCGACGGTTTATTAAGGATTTCGCCAAGGTAGCAGCACCACTTAATGCTCTCCTACGAGGCACATCCGGTGGTCCAAAGAACCGGTCCGTGAAGTGGGGACCTGAACAGGAACAAGCCTTCCAGGCATTAAAGGATGCACTGACAACAGCCCCAATCTTGGCATATGCTGATTACCACTTGCCGTTCCAGCTGTATACGGATGCAAGCCTGTATGGTCTTGGAGCAGTGCTTTCCCAGCTTCAGGATGGCCAGGAGAGGGTCATAGCGTACGGCAGCCGGTCTTTGAGAGATTCTGAAAGAAACCCCGAGAATTATAGTTCATTTAAGTTGGAGCTGTTGGCACTGGTATGGGCCATGACCGAGAAATTCTCTGAATATTTGACCGGTGCTGAAGTTTTAGTACTGACTGACAACAACCCACTAGCTCACCTGGAAAATGCCAAGCTCGGGGCGTTAGAGCAGAGGTGGATAGCCCGAATGACTAAGTTCAATTACCGCATTAAGTATCGGTCCAAGACAGAGAACCAGAATGCTGACGGGCTTTCTAGGGTAACCGCCCAGACCCCCACAGTAGACGTGGATCATGAGTTGGAGCATGTGGAGGTGCCCGACTTCAGCAGATTTTCACAGGCCTTGACCGCCACTAATCAGTTTGAGATGGAGGGGACTGAAATGGCTCCTTTCTTTGGTCCCTCACGACAGGAATGGGCACAGATACAACAGACCCATGAGGGGCTGGCACAGATGATCAAGTGTGTTGAGAAAGGCCAGAAGCCCTGTAGAGAGGAAAGAGAACGACTGACACGTGAGATATTATCTGTTCTGAGTCAGTGGGAAAAGTTGGAGATGAAAAATGGAGTGCTATGCCGAAAGGTCTATTTACCTTCTGAGATCGACATTCGATATCAAATTGTGGTGCCTAGTGAACTGGCTCGCTCGTTGGCAGTTGAGGCTCATAATAAGAATGGACATTTTGGTCATGAGAAGACCTTTCGTTGGTTACAGCGACTGATTTACTGCCCTGGTCTTCGTCAAATGGTCGAAGAAGTATGCCGCAGCTGTCGAACTTGTGAGATCCATAAGGCAATAGAACAGAGAGCTCCCCTGCAAACCATCGTGACCCAGGAACCTTTAGAAATCGTCATGATAGACTATCTAATGGTGGGCCCATCCAATAGCGGACACCAGTATTGCCTCGTAATGGTGGATCACTTCACCAAATTTGCGGTGGTAACCGCCACCAAGGACCAGACAGCTGAGTCAGCAGCTCGTGCTCTGTGCCAAGATTTCATTCGAGTATATGGGTGCCCTAAACGCATCCACTCCGACCAGGGTGCCTGCTTTGAGGGACACGTAATGAAAGAAGTTCAACGTATCTACGGGATAAAGAAGTCGCACACGACTCCATACCACCCTCAGGGAAATGGGGCCTGTGAAAGATTCAACAGAACTCTGCTACAGATGCTGCGGACTCTGGAGGAAGACAAGAAGTTACAGTGGCCTCAGTTCTTGTCTGAAATGGTGTGGGCCTATAACAATCAGGTCCATTCTACAACGGGGTACTCTCCTTATACACTTCTCTTTGGGCGGTCTGGGCGAAGTGTAGGAGAATTACAGTTGGATGATGTGGATGGGTTCCCTCCGAGGGATCCAACCTCTTGGGTGCGGGCGCACCGGCAGAGACTTGAGACGATCCATCGATTGGTGCGGCAGCGCCTGCAAGAACATCCCCATCCTGATAAGACCCCAGTGCAAGAAGCACCATTGCAACCAGGCGACCTGGTGCTAGTTCGTGTCAAGAAACCCCAAGGGAAATTGGAAAGCCGATGGGAGGCTTTGCCGTATCGTGTTGTTGGCCGCAAGTATGCGAATGGGCCAGTGTACCAGGTCCAGAAAGAAGGAACTGATTGTGTTCGAGTACTTCACCGAAATATGTTGCGCCTGTGTCATTCTGAAGGGACAAATCATGATGGGCTTGCCAATGTGAATGAGCTCCCACAGTCAGAGAATGGAGGTGCGGAATGGGCCTCAGACGAGGAGGATGATTG
Organism: Leptodactylus fallax; assembly: GCA_947044405.1. Taxonomy (NCBI): domain Eukaryota; kingdom Metazoa; phylum Chordata; class Amphibia; order Anura; family Leptodactylidae; genus Leptodactylus; species Leptodactylus fallax. The sequence goes on from CAMRHE010000319.1 coordinate 1,280,306, forward strand.
TTGGCCGATCCCTGCTCCTGGGGATGTTCCACCTGTGACTACTGTATCTCCGGCCTGTGCCCCCTCTGGTGCGGAATCCGCTGGTCCTTCTCAGCCCATAGCTGCAGCACCCCATAATATACCACCGGTCCTCAGACGGACCACTAGGCCAAATGCTGGTATTCCCCCTGTTCGGTATGCGCAGGATGAGTTTGTTTGGCCTGCCATACATCGGTATACTACCACCCTGTGCATAAAAGTACAACCCTCTGGATATACAGTCATAGGCAGGGACTGCCAATCTTAAAGTGGGGGGGAATATGTAAGAGACAGCCAATGTTGTCCTAAGCTTTATTTGTCTGTATAAACTGTTAATGTTGAATGTATTTCTGTGATTCTGTTCCTTTAAGACAGCAGCCATTGTAATTGTGACATGATGCTGGAGTGACTTCCCCCCCTTTTATGTCAGCTTGCCTGTTCTGCAGACAGAATGTGAGCAGAGAAGCAGGAAGTGACGAGACAGAGAGCAGCAGCCATCTTAGCAAGTGTTGTATTGAACTGGTGTGGAGATTTTTCTGTACAGCTAAGCTGTATCTTGGTCCAGAGACAAACAGAGTGTAAAGAGACAACAGGACTAGTGAGTCCACGTGAAAGGAACTGTGCTCAGTGGCTGATCAGTGAGACTGACATTGTGACTGTGTATATGGATACCACAGATAGAGACTCGCAGTGCTGTTGATGTACTGGACAGCACCTGCTAAACCCCGGCTTACATCCCAGCTCAGTGTATGGATTCGGCAGGACTGTCAGTGTGCTGAGTGGAATCTGCTGTTGGATTACATTGCATTCATTGGGTTTCCCTGTTAAAGAGGACTTCATTTCTCCCAAGATCCTGATAACCGTGAGGAGAGGACGTTTCGCTATAAAAGAAAGGAACGACTTTGGGCCCCACCGCGCGCTTCTACAGACTGTAAGCGGTCCACCTGGACCACTGGGGAAAAGGGGGTGCACCCAAATGTGATGTCAGGGTCAGTTAGGGATAGTTTTGAGTATATTGTTCATTCAGTGTCCATACTGCAGAATTGGACAGAGTAAAAGTAGAAACCATTGCAGAATTTGCCTTGAAATTGTTCATGCTATATTGTATATTTTGCTTGTCTTTATCCCTGTCATTTTACCTTCAAATAGCCTTTATTAACTTATAGTAAATATATATTCTTTTCTTGAACTACCGCGTGTGCGTTCATTTCTGGTTGCGGAGACCAAACCACCTGCCTTGCTCTCGGTTCACATAGTCGCTTGAGGGGGCATACTGCTGTGCAAGATGTAAGCACGTTGCACATTTGGAAGCCCAGATCATGGATATAAATGAGCAAATTGCAAGACTGAGATCCATTGATAACTTTCAAAGGAGTTTGTTGCTCACCGAGCAGGAACTCACTGGGGCAAGTGCAGAGGGGGATGGTAGCAGGAACATGAGTCAGCTAGCTGGGTGACAGTTAGAAAGCAGCGGGGTAGAGGGAAGAGTGCCAGGGATGTTAGTCCTGAACTGGCACATCCCAACAAGTTTGCTAAATTGGCAGATGAGGGAGATGTTAGTACAGGGGTAAAACTGCTGCAGCAAGACATTTCCTATGACCACCAGGGGAATGTCTGCTCCAGTAAGAAGGGGGATTGGAGTGCAGAGAAGCCTAGACAGGTGCTGGTAGTGGGAATTCAATTATTAGGGCAATCTGTCACAAAGACCGGGATCATCATACGGTGTGTTTCCTTCCTGACATTTCGAGTGTGATACATTGCTGATCAGGTTGATAGATTACTGGGTGGGGCTGGTGTGGATCCAGCTGTCATGGTGCATGTTGGCACAAATGACAAAGCTAGTGGTAGGTGGAAGGTCGTTAAAAATTATTTGGGGGATCAAGGAAGCAAGCTGAAGGTAAGGACCTCCAAGGTAGTATTTTCAGAAATACTACCTGTACCTCGAGTCACACAGGAAAGGCAACAGGAGATTAGGGAGGTTATTCAGTTTAGAAAAAAGATGTCTACGGGGAGACCTAATAACAATGTACAAATACATGAAGGGAGAGCACAAAGAAATTTCTAATGATCTTTTTACTCCTAGGCCAGTGACAGTGACAAGGGGACATCCTCTACGACTGGAAGAGAGAAAGTTTCACCAGCAACATAGAAGGGGATTCTTTACAGTAAGAACAACAAGGCTATGGAACTCTCTGCCCCAGGAAGTGGTGATGGTGGATTCATTGAACAAGTTCAAAGAGGGCCTGGATGTCTTTCTCGAACAGAACAATATTACAGGTTATGGGTTCTAGATTTTGTTAAGTTGATCCAGGGTTTTATACTGATTGCCAGATTGGAGTCGGGAAGGAATTTTCCGCCCCGAAATGGGGCAAAATGGCATAAACCTCATGGGGTTTTTTGCCTTCTTTTGGATCAACACTTTAGGGTAGTGTAGGGTTAAAGGTTGGACATGATGGACTGGTGTCTTCATCCAACCTCATCTACTATGTACCTATGCAGGGCACTCAGGGCAAAAATCCCAGCAGGTCTGTCATAAAATAAACCCCAACCCATTTGTGTGTCTTGGACTAACTGGGTAAATTGTAATGCAGTATAATGACCACCTAGAGGATTACATGTGATGTAATGCCGCACTACCCCAGTTGGTTTCAAGTTTAGTAGGGTACATTTGAGCTTTCTAGGGCCTGTGAGGGCTATGTTACTGTAGGCAGTTATGATTAAGGATATGATTGGAAAAAAGGTATCTTCAGATGTTAGAGGATCCCTGTGCTACAAGATCTCTGCTTCAATCATAACTGCACTAAAAAGTACAGCTCAATGACCTGATGGAAACCTACCCTATCAGAGATATAGGTTTAAGTCCCTGTAATATCTCTAGCTGCCCTGAACAGCACATCCGTGAGGTCAATAGGTGACCCTGTTTAGGGAAATGTAAGGTAGACCTGGGGAGTCCACCCAATTGCAAGTGAATATCTATATAACAAGGTCCCTGCTCTGATCCTAGTCATCCTGTAAAGGAAAAATCATTGATCCAGCGATATATCCTTGTCCAGACGAGTTACCTAATCTATCCCTGGCTGTCCTGAAAAGGTCATTCTGATAGTCAGCTGAGGTCATACCAGTCTCTATCCTGATGCATTTTCCCTAAAAAGATTCATGAGGGGATATGGTTAGAGAATGCCCAATATGTAGCCTGGCAGCATGACCAGAGGCCAACTTTTGACTCACCTTGTATAGTAACTGGAATTTATTGCATAATACAGCTTCTTAGATTTAGATATAACTTGGCTCAGGTTGTGTTGTCTCATGCATGTTTTGTGCTTTCTAACAAATGTAATACTCCATGCTACTAATAAAACCAAGAAGACTCACCCATTCCATTGTCCATACTAGTGAATATTTTAAGTAATCCTCTTTCTCCAAACACTTCTGCATTGTTGACAAGAGCTTCTTTCACGGTGTCATATCCGGATAAGATCACCATTTTTTTCATACCCATCTGGACACGAAACACGGGGCCATATTTCTTTGCAAGCTTAAATACAATTAAAACAAAATACATCATAAAGACTGTATCCTAGTATACCTGCTCCATACCATACAGCAATCTCTAGTCTCTGTTTTGCTTATATGTTCCAGTAGAGTAAGACATCTACAGTAGAGTTTGTGTCTTTCAGCACTGGGTTTGAGCTTGTATAATTGAGCTTAGATCTTCTCTCTGTCTTTCTAGGAGTTTCCTTGAAATTTTTGGGTTTCCACCAACATGTCAAAAACATGCTTGGATTAATTTGCTTGTCTTGTCCCATTGCTCCTATTTTCTGTCCCCAATTATTCACTGGAAATATTAAAAGATTATGGTGAAACTCATTGGACCTGGATTGATATGAGTAAATATTTTTGTGTACAGTGTTATGTAATGTGCTGGATCCAGCTGCTGTGCATGAAACTTCGGCATAGCTCCATGTAAGTGAATGGGCAATGAATGAAGGAAATGCAATGCTGAATCAATGCTGGAGACCCTTCAACCGAAGGGTCAATGTGGGTCCCAAAGACTGGACCACCAAAAATCATAAAGTGATGGCTTATCCCACCGATTTATAAGACAGATAATAACCGTTTCAGTAAGGGCTTATTCACATGTCTACTTTTAGCAGATATTTGATGTCCATGTTAATCATGGACTGTATGCAAACCCATTGATTTTAATGGGCGCATACAAATGTCCATTCTTTTAACACAGACCTATGATCCATGGAAAAAGAACAGAGATATACTTTATTGTTAGTTTTGTTTTTCAAACCATTAAAGAGGTTTTCCAGCCCTAAATGGATTTGTCATACTGATAACCTATCCGTAAAGGAAAAAGATTTCAAGTCCCAAAATCCCAGTCTATGGTAGCAACAGTCCTCACATGGAACAATGTTCCAGGCTAAAATATTGAATGTTCCAGCGTCCAGACAAGCAAGGCTAGCTTCAGCTCATGACAAATCTGGGCAGATGCCAGGGCCCATTGAACACAAGGGAACCCACTGCTCAGCTGAGAACTGTAAACATCAGTTTTAATTAACAAAACCCTTGCTAAACTTGCTGTCGTCCATCTGCAACCCCCTAAAGTTTCCCCTCTCTGACCTCTGATCTCTCTGTACCTGCTGTCTTCTCCAAGTGATGTACAGTACTTCTGTAACAGCTGGTATGTGAGTGAACACAGAAAAGAGATAGATAAGCAGGGGAAATTTTAACCCTGTTAATTTGCTAACATTTATTAATCTGTTGACTTTACATTTGTTTTGCTCTGGGACTTGTAGTCCCTCACCCTTGTTAGACAGCTGTCAGTGATATTCATAGTTGTAATGAGGAATTGTTGCAACAAATAGCCAGTGTAAAAGAATGAAATGATAAAACTCAACAGACCATATTGTAAGTCAATGGGATCTGTTGGGTAAAGGGGATGTCTGTCAAGAGACAAAGCCAAAATTATGTCGTGGTTTGCATTTATAACAGAATCCATGATGCAGATGTGAATGGAGACTTAATTTATGTGTTTTTGGGTACAAAATTTGTTAAAAAGTGTATTGAGACTACAATTAATGTTGTTTATGTATGATAATAGTATTGATGTATACATCCAGTTATTACAGTACTGTAGGAGTAAGGCTAGGTTCACACTTTTCAGTTTATTGTTCAGAATGACTGATGCTGCACTCCATTTGCATCCACCAAAATTCACTGCAATGTTAAAAAGACTGAAACTTTCTTTATCCACTGAGAAAGATCTCAATAAATTAGAATATCTTTTTAAACGTTTCTTTATTTTATTAATTAAATTTAAAAAGTGACCTCCTATATTTTCTAGATTCTTTACACACAGAGTGTTCTATTTCAAGTGTTTTATTTCTGTAAATGTTGATTATGGATTACAGGTAATGAAAACCCAAATCTAAGAAAATTAGAATATTGTAAAAAAGTTCAGTATTGTAAATTCAGTGTCACCTGCCAAGGTTTCCTAAGCCTTTAAATGGTCCCTCAGTCTGGTTCAGTAGGACACACAATCGTGGAAGACGCTGATTATGAATTGTATTACTGAATTACTGAAATGAATGAACGTTTCAAAGATATTCTAATTTATTGAGATGCACCTGTATGATGATCTTTATGAATTGCAGTGCTCACTGGATGTAACTGAGCGGGCCTCTTACCATAACTGACAGGAGACCCGCTGAGACTTGGTCACCCAAGGGACTGCAAACCTGGAGCCGGCCCTGCAGACAAGTAATAGTTACAGATTAATTTTATTCAAATGCATTAAAATGCATTTACTGTACATGGCAAAAGGAATCATTCTATGACTGCCAGATAGTAAGTCCTCTCAGATGGGAGAATTTACTCTCTGGCAGTCATAAGATGCTTCCTTTTTGTCATGTACAACAAGTCATTTTAATGCATTTGAATATAATTTATCTGTAACTATTACTTGTCTGGATACTGGAACATTCACTATTTTTGCTATTCACAGGATAACTCATACGTTTCTGATCTATGGGGGTTCACTGAGACCCCACACAGATCAGCTGCTTGCAGAAGTCTCCAGAGTCTGGAAGCTGCTGTAGTGGACAGATTGCACATGCAGGTTGCTCCTATTTAAGTAATATGAGGAGCACTGCAAGTCTGGCCATTGTATGGCCGTGGTTACAGGGAATTTCAGAACCACTTCTATTACTTGTAAAGGAGTAGTCTGCACGTACTCCCTGTCCTTTACAGCAGCATCCAGCTCCTGAGGCTGCCAGAACAGCTGATCCCCACACAGATCACATGGACATCGCACATCCACTAAAGGCAGACGCGTGAGTGAATAACTGTGTACTGACTCTCCTCGGATGTTGTCTGTATGGTGGTCTTTATCAATCATGGGTTGGTTTTAAGTAATCTTCAAAAATTCCACTAGTTACCATTTTGCCACCCATTGACTTTTCTATTACATCTCTGTAGTTATCATATAAGAGAACAGAATAGAAATGTTAGAATTTAGATAAATGTAGCTGACTTCATGGTCTTATATCCAATAATTATGGCTTCATATAAGAAAACTCACCTGCTGGACCAACAGAGACAAGGACGATCTACATTTCCACATATCATACATTGATATAAAGGTGCCCTTACCTTTAGATAAGTGAGGTGAGGTCTCTGTAAATCCACAAGATGCAGATTCCCGATCAGCGGCAGACATCTGGGTCCAGGAGGGAAATTCTCAACATGACTTTTTTTCGAACTTTTAAGGAAATTCAGGATATATAAAAGGGTCAAAACTAGGACAAAATAAGAAGCTAAAGAGAACCCGAAATCCATAGTTGTGACCGGAGCTGATGCCAGTGCTGAAGTGTGTCAGCTGAAGATGACCAGTGCTGGTTGCTGGGTGGCTTTTATAATGCTTAGGCTCCACCTTTACCTTATTTATGTGATGAGTACAGAGTGTTCACAAACATTTGGAATAAATACGGTACCAAATGAGGAACTATTAAGGGGAAAGTGTCACGTGAGGATTCAACGTGAGTCACCGATACTATCACTCTATAGTATTGAATGATTTTGGCAGTAAGCTCCTGTACCTTCAGCTAATCACATATAATAGATCTATCTGTCATACAAAAGTTTCTGCAAGTCCCTTACGTTACATTGAGCAATACACTATGACACTACGCTGTGTCCATTGATATACACAATGGGGCGTATCTATTAGAATTGGTGTATCATAAATATAGGGAGTCCAAGCTAGGAAATGTCTCCAACACATTTCTGAAGTGACACTTTCCTTTGTCAGGGACAGAGGCTTGTTTGTATGTTGTTCATTAAATAGACTAATACTGAACCAGGCCATTAAGATCTGCTGAGGGCAGTAGTTCTCCAGGCATATGATATACACTGAGCTGTTTCTCAATCTCACGGTTTTATTAATACAATCCTAAAGGAGGTTTCCCATGAACAGAACCATATATAAATGTGAAGACAGTTAAAAGTTAAACTTTTTTGCTAATATAAACAATTAAAAATTTTGCAAAGTTTTAAAGATGTTCTCTAACCCTCTTAGTGCTGATAGTCTGATGTCTTGATAGGTGGCCATTGGATTTGACCATTAAAGCAAGAACTTTGTATATTCTGGGATTTTTCAGAGACCCAGCCATGAAGTCCTTATTGTGGCTGGTTATATTCTCATACATGTAGTGTCCCCTCCTTATAACCAGCCATGATGTCCTTATTGTGGTCGGGTTATCTTCTCATACATGTACTGTCCCCTCCTGATAACCAACCATGATGTCCTTATTGTGGTTGGGTTATCTTCTCATACATGTAGTGTCCCTCCTGATAACCAGCCATGATGCCCTTATTGTGCTCAGGTTATCTTCTCATACATGTAGTGTCCTCCTGATAACCAGCCATGATGTCCTTATTGTGTCCGGGTTATCTTCTCATACATGTAGTATCCCCTCCTGATAACCAGCCATGATGTCCTTATTGTGTCTGGGTTATCTTCTTATACATGTAGTGTCCCCTCCTGATAACCAGCCATGATGTCCTTATTGTGTCCGGGTTATCTTCTTATACATGTAGTGTCCCCTCCTTATAACCAGCCATGATGTCCTTATTCTGTCCGGGTTATCTTCTCATATATGTAGTGTCCTCCTGATAACCAGCCATGATGCCCTTATTGTGTCCGGGTTATCTTCTCATATATGTAGTGTCCCTCCTGATAACCAGCCATGATGCCCTTATTGTGGTCAGGTTATCTTCTCATATATGTAGTGTCCCTCCTGATAACCAGCCATGATGTCCTTATTGTGGCCAGGTTATCTTCTCATATATGTAGTGTCCCTCCTGATAACCAGCCATGATGCCCTTATTGTGTCCGGGTTATCTTCTCATATATGTAGTGTCCCTCCTGATAACCAGCCATGATGCCCTTATTGTGGCCGGTTATCTTCTCATACATGTAGTGCCCTCCTGATAACCAGCCATGATGCCCTTATTGTGGCCGGTTATCTTCTCATACATGTAGTGTCCTCCTGATAACCAGCCATGATGCCCTTATTGTGGTCAGGTTATCTTCTCATACTTCTCATACATGTAATGTCCCTCCTGATAACCAGCCATGATGTCCATATTGTGTCTGGTTACCTTCTCATACATGTAATGTCCCTCCTGATAACCAGCCATGATGTCCATATTGTGGTCAGGTTATCGTCTCATACATGTAGTGTCCTCCTGATAACCAGCCATGATGTCCTTATTGTGGCCGGTTATCTTCTCATACATGTAGTGTCCTCCTGATAACCAGCCATGATGCCCTTATTGTGGTCAGGTTATCTTCTCATACATGTAGTGTCCCTCCTGATAACCAGCCATGATGTCCTTATTGTGGTCAGGTTATCTTCTCATACATGTAGTGTCCTCCTGATAACCAGCCATGATGCCCTTATTGTGGTCAGGTTATCTTCTCATACATGTAGTGTCCTCCTGATAACCAGCCATGATGTCCTTATTGTGTCCGGGTTATCTTCTCATACATGTAGTATCCCTTCCTGATAACCAGCCATGATGTCCTTATTGTGTCCGGGTTATCTTCTTATACATGTAGTGTCCCCTCCTAATAACCAGCCATGATGTCCTTATTGTGTCCGGGTTATCTTCTTATACATGTAGTGTCCCCTCCTTATAACCAGCCATGATGTCCTTATTCTGTCCGGGTTATCTTCTCATATATGTAGTGTCCCTCCTGATAACCAGCCATTATGCCCTTATTGTGGCCGGTTATCTTCTCATACATGTAGTGTCCTCCTGATAACCAGCCATGATGCCCTTATTGTGGTCAGGTTATCTTCTCATACATGTAATGTCCCTCCTGATAACCAGCCATGATGTCCATATTGTGTCCGGTTATCTTCTCATATATGTAGTGTCCCTCCTGATAACCAGTCATGATGCCCTTATTGTGGCCGGTTATCTTCTTATACATGTAGTGTCCTCCTGATAACCAGCCATGATGCCCTTATTGTGGTCAGGTTATCTTCTCATACATGTAGTGTCCTCCTGATAACCAGCCATGATGTCCTTATTGTGGCCGGTTATCTTCTCATACATGTAGTGTCCTCCTGATAACCAGCCATGATGCCCTTATTGTGGTCAGGTTATCTTCTCATACATGTAGTGTCCTCCTGATAACCAGCCATGATGTCCTTATTGTGGCCGGTTATCTTCTCATACATGTAGTGTCCTCCTGATAACCAGCCATGATGCCCTTATTGTGGTCAGGTTATCTTCTCATACATGTAGTGTCCCTCCTGATAACCAGCCATGATGTCCTTATTGTGGTCAGGTTATCTTCTCATACATGTAGTGTCCTCCTGATAACCAGCCATGATGCCCTTATTGTGGTCAGGTTATCTTCTCATACATGTAGTGTCCTCCTGATAACCAGCCATGATGCCCTTATTGTGGCGGGTTATCTTCTTATACATGTAGTGTCCTCCTGATAACCAGCCATGATGTCCTTATTGTGGCCGGTTATCTTCTCATACATGTAATCTCTCTGTATACAGTGCTGGCCAAAAGTATTGGCACCCCTGCAATTCTGTCAGATAATACTCAATTTCTTCCAGAAAATGATTGCAATCACAAATGCTTTGGTAATAATATCTTCATTTAATTTGTCTTCAATAGAAAACCACAAAAAGAATTGTCAAAAAGCCAAATTGGATATAATTCCACACCAAACATAAAAAAGGTGGTGGACAAAAGTATTGGCACCCTTTGAAAAATCATGTGATGCTTCTCTAATTTGTGTAATTAACAACACCTGTTACTTACCTGGCACATAACAGGTGGTGGCAATAACTAAATCTCACTTGCAGCCAGTTGAAATGGACTAAAGTTGACTCAACCTCTGTCCTGTGTCCTTGTGTGTACTACATTGAGCATGGAGAAAAGAAAGAAGACCAAAGAACTGTCTCCCAAGACCTGAATGTTCCTGTGTCTACCGTGCGCAGTGTCATCAAGAAGTTTAAAGCCCATGGCACTGTGGCTAACCTCCCTAGATGTGGACGAAAAAGAAACATTGACGAGAGATTTCAACGAAAGATTGTGCGGATGGTGGCTAAAAAACCTCGACTAACATCCAAACAAGTTCTAGATGCCCTGCAGTCCGAGGGTACAACAGTGTCAACCCGTACTATCCATCGGCGTCTGAATGAAAAGGGACTCTATGGTAGGATACCCAGGAAGACCCCACTTCTGACCCAGAGACATAAAAAAGCCAGGCTGGAGTTTGCCAAAACTTACCTGAGAAAGCCAAAAACTTTTTGGAAGAATGTTCTCTGGTCAGATGAGACAAAAGTAGAGCTTTTTGGGAAAAGGCATCAACATAGAGTTTACAGGAAAAAAAAAGAGGCCTTCAAAGAAAAGAACACGGTCCCTACAGTCAAACATGGCGGAGGTTCCCTGATGTTTTGGGGTTGCTTTGCTGCCTCTGGCACTGGACTGCTTGACCGTGTGCATGGCATTATGAAGTCTGAAGACTACCAACAAATTTTGCAGCATAATGTAGGGCCGAGTGTGAGAAAGCTGGGTCTCCCTCAGAGGTCATGGGTCTTCCAGCAGGACAATGACCCAAAATACACTTCAAAAAGCACTAGAAAATGGTTTGAGAGAAAGCACTGGAGACTTCTAAAGTGGCCAGCAATGAGTCCAGACCTGAATCCCATAGAACACCTGTGGAGAGATCTCAAAATGGCAGTTTGGAGAAGGCACCCTTCAAATCTCAGGGACCTGGAGAAATTTGCCAAAGAAGAATGGTCTAAAATTCCAGCAGAGCATTGTAAGAAACTCACTGATGGTTACCGGAAGCGGTTGTTCGCAGTTATTTTGTCTAAAGGTTGTGCTACCAAGTATTAGGCTGAGGGTGCCAATACTTTTGTCCGGCCCATTTTTGGAGTTTTGTGTAAAACGATCAATGATTTGACTTTTTTTTCATTCTCTTTTGTGTTTTTTCATTGCAAGCAAAATAAATGAAGATATTATTACCAAAGCATTTGTGATTGCAATCATTTTCTGGAAGAAATTGAGTATTATCTGACAGAATTGCAGGGGTGCCAATACTTTTGGCCAGCACTGTAATAACTTGGCCACAATAAGGAAATCATGGCTGGGTCCCTGAAAAGTTCCAGAACATACAAAATTTTAAAATTTTTTACTTAAAAAAAAAAAGTGGGTGTATTGTGAACGGAGCTTCACAAATTTAACATTATTTTCACCAGAAAATGGTTAATTGCATTATATAAGTGATTGTCAATCTGACGACTATTATACTGAACTTCAAAGACTGAAGATACTAGAGGTGACATTCATGAACCCTCTGCTTTATGCGCCATATTGACTTGTCCTCTCCCTGGACACAGATTTGCTTCCAATAGCGGTTTTCTATTCCCTCCTAGTGACTCCACTAGGGAATTTAACAAGACTGGTGTTTCCTGTGCCAGTCTTGATCCTCAGTGCACCTGAGTAGAGATGACTCTAATATATTAAGAGTCACATGTCTCTTAATGGGGTTATGCACCGAAAAGTATATATCCTCAATTCACTGGATAGAGGAAAAATACCTGACTGCTAAAACCCCTACTGATCCTGATAAAGAGGGTCTTTTCCCCCTTGCACATGTAGCCCTATTTGGGGGGGGGTATGAGTATTATCCCTCCCGCAACAGACTCTGGCGCTGACCTGTGTGTATAATGGGACCTGAAGCCTTCGCTGAAGGGAAGAGTGGGAACATATATGAAATATATCAGTGCCTCCACCCAGGATAGAGCCTCTGTATTACAGGGAGGATCTCTTCCTGGGACTTACCCATGAAATACAGTTAGTAGCCTTAACAAGGATCACTGTACTAATCTCACAGTCTGAAGAATACATACAGATACCACATAAGGTTATAACAGTAGCTTTATAAGAATCAACAGGGTAATAATACATACATAAAATATACTCAGAACACAGCAGTACTACAACAACCAGCAAGTCCTCAACCGTCTTAGGTTATATACCCGGGTATATATATATAGATATATAGCAAGAGTCCAGTGCACAATACCTCCAGGCAACAGAAGAGATGCAGGGGCCCCTGTGGATGACTGTGGATCCTCGGATTCTTCCAGGAGATGACAGACAGCCGATCAGGAGATGATGATGATGGTGAGATTCTTCACAGGCAGCAAACAGGGCGACGGTGACGGCAGTAGATGCAGGCCTGACTACCCTAACACTGAGTCCTTAACCTGCCAGCTAAACTACTAGTGCCACCGGGCCTCTAACTAGCTAGTTGGCCTTCGGAAGCCTAACCTATCACTGCCCTGAACTATATATATATATGGATCCCTAACTACGGTTACTAGCTAGGTCCTGTGAGTATATAGGGGGTAACACATACCTAACTATATACTGTGAAGTAAAGAGGAACAAGTGGCTCTTAGACTCCCCCAGACATAACATGTCTGTCTCAGCAGCTCTGCTCACATCTCTCCCCCCAGCAGCTCTGCCTCACATGTGTCTGACTCACTGTATTTACAAAACAAAACTTGCACTAAATGGCTGGGGTCTCTGAAGCCAAACTGCAGGGGCAAAGAAGCCAGATACATTATATACTAGTAGAAATGGCAGTTCCCTACACTCTCCCTCTGGTGAAATCTTTACGTCACGTCAAAGACATACAAAGTCATAGTATACAGTCAACATTACCAATGACAATATCAATATGGTTGCTTTTGCATTTACAGAGTCACAACAGGTTAATAGGTATACATGCCAGCAGGAGCGAAAATTGGTAACATATTGACCAAAGTGGACACTGCACCCACCCAAGCATGGTATAAATGAGGCTGAGTAGTAAATCTGGGGTCCCCCAAACTATCATATGTCAGCATAGGTGGAGGGTGTCTAATTCTCTCTCCTCTCCGTACCTCTCTCTGAGGTAAACTAGCATGTCCAGGCCCTAAACTAGGGTTGTCTGCCATGGGAGGGGATGGTGCTGGTGGCGTAGGAGAGCTAGATCCCTGCTCATCTGTAGACACAGATCTAGGTACGAATTCTGGAGTTTGAGGGTTCATAGGTCTCCCTGAAGGAGAAGATACTGGTGATCTAGGAACTTCAGGAGCCACAGTCCAATCACTCTCAGGAGTTTCAGGAAGGTCAGGTGGAATATCGGCTAAGGACTGTGGAGAATCGCAGGCCGAGCCATCATTGGAGATATCCATACCATCAATCTGAGGTACAGGCAACAAATGATTTCTATGCCAAGTCCTGATCCTCCCGTCCCGTCCTTTTATCTTGTAGACTGGTATTCCAGGCAACCGATCTACCACTGTAAAGAGTTCACTCCGCCATCGATCAGCCAGCTTATGTTTTGCAGATGCTCCCAAATTCCGTAGCAGAACATGGTCCCCAGGGTTCAATTCTCGGTATCTTACTCGAAGATCAAATCTCCTTTTATTTCCTTCATTCACTTTGGCCGCATTTTCCTCAGCCAGCTGATAAGCACTCTTAAGCGTTTCTTTCAAACGTGCCACGTATCGGTAATGATCTCGATGACTGATACCATCGGTAGAGACTCCCAACAAGATGTCAATAGGTAGCCTAGGCTCTCTTCCAAACATCAGAAAGTATGGTGAATATCCTGTGCTCTCGTGCCTTGTACTATTATAGGCATGCACCATAGCCTCCACTTTTCGACTCCAGGATCGCTTATCCTCAATTCGTAAGGTACCAAGCATATCAAGTAAAGTCCTGTTAAATCTTTCAGGAAGGGCATCTCCCTCTGGATGGTAAGGCGTCGTCCGACTTTTGCGGATGTTCAACAACTGAAGTAACTCTTTGATCAGGTTACTCTCAAAATCCCGGCCTTGATCAGAATGCAACCGGTGTGGTAAGCCATAATGGATAAAATACTTTTCCCAAAGCACTCTTGCAACAGTGACTGCTTTTTGATCCTTAGTCGGAAAGGCTTGAGCATATCGTGTGAAGTGATCAGTCACCACCAATACATTTCCAAATCCTCTGGAGTCGTTGTCAATACAAAGGAAGTCTATGCAGACAAGATCCATGGGGCCCGAACTCTTCAAGTGTCCCATGAAGGCCGCTCGAACCGGGACAGTCTTCCTCTGCAAACATCTGCGACAGCACCTACACAGACGAGTCACGGTATCTCTCATTTTGGGCCAGTAGAATCGGTCTTGTATTAGGCCATAAGTCTTCTCAGGTCCCAAATGACCATGATAATCATGCAGACTTCGGAAAATCATCTTCTGAAAGCAGCTTGGAATAACTAGTTGGCGCCTTCCAGGGTGATCATGATACAGCACCACACGATAAAGTAGGCCATTGTCTATTTCAAACTTCTCCCAATCTCGTAGAAGTTGACTGCATTCAGAGGGTAGGGATGTCTTTAACATTTCTCTGTCTTGAGAACTCACTGCTTGATAAAGAGGTCCAATTAAAGGATCAGTCTTTTGACTCCAGATCATTCGCTTTGAAGATATAGAACAACTCTCAAAGGATCCTAAAGCGGCAGGGTAGGCAAACATGTCTGGTACAGCTTCGGGACCTCCCCCAATAGAGTCAATAAGCCGAGTTTCAGAAAAGGCTACTCGGTCTTCAACTACAGCAGCCATGGCACACAAAGCTCCAACTCCAGGACTTGGCACTTCTTCCCATTCATCCACTACTTCCGGACTAGGTAATCCAGGCCGTCTTGATAGAGTATCTGCCCCAATGTTCTTAGGCCCCGATTTATACTTGAGTGTGAATTGGTAGTTGGATAAAGCTGCCAACCAGCGATGTCCTGTAGCATCGAGTTTAGCGGTTGACAAAACGTATGTCAGTGGATTGTTGTCTGTTCTTACTTCAAACGTGGCTCCGTATAAATAGTCATGTAATTTATCAACAATGGCCCACTTGAGCGCCAAAAACTCCAATTTATGTACTGGATAATTTTTCTCGCTGGGAGAAAGACTTCGACTTATGAAAGCTATGGGCCGTAACCCGGCCGGGTATTCTTGGTGCAGCACGCCACCTAATCCTTCAAAGCTGGCATCTACATGTAGCACATATGGCTTATGTGCATCAGCATAAGCCAGAACGGGAGCTTCTGTCAATTTCTTCTTCAACAACTTAAATGCTTCTTCACAATCCGCAGTCCACCTATCGCCAAAAAGGCTTTTGGAAGACCCTTTCTTCTTTCCCGGATCTCCTGCATCACTCTTCAACAGGTCGAGGAGGGCTCGAGCAATTTTTGAATATCCTTCCACAAATCGTCGATAGAATCCACAAAACCCCAAGAAAGATTGCAACTCCGTAATATTTTGCGGTCGGGGCCAATTCACCACAGCTTCAATCTTACCAGGATCGGTAGCAACTCCTTCAGCAGAAACAATATGACCTACATAAGTGACCGAAGATCTACAAAATTTGCATTTGTCAGCCGACAACTTCAGCCCCTCTTCTTTTAAGCGATGGAGTACTCTCATGAGTCGTTCTTCATGTTCTTCCAGCGTCTTTCCAAACACAATAATGTCATCAAGATATACAAGGCATTCCCGGGGCACTAAATCACCTAACACTCTTTCCATCAACCTTTGGAACGTTGCTGGCGCACCTTTTGTACCTTGCGGCATACGAGTGAACTGAAAGAAACCCAAGGGGCATATGAAGGCTGTCTTTTCCTGATCCTCAGGTGCCATTGGGACTTGATAGTATCCCGATCTTAGGTCCAGCACTGTGAACCAACAGTTTCCATTCAGAGCTTCCAGAGCTTCTTCAATTCTCGGCAGTGTATACTGATCAGGTAAGGTTCTCCGGTTCAGAGTTCTGTAATCCACACATAGGCGAATTGCTACAGATTTTTTTCTTACCACCACAATAGGTGAGGCATAGGGGCTCTTACTGTCCACAATGATCCCCTGACCTTTCATTTGCTGTAGAGTCTGTCTTAACTCATCAACATCCTTTGGAGCAACTCTCCGTGGTCGCTCCCGGAAGGGAGTAGAATCGGTCAATCGGAAAGTGTGTTGAGCACTTTTAGCACAACCTACATCCATATCATCCATGGAGAACACTTCCGATAATTCAGACAACTTCTGTGTCAGTCGCTGATTCCAGGCCTCTGGTAAATGTGGATCACTCAAGTCAAGATTGAGATTAGGGATTGCATCTCGGATTTGAATCCTGCACACTTCAGCGTATGGATTTACTCCAAGCACAGGGTAGCAGTGGGCCACATTCTGGTATGGTCCAATTACAATCGGATGCGGTGAACAGTTCCTCACTGTCACACAGGTAGATAACTCCACTTTATTTCTCCAGTCCTTTCTCTCTGGGATCACCATCCAGCCATTCTGGTTAATCATTTCTTCAGGGGTTTCCATAAGGACATAACTCCCCCCTTCAAGCAAATCGGGAGCAATGCTGGAGGCTACTCTCAGAATTCTCTCCCCGCCGGCAGGAACCTCCACGGTTCTCTCACCGATATGATATACCATTCCATGTCGATAGCCAGTAGACAGGGCATCACAGAGTTCTCTAAGATCAGAAGATATATTCACCGGCTGAGCTGCAGGGTTCCAATCTCTTCCAAGAAACTTCTGAAAAGCATAATGCACTGCGGGACAATTAGTGCCAAGTATCACAGGAGCTGCACAAGAATCCCCTGTATCAGGACAGACAAGAGCCGTAATCTTCATGGGAGCGACACTCTGATCTTCTAATTCAGGGACAGCTATAACTACTTGTAGGCTGCCATCTACAGGATATGATCCTGAATTAAGCCCCCACAATTTCATTTGTCCCGTAGACTGAAGAGGTATATCCCTCAGATACTTTTGGTAGAACGAGCGATAAATCAGGGTCACTTGAGATCCTGTATCAAACAGGGCAGGAGCGGCATGACCATTGACAGTGACTTTGACAACAGTCCTGGAGCCCGCGATAGCGCCTCTGGTATTTACTCGGCCCGCCTTCCTTCGGTGTCTTTGATTCTGAATAGAGAAGACAGCACTGTGTCTCAATCCCTCACTGTCCTCCGTACACTGTCTGGCAGTATGGCCCGTCTGACCACATTTATAACAGGTTCTAGCATCCTTCCTCCATTGAGTGGCAGTGGGTGGAGTGGCGGACTGTCTAAGTTCTGACCGCTCCGCTGGTTTGTCCTTGTTTGAATTAGGAACAACATCTTCTTTAGAGATGCTTTTCGCTTTCTTAGGGGTACTAAAACTAATGTCAGCTTCTTGTTTCTTCTCTAACTTCATTAAGTCAGGAAATGGAAGGACTCTATCAGATAGTAAGACCTTGAGTACTTGAGCAAGAGGATGATGAGGTTGTAACCCTCTCACCAACTGACTGGTTCTCATAGCGTCTACCTCTGAAGTAGATATAGCTGCGTGGTACACCAGACGTGAAAGAAGTAGCTGTAAACGGTTAATAAAAGTAGAGACATTTTCCCCTTCTTTTTGACGAACCATTCGGTAATCAGCAACCATCTGGGCAAGGTCATAGTATGGCTCAAAGTGATCAGACAGTACTTGTATATAGTCCAATGCACTCACTCCTTCATGAGAGTCTCTGTACAAGCGGATCAATTCTGCAGCAGGAGACCGCAAACTTTCACTGATACGCTGCCGCTTGCCTTCTTCAGAGCAAGACCATTCCTTCAGGCATTGGAGAGTATGTTCTTTCCATATCTCAAAGTTTTCCTCCCCTTGTGGTACTGGGACATTACCAGAGAATACTTTTAGTTTCTTGTAGTGAGTGGCCTGCAGGCCCTGAGCTAACATTTCAGTCAGCCTGGCTAAAGTGCTAATAGCACTGTCACTAGAGGAACTGCTAGCGACGGCCATACTGGGGGGGTAACTGGCTGAGCGGGGGGTCTTCCTTTACCTGAACCAGGGGAGGAACAGGAGGTCGGTAATCCCATGTAGTAGCTAGTGGGAGGTTCCCCTCTGACCTATATCGCTTCTCCATATCAATGACTATTCCCACTTCTAAATCTCAGCAGTGCCTCCAAATGTAGCCCTATTTGGGGGGGGGTATGAGTATTATCCCTCCCGCAACAGACTCTGGCGCTGACCTGTGTGTATAATGGGACCTGAAGCCTTCGCTGAAGGGAAGAGTGGGAACATATATGAAATATATCAGTGCCTCCACCCAGGATAGAGCCTCTGTATTACAGGGAGGATCTCTTCCTGGGACTTACCCATGAAATACAGTTAGTAGCCTTAACAAGGATCACTGTACTAATCTCACAGTCTGAAGAATACATACAGATACCACATAAGGTTATAACAGTAGCTTTATAAGAATCAACAGGGTAATAATACATACATAAAATATACTCAGAACACAGCAGTACTACAACAACCAGCAAGTCCTCAACCGTCTTAGGTTATATACCCGGGTATATATATATAGATATATAGCAAGAGTCCAGTGCACAATACCTCCAGGCAACAGAAGAGATGCAGGGGCCCCTGTGGATGACTGTGGATCCTCGGATTCTTCCAGGAGATGACAGACAGCCGATCAGGAGATGATGATGATGATGAGATTCTTCACAGGCAGCAAACAGGGCGACGGTGACGGCAGTAGATGCAGGCCTGACTACCCTAACACTGAGTCCTTAACCTGCCAGCTAAACTACTAGTGCCACCGGGCCTCTAACTAGCTAGTTGGCCTTCGGAAGCCTAACCTATCACTGCCCTGAACTATATATATATATGGATCCCTAACTACGGTTACTAGCTAGGTCCTGTGAGTATATAGGGGGTAACACATACCTAACTATATACTGTGAAGTAAAGAGGAACAAGTGGCTCTTAGACTCCCCCAGACATAACATGTCTGTCTCAGCAGCTCTGCTCACATCTCTCCCCCCAGCAGCTCTGCCTCACATGTGTCTGACTCACTGTATTTACAAAACAAAACTTGCACTAAATGGCTGGGGTCTCTGAAGCCAAACTGCAGGGGCAAAGAAGCCAGATACATTATATACTAGTAGAAATGGCAGTTCCCTACACACATTTGGCCTGACCGCAGCCAGGCTAAATGTAGGTGTGTCAGCATTCACTTCAATGGGAGCGACGGACATAGGCAAAGTAAAACACTTAGCCATCTCCGGTGCTCCCATTGAAATAATTGGTTCTTCCATCCACCAAGAAACACACCTACATTCAGTCAGGCAAATGTGCAATGAGGGGAAAATACCCTCCATTTTCAGGACAGTGGGGTTCTCAGCGGTCTGAACCCTACTGTTCAGCTATTTATCCTCTCTCCTCCCCTAAAGGATACATATTTTTGTTGCATAACCCCTTTAAGTGAGGCGCATTTTCTTCCCCTTCATGCTCTAGAAACTCAAATTACTCCTAGCTGATTTAATTGATAATAAATCTGCCTTTCTGAAAGAGGCCATACCTCATCAATATGCTCACTTTTTGGAAAAGTGATGCACAGGTTGTAGAAAGCAAAGATGGCAACATTTTTTGCAAATTTCACGGGGGTAACTACATTAATTAAATTGCAAATGTGTCCTAGTAGAGCGGATAGAAAGGGCTGTCTATTCTACCATAATATTTTCATGAATGGCCGGTGTCCTGTAGCATTGACTTGAACTCACTACCCTTTACAGATTTCATTTTATTGTAACTCATTCAAAACAAATACTAACACGGAAGGTGTAAAAGATCATGTGTGCTCAGTCAAGGACAAAACGTCAACTGGATCATGATAGTCAAATAGGACAAGATTGATTTTTATGTTTCTACACATCTTTATCAGCATGGGAAATAACTTTATTGTGTTGTATAGGCATTTTGTAAGCATTTTGAAGCTTTTCCTCAGATGTGCTTTTTTGTATACTGCATGTTCTTGGATGCATGCATTATAAATATTCAATAAAATTTACACTTAAAGGAGTATTCACATGTCAGCCAGACATGACAGAGATGGAATATGTGGTTTAGAGATCCACAGGGATGAGACTTAAAAAACAACCAAACACAGCAGTGCTATGCTGTTTCCTCAACCCCCATAAAAATGAACATGAGCTATTGAAACAGCAAAGCACTGTGAGCTGCACAGTTTCCATTACTTTGTAGATATGGAAACAGTGTAGCTCTAAGTGCTACTTAGAGATGAGAAGATTAGTTTGTTTCAAACTCGGTTTGGTACTAATCAAAGTTCACACAAACCTGCTAAAATAGTACATATTACATGAAAACATGGAGAAAGCATAGAAGAAGGATCACATGACTTCATGAATTAGGCAGACCCATGATAGTGGACTGCCAATCATGAGGGATTATACACACGTGGACAAAATTGTTGGTACCCCTCGTTTAATGAAAGAAAAACCCACAATGGTCACAGAAATAACTTGAATCTGACAAAAGTAATAATATATAAAAATTCAATGAAAATGAACAAATGAAAGTCAGACATTGCTTTTCAACCAGGCTTCAACAGAATTTTTTAAAAAAGAAAACTGAAACAGGCCTGGACAGAAATGATGGTTCCCCTAACTTAATATTTTGTTGCACAACCTTTTGAGGCAATCACTGCAATCAAACGATTCCTGTAACTGTCAATGAGACTTCTGCACCTCTCACCAGGTATTTTGGCCACTGCTCATGAGCAAACTGCTCCAGTTGTCTCGGGTTTGAAGGGTGCCTTTTCCAGACGGCATGTTTCAGCTCCTTCCAAAGATGCTCAATAGGATTTAGGTCAGGGCTCATAGAAGGCCACGTCAGAACAGTCCAATGTTTTCCTCTTAGCCATTTTTGGGTGTTTTTAGCTGTGTGTTTTGGGTCATTATCCTGTTGCAAGACCCATAACCTGTGACTGAGACCAAGCTTTCTGACACTGGGCAGCACATTTCTCTCTAGAATCCCTTCATAGTCTTGAGATTTAATTATATCCTGCACAGATTCAAGACACCCTGTGCCAGATGCAGCAAAGCAGCCCCAGAACATAACAGAGCCTCCTCCATGTTTCACAGTAGAGACAGTGTTCTTTTCAAGATATGCTTCATTTTTCCATCTGTGAATACAGAGCTGATGTGCCTTGCCAAAAATTTTGATTTTTGTCTCATCTGTCCATAGGACATTCTCCCAGAAGCTTTGTGGCTTGTCAACATGTAGTTTGGCAAATTCCAGTTTTGTCAGATTCAAGTTATTTCTGTGACCATTGTGGTTTTTCTTTCATTAAACGAGGGGTACCAACAATTTTGTCCTCATCTGTATATTTGTACCAAAAATTCTACCATTTTACTATCTTTATGCTGCTCAAGTTGGGAGTGTTGTGGGTGGAGAGGAGGCGGATCTTCATGGCAGGTCATATGTCTCTTATAATAATTACAATATAATAATAATAAATTATTATTGTTATTATAATTATAATAATTATTATTCTTATTAATAATAATATTTTATTTATACATTTTACTACGTGCATTGTCCTCTCCTCCATGCCCCAGAAACTCAAATCAGAGTAGATTTGAGCTATAATTTATGTCACTTTCTGGCATATATTCCAGAAAATTGAAAGTTGTAAAAAAAACAAAAAAAAGTCCTAATTTTTGCCACATTTAGCATCATAAAACTGATGTAACTTGTAACTACATTAATAAATTCCACAAATTCCCAAACATGTGCCTTAGTAGAGCGGATAGAAAGGGCTGTCCACACTACCATGATATTTTATGAATGGCAGTTTCCCTGACACATGAAACTTAACTCACCACCCGAGTGCAGACTCCATAGTTCAAATTCATTGGTGTCATTTTATTGAAACTCATTCAAAATAAATACTGATACAAAAATTGTAAAATGTTATATGTGCTCAGCAAAGGACAAAAAGTCACCTAGATCATGACAGTTAAATAGTACGAGACTGATTTCTATGTTTCTACATATCTTTATCAGAATGGAAATAAGTTCATTGTATTGTAAATGTATTTTGTAAGGATTTTGACGTTTGTCCTCAGATGTGCAATTCTGTATACTGTCTGTATGTTCTTGGAAGCATGCTTTCTAAATATTCAATGAAATCCAATAACACTTAACCCCTTAAGTTGGGTAGAATGACTAACCATATGAATAACATGTAATTTCAAAGTATGAAAACTGCATTTTTTAAAATTTTCACCAAATTTCCTATTTTTTCATAATTAAAGGCAAACACACATCAACCAAAATTTACCACTGACATGAAGTACAATGTGTCACGAAAAAACAATCTCAGAATCACTATGATAAGTTATAGTGCTACAAACTTATTACCACATAAAGTGACACATGTCAGATTGGAAAATTGAGACTGCGTCCTTAAGGTTGTTTTAGGCTGTGATCTTAAAGGGTTAAGTGTTAAAGAATTGCAATTCAATTTCATTTCAGTCTGAAACAACCTGAAGGATGCAGCTTCATTTTTTAAATCTGACGTGTGTAACTTTGCAATGCTTTAACTTACGAAGGTGATTCTGAGGTTATTTTTTTTTCATGACACATTGTATTTCTTGTCAGTGGTAAATTTTGGTCAATATGTTCTGTCTTTAATTATTTATAAAATAGGAAACGGTGAAAATCTGTACAAAAATGGCAAGCAAGGCAGACTGTATGCTTTGCTGCTTACACAGCGATCAGAGTATTATTAGCATCAAGTAGAGGAATGAGTACTGGATGGCATTGCTCTTAGACTGTTGCTATACAGCCAAAATGGGGAAATTCTTCCCTGCCTACCAAAAAGAAGAAAACTTAGATTATTATCAGGATAGACAGCTTACCATGGTGTTTAGGGAGAGCATTGCAAGTGCCAGATGCACTCATACCGAGGTGGCCTCTGCCTGCTCCCAGTCAACTTCACTCAGACAAACATGTCTCGTGGCCTGGTCCATCATATCATTCCATGCTGTACCACAACTCATATTTACCAGAGCTACCACGTCTGCCATCACTCAGCCAGACATGTCTTGTGGCCTGGTCTGTCACAGTGTTGGCAATTTAAAAAAAAGAAAAAAAAAAAAAAAAAGAAAAAAATTATTTCACATCTGCTCCCATTACAGGATAATTTTTGGTGCCTTTTTTTTTTTTTTTTTAAAAGCCAATTCTTCATCAGTTTTCTAGTGGATCACAGCCACACATTTGTCTCTGAAACAACAACAAGCCAAAGTGGGCAAATTTTTCTACAAAACCATTGGTTTTTGCAATATAACCACCGCCACGTGTGTTTAAGAAAACATGGACAAGCAACTTTTACCCCCCAAAAAGGGGTCCCACAGGGGAAACACAAACTCTTTACAGATGTTGTCCTTGGTCAGATTTGAGCTAGGACTTGGACTATAGTGCTGCAAGGCAACAGTGCTAACCACTGAGCCACCAGGCTGCAGCAAACAAGGTTGCATCAGGGTCTCCTCCTGAAGCTCTACAGAAAAAGCCTGACAATTATGAATGGAGTCTGAAGAGGATAAATTCTTGAAATATTTTAGGTCAGTTTCTGACATAAAATGTATAATAGAATTTTTGGTGCAAATACAATTTTATTTATTTAATGTATTATTATTATTATTATTATTATTATTGTTATTATTATTAACAATAATAATATTATTATTTTATTATTAAATAATACATTTTATTAAGTGCATTTTCTTCTCCTCCATGCTCCAGAAACTCAAATCATAGTAGATTTGATCTATAATTGTAATAAATGCCTCTTCCTGACATGCCTATTTTTTGGATAAGTGATGTGCAGGTTGTTAAAAAAAAAGCAAAAAATAAAGTCGCTTGTAACTACATTAATAAATTCCTTAAATTCCCAAACATGTGCCTTAGTAGAGCGAATAGAAAGGGCTGTCCACACTACCATGATATTTTATGAATGGCAGCTTCCCTGACACATGAAACTTAACTCACTACCCAAGTGCAGACTCCATAGTTCAGATTCATTGATGTCATTTTATTGAAACCCATTCAAAATAAATACTGATACAAAAATTGTAAAATGTTATATGTGCTCAGCCAAGGACAAAGCGTCACCTGGATCATGATAGTTAAATAGTACGAGACTGATTTCTATGTTTCTACATATCTTTATCAGAATGTATTTTGTAAGGATTTTGAAGTTTGTCCTCAGATATGCAATTATGTATACTGTCTGTATGTTCTTGGAAACATGCTTTCTAAATATTCAATGAAATTCACTTAATCCTTTAAGGTCGCAGCCTAAAACAACCTTAAGGATGCAGCCTCGTTTTTCAAATCTGACATGTGTCACTTTATGTGGTAATAAGTTTGGAGCACTATAACTTATCATAGTGATTCTGAGACAGTTTTTTTGTGACACATTGTACTTCATGTCAGTTGTACATTTTGGTCGACGTGTTTTGCCTTTAATTATGAAAAAATAGGAAATTTGGTGAAAATATGAAAAAATGCAGTTTTCAAACTTTTACATTTTATGTTATTCATATGGTTAGTCATTCTACCCAAATTACTTCATAAATATAATTTACCATATCTCTGTTTTATGTTGGCATCAAACTTTAATCACCCTTTGATTTTTTCAGATATTAGAAGGCTTACATGTCAAACAGTCATTTTCCAAATTTTCAAGAATATTTCCAAAACCATTTTTCTAGGGACCAGTTCAGTTTTAAAAGAGCTTTAAAAGGTTTCTGTAAAAGAAACCCCCATGAATCACCCCATTCTCAAAACTTCACCCCTGAAAGAATTCAAAACAGCATTTAGAAAGTTTCTTAAGCCTTTCAGCATTTCACAGGAATTAAAACAAAATAGAGGTTAAATTTGAAAAATTTAATTTTTGTCACTAACATATTCATTTACCCCTAGAATCTACACTTTCACAAGGGGTTAAAGGAGAAAATGCTTTCTACAACCTCCAGATCATGAAATTATCCCATATGTGCATGTAAACTGTTGTATGGGCATGCAGTAGGGTACAGAATGGAAAGAGTGCTATTTGTACCATGTTGAATTTGCAGAACCCCTGTGGTACCAGAATCCAAAATGATCCAATTTGGAAAGTATACCCCTCAAGGAATTTATTAAGGGATTTAGTGAGCATTTGTTACAGAATTTTCTACCATTGGGACTTTTTTTTTAATAAAATATTATTTTAGCCTCAAATTTTTCATCTTCACAAGGGGTTAAATGAGAAATTGCACCCTACATTTTGTTACACAATTTGTCCTGAACACGACAATTTTCAATATGTGTTGGTAAACTGAAGTACATGCACATGGCAGAGCTCGGAACGGAAAGAATGCTAATTGTTTTTTGGAGGATAGCTTTTTCTGGAATAGTTTTCAGGTGCCATGTCACATTTTTTTCACAAGGATTCACAAGGCGCCAAAAAATTGAAATTGTAACCCATTTTGTAAATTATATTGGAATGTATAGTGAATACTTTGACCTTTCATGTGTTTCACAGAATTGGGCTGTGAAAATAGAAAGCAACATTTTTTTCCTTTAAAATGTTGCTTTAACACCAATTTTTGCATTTCCACAAGGGGGTAAAGGAGGAAATGCACTCAAACTTTGTTAAGCATTTTTTACTAACTACAGAAATGCCCCCCAAGTGGATGTAAATTGCTGTATGGGCACACAGTGGGAGCAAACACTTTTTGGAGGGCAGATTTTGTTGTAATAGTTTTCAAGCACCTTGTCTCATTTGCAGAGCCCCCAAGTTGCCAAAACTGTAGAAACTCCCAAAACATGACCCCATTTTGTAAACTAGACCACTAAAGAAATTTATCAAGGAATACAGCAAACATTTGGACTTTACAGGTATTTCATTAATTTATTTTCCAGATATTTCCAGCACAACAGAGATTGAAAGGTAAATCTATGCAGATTCCATCGCAGTATTATTTGGTAAGGTGAAAAAACAGGGAAAATAAATTAGAAAATTAATATTCTATGGATGTGTGGTATAGTTTTTTGGGACAGATGTCACACTAATACATGATGTCTTTTCTTATTCCCTTTTTGGAACACAGTCTGTACCTTTTGTGGGTTTTCCCTTTCTCTGCAGTTTGTGGGACTTAATTTGGAAAGTGTTGTCCTGGTACAATACGGGCACCTTCAGTTTCAGAAGTACTGAAGCCCGGCCCTTCCTGGTCCCCAAATATCACGGTCCTGATCATTTCCTCCTGAAACTTAAGGAATGTTCCTGTCCTGTCTATTCATTGTGATATTATGTTATACATTGTCATTGTTACGATGTGCAGGGCCAGCTTTTTGTACCACACTCTTATTTTCCTCATGGTGCTATACTGCTTCAGGACTTGGTAAGATAGATTAACCTCTCCCATGTATTTACTGTATGCCAGGATGCAGTCTGGCTTGGGAGGTAGTGGTACTAGTACTGGATGCTACCGTTACCATGATTTGTGGTCAGTACAAGGAAATCTCTCTTGTCCTTATACTTGACCAACAGCATGTTCTCATTGCAGACCGCCCTGCTCTCACCCCTTCTGAAGGGCTGGTCAACCTACACCCTAGGGCAGCCTCTCTGATTTCTGTGCACTGTTCTACAAGATACAGTTCGTCTGAAACTAAGGCATCTAAAGAGTGGGTTGCTGGTGTAGAAGTTATCCACATTGAGGTGATAACCCTGGTCCTACAGTGGGTGCTGCAAATCCCACACTATTTTCCCACTAACTCCTAGTATTGGGAGCCATTGTGAGGGTTCATTCCTGGTGTCTCTTCCTTCATAAACACACATAGGTGTATCCTGAGCTGCTCTCGCACACTTTATACATTTTATGTTTAATCAGTTTTTATTGAGGTTTTTGCAAATAAGAGTAAAAGGAAGCAAAGCCAAGACAAAGGCATCAAATAAGACAGTAGGAGGCACGCAGGCCACCCAATCGTGGAGACGTCACTGAGGAACAGCTAGGGTAGAGGGCTGCTGACGCCCGCAACAGAGACACCAGTAACAGGTGGAACAATAACAACATGGGGAAATGCATCTGTGATGATTAAGGGGACTCCCATATAAGTATTTCTGTACACTTATGTATCTGGCTGACCCCTTATAACTCCATCCCCCCCTGCAGACCGTGTGTTCCAACTTCCCCTCAGCTCAGTTACTCTGAGCTGGGTCCCCGTTGTGGGTTAATTACCATCCCTTTGTTATATTGCTCTGAGTAATTAACACTCCTTTTCAAGTACCCTACCTCTCCCCAGGAGATTTCCTGATGAATCACAGCCACACTAGACAGTCCGGCACCAATTATACATCAGAGAGATCATAGTTTTATGGCCATATCTCAAAAGGGGGGCACCTCACAGTTACTCCAATAAATTCTGTGGGTGCCCCATAGAAAGGCGCACGCGGTCAGCCCAAACATGGAGCCATTGTGAGCCCAAGGCAGGTCCAGACACCCAACTCCCTACCCAAAGGGAATTGAGGTGCCATGCTTGGTATGTATACGACGAGGGTTTCACCCCGAGTTCTCCCCTTCCACTTACCAGATCATACGGTCGCCGGATAAGGAGCCAGAACTATTTTCTAGTTCAGGGGCTCCATGCTAGTAGGTGTAACTTCCCTCCCCCCGTGACATCTCTCTGGGCGGGGGCAGGGAACACACAAAAGCAAACCATACAGATAGCACATGTTGTTTTTCTGCCATTTTACCCTGCTAAGATATGCTGCTGGTTGTTCATAAGAAACGTGCCCTGGCTGAACACTTGGAGGCCAGAGAAACCATCACAAGCTGGTGTTGGTAATATATATTCTTTTCTTTCTTTTATCCCCATTTTTATTTTATGTACCGTGCTATGCTGTTTTCACTTGTATCTGCTTGTTAATCGCTACATGTATTCTATATATGTGTTAAGTGTCTACAGTCATGGCCAAAAGTTTTGAGAATGACACAAATATTATATTTTCACATGATCTGCTGCCCTCTGGTTTTTATGTGTGTTTGTCAGATGTTTTTATCACATACAGAAATATAATTGCATTCATATTATGAGTAACAGAAGCTTATATTGACAGTTAGAATGAGTTAATGCAGCAAGTCAATATTTGCAGTGTTGACCCTTCTTCTTCAGGACCTCTGCAATTCTCCCTGGCATGCTCTCAATCAACTTCTGGACCAAATCCTGACTGATAGCAGTCCATTCTTGCAGAATCAATGCTTTAATTTTGTCTGAATTTGTTGGTTTTTGTTTGTCCACCCGTCTCTTGATGATTGACCACAAGTTCTCAATGGGATTAAGATCTGGGGAGTTTCCAGGCCATGGACCCAAAATCTCTATGTTTTGTTCCCTGAGCCATTTAGTTATCACCTTTGCTTTATGGCAAGGTGCTCCATCATGCTGGAAAAGGCATTGTTGAGCGCCAAACTGCTCTTGGACGGTTGGGAGAAGTTGCTCTTGGAGGACATTCTGGTACCATTCTTTATTCATGGCTGTGTTTTTAGGCAAGACTGTGAGAGAGCCAATTCCCTTGGCTGAAAAGCAACCCCACACATGAATGGTTTCAGGATGCTTTACAGTTGGCATGAGACAAGACTGGTGGTAGCGCTCACCTCTTCTTCTCCGAATAAGCTGTTTTCCAGATGTTCCAAACAATCGAAAAGGGGATTCATCAGAGAAAATGACTTTACCCCAGTCCTCAGCAGTCCACTCCCTGTACCTTTTGCAGAATATCAGTCTGTCCCTGATGTTTTTTCTGGAGAGAAGTGGCTTCTTTGCTGCCCTCCTTGAGACCAGGCCTTGCTCCAAGAGTCTCCGCCTCACAGTGCGTGCAGATGCACTCACACCTGCCTGCTGCCATTCCTCAGCAAGCTCTGCACTGCTGGTGGCCCGATCCAGCCCCAAAGGGGAGGTGCGGCGGTGCCATGCCTGTAACCAGCCAGGACATTTCAAGGCGGAGTGCCCCAACCGCCCTGAGAACTTCCCTGCTTCCCAAGCCACAGCAGGTGGCTCATCTGTGTATTTGGTTGGGAGGGTGGGGGCTAAACCCAAAGCTAACCGTCAGCCGATTATTGTGCGGGATAAAGTGGTCATGGGACTTCGGGACACTGGGGCAGATGTTACTCTGGTGCAACCTGATTTGGTCCCCCCAGACAGTATTATTCCTGGGAAAAATTTAACCCTGAGGGGAATTGGACAGGAACGCTTCACTGTACCCATGGCTTGTGTCCATCTGGACTGGGGTGCGGGAAAAGGAATGGGGACTGTGAGACTAATGACTGATTTGCCTGCTAATGTACTGTTGGGAACTGATTTAGGACCTATGGTGTCCCAATATGGGGTGGGGAGCACCCCAATTTACTGTGATAAACTGTCTATGATTAATGTTGATAATGTGTCTGTCATATCTGCAGAGGGGGCCCGTAACCCCCACTCTGAGATACTTCCCATGGCAGTAAGTGTAAGTGCTAATGAGTTGCCTTCAGCTGAGAGCAGGGAAGATGCAAATGAGCTTCCTGCAACCCAGCTCAGCAAAAATGTTATTGATGCTTTGTTCACCCCGGTGCTAAGAGCCAGTGAGACCTGGTCTGTAGACACGCCCACATCTGCGGGGGTGTCTCCCTCCCCAGCTTGTCAAGGTGTCTACTCCAGCCCTCACTGAGGCCCGGTGTGAATCAAAAATTGCTAATGAATGTACTGTCAATGTAATTGTCAATGCTTGTTGTGAAAGTGTACAGGGTAGCTCTTCTGAGACACTGGAAGCGACTTCTACTATTTCGCCCAGTGTATCAAATAAGCGCCTAACGGCTGGCCAGGTGCCAGGTGGTCAGGTAGGCCATGGGGATCTCACGGCCGATCCAGGTGAAGGGCAGACGGCTGGTATAGCGGTGGTAACCCGCAGCCAGAGTGCTAAGAAGGTGGAGGGTGTTCCGACCCTTGGGCCGTCCCCTATATCACCTGGAGTCGGTACTGAGACCGCCGTGACTAATCCTCCCACCCTGGAGCCGGAAGGGTCCAGCGGGTATGTAAAATGCACTCCTCTTTTGTCTCACTCCAGCCAAGAGTTCCGGGACGCTGTCCCGGCCGACCCCAGCCTGTACGCATTGAAGGAACGTGCCGCTCAACCTCCCTCGGAGTCTGACAAGGACAGGGTATACTGGGACCAAGGGAGGTTGTACCGGGAAACGATCCCCACAAAGGGGGAGGAAAGTCTGCTTGGAGAGAAACAGTTAGTGGTACTCCAACCCTACTTGGTGGAGTTGTTGCGTGTCGCTCATGATATTCCCCTAGCAGGTCACCTGGGGATCGCTAAAACCAGGGCTCGCCTCAACCACTTATTCTACTGGCCTGAGATGGGGAAGGACATAGCTAGGTACTGCCATTCATGTGACACATGTCAGCGGGTGGGCAAGGCGGAGCAAAGCACAAAGGCCCCGCTGATACCTATGCCCATCATAGTCGAACCTTTCCAGCAGGTGGCTGTGGACCTTATTGGACCCCTGTCCATTCCCAGTCGCTCCGGGAAACGTTTCATATTAATGGTAGTAGACTACGCTACTAGGTACCCAGAAGCTATCGCCCTGTCCTCAACCCGGGCTGATGTAGTGGCCAAGGCCCTGGTAGGCATCTTTTTCCCGTGTTGGGTTTCCCAGAGAGATGCTCACCGACCAAGGTACCCAGTTCATGTCTGTCTTGATGCAAGGCCTGTGTAAGGTAACAGAGGTGCAACATCTAGTGTCCAGCCCGTATCACCCACAGACCAATGGCCTGTGTGAACGGTTCAATGGCACCCTGAAGCAGATGCTTCGGATGTTAGTCGAGTCCCATGGGAGCGACTGGGAGCCTTATCTCCTGCACCTGCTGTTTGCTTACCGGGAAGTGCCTCAAGCCTCGACGGGGTGCTCCCCCTTCGAGCTCTTGTATGGGAGACGTGTCCGTGGGCACCTAGCTCTCGTGAAAGAATCCTGGGAAGAAGACACAGCCATCCAAGGTGTGCCAATAGTGGAGTATGTCCTGCGACTCCGTGGCCAAATGCAGACTATTGTGCAGCTGGTGCATGACAACATGGTCCAGGCTCAGGCTGACCAGAAACGCTGGTATGATCAGAATGCGAGAGAACATACCAGCCGGGGCAGAAGGTATGGGTCCTAGTCCCTGAGCCCCAGTACAAGCTTCAGGCCAAATGGGCTGGTCCGTACGTCGTGCACTAGCAGCTCAGCAGCGTCAGCTACCTGGTCACAGTCGATCCAGGCCAGAACCGACAGGGAAGCCAATGCCTTTCCGGTATGCAGTCTGTTAGAGGAGGGGGAAGAGGAAAACCTTGTTGACCTGCTCACTCATTTTGGTGAAAGGGGGTCTCCCAAAGATGCCCAGGTGGACCCCCAGCTGACTGAGACCCAGAGGTCCCAACTGACCGAGGTTCTATGCACCCTACCCGGTCTGTTCTCCGGGAAACCCCGGAGAACCGACCGGGCCCTCCACCATGTGGACACCAGAAATCATGCCCCTATCCAGCAGCCGCCATATCGCGTCTCCTCGGAGGTATGGGCACAGATGCGCAAGTAGATCAGCGAGATGCTGGAACTGGGGGTGATTCAACCCTCTCACAGTGCATGGGCGTCGCCCGTAGTCCGGACTACCCAGTTCTGTGTGGACTACAGGGAGCTCAATGTAGTTACAGTCGATGACGCGTACTCCATGGCGCACATTGACGACTTACTGGACACATTAGGTAAGGCCCAGTATCTGTCCATCATGGACTTGAGCCGGGGATACTGGCAGATCCCCCTGTCCCGGCAGGCACAGGAGCAGTCAGCCTTTATCACCCCTTTCCGACTGTACGAGTCCACTGTCATGCCCTTTGGCATGAAAAATGCCCCTGCCACCTTCTAGAGGATGGTCAACTCCCTGCTGTCGGGATGTGAAGGGTTCACAGCTGCGTACCTGGACGACATCGCCGTCTTCAGCTCCACCTTGGCGGATCCACCATGCGGGCTTGACCATCAAACCGGAAAAGTGTCAGCTGGGCATGCATGAGGTCCAGTACCTGAGACACCTGGTAGGTGGGGGAATCCTGAGACCAAAACCTGAGAAGCTGGACGTAATCATGTCCTGGCCCACCCCCCGGACCAAGCGACAGGTGATGTCTTTCCTGGGCACAGCAGGGTACTATAGGAAGTTCGTCCCGAACTATAGTGCCCTTGCTGTTCCCCTGACAGACCTCACCAAGAAGAAGTTGCCGCAAACCGTCCAATGGATGGATACCTGTGAGAACTCCTTCCAGGCCCTGAAGGCAGCCCTTGTAAACGCCCCTGTACTTCAAGCGTACGATGAATCCCGTCTGCTTGTATTACAGACAGACGCCAGCACCTACGGTCTCGGTGCCGTGCTGAGCCAGGTTGACTCAGCGGGGCAAGAGCACCCAGTGCAGTACCTCAGTAGAAAGCTTCTGCTGCGGGAGGTGGCCTACGCCACAGTGGAGAAGGAATGCCTAGCAATTGTTTGGGCCTTGCAGCATCTGCAGCCTTACTTGTATTGGCGCCACTTCACCATGGTGATGGACCACAACCCTCTGATCTGGATAAAGCGTATCGCAGGTCAGAATGGGCGGTTGTTGCGCTGGAGCCTCGTGCTCCAGCAATACAATTTCAACATTCGGTACAAGTCCGGCCGGGCCCATGGCAACGCAGATGGCCTGTCCCGGCGTGGTGAGGCTGCAGAGGCGCTCGAGGAAGAGGAGCATAGGCTCCTGCTTCCTCTAAGCACCATCTAAAGGAGGGAGGTGTGATGATTAAGGGGACTCCCATATATGTATTTCTGTACACTTATGTATCTGGCTGACCCCTTATAACCCCATCCCCCCCTGCAGACCGTGTGTTCCAACTTCCCCTCAGCTCATTTACTCTGAGCTGGGTCCCCGTTGTGGGTTAATTACCATCCCTTTGTTATATTGCTCTGAGTAATTAACACTCATTTTCAAGTACCCTACCTCTCCCCAGGAGATTTCCTGATGAACCACAGCCACACTAGACAGTCCGGCACCAATTATACATCAGAGAGATCATAGTTTTATGGCCATATCTCAAAGGGGGGCACCTCACAGTTACTCCAATAAATTCTGTGGGTGCCCCATAGAAAGGCGCACGCGGTCAGCCCAAACATGGAGCCATTGTGAGCCCAAGGCAGGTCCAGACACCCAACTCCCTACCCAAAGGGAATTGAGGTGCCATGCTTGGTATGTATACGACGAAGGTTTCACCCCAAGTTCTCCCCTTCCACTTACCAGACCATACGGTCGCCAGATAAGGAGCCAGAACTATTTTCTAGCTCAGGGGCTCCATGCTAGTAGGTGTAACTTCCCTCCCCCGTGACATCACTCTGGGCGGGGGCAGGGAACACACAAAAGCAAACCACGCAGATAGCACATGTTGTTTTTCTGCCATTTTACCCTGCTAAGATCTGCTGCTGGTCGTTCATAAGAAACGTGCCCTGGCTGAACACTTGGAGGCCAGAGAAACCATCACAAGCTGGTGTTGGTAATATATATTCTTTTCTTTCTTTTATCCCCATTTTTATTTTATGTACCGTGTTATGCTGTTTTCACTTGTATCTGCTTGTTAATCGCTACATGTATTCTATGTATGTGTTAAGTGTCTAGTGCTGACCCATTTAGGGGTTAATACATATATAAAATTTAGAAGGCCCGTCTCTCGTATTATCCTCTGTTGGACCTACATTCACGGAAAGTGGGTGTGAGGTAATCGAAGCGATCTCAGGTAGGCCAGGAGCGGTTTCTGGTAAGACTCAGATCCTTCACAGCATCATTTGGGGGTGATGGCAGGGAACACTATAGAACAGAAGGAAAGGTCTGTGGAGGGCCACAACAGTGCCACCCGCGCACCAGAAGAAAAAGACAAATACTGGAGGGAAAGGGAAACATGGGGGTAGACACGGGTGAACAGAAACACATAAGAACACATACAAGACTGGGATGGGATAGGGCACACTGAGGAGAAAGGGAAAGGGAAGGGGGAGAGAGAGATTGTGCAGAAGGGGGCGGCCAGACTCCTTACGAAAAGGGGAGCAAGGCGACCCCAGTTTAGGCAAAGAAAGAAGAGAACCCTGAAGTCTCCTGGAACATCACCCACGGCCGCCAGAGGGATTCAAATTTAGAAGGGTCAGGTGAGTCCTCAGCCACCAGGGCCTCCATTCTCTTAATAAGGAGAAGCTCCTGTAGGAACTCAACCAGGGTCGGCACAGCAGTACTGCGCCAATGCCTGAGAATGACTGTTATGGCGGCAGTGAGAAAATGTCGCAGGAGGTCTCTCTTAATAGTGGAGACATTCCCTGGTATAATGAAGAGAAGAGCTAGACGAGGTGAGGGTGTGACAGATTTGCCACTCACTTTAGTATACAACGCGAAAACAGCATCCCAGAAGGGTCTGAGGGTAGCGCATTCCCACCAGATGTGATACATCGTACCTCTTTCGGAACCACAGCGCCAACACTGGTCGGATACACCAGGATAGATCCTGTGCAGGAGGTCAGGACAGCGGTACCAGCGGGTCAGTATTTTGTAATTCTTTTCCTGCGCACTGCAAGGCAGCGGGAGCTTATGTGTATACAGGAAGGACCTATCCCAATCGGCAGGGGAAAGACAAGTTCCAAGGTCAGATTCCCAGGGGCTGGTATAAGAAGGGAGCCCAGGTGTAGTATCCTTGAGGAGAATGCCATAGAGAACAGAGAGGACACGTGGGGTGGTGTCAGCGCGAGAAAGAGCAGAGTCCAAGTCAGTCAAGGGGGATGAGAACATGGGAAGTAACGAGAACTTACAGAGGAAGGCAGTGAACTGACAATATTCCAACCAAGATAACCGGAGATTGGGGTAGGAGGCGTGCAATTATGTCAGGGAGGGGAGAGGTGTACTACCTGCAACTCAGTTTACACATTTTAATGCTGTACTGAGCCCTCTTACTGGGCAGATATTGGAGGAATTTAAGACTCCCTTGGAAAGTGATCAGGGACTCATCTATTGCAACATTCTGATCAGGGATGTATTATGCAGCAAATTTGGCGCTAAAGTGCTTAATGACCTGACTCTGAATAGGCGTTCAAAGTTGGGGGCATCTCGAGGCAGGCACTGTGCACTATCATTATAATGTTGAAATATAATAAGGATAATTTCAAAACATGTCCTGGTCCTGGTCATGGCCATTCGATAGATTGGTGTGTTAGATACAGTTGAAACCAGAAGTTTACAAGTTTCCATACACTATATAAAAAGACACATATGCATGTTTTTCTCACTATCTGACATGAAATTAGAATAAACCTTTCCCGGTTTAGGTCAAATGCCAGAATAATGAAAGAGATAGTTTTTAAGGCATTTTTATTACTTTCTGCAAAGTCAAAAGTTTACATACATTTCATTAGTATTTGATACCATTGTCCTTACACTGTATGACTTGGGTCAAACGTTTTGGATCTCCTTCCACAAGCTTCTCACAATAGTTGGTAGGAATTTGGGCCCGTTCCTCCTGATAGAACTGGTGTAACTGAGCCATGTTTGTAGGCCGCCTTGCTCACACCTGCCTTTTCCGCTTTGCCCTTAAATTTTCAATTGGATTGAGATCAGGGCTTTGTGATGGCCACTCCAAAACATTGACTTTGTTATCCTTAAGCCACTTTGTAACCAGTTTGGCAGTATGCTTTGGGTCATTGTCCATTTGGAAGACTCATTTGCGCTCAAGCTTTAACTTCCTGGCTGATGTCTTGAGATGTTGCTTCAGTATTGCCACATAATGTTCTTTCCTCATGATGCCATCTATTTCGTGAAGTGCACCAGTACCACCTGCAGCAAAACAACCCCACAACATGATGCTGCCACCCCCATCTTTCATAGTTGGTATGGTGTTCTTAGGATTGGCCATAATGACCATTGTTACATTTGGAGGAGAAAAGGAGAAGCTTGCAAGCCTGAAAACACCATCCCAATTGTGATACATGAGGATGGCAGCATCATGTTGTGGGGTTGTTTTGCTGCAGGAGGGTCAGGGTGACAAGGTGACATCAAAAGAAGAGGGTGGGCAGTGATGATAGTAATTCCAGCCATTGCGCAGTCCCAACATTCAATAAGCCTGCCCGAGGAAGTCCTAAAGGTACCTCTCAGGCTAGGGATGGTAGCATTGGTGGTGGTAGTGGCATATTTGTTTTTCGTTAGTGCTGGTAGTAGCAACTACATGCGGTCATCTCCTGTGTGGGAATTTTTTTGTACATTGTCAAATGATAAATCCATGGCAATGTGCAAGATCTGCAAACAGAAAATTAGCCGTGACTGTGCAGGAACAAATGTAGGAACAACATCTCTATGTACACACGAAAATACATCACTCTCTTATCTGAAAAAATAGACTTCACAGTGGCACTGATTCTTAGAAAAGACCCGTTTTATTTATTAAGGGAGGTCAAACCTGTGGTCACCACTATCAGGTCATAAATAGTTCAATCAAAGGATAGGGTATAATAGATATCTCAGGAAAAATGTAAAATATAACTTTTATTAATTAAAAAGATAAAATAAAGACAAAAAAGGGTAACGAGCCATAGAACAAATAATGAACATACATACTTATATAGTCGGTTGTATCATTTAGATGTACATACAACCATTTCTGCTTTGCTCAATTGCTCAACACAGAGGTATATATTCTCAGGTAAAAAGTGTCCTATTATAGAATAGGCTCTGGAGTCCTGTAGTACTGACCATCCCCTCTGTTCAGTAAGAGGAAATAAATCGAGGTAGAGGCAATAAGTAAGTACTCCGCTAAAACGGATAATATACTCTTAGGAGTTTTAGTCATCAGAGATGCCAAGGCACTAGGAGATTCTGACCAAAAATTAAATTGGAGTATAATATATATATAAACAGTGCCCCAACCACAGTATTTCACTGCACTGAGGGTGAGGCTGGGTACTCCCTTAAGGTCTAGTGTCCTAGGCTAAAAAATGATGACAGATGCTACCCTCCCACATCAGAGCTTATCTCTGCCCAGGTTGTCCCAAAATAAATCGGGACATGTCTCTGCCCAGATAAAGTAGTATATTATAGAGCAGGGGTAGGCAACCTTCGGCACTCCAGATGTTGTAAAACTACAACTCCCAGCATGCATACTTGCTCTGCTGTTCCTGGAAGTCCCATGGAAGTGAATGGAGCATGTTGGGAGT
Source organism: Leptodactylus fallax (assembly GCA_947044405.1). Taxonomy (NCBI): domain Eukaryota; kingdom Metazoa; phylum Chordata; class Amphibia; order Anura; family Leptodactylidae; genus Leptodactylus; species Leptodactylus fallax. The sequence goes on from CAMRHE010000319.1 coordinate 1,318,069, forward strand.
TGTAGTTTCACAGCAGCTGGAGTGCCGAAGGTTGATGACCCCTGTTATAGAGATAGCCTCTGGGCAAAATTAGATGATATTGCGTGCTAGCCAACAAAGTGCCGCTCAAAATTATACTGACATACTGACAGGCTCCGGATCCTCAATTACACACACATAGTCAGCATTGTGCGCTATACACCGGAGCACTGCCAATAAGATGATAGGTATTCACCCCCGCTGGAGTGCGCTCTTAAAAGAGCGTCAAGCCAATATCTTGCTACTGGCTCCAGAGAACATCTAATCTAAACACTTATAGGATGAAAAATCTGTCCCACATTAAAATAACAAACTCCCTATACGTATTTCACTAGCACTCTAAATGGTGCTAGGTCATCAGGGGAAACAAGCATAATGACCTCTCAGTCTAAGAGGTAAGAGGCAATGGCACTGAGAGATCATTATGCTTGTTTCCCCAGAACATAACAGAGCCTCCTCCATGTTTCACAGTAGGGACAATGTTCTTTTCAAGATATGCTTAATTTTTCCGTCTGTGAACATAGAGCTGATGTGCCTTGCCAAAAATTAGATTTTTGTCTCATCTGTCCATAGGACATTCTCCCAGAAGCTTTGTGGCTTATCAAAATACTTTTGTCAGATTCAAGTTATTTCTGTGACCATTGTGGGTTTTTCTTTCATTAAACGAGGGGTAGCAACAATTTTGTCCACTTGTGTATATCCCTCATTCTGATAGTTCATTATTTGTTCTATGTCTCATCCCCCTTTTTTGTCTTTATTTTATCTTTTTCATTAATAAAAGTTATAGTTTACATTTTTCCTGAGATATCTATGATACCCTAGCCTCCGATTGAACTATTCACAGTGGCACTGGCATGGGAAGTGAGCAGTATGGACACATATGTCCTTATGTTAAGTAACCTGGACATGTATATATTTCTGCCAAGTTTGCATTTCTCCTACCATATGGATGTATCTGCTCTTCTAGCTGTCATGTTTGGATGCATTTTCTTCCACCTGCCATGTTTGGACCTATATCTACTGCCTGCCATGTTTGGACCTATATTCTACTGCCTGCCATGTTTGGATCATGTTCTGGCCAGTTCTGAACGCCTGTCTGTTTATACTCTTTGTTTGTATTGTGTCTGCCTGCTCTGTATTCACACTATGTGAATGGTCTACCTGATTCTGTGGTGTGCTGTATTATAGTTACCGGTCTGTCCGGTCAGCTACTACCAACAGGGGTGAACCTAGCCTCTCTGCTGCCTGAGGCACACTACAGAAAGGAACCCCCTCCCCCCAGCCACCTGCCCAAAATATGAGTTTACTCATTACTTTCTTCACATACACAATAAGCTATAAAAAAGTTTTCAAGAATTCTTTTTATCGTATTACTTCTGTATCAGAGTTTAACAACACAACATTAGTAATGAGAACAGTTCAACAATCTTCTTGCCAGGTGAAACTTCAAGGTCTTTGAACAAATTCTTAAATAACTACATATGGGAGGGGCCTGAGATTAGTGCTGCAGGACTCAACCAGTCCCTGAAAGGCAAACCGGAGGGCAGGAGATATAGATTAGTAAACTAGAAAGAGTGGACAGAGAGGACATTTGTCTTGAGAGATAACAAAAGATTCCTGGACATTGCTCATCGTACAAAGAGGACTTCTGTCCTGTGGACTGACTGAAAGGCTATCCTCCTGTAGAAACATCTAGAGCAATTAGTGAGGCACAAGAATAATTCATTGGTTTATCTGTCTTCCTTCTGAGTGTCCAGGGTCAGGCTGTGTGCTTGTCATTTGGTTCTGCATCTACAGAACATGGCTAAATCAGTAGATACCTGTCTGCTGCCCAAGTAGACAGTACCCTCAGTTGTGTGGGCTTGCTCTGACACTGCCCCCTGAGTCTGAGAGTGTTCTATTGGTTGTAATTTAGAGTTCTTGTAATGGGCAAATTACATGTTCATGGTTGGTGTAGATCTGGATTCACAAAAGGTAGCTGCTTTGTGGCCACAAAGACCTACAGAGGCTCAGGGTAGTCCACTTCAAAGTGACATCTGAATTCCTATGAGATGGATATAGGTGAGGAAGAAAGTAAGGGGGTAGCTCCACGGAAATCCACAGTGACATAGTACAGTAGGTCATGCCACATTGTTGTTTTTTTTTGTTTTTTTTTTTTTTTTTTAAATTAAGGGGTCCCTCAGTTTTAATTAATAACAGGAAAAAAAGACACTTATGGAAAAGACAGTTATGAATGTAGCCTGAAGAGGGGAAGTACATGATTTAGGTGACACGGGTGGTGGATTTATCATATTTTTCACTCTAGTTTTCATCTTTAAATGATAAAATTCAGAATTTTTTTTTAAATATTATTATATACCAGAGTGGAGATGATCCTAGTATGTTAAGCATCACATGTATTAGTTATATTTTCTTCCCCTCCATGCTCCAGAACTTAAATCGCTCATACCTGGTGTAGATTTGAGCTAAAATTTCAGGCACTTTCTGGCAAAAATTATAAATCTGCCTTGCTGCAAGAGGCCATTCTTCTTCTGCTGAACTTCTTTCTGACATTCCGAATTTTCAGAAAAGTAATGTGCAGGTTGTAAAATGTAAAAAAAAAAAAGTTTTGACACATTTACTGCCATAAAACTGGTTCAACTACAATAAAAAATGTCATAAATTCCCAAACGTGCCATAGTAGAGCAGATGGAGAGGGCTGCCCTCTCTGCCATACTATGTTTATGGATGGCAAGCTCCCTGTAGTATGGACCTTAAAGTATAACTAGACTTTTGAAGAACTTTTGGTTTTCTGGCAGCATTTGTGTCATTGAGTCTGTAATTAAGGATGGACGAACCTCTCAATATTTGTTTTGTCCGGTGTTCAGATGAAGCGATCAATCGGTTTGGTTTGAATTTTTTCGGATAGAACAGGATGTGAAATGATTATGAGTTTCTTCAGACTTCCCTATCGAGAGCTGTGCTTGCTTCTCATTGTGTATGGTCTTCGACTTGTATGTAATAGAGAGAAAATAAGTGTTGGAGGTTTACGTCAAACAGTTATATCTCAGGCATTATAAAACATAGAAACTTGCTTCTGGTGTTGTATGAAAGAGGAGATTCTCATGACACAAGTTTGCAGTTCTACCTGTATGATCTCCAGAGATCTCACTGGTTGAAAACACAGTTGGGATTAGGATATTTATATGCAACTGCTGCTACTCCCATTCCCAACTGTATAGTCAACCAGTGATATAGGTAGAACACAAGCTTAGTGTCATATGAAAGGTTAGAATCGCCTCTTTCATACAACACCACATGTCTACATTATATACTGCATAACTGTTTGAAGCGACCCCTACCTTTATTTTTCCTGCTTTACACACATAAGCCTGTACACTGTGAGAAACAGTACACAGCAAAACAATTACTGCCATAGCAGCCATTGATACTTCTTTTTTAATAGGTGGCCATTACCTACTGGGTTACTCTAGCAAGTAATGGCTGATATTCACTTACCTATACACTCTCCTGCTCATGGCTTTGCCTTCAAACTCCAGCATTCATTGCACATTATGTCCCTATTCTGAACAACGTCCAGACATTGCATCCTGATGTTCTTCAGCATCAGGATGTAATATGCAGGGAAAGGCTGGAGCGGAAGCAGAGCAATCCCTGGGCGGGAGCATGAATGTCTAAGTGAATAATGGTTGGAATAAATCAGTATGTAGCAAAGTAAAGTTACTCTATGTAGCCCAGTAAAGGGGAAAATTATTGTATGGGGGCCAGTAAAGGATGAACTTACTTTATAGGGGCCAGTAAAGGGGAAGTATATTGTGTGTGGGGCCAGTAAAGAGAGCAGTATACTGTATTTGGTCCAATAAAGTGGGCAATATAATGCGTATGGGCTAATAAAAGGGGCCATATACCATGTAGGGGCCAATAATGTGGGCCTTATAATGAGTGCGGCCAATAAAGAGACAGTATACCATGTGGGAGCCCATAAAAGGGCAATATACTATATAAGGGTCAGTAATAAGGGGCATTATAATGTGTGGGGACATGTAAAGTGGTTTTGTACTGTGTGAATGCCAGTAAATTGAGCATTGTTCCGTGTGGGGCCAGTAAAGGATGCATTATACTGTATTGGGGCCAGTAAATGGGGGAAATTATACTATGTTTGGGCCAGAAAATGGGAGGTTATGCCAAGTGGGGGCCAATATTGGGGGCATTATACCATGTGGGGGCTGTTTGAGGGGGCAGTCAAAAGTTTGCTGTGAGGCCCAGTCTTTCCTAGTTACGCCCAGATTGTACAGATCTTAATAAAGAAATAAGAGAAAGAATAAAGAAGCACAGGATTTCACAGAAAGGAGTAAATAGTTGTTAATAAAGTATATTACAAAATGTATTAATGGCACAAATAATACCAGGAAATAAAAAAATGTTCCAGCATTTAGTTACGTTTTAACTTATCACCCAAGTGAAGACTCCATAGTTCAGATTCATTGATGTCATTTTATTGTCACTCATTCAAAATAAATACTGTCACAAAAGGTGTAAAAGGTCAGGTGTGCTCAGTCAAGGGCAAAGCGTCAACTGGATCATGTTAGTTAAATAACACGAGATAGATTTGCATGTTTCTACATATCGCTATCAGAACGGAAATAAGTTCATTGTGTTGTATAGGCATTTTGTGAGCATCCTGAAGCATGTCCTCAGATGTACATTTTTGCATACTGTGTGTAGGTTCTTTGATGCTTTATAAATATTCAATGAAATTTAATAACAATTAAAGGGGTGTTCACATCTCAGCCAGTCATGGCAGAGATCGAATATGCAACTTCCACCAGGATGAGAGTTACAGAAACACACAGATGTGGCTGTGCTACACTGTCTCTGTAACTCCCATAGAAAAGAATATGTAGCAGGGGCAGGGTAAAGGGTGAGGTGTGTACCAGGGACAATCAAAACCAAGCAAGATATCATAGTAATACAGATGTCTTATAACAGCATGTTTGGTAGGCTCCTCTCAATGCTTTATATAGAATAAAGATTTCAAAAACTACTAAACAAGGAAAAAAAGATACCCGGTGCCACTTACTTGTCAGTACTAGTGTTGGGCAAATTGGCTTGCAAAGAGATGGATTCTTCCTGACTATTCCAAATTGTTCAGTTCTTACCGAAACAATTTGGTATTCGACTCAAGCAAACTAAGATGGCTGCCTCGACATGATTTGCGGTAAATTATTATTCTTTGGGGGTCTCTTCAGACCCCAGAGTATAATAGGAGAGCACCTCTTTCGGGCCTGTTCGTAGCATCTGGCAATCTGCTTCTTCCTCCTCCGAATGTGTGTTGTCTCAGAAGAGCTCCAGAGCTGCCATCTGGCGCTCTTCTGTGACAGCACATATCCGGGGTCAATGATGAGGCCTGTGATTGGGTCTCAGTGGTGACATGGGAACACTGAGCATCATGACATCATTGGAGGGGTGTAAAGTAATGGGTACTCTGTGTATTTTGTCATAATGGGTTATTTTAGATGGACCACTGGGACCATTTTTTTTTCCTGTTTATCTTCAATTATACCTATAATTCTCTTGGATGGATTCTCATTTGGATTTCATTGATTTTGATCAATGTTTTTGGGAAGGGGATAGTCAGTGTTTTCCAGTTTATTGAGACTGAGCCATTTAGTAGCCAATAATATGAGTGTGATCAGTTTTTTATATATCTTAGGGGCGTTTAAAGGGTCTGCATTTAATTGTGACTATGGAACTAAGTATATAAAAATGCTTCATTTACAATGAAGCTAGGGCCACATTGTGTTGTGTGAAGCCGCTTTTCTGCAACTTACTGTAGTGTGACTTTTTAGAGTTCCAGTTTGACTGTAAGAAAACAATGAAGTCACAGACATGTCACTTACAGCTTCTAATAAAGTCTATGGTAAAAAAAAAAAAAAAAAAAAAAATAAAATGCATTTTGCGAGCTGCAACCAAAATCCAATGGGTTTGGATCATCTGCGACTGTTCCGTCCTAGTAGCATGATGTTGCATGTCAGAATTCAACACCATAGAGTTTCTTTCAAGTGACTTTCAACTTTTGTCATACTACACATGTCACCATGTAGCCATAGCCATAGCCTTAATCAAGCTGCCCAATCTTTTTCAGTGGGCTTGGGCAATAGAGTAGAACTACCACATGTGGACCATAATTTCTGAAGCCAATTTTGGGGAATGTAGGAAAAAGCTTGGTTAGAAACCACAGCGTCATCTACCATCTAGTAAGGAGGTCTCCTTAATACTATTTTAAGGAGCAGGTCCTATAAAATATATGTTATTATTAATATTATTATTGTTTATTTATATAGCACCATTAATTCCATGGTGCTTTACATTTGAGGGTTTATATATGGTACACAAAATATACAAAACAAATACAATACCAACAGTGACCAACCGGAATAGCGGGATAGAGGCCTTTGGAGGATTGGAGGTTGCGTGTGGGCAGGTAGAGGAAGATTAGGTCAGAGATATATGGAGGGGACAGGTTGTGGATGGCTTTGTATGTCAGCATTAGTGTTTTGAACTCTTCCCTGGGATTCGCCGGTAGCCAATGAAGGGATTAGCAGAGGGGAGTGGCTGATGAAGAACAGGGGGAGAGGTGTATTAAGTGAGCAGCATAGATTAAAGGTGGACTGGAGGGGGGGCGGAAGTATTTGCTGGGAGGCCATGGAGAAGGGTGTTACAGTAGTCTAAGCAGGAGATTATGAGGTCATGGACTAGCATCTTTGCAGTTTCAGGGGTGAGGAAGATGCGGATTTGATGGATTTTCTTGAGTTGGAGGCGGCAGGAGGTGTTGAGGTTTTGGATGTGCGACTTGAAGGACAGGTCAGAGTCTAAGGTTATCCCAAGGCAATGGACCCGTGGGACTGGGGTAAGTGTGGTTCCATTAACTTTGATAGATGGGTCAGGTAGAGGAACCATGCGAGGTGGCAGGAAGATGATGAACTCTGTTTTCTCCATGTTGAGTTTGAGAAAGCGGGAGGAAAGAAATGAGGCTATGGCTGCTAGACACTCTGGAACTCTGGACAACAGAGAGGTAATGTCTAGTCCAGAGAGATATATATATTTGAGTGTTGTCCGCATAGCAATGGTATTGAAAACCATGAGATTCTATGAGTTGGCCATGGCTGAGGGTGTAGATGGAGAATAGGAGGGGTCCTAGGACGGAGACTTGGGGGACACCTACAGAAAGAGGGCATGGCGGGGGAGGTGGTGTGAGACGCTGAATGTGCAGTTGGCGAGGTATGAGGAGATCCAGGAAAGGGCCAGGTCTGTAATGCCAAGGGACGAGAGCGTTTCTAACAAGAGGGAATGGTTAACTGTGTCAAAGGCAGAGGAGAGGTCAAGGAGGAGGAGGACAGAGTAGTGACGCTTGTCTTTGGTAGTTAAAAGGTCGTTAGTGACTTTGGTTAGGGCAGTCTCTGTGGAGTGATGGGATCAGAAGCCTGACTGTAGTCTGTCAAAGAGTAAGTTGGACGAGAGATAGGAGGATAGTTCGGAGTGGACGTGCAATTCAAGCAATTTAGAAGCGTACGGGAGCAGTGAGATGGGGCAATAGTTGGCTGGAGAGGACCGTTTGAGGGATGGTTTCTTAAGTATAGGTGTAACAGTAGCATGTTTGAAAAAGGAAGGGAAGGATCCTCTGGTTAGGGATAGGTTGAACAGATGGGTTAGGGTAGGAGTAAAGACTTCAGTGAGGATGGGGATGAGATGTGACTGGATCGGCTCAAGCACGCAGGAGGAGAGGTGGGGTTTAGAGATTAGGGTGGAGAGCTTTTCATCAGTGATGGTGGAGAAATAGGTTAACGATGAAGAGCACCGAGCAGTTAGGTAGAGTGGTTTTCAGGGGTGTAGGGTGAGACTGTCTCTGATGGTGTCAATCTTGCTTTTGAAATAAGAGGCAAAGTCATCAGCTAAGATAAGTGATGTCGGAGGGGGCACAGGAGGACAAAGAAGGAAGTTGAAGGTAGTGAATAGCTGTTTGGGGATTGCGGGATAGGGCAGATATGAGTTTGGTGAAGTTGTGGCATCCCAGAGCTGGCTATGGCTGGGCTGAGGGTGATCTCTGTGCATTGTATTATTTCCTGTTGCTTCATAGCCTGTGTGACATAGCAGGGGGTCCTGAGTCTCACACAACACAGCGCCACCTAGTGAGCCTCACACATGCATTACACCTCCCATAGGATTGAATAGTAACCAAATGTCCAATGGGAGGACATCGCCTGGGAAAAGGGGAGGAGTCAGCTGATCACTGGGTCCCCATGGTAACACCCCTGCAGGAAGGTCCTGCGTGTGAGGAGTGAGAAGTGTGGAGTGTTAGGAGGAGGTGATGTCCTGTGAAGAAAGCAGTGAGTTTAGTGCAGGAATCTCAAGTCCTAGACAGGCCCAGGAAGGTTGGAGAGCTGACATACTCCAGCTATTCAGAAGATCCTGTCCCCTGTCTGCCTAGCCATCGCCCTGAAGGAAGTCAAGCATCATTATCTTGTCAGCATGAGACTGTGGAGAGAACATTCTGGAACACGTGCTCCATAGCAAGTATCACAGGATCCAGGGGCCAAGGCCAGACCTGTGGAATATCCTGCCACCCTGACTATTGCACCCCGAAACTCTGAGCTATCAGGACCACATAACGTGAGTGGGGAATATTATGTACTAGTATCATGGTGGGCATCCTCCTATGAGCCAAATAGGAGCCCAGACGCACCTTAGGGCTGTAACACTGAAGTATAAGGGGCTAGGAACACCTTTCATCAAGTCTACCCTGCACCCCAGGACTTTGCTGTGTCACCAGGCGTACCCCGTTGTTTTGTATTGAAGAAACTGTTTAAGCATTTGTGCCTCCACACCCATGGAAGTAAAAGTTCAACTTTACAACCGTTTCTGTGTCTGACTCTGCACCGACAACATCAGGGCGCCCCAAACACCACCAGTCGGCACAGTATAGGGGAAGCGCCCCGGGGGAACAATCACCACCAACATTTGTGCAGCCCCCTCATCACCGGTACCAGTGGTGGTAACGTGGGACAGCACCAGCGCTGCGCCCTCGTGCCCAGAGACCGTGACAAGTCTGCGCTGTTTGCACCCCGCAATCCCAACTGCAGCGTTACCTTCCATCTGGTCACCGCAAGAAAAACTGGCGTCACGAACAGGATATGGGTGTGTGCCATTTTGAGAAAGTCGCCACGAAAAGTGCGCCAAATTGTCTCCAGAGCATCGGTCTTTATTGTGGACTTTGCTAAGATCAAGTTTATTCCCTGAGAGTGCTTGCCACAAAGAGGGGGAGCCCTATACCCCTGAAGCAAGCCCTAAAGACTGTCCTCTCAGTGTGTTACAGCCCTGTAAGAGTTAAAACGCCCAGGACTTGTTTGCTGCGCCACATCGCTGTGTAAGAACGCCCACAAAGGGTTAGCTGTACCTTGCAAAAGTGCGGGAGATTTTTAGCACTGCCCATGAGGCCAGGAGACCCATCTGCCACCATCTTAGGAGAGCCCAGAATGCTGAGCGCAATGCTCCAGCGCACCCATACAAGAAAGTGAAAGGCGAACGTGCCAGCGCCATTTCTGACTCTCCGGTGCCGCATCACCGTCCCTGCTGTGCACCGCTGATCTCTGGTCCACGCTGCAGTTGCTGTCAGTGAGTACTGTGCCTCCCTGTCCTTGTCTTCAGTCCTCCCACGGCCCCAGCGAGTGTTTTCCGTGTACCGTGTCCGTGGGGAGTGCCACCATTAAAGAGGGGGAGCACACCGTCAGCCTGCATCACAGTGACTCTGTTAATAGCTACAGCATTCTTAAAGGGACAGCATTCCAAGTTGTAGTCTCCATTCCCTGCCAGCAAGCAGTTGAGTTTCTTAAAGAGACGGCGACCTAATTTCAGTCATACCTGCAAACAACATGACTGAGCAAAGTGACATTGTGCCATCTGTTTCTAGTGATCCAGCAGTGCCCATGGCGAGCAGCCTACCATTCTCCATGCCATTTTACCCTGGCGCACCATGGCTGCCGCGCTACAAAGGGGAGGCGCATACCCTCAGGGACTTTCGTGAGAAGATGCTGTCTCTCTTCCAGTTCTATCCTCTGAATACAGAACAGCAGATACAGATCCTGCTGGGCCAGCTTGAGGGTGCTGCAGCTAGGGAGGTCAAATCCTGGCCTGCCTCTGACAAAAGAACCCCTGGGCAAATTCTGGACAAACTCCATGTGAACTTTGACGTGCGATCTGTCTCCGAGGTAAAGATGCGCTTCTTTTCCAGACGACAACTACCTGGTGAGACCCTGCGGGACTATGCTTTATCCCTCCAAGAGGCGTTCAGAGCTGTGGTGCAAGTGGATCCACGTGAAAATGTGGACTCTGATAAAATCTTGCTTGACCGCTTCATAGAAGGGGCGGGTACCACATTGCTCCAGAGTCAGTTGCGAATGCTTGCTGCACAACATCCCAGCATCACGTTTGCTGACTTCAAGGCCCTTGCCATCCAGGTCTTGGGACAGGAGCAGCCCCAGCCGAGCCCAGTCATCTGTGCTCCCTCACCTGGACCCTCAACAAGCATTGCTCCAGTTGTCCTGTCACTACCTCTGGGTACCTCACCTGCTGCCCAAACTGCGCAGACTACACCAGCAGACTCCAGAGATGACCTTCTGGCCCGAGTGGATCATCTGACCCGTGCCATGGAACAGATCACCGTCCGTCTAGATCGTCTGACCCAGCCGTCTTCATCGTCCAGTGATCCTTTGCGAAGTCTCAACATCTCACCTGAGTCGCCACCCAGACGTTCGTCTTCAGTGAAACCTCCGCAGAGTGAGAGGCCATACTGTACCTATTGCCATAGATATGGACACACCAGGCCTCAGTGTTTTCAGTTAAACGGGCCACCCCCGGGGCAGCGGGCCGCCCCTCGGGAGGAAAGAAGAAGGGCCCAGGTGGATCTTCAGTGCCATTGTCACGCTTCGTCTCAGCCTGCCCACACATCACAATCCGGGTGAACGGCGTCCCTCTGACAGCGTTGGTGGACACTGGATCTCAGGTAACAACCCTGCGCAAGCAGGTGTTCCTTGAACATTGGGACTTAGGTGTGTTGAATAGAACACCTGACACATTGATAAATCTGTGTGCCAGCAATGGACAGCCCAGACCACAGCAGGGTTATTGGGAACCCACTATCCAGATTGGGGACTTGAAACTGCCTAGACAGGGTGTAATTGTCACTGATGTAGAGGATGATAGGTTTGCAGTTGTAATATTAGGCATGAATGTTTTACGCCATTGCTTTGCAGAAGTGTTGGATGCCTTGCATGCCTCTCTCCTTACAGCTTCTCCCAGTGACCAGCAGACCATTCAGCGGGCCATTCGTGTACTCAATGCCCAGCACAAGTTCGCCAACAAACAAGGTGAAATTGGTCGAGTCCGGATCCAAGATACCCGTCCAGTAACCCTACAGCCTGGAACAGAAACTATGGTGTGGTGCCGTGCCCGTCCGGGCATAGAAAATCAGGACTACGAGGCCTTGCTACAACCCATACAGATAGATGGTCAACCACTTGTCATGGCTGCCCGCAGCCTTGTCACAGTTTCCAATGGACGTGTTCCTGTCCGCTTAGTCAACTTGGGCGATGCTCCAGTGAACCTCCACAAGTTCCACTCTGTGGCCCTGCTACACCGGTTAGCACCAGAAGACATTCTCTCTGGTGATTCTACCGCCACACAGCGTTCCACCCAAGCTGCTGAGAACATTCAGAATGGAGCCACGAAGTCCTGGTGGGATGAATTGAACGTGGGAGACGCCAATACCCCTATAGAGCACATCAATGGGGTTCGCAATGTGGCCAAGCGTTACCAACAGGCATTCAGCAAACACCCATTGGACTTTGGTAAGACCACGACCATACAACATCGCATTCTGACTGGCGACCACCATCCAATCAAGGAGCGTCACCGTCCAATACCACCAGCGATGTACCAACCGGTGAAAAAGTTGATCCAAGAGATGCGAGATGCTGATGTCATCCGGGAGAGTAATAGCCCCTGGGCAGCCCCGCTAGTCCTTGTCAAGAAGAAAGACGGAACCCTACGATTTTGTGTGGACTATCGTAAACTCAACAACGTCACGCACAAAGATGCATACCCATTGCCGCGGATTGAGGAATCTCTAACGGCTTTGGGATCAGCTACCTGTTTCTCGACCCTGGACTTAACCAGTGGATACTGGCAAGTCCCTATGGCGCCTGAAGATCGTGAAAAGACTGCGTTTACGACCCCGATGGGACTCTTTGAATTCAATAGTATGCCATTTGGGCTATGTAATGCCCCAGCCACATTCCAACGGCTTATGGAGAGGTGCCTCGGCCATGAGAATTTCCAGAGTGTGCTACTGTACCTGGACGATGTTATTGTATTCTCCCGGACATACCAAGAACACCTTCGTCACCTGTCTGAGGTATTCAAGGTACTTATACAGCACGGCCTAAAGTTGAAGCCCTCCAAGTGCTACCTGTTGAAACCCCAAGTTCACTACCTTGGGCATGTCGTGAGCGCACAAGGCGTCCAACCTGATCCTGAAAAGATCACTGCAGTCCAGAACTGGCGAAGACCAACTACCGTCAAAGAAGTCCGAAGCTTCCTTGGATTCGCAGGTTACTACCGGCGTTTCATACCACACTTCGCCCAAGTAGCCGAGCCTCTGAACGAGTTGTTGCGCGGTTGTCCCAGAGAAAACTACAACCGAAAGCTTCCGGTAGACTGGACAGCGCGTCAAGAGGAAGCCTTTCAAGCGCTTAAAGCACTTCTGACGCAACCACCAATTCTAGCCTATCCCGACTACAGTCAGCCATTCCGCTTGTACACAGATGCAAGTCACCAAGGTTTGGGTGCAGTGTTGTCCCAGGTTCAGGACAACAAAGAGCGAGTCATCGCCTACGCCAGCAGGAGTCTGAGAGGCGCAGAGAAGAACGACCAGAACTATAGTTCTTTCAAACTCGAACTTCTGGCGCTTGTCTGGGCCGTGACAGAGAAGTTTAAAGACTACCTGGCTGCCACACCCTTTACCGTGTACACAGATAACAATCCGTTGGCGCATCTGGACACTGCTCGACTGGGAGCCCTTGAACAACGGTGGGCCTCAAGACTCGCGAATTACAAGTTCTCTGTCAAGTATCGCAGTGGCAAGTCCAACGCTAACGCTGATGCACTCTCAAGGTTGCCTGTGGGAGAAGAACCACCCCGAGAAGACATCTGGGAAGAGGTGGAGATGCCACCATTCTACAACAAGTTTGCCCAACAGGTTGCTATTGGTGTCCCTGTAGAAGGAGAATCTCTGGCGAAAACAGCTGCCGAATCCCTCCAGGAGCCATCTCTGTGGAAAACGTTCCAAGAAGAGAGCAGAGTTTTAGGAGAATTGTCAGATTTCCTGCTTACAGGAAGAATACCAACCCGTGTAAAGAGAGGTCTTCATGACGTGGAATTAAAACGCCTTTGGCGACAGAGGAAGCGCCTGTTTGTCCAACGAGGCCTTCTACATAGAAACACTCTTGATCCTGTCACAGGTGAAAGGCTTCATCAGATCCTCGTACCAAGAAGAGACGCACAGATGATACTTGAGGCGTATCATGACAGATCTGGTCACTTCGGGGTACAAAAGACCGAAGCTACCATCCGTCGTCGCTTCTATTGGGTTGGGATGAAGAGTGACATTGAGAGTTGGTGCCGAGAGTGTCCCGCCTGTAGTATCACCAAGGAAGGTCGAAGAGATCAGAAGGCCCCTCTACATCCAATTAAGACTCAAAAGCCGTGTGAAATTGTTGCTCTGGACCATGTGAAGTTGGGTCCCACACGTTCTGGCTACAGCTACGTTCTGACACTGGTGGATCATTACTCCAAGTTCCTTGTCATCGTGCCTGTCAGAGATCTTACAGCAAGAACTACGGCTGAGACCTTCTACGCAGAGTTTGTCCGCCATTACGGTTGTCCTGAGCATATCCTCACCGACCGTGGATCGGCGTTTGAATCCCAATTGTTCCGTGAGCTGTGTCAGTTCCAAGACTGCAAGAAGTTGCGAACCACAGCGTATCACCCTCAAGGGAATGGTATGTGCGAGAAGGCAAATCAAGTGATCATCGGCATGCTAAGAACAGCCGCAGTTACACCTGGTGTTGAGTGGCCTGAGCGTATCAAGGACTTGGCCTATATTTACAACAACACACCCCAAACATCTACGGGATACGCACCATTTTATCTAATGTTTGGAAGACAAGGTCAACTTCCTTCAGACTTAACCCTTGGTGTGAAGGTCCCTGACACCATCAATCCACTACCCATAACAGACTGGGTTGTTGAACACCGCCGACGTATGGAGGAAGCTAAAGAGATAGTTGAAACGCGCATGGATGAGGTTCGTAGGAGACAACAGGAGGATTACAACCATCGCGCCCATGCAGCGCCCCTGAAAGTTGGTGACCGTGTATGGTTAAGGAATAACCATCGGAATGGGAAATTGGATCCATTCTGGGAGAAAGAACCATACAGTGTCATCTCCATACCATATCCTGAATCCGACGTGTATGAGATCTCTAAACCTGGGAGACAGCCCCAAGTAGTACACCGAAACCGTCTGAAGCTGTGCCTTAAAGAAGGACTACCCACAGAGGTGCCCCCAGCTGAGACAACGAGTACAGAGATCTTGTCACCTTCTGAAGCGAAAGAGAGACCCCCAACGTTAACTGAGCTTATGTGGGCGCCTAAACTACTACCATTTAGCTGTTATCCACCTATTGCTCTAGTGCAAGAGAACCCTTCGACAGATGATTTAATTGATTTCAGTGACTCTGTTCCTGATTCAAATCTCGTTCCACTTAGGCGTTCTGAGCGTACCACAAAAGGCATACCTCCAACACGCTATAGTGATGCCATGGCTGTCCTTGGGTAAAAGAGGTTAACTGTCTCTGCTTCTGTATATATGTTATTCCTGCTCTGATTACATTAATGTTTTTCCTGTGTGTATATACAGTATATATATAATATCTTGCCATGTAATATAGTATTTACATTTATATGCAACAATCCAAGCCATAGTGCCTGGCTCACCGAGCCAAGGAAGTTCTGTTACCCCATTGCGGTATGGACATTTGTGCTAGAGTGCCTACTGTTCCTTACAGAAAGGACTGTTTATTGTTTCTCAGAGAGACTCTCATGATAATGGACACTCACAAAATTTGTACCAGAGAGCCTCTGGACCCATTTGCACTACTGTTGTTTCTATATGGACTGTCTGATGGTACCGCCAAAAGGTTCCATAAGTCTGAGTTTAATTATCTCTCCGTTACCCTTCAGACTTCTCATGGACATTCCAGGACTATGCCGGGAGGTTTTACCTCAAGTTTCTAGGTATTATATTTTTCTAAACTGTTAGTGACATTTGCACTTTATTCGTATTTATTAACGTTATGTTACATTTCTCACCTTCACCCCAGCCCGTCGCCGAGGTCGGCTCAGTGAAAGAGGGGGAGTATGTGGCATCCCAGAGCTGGCTATGGCTGGGCTGAGGGTGATCTCTGTGCATTGTATTATTTCCTGTTGCTTCATAGCCTGTGTGACATAGCAGGGGGTCCTGAGTCTCACACAACACAGCGCCACCTAGTGAGCCTCACACATGCATTACACCTCCCATAGGATTGAATAGTAACCAAATGTCCAATGGGAGGACATCGCCTGGGAAAAGGGGAGGAGTCAGCTGATCACTGGGTCCCCATGGTAACACCCCTGCAGGAAGGTCCTGCGTGTGAGGAGTGAGAAGTGTGGAGTGTTAGGAGGAGGAGGTGAGGAGATAAGTGTGATGTCCTGTGAAGAAAGCAGTGAGTTTAGTGCAGGAATCTCAAGTCCTAGACAGGCCCAGGAAGGTTGGAGAGCTGACATACTCCAGCTATTCAGAAGATCCTGTCCCCTGTCTGCCTAGCCATCGCCCTGAAGGAAGTCAAGCATCATTATCTTGTCAGCATGAGACTGTGGAGAGAACATTCTGGAACACGTGCTCCATATCAAGTATCACAGGATCCAGGGGCCAAGGCCAGACCTGTGGAATATCCTGCCACCCTGACTATTGCACCCCGAAACTCTGAGCTATCAGGACCACATAACGTGAGTGGGGAATATTATGTACTAGTATCATGGTGGGCATCCTCCTATGAGCCAAATAGGAGCCCAGACGCACCTTAGGGCTGTAACACTGAAGTATAAGGGGCTAGGAACACCTTTCATCAAGTCTACCCTGCACCCCAGGACTTTGCTGTGTCACCAGGCGTACCCCGTTGTTTTGTATTGAAGAAACTGTTTAAGCATTTGTGCCTCCACACCCATGGAAGTAAAAGTTCAACTTTACAACCGTTTCTGTGTCTGACTCTGCACCGACAACATCAGGGCGCCCCAAACACCACCAGTCGGCACAGTATAGGGGAAGCGCCCCGGGGGAACAATCACCACCAACATTTGTGCAGCCCCCTCATCACCGGTACCAGTGGTGGTAACGTGGGACAGCACCAGCGCTGCGCCCTCGTGCCCAGAGACCGTGACAAGTCTGCGCTGTTTGCACCCCGCAATCCCAACTGCAGCGTTACCTTCCATCTGGTCACCGCAAAGTAGACCTGCTTTGCAGAGGTTAGTACGTTCTTGAAGGTGAGAACTGCCTCTTTATACCTGATGAAGTCCTCCTGGGAGTGACTTTTCTTCCAGAGGCGTTCTGCAACCCGTGAGGTGCATCTCAGTTTTTTAGTCAGGTCCATGTGCCAAGGTTGCCTGTTGATCGGTCAGGCTCTGGTGTTTGCAAAGGGGGCCACAGAGTCAAGGGCTGAAGTAATGGTGGTATTATAGAAGGAAACAGCGGCATCTACGTCCTGGAGTGAGGATATCTCAGTGAGTGGTAGGAGAGAGTCTGAGAGCGTGCAGATGTCAAGGCAATTAAGGTTTCTGCGGGGGCGTGTTGGTTTAGAGTTTGGGGGGTTTATTACAGAGGAAAGGGCAGAGAATGTCAGAAGGTTGTAGTCAGAGAGCGTGGTCAGAGAGTTAGAGAAATTGGCTAGATCACAGAGGCGGGTGAATAGGAGGTCCAGCGTGTGCCCCTTTGTGTGGGTGGCAGAGGAATACCATTGAGAGAGACCAAAGAAGGCTGTGAGGGACAGAATATTGGAAGCAGAGGAGTGGTTTGAGTTAATGGGGATGTTGAAATCACCCATGATGATGATGGGGGTGTCTGTGGATAGGAAGTGCATTAACCAGGTGGTGAAATGGTTGATGAAGACAGCGGTAGGTCCTGGCGGTCGATATATGACAGCCAGTTGGAGGTTGGAGGATGAGTAAATGCAAACAGAGTGCACTTCAAAGGAGGGAAGGGAGAGAGCAGGTAGCAGTTGGATTGAGGCAAAGGAGCTGTTGTCAGACAGGAGAATGCCTATGCCTTCACCAGATTTATTGTTGGGATGGGGAATGTGTGAGAATTGCAGACCTCCATAGGAGAGGGCAGCAGGGAAGGTAGCCAAAAGATGGCCTCCGGAAGAGTTTCCAGTTACCTCTCCAAGTCCTGAATACAGGGGGTTGTGCCTGTCTCTATAGTACTTCTTACTTGGTGATATAGCAGTGATATAAGCCCCTTCTACCTGGGTGAGTTATTGCAAATTACCTCATGTTGTAATTATGTGGGACAGATGTAGGTGATGAAGGGAAGTGTAGTATTTGAAGGTAGTGGTAATATTCCCTCGAAGGGATTTCATAGTCTTGCTGTAGCGTCTCATAATTTTTCCAGGGATTGTAGGTGTCAGGAGCAGAGCCTCCACGGCAGCACATGGGGGTTGCTGGCTTTCTCCTTCTATGGTCCACGGCCTATCCTCGGCATACTGTCAGGAGTCGTGCTGGAACCTCCGTGGTGGCGTGCAGGGGCTGCCGATCCTCTGCTGACATGGACCGCGTCCTTCTTCTTCCGGCGCAGGGGTGATGCCGGGTCTGCCGGAACCTATATAGTTTGGTCTTCCGCACCGGCTCACCGCTGTTTATTCTGTTTACCCTGGACATTAGCTCCCGCCTGTTTCTTCCTGTGCCCTCTCTGACCTCTCCATACCTTTCCCTGAAACTGTGTATCTCCTAACCCTGTACCTATGGCTCTCCTGCTGTGACCTTGGCTTGTTGGTAGACCCCGACTCCCTGATTTCTGTTTTGGCTCCACTCCGCTCTCCTGTTAAAGACTCAGCTGACAACTCTTCTGGACATCTCTTGGTACTGCGCTGACCTCACGGTAACGAAACGGCTTAGACGACTACTCTCAGCTCTCTGCTGCCATCTCCTGGCTCCTGCCCACATCAGCCTTCTACATCTTCAGCACCTCTACCTGATCCTTGGACATCTTCTGGTAAGTGATTTCAGTGTCTGGGTGTGCTGACACTTGTGGTGCGCGATATGCGTCCTGCGCCCTCTAACTTGTATTTGCCTTGGCTGGCAGTATCCAAGTCCATCCCCACCTTCAGGGGCTCTGGTGAAGACCTCTGCAGGTCAAGAGTGGTGCATTGGGAGGACGCCGGACACCCGTCGCTGTTTATGCCATTTGAATTGGTCAGTCTGGTGCTGGGATTCACTGATTAACCTAAGAACTGTATCTGATACCATAACAGTAGGTTTTCCGTAGACTACCAGTAGAGGTTGAGTGGTTGAAATTCCGAGGAAAAATCCGGGTTGGAAAGGAGAGGGGTTTGTAACCAATTTATACTTATCCCTGTGAATGAGCCAAAGGATAAGGGGGTGTTTAGAAACTCTGATTGCAATTTTAGGAAAATGTGTTTTTGGGTTGGGGGACCACATCAATATGTAAAAGTTACGGTGATGGATACAAACAATACCCAGGTGACATCATTGGGGTTATAGTTTTGGGCTATTAAATGTGATACCTGGGAAACTTAGTAGGACAGTTTTAAGCCAAGTAGGTTAAGTCCTCCATTTACAGTGGAGCAATATAGGATAGATTTATCCACTCAAGATCTCTGGCCTGCCTATATACATGTTAGGGAATTCTGAGTCCGAGGGGTGCTTTATTTAGAATTCCCTCAAGTAAGCCACAATGGAGAGCGGTTACAAAGGGCATCTCTAGTTCTGGAGGATCTGTCCTATCCTGCATTATCCAGACAACCCATTGTCTATGTAATTACTTATTTCCCTGTGGTGGGACTGCAGCGTAACTGAATAATTACTGTCACGTATTCTCATGTATTACAACTGGTCATTGGGGGTCTGGTTACTGCAGCTCGCTATACTGTAATTCACTTGAGTGGGACTTTTTGTAGTAACCGGGCACAAGTGTATGGCGATATGCTGCCAGCTGATACACTGTATAACCGGTTCCAGTGTGCAGCAGACACTTCAATCAATTGGTCTGTGGGGTTGCCAGGAGTCAGAACCCTACAGATTTGCTATTGATGACTTATGGATATGTATTTAATAGTAAAGTCCCGACAGACCCCTCTAAAATGGGTTCCTCTAATTATATATGGCTGGTACCATTGACCAGAAACACCTATTATAATTGCAAGTACATTTCCTTTTTGGGAAAAAGGAGTTAAAAATAATGAGTTTCACGCATAAGTCAGTTGTCTCTGAAGAAGGATGAAATGCTATTTTTTGCATAAGACTAGTAAAGAACAGGAACAGCTCCATCTTTGCAAGTGTCTCCCCAGCACAAGGCCTTCTTCCTATAGAAAATATAATGTCAGTGAGAGATATGTAAGTAAATGATATCTTCTAACTCTGTGTTTTCACCTTGTTATATAATGTAGCTCTGCTACTAAATTTGATGTTTTCTTCTACTTTTAAGATTGTATTTGCTTTTCAATACATTTGTACATACTGTTGCAGAGTTGGTGCCAGTCAATTCTGGGCAGATTCCAAGTTTCATAGGGCTTGGCAGACTAACAACTAGGAAACATGGGAAACATGTTCTCCTCACATGCTCTCTCTTGTCCAAATGAGGGTGGGATAGATAAAGCACTCACCATGATTCTGTAGACCAAGTGGCCACAAACTATACATTTGGGGTAAGCTGTTAGCAGTAGGGTGGTGTTACCCAACCAGCATTTATTAAGGGTTGAAATGGGTTGTCTGGTTTAGAAGCCCCATTAGGCAATCCTGAGGCAATAGCTAAGATATCCATCAATTAGCCAGCATGTAGAGCATCTATGAAGAGCATCTCTTGCTCTAGAGGATCCATATTGACTACCCATTACATGGGTAGTGGATAACTGTAGATAAAACCACAATGGGTAAAATATTAGATCTCAGTCAAGCAGCAAACTACATAATCTAGGGAATATACCTTGAATGATTTGTGCAGAAGATAGTTTATTGACATAAGATCCTACCTAGTCCACCATTTTCCCATGTCTACCCCTCCCAGCAGATACTACTAATAATCCTAAATGAACCCACCACTGGTCATGTGTGAATGTGTACAATCTACCTAATCTATGTCATACACCGTCAGCTATAACAGGTGCATGGTTGAATTATATAGGACCCTGTGAGCGCAGTTTATGATTTAGTGGCATATACTGTGACCAACTTGGTTCTTTTTCCTATGTGCTGTCTGTAGGAATTCACACATAGCCAGTTATTTATTGAAAGTTAAGTCTTAGCTGCTTTTTTTTTTATATTTAGGCCATTCTTTTCTGTGAACTTAATAAAAGTAGTAGCTAGAGATGAATCAGATCAACCCGGATTCAACTTGTATTTTCCAAACATTTTGGGTCAACCCAAATCTTTGGGGGTTTGCACTCACAAACCAGTATTATACTCTGGGGTCTCTTCAGACTCCAGGGAGTAATAAGTGGAGGTGTGGAAACATAATACTGGAAGAGTGAAGAAATCAGATACCTTTTAGAGGCTAACTGAGTATATTTGATGGTAAAACTTCGGGAATACTAGCTCCCTTCATCAGACATGGTGTTATACAAGAAACTGAAAATTCACAGATTTTTTTATACCCTAAAGACATGGACCTTCTTATACACCCTATACTTCTCTTTTTTTAAGGGAAAAATACAGCAGATATCCAAGAATAAACTAACAAAAACAAACTGATTACTCAACAATAATGATACAACCACAAAATATATCAAAAATAATTTTATTATTACATATAGTCAATCAACATGCAATTAAAAAAAATAAAAAGCTTGAGAATCGTAATGACAAGGTGAAAGTCGCAGTAATCCCGGACACGATAGACAAAATACGATGATCACATAGTACAGAGAATGTCCAAATTTATGATATAAAATGTAAAAAGTTTAAATAAAACTTTCAAAAATGTTTTCTTTATAGGATATATCTATATATAATAATATATGTAGGGTCACAAATGTAATTCATAAATAAATATGTCCAAAATAATTGTTACAATAAAGTTATTACCACATGTGATAACCAAACGCCCCATAAAAAGTGCAAGTGCAATGACTATCGTGGAACATCAACATCTATAGCATACACTGGCAAGTAAGTAACTGCTCAAAATTAAACAGACAGCCTTGCCCAATTGATGTTGGTTATAAATTCATGATAAAAAGTGCATAAAGTTACATATATCCCAATGTAAAGTGCAGAGTGAAATATACTGAATATTATACCTACATGTATAAAGATGCCGATAATATGCCAAAGCGTCCAGAGGATATTAATTATAATCACAAATTATATATATAGAATAAAATAAATCATCTATTGTTGATGCATCCAACCTGCACATCAACCATAGTTCAAGGGTGGTACACAGTGAGAGAAAAGATATAGAACTCCTTACTAGAAAAATCTATAAAGAAACAAAAGTAAGCCATACAGGAATAGAATATTGAATTGTGAAAATTTATGAAAATTTAAAATAATTAGCAAATTAACAAAATAAGAATAATACAGTACCAAATAAACAATTGTTACTGATGTGGGTAAACTATGGCATCTGACACACTCATAAAAAACACCCAAATCGTATTTTTTCATTAAATCCTTGGGTGAGAGGATTTGCAACAACACTATCCATTTATTTTTTATTTGTAAACGTTTCATTACATCACCACCTATGTTAACCAAATAGACACAATCAATGGCACTTACCTTCAGTTTAACAGGACCATCCAGATGAGCACTTTTGAAATGTCTTGCAATAGGTTTACGATTAAGAGTAAAGAGGGAACGAGTGCCCTTAACATGTCCTGTACTTGTTCCAATATTCAGATTCTTAGTTCCCAAGAGGTAAGACCAACATAGAACATGCCGAATGGGCATCCCTCAGTAAGGCAATTGAATGCCTTTGAGTGTTGGGAGTCAAAGAATATATTACATAGTTACATAGTAGATGAAGTTGTATGAAGACATCAGTCCATCCAAGCCCAACCTATAACCGTACAGTACCCTACAGTGTTGATCCAGAAGAAGGCAAAAAACTCCATGCCAATTGCCCCATTTCAGGGAAAAAAATTCCTTCCCAACTCCAATCTGACAATCAGTATAATTCCTGTCCTTAACAAAATCTAGAACCCATAACCCGTAATATTTTTCTGTTCGAGAAAGTTATCCAAGCCCTCTTTGATCTTGTTCAATGAATCCACCATCACCACTTCCTGGGGCAGTAAGATCATTGTTCTTACTGTAAAGAATCCTCTTCTATGTTGCTGGAGAAACTTTCTCTCCTCCAGACATAGAGGATGTCCCCTTGTCAGTGTAACTGGCCTAGGAGTAAAAACATCATTAGAAGGTTCTTTGTGCTGTCCCTTCATATATTTGTACATTATTAGGTCTCCCCATAGACATCTTTTTTCTAAACTGAATAACCCCAAGTTTGTTAATCTATCATTGTACTCCAATCCACCCATTCCCCTAATAATTTTGGTCGCCCTTCACTGCACTCTCTCTAGTTCGATTATGTCCTTCTTGTATACTGGGGCCCAGAATTCCGCACATTAGTCTATGTGTAGCTGTACCAGTAATTTGAATAAAGACATAACTATGTTCTTGTTATGAAATTCTATACCTCTTTTGATGCATCCCATAATTTTATTTGCCTTGGCAGCTGCTGCCTGGAACTGGTCACTAAAGGTAAGCTTACTGTTCACCACAATCCCCAAGTCTTTTTCAGTGGCAGTCTTACCCAGTAATTTACTATTAAGTACATAATCATACATTTTATTTCTTCGACCAAAATGAATAACCTTATTAAACTTCATTTGCCAAGTCTCGGCCCATGCTTCCAGCTTACTTAGATCCCCCTGTAACATTCTACTATCCTCCAGATTTAATTACCTTACACAGTTTAGTATCATCTGCAAATATGGACACCCTGCTCTGCAAACTGTGTACCAGATCATTAATAAAGATATTAAACAGGAGAGGGCCCAATACTGACCCCTGTGGCATCCCACTGGTGACTGTAATCCAGTCTGACTATTTACCATTAACAAGTACCTCTGTTTCCTATCAATGAGCCAGTTGTGAACCCAATTGTATATGTTTTCCCCCAGTCACAACTTTGTCATTTTGCATACCAATCTTTTATGTGGTACAGTATCAAAAGCCTTTGAAAAGTCCAGATATACTACATCTACTGCATTACCCATGTCCATGTCCAGATATACTATATCTGCCGCATTACCCATAGCCAGTTTTGAACTGACCTCTTCATAGAAGCTAATCAGATTAGTCTGACAGGACCGATTCCTCATAAAACCATGCTGATTGGGTGTGATAAGATTATTTACATTGAGATACCCCAGGATAGCATCTCTTAGAAAACCTTCAAATATCTTACCGACTACAGAAGTTAAACTTACTGGCCTATAGTTTCCAGGCTTACTTTTAGACCCCTTTTTGAAAATTGGCCTCACATTTGCTATGCGCCAATCAAGTGGAACAGACCCAGTCATTACTGAATCCTTAAATATTAGATATAAGGGTCTGTCTATCACTGTGCATAATTAACTCAGAACTCGGAGGTGTATGCCATCTGGACCTGGCAATTTCTCTATTTTAGTGTTTTGAAGGCGGCTCCGCACTTCTTCCTGGGTTAAACAGGTGACATTTAATTGAGAGTTAACATTACCCCTAATCATGTTGCCGGCCATTGGATTTTCTTGTGTGAACGCCGTAGAGAAGAAAGGATTTAATAGTTGTGCTTTTTCCTAACTCTCCTCCACCATTACACCCAGATTATTTTTGAGAGGGCCCACATTGTCAGTTTTTATTTTCTTATTATTTATGTAATTGAAGAATAATTTTGGATTATTTTTACATTCCTTGGCAATTATTCTTTCAGCTTCGATCTTCGCCTCCTTTATTTGTAGTTGCGATTATAGTTATTATAGTTTTTTAATGCTGTGTCACTACTTTCTTTTTTTAGCACTTTAAATGCTTCCTTTTTATCCCTCATTGCACTCCTTACCGTTTTAGTTAGCCATATTGGTTTTCTATGATTTCTGGCCCGCTTATTCCCTTAAGGGATATGTTTTTTAGTGGTCCTATTTAGAAGGCTTTTGAAAATGTCCCATTTTGTTTGTGTTCCGGTCACTTTGAGGACATTGTCCCAGTTTATGCTGCTAAACTCCTCTCTCAGCTGGTTAAAAGTGGCCTTCCTGAAGTTTAGAGTTTTTGTTCCCCCTCTACTCAACATCTTTTTAATGTGTACAAGAAAACTTATTATGTTGTGGTCACTATTACCTAGATGTCCCACAACCTCTACTTTTGACAATGTGTCAGGTTCATTTGTTAAATTTACATCTAAAAGTGCCTCGCCTCTTGTTGGGTCCTCCACTAGTTGTGATAAGTCATCGTCTTTTATTACTGATAAAAACTGTTCTCCCTATCGGACCTGCAGGTTTCTGCCTCTAAATTGATATCTGGGTAGTTGAAATCCCCCATAATAATGACTTTATTATACTTTGTGGCCTCATCTATTTGTTTTATTAGTATATTTTCAGATTCTTCCATTATATTTGGGGATTTATAAAAAAAAAACCCTATCAGTATTTTATTATTCTTTGTTGCTCCCTTAATTTCCACGCATAAGGACTCCACATATTAATTTTCCTTCTAGATGTCCTCACGCAGGACTGGCTTAAGGCAGGATTTTACGTATAAGCAAACCCCTCCCCCTTTCCTATTGGTACGCTCCTTTCTAAACATACAGTACCCCTGTATATTTACAGCCCAGTCATAGCTGGAGTCCAGCCATGTCTCACTTATCCCCACTATGTCATATTTTTCTTTCAACATTTTCACTTGTAGTTCCTCAATCTTGTTAGTGAGACTTCTGGCATTAGTATACATACATTTCATGGATTTATCTTTCTCCCTACTGCCTACTGACTGTTCTAACCCAACCTCCCGCTCCACCCCCAGTTACATTATTAAGCCCTCTTTCCAATTCTACACTATCTTGCCCTCTACATCTGTTACCCTTCCCCCTCCAACCGTCTAGCCATCTTCTACCCCAGCACAGCTGCACCTTCCCCATAGAGGTGCAGCCCATCCCTACCATAGAACCTGTAGCACACAGCAAAGTCGGCCCAGGTCTCCAGGAGCCCGAACCCCTCCTTCCTACACCAGCTCTTAAACCACTTGTTTACCTCCCTAATCTCCCGCTGCTTCTTCTATGTGGCCCGTGGTACAGGTTGTATTTTCTGAAAATACTATCTTGGAGGTCCTTGCCTTCAGCTTGCTCCCTAGATACCTGAAATCATTTTTAAGGATCTTTCACCTACCGCTAGCTTTGTCATTTCTGCCATCATGCACCATGACCGCTGGATCTACACCAGCCCCACCCAGTAATCTATCAACCCAATCCAGGATGTGTCGAACTCAAGCACCAGGAAGGCAACACACCGTTCGACTATCCCACTCTTTGTGACAGATTGACCTGTCTCTTTCCCTAATAATTGAATCCCCCACTACCAGCACCTGTCTAGGCTTCTCTGAACTCCTGTCCTCCTTCTTACTGGAGCAGACATTCTCCTGGCTGTCAGAGGAAGTGTCTTGCTGCAGCAGTTTTACCCCTGTACTAACATCCCCCTCATCTGCTAATTTGTTGGGGTGTGCCAGTTCTTGTTGGGTTGTGCCAATTCAGGACTAACCTCCCTGGCACTCTTCCCTCTACCCCACTGCTTTCTGTCACCCAGCTAGCTGCCTCATGTTCCTGCACCTCCATTCTACCATCCCCCTCTGTACTTACTCCAGCGAGTTCCTGCTTCGTGAGCAACAAACTCCTTTCCGAGTTATCAATGGATTGCAGTCTAGCAATTTGCTAATTTAAATCCATGATCTGGGCTTCCAAATGTGCAACGTGCTTACATCTTGCATAGCAGTATGGCGCTTCAAGCAGCTGCTCAAGCAGAGAATACATGCAAGATGTACACTGGACTGCATTGGTAAGCATGGAGCACATCTTACCTAATGGGGATTATTACAGCAAAACAAAAAATATTGGTAAATAAGTACAGTTCAAATAAAAGTGAATAAGTTTTTTGTTTTTTTGTGTTTTATAAAGTCCCTGAATCTAAAAGTCACTTGCTTTATGACTTAGCATTTAATGCTACTCCAAGTTGCACAGAAAGCTGCAACTGATTCCTCTGATTGCAAAGTCTTGACCATAAGTGCAGAGGCAGAGCAGTGCTCACATGGGGAAGAAGCCCACTAGGGGCCAGGACTCGAGAAAATGGATTTTGATATGGATGGCACTTAATGGTTTCACAAAAGGAAATTGTTCAGGTACTTATTTCGTTTTGCTGTAAGTAACGGACTATCAGATAAAACTGAATTTAAATCACCATCCTGTCTAAGGATTGGCTAAAATTGGTCAATCATATTCCTTATTTCAGTATACTTTAGTATACTGTACAGTACTGTAGGGTAAAGTTTATTGATATTTAGGGGTTAAACATTAGAAATCGGCATTGTAAGCGCTTCTAAGCGCTTGTACCAAACATTCGCGATTCCTCGAGATCCGCGACCCGCTCTGTCACCTAACCTCGCGAATGTACGAGGTATTACTGTACATTGTTTGAATGAAAGAAGTTCTGTACGATTTCTTGCTTTAGCCTTTTTGTAACCTTGCTCAACAACCCTGCTGGAATTACCTCTCATGAGGAAACGCTGTTTCAGGTCTTTAGCTTGATCCTCAAGATTCTGTATCGCAGATGCGACATGCTCTTATAAACTGTCCTGTGGGTATCGCCTGGGTGACATGTTGGGGATGTGTGGAGGTCGTGTGCCATAGAGAATTAACACTTGTCTCCTTGCAATATACTGTAGTATGTATGGATCCCATAGGATCTACTTTTATCTATTATAGCAAACACATTCCATGGTGCACAACAGCAATGGGCAAACCCTTGTACCCGGGGGACCTATGAACAAAAATTTATCCAGGTAGTGAATCACTGAGGCCACCTGAGCTTACTGCCGCACTACCCACTCAAAAAAGGTGCGGAATGTCTCAAAGTAGGCACATAAGATCGAACAGCCCATACAGAGACATAAATCCAAGTAATACTGGCCCCTCCACTGACACAGGTGAAAGCTTTCCAGATGCAACAGCAAGAGGGAGAAGACCTCTTCGATGTTGGTTTTCACCAACAAAGTCCTTTTAACGCTCACTGGCGTTGCCCCTCTTCTGGTCAATATCCGCACCTTTTCCTTTTTTAAACCAACGGGAGCGGGTGTGCGGGCCCCCACAGCTGGAGCATTCATGCTTGAAATGACAGTCAGATCCAAATTTGCAATGACCCCCATTAAATTGCCAACCCTATCTGCCTGCAGCTGAGGGCCCCGTTGCCAATCCTGAGCAGCCTACTGCATCCCAAAAGGACTGACCATGTGCGGGATGATGCTTGGGGTGACGCAGACCTTAGCGTGGGCATTACCGTACTTCTTCATCTAGATGAGTGGTGCCACTCCATGAACTCTATGCACCTAACAGCTCCCTGAGGAAGCAGGGGCAAAATGCACATTGGGGCTGGAGTTGGCGGATGTGGTCTATCCTCTGGACGTTTATATCCTCTGGCATATTATTGGCCTTCTCATTAAATTTCCCATGCTTTTTATTGTTTTTAATTGCATGTTGATTGGCTATATATAATAATAAAATTGTTATTTTTTTATATATATTTTGTGGCTGCATAATAAACAGTTATACTTGTCTTCCCTCATTGTTTCAAGTGCTCTTTCAGGATCCTCTTCAGGCCTCCTGGTTGGCCCGCTGAAGCGTTGGCCCGCTGAAGCTTGTGATTGGGTCTCAGTGGTCACATAGGGCACACCAATGTCATGATGCTCATGATCCCCAATGTGACCGCTGAAGCCCAATAAAAGACCTCAGCATTTCCTCCAGGAGCAGGTAACAATACTCAGAAGGCCAAAAGAGGACTCAGAGGATGTGCCAGAAGCTGTGACAATGCCAGGAGAGGCAAGGTAAGGTAAGGTGAGTATAATTGTTTATTATGTTTCTGCACCTCCACTTTACCATATAATAAAGGTCATTTCAATTTATAATGAGCAAGTTCAGTCTGAAACAAATCTATGGATCGAATCACCCAAACCTGAAATTAAATGAATCTTAATAGCTTTGCCAATTTTTAGTAGTAGGCAGTGGAAACCATTGGTTCTCCTTATAGAAGTCCAGCTGGTATAAGGATTCTTAGAGGTAATGCTCCCTGTAAAAAAATTAGCTGTCCTTCAGAAGTATGAAAACTGTCTCTTTAGCGCTACCCGTGGGTAGCTACTCTGTAAGTCAATATCCTGCCCATTTTGACTGACAGGTTCCCTAAACATAAGTGACACTAGATAGGCAGTTTTATTCTTCCCGGAAGGAAGAAATAGAAATGGTATAACAAGTTATTGTATTCTGTGGTTGTGCTCAGGTACATTGAACACTTCTCCCACATGTTGATCATTGGGGTTCCTGCAGCGGGAAAACCATGGGGGGCACATCTAACAGAAAAAAGAGTGGTCTAAAATGGACAATCTCTTTAAAAGTAATTCCACCTTCCAAGAATTCTTGTTGATTCTTCTTCATTACTGATTTTGACATGACCATGGAAGGTCCATCAGAGGAAGGCAACAGATACAGTATTTGTAGTACATATTATAAAAGTTATCTGCTGAAAAGGGCATGAAAGCAGACTTCTTAACAAACTGTTCCTGTGAATCAAGAAAATGTTTGGGCTAGAAGGATCTTGGCTTCTCAAACTGCATACTATCATATACTGTACAGTGGGGGGAAAAAGTATTTAGTCAGCCACCAATTGTGAAAGTTCTCCCACTTAAAAAGATGAAGCCGGCCTGTAATTGTCATCATAGGTAGACCTCAACTATGAGAGACAAAATGAGAAAACATATCTAGAAAATCACATTGTCTGATTTTTTAAGAATTTATTTGCAAATTATGGTGGAAAATAAGTATTTGGTCACCTACAAACAAGCAAGATTTCTGGCTCTCACAGACCTGTAACTTCTTCTTTAAGAGGCTCCTCTGTCCTCCACTCATTACCTGTAGTAATGGCTCCTGTTTGAAATTGTTATCACTATAAAAGACACCTGTCCACAACCTCAAACAGTCACACTCCAAACTCCACTATGGTGAAGACCAAAGAGCTGTGGAAGGACACCAGAAACAAAATTGTAGGCCTGCATCAGGCTGGGAAGACTGAATCTGCAATAGGCAAGCAGCTTGGTGTGAAGAAATCAACTGTGGGAGCAATAATTAGAAAATGGAAGACACACAAGACCACTGATAATCTCCCTCCATCAGGGGCTCCACGCAAGATCTCACCCCGTGGGGTCAAAATGATCACAAGAATGGTGAGTAAAAATCCCAGAACCACATGGGGGGACCTAGTGAATGACCTGCAGAAAGCTGGGACTAATGTAACAAAGGCTACCGTCAGTAACACACTACACCGCCAGAGTCTCAGATCCTGCAGTGCCAGACGTGTCCCCCTGCTTAAGCCAGTACATATCCGGGCCCGTCTGAAGTTTGCTAGAGAGCATTTGGATGTTCCAGAAGAGTATTGTGAGAATGTCATATGGTCAGATGAAACCAAAGTAGAACTGTTTGGTAGAAACACAACTCGTCGTGTTTGGAGGAAAGTGAATGCTGAGTT
Source organism: Leptodactylus fallax (assembly GCA_947044405.1). NCBI lineage: Eukaryota > Metazoa > Chordata > Amphibia > Anura > Leptodactylidae > Leptodactylus > Leptodactylus fallax. The sequence continues at coordinate 1,348,281 of CAMRHE010000319.1, forward strand.
GCATCCAAAGAACACCATACCTACTGTGAAGCATGGGGGTGGCAACATCATGCTTTGGGGCTGTTTCTCTGCAAAGGGACCAGGACGACTGATCCGTGTACATGAAAGAATGAATGGGACCATGTATCGTGAGATTTTGAAGGCAAACCTCCTTCTATCAGCAAAGGCATTGAAGAGGAAACGTGGCTGGGTCTTTCAGCATGACAATGATCCCAAGCACACAACCAGGGCAACGAAGGAGTGGCTTTGTTAGAAGCATTTCAAGGTCCTGGAGTGGCCTAGCCAGTCTCCAGATCTCAACCCCATAGAAACCCTTTGGAGGGAGTTGAAAGTCCGTGTTGCCCAGCGACAGCCCCAAAACATCCCTGCTCTAGAGGAGATCTGCATAGAGGAATGGGCCAACATACCAGCAACAGTGTGTGCCAACCTTGTGAAGACTTACAGAAAACATTTGACCTCTGTCATTGCCAACAAAGGATGTATAACAAAGTATTGAGATAAATTTTGTTATTGACCAAATACTTATTTTCCACCATAATTTGCAAATAAATTCTTAAAAAATCAGACAATGTGATTTTCTGGATATGTTTTCTCATTTTGTCTCTCATAGTTGAGGTCTACCTATGATGACAATTACAGGCCGGCCTCATCTTTTTAAGTGGGAGAACTTGCACAATTGGTGGCTGACTGAATACTTTTTTTCCCACTGTAAGACTGACTCCAGAAGGGTAATGATGTATGTGCCCTAGAAATTAAAAGAGTTATCTTAGCTGAATCTAAGGAATATGAATTATCCAAATGCTAAATAGCCCTAATAATTGACCAGGGATTTGACCACAATCGGACAGTAAAGCAACTTCAGCTAATGGACATACTGTAGGAATATGCAGGAGACATGATTGATGCATAAAGGGGTTTTCCGTTATATACAATTATAGACTATCCCAAGGATAAAAAAATAAGGGTCTGATCAGTGGGAGTCTGACTTATGGGATCATAATATCCATCATATCCATAGATCAGAAGAGCAGGGGTCAGCAAATGCGACCAAGAGCTCCCATGTAAATTGAAGCATTGGTGCACTTGCTCAGCCAGCACTTCATTGATTTCTACAGAACTACTGCAATCTGTACCACTGTTATTTTCATGTGGGGTCACAGATGCTTTTGTAGGCCCTTGTTCTCATAATCAATGTTCAGAGATCAGACATGTATTCCCTATACTGTGAATAGGGTATAAATCTTTTTAGTGGAAAACTTCTTTGATGATGGTTTAGTGGTGCATGTTTTTTATGGTGCTGTCGAGTCCTACTTGAATATCTCATACCACAATGGAGCAGGAGCTTGGCAGCTCTGCTTAACTCTTTGACTAAGGGTGGTGATGACATGACCAAGAGGACCTTCACTTAGGTCAGGTCACTGTGTTACTGTGATGCAATTGAGGATTAGGAAACCCCTGCACAGTCAGACCTAGAAAAAGAGACAGCCTTAGACCAAGGCTCACAAAAAAGTGCAAAAACTAAAGTTTTAGTATTTAGTATAAAATACATTTCTTTGCTTATTAAGTGGATAAAAATAACTACAGTGACATTTACTAATGCATTATATTGACCCGTCAATCTAAACACCTACTGTTCAGGTCATGTACCCCTCTATAACTACTGTATTTATTACTTTTATCGAAAGACATGGCAGCTGGAGGTATCTATTGCGAAAATCCAATCGAAGTCTTGGAGGTGGATGTGTGAAGAGTGGATAAGATAAGAGCGGAGGAGTTCTTGAGAGTATCAGAGGTAAGAGATGTATTGGGGGGACTGGTTGTGGATGGCCTTAGTCTTGTACTTTGTCATACTGCAAATAGTAGCAAATATTTTTAAGCTTCTCAATGATTTTTTAACCTTTTCATAGGATTGGCACATAGATATGGTTTTTACATACATTTTCTAATAAAATTTGTTAAAGGGATTGAATGGTTTTGAAAATCCATTTTACATTCCCTATTAAGGTATTCAAATGGGGTTGAGGCTAAGACCCCACGTAGCGGGCCGCAGCAAAAAAGCGTTGTGGGAAATACCATGGCAGAAACGCATAACATTTTTTTCCCGCAGCGCTTTTCACAGAAAGTCCACAGACGTTTCCTCTGTGGATTTTCTGCTTTCATTATACCCTTAGGGAAACCACCAGCATTTTCTTAGGTATAATTGACATGCTGCGATTTCCAAAAATGCAACGGTTTAAGAAGTTGCAGCATTTCTGCTGCGCATATTTTTCTGCAATGTGTGGATGGAATTCGTTAGAATCCCATCCACTTTGCTGCGACTGTAAAACACTGAGGTTTTTACACCACATGGGGCACCAGCCTAGTAGAGACTGTTCAGGGGGCATAACTTCATCTTCTCTGGGGTGGCACTGCTGGGAATGGAAACACAATGATGTTTAACTACAAAATACAGCTAATTCCTGGGAGTCTTTCCTGAGCGATACCTTGTGATAATCTTATCGTCAGCGACACCCTTTTAACAAACAGTGATTATCTAAATTAGAGAACCCCTTTTAATTGTTGGTTATATCAAAAACTCACTCTGAATTTCCGGGTTTTGGATCATAAATAAAATAAATAAAATGCCCCATCGAATAGTGGTTTCTGTTCCGGCCATAAATAAGGTTAAGACGCTCAGAAGATTCATTTAATGGAAAAAAGTGTTGGAATCAGACTTTTCCCAAATAGATAAATATATATATTAATCTAATAATATCATTTTCAAAAATTTCTAAGATAAAAGAAAGCTTGTAAAGAAAAGAGGATGTGTGGTTCAACGTTAGGTTTAATCCTCAAGAAAATACACAATTTACTCTTTAGCACTTTACTGAGAATGCCATTACATGACAGCCATTGGAAATATAGTCGGCCCCAGAAAAGCTGGACCTTTAGCAATGATCTGATACCTGGGATAAAGTCATTTCAAGGCCAGTTTGAGCATATTTTGAGTGACTATTAAGGAATCAATGGGCCTACTGATTAAAGTGATTTATAACTATTTGGGTCCAAAGACCCATTGTCAGACTAGGACCTTTGTCTCTAATATGAGATATACCCATAATATGCCTACCCGAAACTGGCCAAAGTAGATATTTTTCCAATAGGTCCAACACCTCTAGGGATTAAAAAACACATTACTAAGTAAATCAAAGATTATTTGCATGTTTTTACCTCTTCCATGATATGTATCAATATAGCCACGCTGGTCATCTTTTTCCAGTGATTTAAGAAGTTATGCAAACTTCTTTTTGATGGAAGACATGCAGCTCCTCAATCTTCTGTTTTATTTTTGTGTGGGCTCTGGGAAAGTATTGAAAGGCTGGTAATACATTATAGAACTATAAAGGAAACACTGATGGTTTAGGAGAATAGTAAACGATGGGAAGAAGTTTAATGTATTCTCCAAAATCCAGGAAAAGCACACTAGAAAACTGACTTCCAGATAAGAGGACCAATGGAGGAAATCTATCAGTAGTATCACAGGATGTAGCTAATGGAAGAGAAGTGTATACAGTGCTGGGCAAAAGTATTGGCACCCCTGCAATTCTGTCAGATAATAATCAATTTCTTCCAGAAAATGATTGCAATCACAAATGCTTTGGTAATAATATCTTCATTTAATTTGTCTTCAATGGAAATCCACAAAAAGAATTGTCAAAAAGCCAAATTGGATATAATTCCACACCAAACATAAAAAAGGGGGTGGTCAAAAGTATTGGCACTCTTTGAAAAATCATGTGATGCTTCTCTAATTTGTGTAATTAACAGCACCTGTTACTTACCTGTGGCACATAACAGGTGGTGGCAATAACTAAATCACACTTGCAGCCAGTTGAAATGGATTAAAGTTGACTCAACCTCTGTCCTGTGTCCTTGTGTGTACCACATTGAGCATGGAGAAAAGAAAGAAGACCAAAGAACTGTCTGAGGACTTGAGAAGCAAATTTGTGAGGAAGCATGAGCAATCTCAAGGCTACAAGTCCATCTCCAAAGACCTGAATGTTCCTGTGTCTACCGTGCGCAGTGTCATCAAGAAGTTTAAAGCCCATGGCACTGTGGCTAACCTCCCTAGATGTGGATGGAAAAGAAAAATTGACGAGAGATTTCAACGAAAGATTGTGCGGATGGTGGCTAAAGAACCTCGACTAACATCCAAACAAGTTCTAGCTGCCCTGCAGTCCGAGGGTACAACAGTGTCAACCCATACTATCCGTCGGCGTCTGAATGAAAAGGGACTCTATGGTAGGATACTCAGGAAGACCCCACTTCTGACCCAGAGACATAAAAAAGCCAGGCTGGAGTTTGCCAAAACTTACCTGAGAAAGCCAAAAACTTTTTGGAAGAATGTTCTCTGGTCAGATGAGACAAAAGTAGAGCTTTTTGGGAAAAGGCATCAACATAGAGTTTACAGGAAAAAAAAAGAGGCCTTCAAAGAAAAGAACACAGTCCCAGTTTTGTGTAAAATGATCAATGATTTGACTTTTTTTTTCATTCTCTTTTGTGTTTTTTCATTGCAAGCAAAATAAATGAAGATATTATTACCAAAGCATTTGTGATTGCAATCATTTTCTGGAAGAAATTGAGTATTATCTGACAGAATTGCAGGGGTGCCAATACTTTTGGCCAGCACGGTAGCTTACTTTTCCCCTTGGCTCAACTCATCCCATGATCTATGGAAGAATATTACAGCTTTAAAAAACAAAACAAAAACATGATTTTGTTCTTCTGTGTCACAAGGTGTCTACTCTACGTGTGTCGGTTTGCAGCCATCCAGTGGCTATATTGTGAATTGTAACTTTTGCTACCTTGAGATTTATATTGAGTGTATCTATTTTTACATTTTTATTACATTTTTTTAATACAGTCAAAAACACCCAGTGAAATAACAAAGACCAATTTCTGACTATGACAAGTATTTCAGATATAGATATAGAAAAGATTAAAATTACAGGCAAACAACCAGTTACATGTACATAAACAGCTGCAGCACACTTCAGCTTGACTTCTTTTAATGACTTTCAATCAGATTCAAGTAAAGTGTTCTGAATCTGTACATTTACCGTACTAAAGGATAGGAACTAATTCCAAGTAAGCGATTTCATTTATAATAGGGGTACAGGAGATCCACCAAATGTAGAAGATCCTACAAGCAAGGCACCTTGGGAAATTAGAAGATAAAAAGGTCTGTTTAGCACTTAGGCCCATTGCAGAAGACCGTGGGCGAGATCCGTGTGCTATCCTTGTTTTTCGCGGCTAGCACACTGACCCATTCATTTCTATGGGTACATGCAAATGACCATATATTTTTCACTGATCAGTGTGAGATCCGTGATTCCGCAATGCGTCAGATAGAACAAGTCCTATTCTGTTCAGCTTTTGCAAAACGGACTCGCTTATAGAAGCCTATGGGAGACTAAAAACCTAGGATGGCACACGGATGTACGCCGTGTGTCATCAGTGTGCATCCATTTTTGCGGACAAGCTAGGGATATCATTAGATGTCACCTGTGTTTTTTATGGTGGATCCACAAATTAGGATCACACACTGATGGCACACTGAAGACACTCTGTCAGTTTTTGCAGACATACTTTACTGACGCTAAAGAAACAATGAAGACATACTGAAGACACTCTGTCGGCAAAAAACGAAGAATAATTCCTAGTTTGCGGACTGCAAAATACCCACGGTCATCTGCAACTAGCCTTTGACACAGCTACCCTGCAAGTCAAAGTCCAAAAGAGTGTTGAGACATTATTAAGGATGAGCCATATCAGAGATCAATATTTCTGGTTTGGCTGATTTCTTTAGTCATGTTTTAAGGCTCTTTAAAATAATTGTATCATATAATAATAATAATAATAATAATAATAATAATAATATTTCAAACCAATTTATATTTTTATTCATTTAATGTATTTGTCAGATTTTTTTTTTCAATTGTATTTGCTGTTTATGATTATTGGGGCCCCATGTTGTTTGGATTGCTATTAACAACATTTAGAAATATGCTTTACAGCAGCCACATGAACCTTAAAAACTGTAGTCTGGAGATGTCTCAGTGACCTGTGCAGGAGGAGGTGACTTGTGATCATAAAATCCCTTTTGTGTCACCCTATTCTCTTATACAGTACTGTACAAATGACAGTTATTATGACTGTTCTTATTTCCCTGTGTTGCTATTACTGTATAACATTCCTGGAATATCTGAGTCTACAGTATGTGTATACTGCACTATTTATAAATTAATAGTACATTTGAATATAAGAAACTTTGTAATATATCTTATTTAAGAAAGATGTTTCCATCTCAACATATTGATCAGAGCTACTTCTACATATTAGTCTACGGAGAGTGAAGGGGGACTGATGACTTTGTTACTTTGCGAGTTTGGGACCCTTCTAACACTGCTGTGCTTTGAGATAAGAGTCTATTACTGCACATAATGAGCAAATAAATCTGTTAATAGCCACCTCCTCTCAATAAAGTTCTCTGTGCAAGCTGGGTATAGATATGGATTCTATGTAAACAAACAGACTTAGTGAAGATACAGATAAATACATCAGTCTAATAGTTGGAGAAGAAAACATATTTCTTTAATAAGCCCTATTACAAAGTTCCTTATATTCACCTGTATGAAAAGTGTTTTTATAAGTGTAGGTACGCTCAAGCTATAAAAAAATATTCTTTATGAGATAGCCCCTATAATAATAAATAGGTGACAGGTCTGAATTATGCTTGTTAAATCAATAAAGAGCAAAACTATCGCAATTGATGGACTCCCAAGAGATCTCATATTTTCATCTATAATTTTTATCATTCTGAGCAAAGAGGGATTTTGGTAGTCAAATTGATGGCCAAAGATAATGGATATAATTATTATATTTCCGATTGCAAAGTTTATTTTTATTTTCAGGTCAGTAGGTTTACCTACAAAATGAAATTTAAAAAGTACAGAAAATGAAAAAAGTAAAAAGAGCAAATTAAGTGCATGTGTACTATGAATTGAATTTAATAAGCTAATATATAAAATATATATATATATATATATATATATATATATTATATTTATATGATATATATATATATATATATATATATATATATATATATACACAGTTACGTTTCCGAATTTGCAAATTCACAGAATCGCGATATTTTTATTGTAACATATAGGGATTTTGTTGTTTTTTTCACAGATCTGTGAGATTTAAAAAAAAACAAAAAAACCTTCGCTATTGGGCAGTAGCGTCCCGTTCATTACGTACAGTATAGTATCCGGTAATTGGTTTCATTTTACTGTGAGTGGAAAAGAATAATGAATGAATGAATGTATTAGTATACAGTACTGTACAGTATACTTTAGTATACTGTACAGTACTGTAGGGTAAAGTTTATTAATATTTAGGGATTAAACTTTAGAAACCAGCATCAATTAGCATTGTAAGCACTTGTAAGCTCACGTACCAAACATTTGTGATTCCTCGCAATTGGCTCTGGAACGTAATCTCGCGAAAGTATGAGGTATTTCTATATATATCTCTATATATAGAGATATATATGTTAGTACCTATATAGTGTGAGGGTGTGAACCTAGAGGGTGCTGGAGAGCAACCCAAAAGAAAAAAAAGGACCTTGACCACACCCATACCTGGGGCCCAACTTGAAAGAGCATGCATGTACACAGCAGGAGAGCGCTGCTGGTGACCTGTGGTCCAGATGGAGACAGACAGGTGGTCTGTACCAAGAGGACTGGGATCCAGAAGGGACTTTGTTAAACTCAGTGTGAGCCAGATTGCTGAGAAGAAACCTCAGTAAAGCATCTTGCACTCAGAGGTTCAGGGCTCAAGAAGTGAGGTATTGCCCTGTGTGGGGGGCTGTTTTGTTATTTCTGTTCCTGCTACCATTTACAAGCTGAATAAAGCCATTTCTTTTGGATTGCCTTTACCTACTCTGCGGTTTATTTGGCACCCAGCGCCACAAACACCTCTTTTAAGTCCAGGAAACTGCTAAACTACCCCAGATTGTCACATCTGGTGCTTTGGATGTGGGAGAAAGCGATCCACACAAGTCCTGGAAGACAAGTGTTTAGTAAACTGCGGTATCTCTAAATGTGCATTGTGGCCTACAGCTGAAAAAGAAGTCTGTGATTTCAGGTAAGAAACCCAGGAGGGGGTGAGTGGAACTACAAAATAGCAAATTGTGTAAAAAACTGGTGAATGTAAAACTCTGGAGAAGAATCCAGAGAATGGACTTTGTGTATACTGTGGCACAGAAGTCTGTAAAGTGCTCGCTGATGGTAAGAAAGTAAGCAATGTGTGTAGAAACTGGATATTGCAAACAGTAAGTGAAAGTGATGCTGATTAGATTGAAAGGTTATGGTGCCATGTCTGTTTACTGTGGAAAGTAGAAGAAAATGCTGGTTGTTGTAGTGCTCCATAAATGAATTAACTGTTTGGTGACTACAGAAGATAGTAAAAAGTCGCTGCTGGTTGAAGCCAAGGTATCTGGTGAATATTGTGTACTCTTGTTATAAAATCATGGGCAAGAAAAAGAAAACTTCAGTTTGTAAGAAAGCAGAAAAGATGTGCACAGGTGTGTTAGCGCAGCAGACTCTAGGCAGAGAGACACAAAACCCGGAACAGAGTCTGCAGATTGCAAGTAAAGCAAATGTGCTGCATGAGAGTGATTTCACTTTTCTGAAGCATCTCTGTTCTATGAATGAATATCACGATATGATGTGCTTGCCTTATCTTGAAATTCTGAGCTCATATATAGAATATATTGAATGTTTTCTCACAATAATCACTTGAAATGCCAAAAAAACCCATCTAAACCAGAAGAACTAGGTCCTCAACAAGATCAAACACTTTTCTCCTTCCTTATCTTTCTTCGTGGCTGGAAATGTGCAGATTCTATGACATGAAAATACATGTTCAAGAGAATATGATTTTACAATATTGTGTCACAAAGTTATGTGATATATATATATATATGTCTAAGTGGTTGGAGTCTGTAACCAAACTCTAAGGTAATTGTGGACACCCCTGTACAAAATGTCATCTTTATAAGTTATGGCGCCGTTATCAGGACTTTGTTTTATTACGGCATGTCACTAGGTTACATTTTGATTTTCTCATTTGACTTTCCCAATTTCTCACAAAACCAGTTCAATACAATATTGCATCATTCTAGTAACCTCCAACACAACCACTGGGTGGCCCCACGTGGACACAAATAGGATTTCACAAAATAATATTACCAGATTATAATGCTACAAATACAGCAGCTGTGAACCCACTGTGCTACTTGGACTCAGGGCCACTTATATGCTAAAACCTGCTGGAACTGGTTTGGAAAACTGTTTTTCAAGTAAAGCTGCTGTTTCAACTTCATCTCAAGGTCTAGACTCAAGTTATTCGTCAATCCCTCAATTATTCCTGCTATTTATTGCATTGGAGTCAAAGCCTGGAGTCTAGCCATATCCAGGTAGGAGCACCGTGACACACAATAAGACTCATATAGGGCTGCAACATACCACTCGCCACTCCTACACCTGGGACAAGCGACCTAGAAGGCCCTAGGAGGAGGTGTCACCTTTGCAGATGTACCAACTAGCTAATGTTTGATCCACACCAGTCCTTGAACTCCATTTGGGGTTTCCGTCCCCAAACCCACTTAAAAAAATGCAGGACTTTTCTCTACGATTTTTTTACACATTTTTCGGCATTATAGTCTATGGGGTTTGCGGGTTTCCGCGGGTAACCGCTTTTTAAGCGGGTGAGCTTTCCTCTTTTCGGGTCCCCAAGAGAACAGAAAGCCGAACACTATTGTGAACCTAGCGTAAGACCCCTTAACTGGTTCTGGACCAGCCACTGACTATATACATCCAGACAGTCTAATGTGAACCCTCCAAGGATGTACCGTATGTCCTTGCAGAGTTAAGCAGCTGCATAAAATCGTACAGCTGCGCAATTTTTCACTCACTGCTACCATTTTTTTTTAACATCATAGTGTCACAGCACATGGATAGATGATAGGGGTCCACCACTGCTATTATCAGCGAATTATGTTTCCAAAATGGGTTTTTAATTCTGAAAAATTAGTTGAGCATAAAAAAGCTGTAGAATTTAGGTATCCCTGTGATCAACCCATTGAATAAAGATAACATGTTGCTTTTGCTGTATGGTGAATGGCAAAAATGTTATAAAGCACTGCCAGAATAAATTTTTTATATCCTCAAGAAAGAGTTAAAAAAATGTAGTCAATAAGTTCTAGGCACTTCAAAATGATGTCATTGAAAGATATATCTCATCCAACAAAAAGCAAGCCCTCATATGGCTACATTTACCCAGGATTTATCCAGGGGAATAGTCGTCATTTTTACCCCCTGAGTGTTGCTTTAATTTATTTTCCAGACTTAAATGAAAATGAGTGAAAGTGGAAATTGCAATTTTTCCAGAAATTATTTAACTGGGCAATATGTTGTGCCCAGCTTGTGCCAACAGAGTCTTTGCAAACACAGTCTGGGAACAACATATTTGGCACTGAAATAGCATAATCCAGACATTTTCATACATTCATTCCTGGAAAAAAATACTGCATCACTCGAGGTGTAAAAAAAGTTGCTATACCCCTTAATAAATTCCTTTAGGGGTATAGTTTCCAAAATAGTGTCAATTCTTGGGATATTACACTTCACTGGCACCTCTGGGGTTCTGCAAAAGCAACATGGCATCCAATAAAAAAATCTGCGCCGAAAAAAAAAACAAAAAGTGCAGTCATCCTTCCATTCTGAGCCCTGCTGTGTACCCAAACAGAAGATTACAGACACCTATATGACATTAAGGAACACAGAATGACCTGCTTAAAAGTTTGAGGAGTGTGTGCCACTGTTGAACCAACTGGGCACAAGATACTGGGCACTGAGATGGTGTATTTATTTGAAAATTTCAATTGTCACTTTGCACAATCTGCTGCGCATTAAGTTTTGGGTAGTGCCAGTAGGTTCAAAATGCTCAATATACCCCTTCATGAATTCATTTAAGGGTGTAATTTCTAAAATGGGCTCATTTTTTCTTTCATTACATCTCAGACCATTTTGCCCACCAATGCAGTGTAAATAACCAAAACAGGCCTCAAATGTGCATGGTGCTCTATCATTTCTGAGCCCTGTCCTTTTCCAGGCCAAAGATTAGGGCCGCATGTAGGGTGTTATAGTATACAAAATGGGGTCACGGGTACTTTCCAATACACTGGCAGCTTTGGGACTCTATAAATGTGTCATGGTACCTGAAAACAATTTCAGTAAAATTTGCCCCCCTAAAGCATAATGGAACTTAATGGCCCTTCTGTACCCTGCCATATTCTCAAACAGCAGTTTTCATCCACATGTGAGGATTTCATGTACATTTCTGTACTCGGCACAAATTGCATAACCTATTGTGGTCTGCGTTTTCTCCTTCAAATCCTTGTAAACCAGAAATATTTGGAACTGAAGTGATGTTTTATTGGAATTAATTTTTTCATGTTTATGTCTCAATGTTAATAAATTCTATGAATCACCTGTGGGGTGTGTAGTGGCAATCCCAGTGTCAGACACTAGGAGGCAGTCAAGGTCTCGTGTAGCCAGTCCACGGAGGAATAACAGAGTCCACCCAAAAATTGTGGTAGCCAGCAAAATTCCCACTTGTGGGTAGGTCAAGCCCTTTATTTATAAGCTTGTAATCGGGTGAAGCTTCGCAATACCAAAGTACCATTTCATTGGTTAACACACTTCCACATTCTTATTCTAATTGGTTACTTTTCAATACACATTTTACATAACTTGTAATGGCTCGTTCATCATGAGCTCTGCTTATCTCACTCTAACAGAAAGCTTCTAACTTCATAATGGCAAGAGTCCATACCACCTCGCAGTGGTTTATGCAATGTCATGATCCTCTTCAGTTGCTATCTTCACACTAGTTATTGTGCACAATATTAATTCTTACTTATTAATTCTGCAACTCAGTCCATAATTAAAGGGATTTCCTCCACAGTGTCATAATATTCACTTTATCCCTTGCTAAATTCCTTTAGGAGGAAAAGTCTGTGGACTTTCTGTGAAAAGCACTGCGGAAAGACAGCAATGCGTTTCAGACGTGATTTTTCCCACAGTGCTTTTTGGCTCAGGCCTGCTACATGGGGCCTTAGCCTGAGGATCAAACCAGTAACCATATTGTGGGTATAGAGAGAGTGTAATACCAATTCAAGATCAAAAACCAGTAGAGGACCAAAATTATAACAAAGGAATACCATAACAGCAAGTCACCCGGGTGACTAAGAAAAAAGACAAAATAATTAAACCAGGAAATTGGGGAAAGGTAATGGAAATGAGTTCAGATACATGGAAGCTGAAACTAGTATATCACCATTGCTATATAATGGTTAGATTTTTTTGCTTCCTCTGGATAACCTCTGACCTCAACCAGGAGAATATTAATTTTCCACCAAGCAGAATGTTATACTAATATTACTTCATATATCTTAAATTACCTTCATCAGAGTTTCGCTTGGTCTTTTGAGATTTATCATGTGCATGTTTCCAATCACCGGCAATTTCCAGGGTCCAGGAGGAAAATTTCCTACAGGGACATCAGAGGTCCATAACTTAAAGAGGTTGTCCAGGCTAAATAATATTTTCTAATTAGTCTGGGGTAGGTGAAGAAACAAACAAAAAGTAGTAGTAGTATAATGTTGTATCGTGTTAGCCATAGAAAGTAGTGGAAGAGTGAAGAAATCAGGCAATACCTTTTAGAGGCTGAGTATATTTGATAAGTAAGCTTTTGTAATACTAGAAACTGAAAACTCATACTATTTATACACACTCAAGACATGGATCTTCAAAAGGATATTGGAAAAACAAAATGCAATATAAGTAGAGAAGTTATTTACAACAGGTCAGGAAATAAACAGTCTAAAATTTGTGGTGCATGACAGAGGGATCTGTTATCTATCTGTAATCAGGTGGTGATTTGTGACCCTCACAGGTCATACATAGTGTGACATGAAGCTGGCATGAATATTAAGTCCAAATTGCAGAGTTTGAAATTTTTGCATTAACTTGTACTCCCATTCTTTCCTCTCATTCTGCGTCTTAAAATGTCCCATTAAAACCACAACCCGCAAATCTTCAGTAGAGTGGTCTTCTCCGGAGAAATGTGCGGCCACTGGGATATCTGTTCTGCTATTATTAATGTTGAATCTGTGTGAGTTCATGCGCTGATTCCCCCACATAGAAGCCTGTGGTGGGACATTGCACACACATTATGAGGTACACCACTTTGGAAGACCTGCATGAGCAGTGCATGGCTGTTCCTAATATCAGCTGTACAGTGTCCTCTAGATCATAGCAGATCTCAGAGGGTTAACACAGGGTGAGTTTATGATTTCACAAGTCAGGCTAATCATTCTCTACATGTTAAACTTTTCTGCTTTTTACACTGTAAAATTAAACTGAAGATCGGAGTCATCTTATAACTTTATTTTTCTCCTTAGAGCTCTTTCATTTTCAACATTTTTGTAATAGTTTTTAATTTTTTAAGTTGAACATTTTTAATAGAAAATGTTTAACAGGAAAACAAGGAAACATAGTATCAAAGGCTAGAACATGAACGTAGAAGACATAGTCATCCATGATATCTGGTGGAAGTATATACGGTGTCTAAGCATATAAGTCCTATATTGTAGAGATAGCCAAGTAACAACGTCTGCAGAAGTTTGTGTTCATATATCAAAAAATAAGTCTCTTGGAGAAAGAGAAAGGTCTGGAACATAAAACTTAGCTGAATGAAAAAATAGAAGAGAAAAAAAACTTGGAGTGAAGGTAGAAGGGATAGATGTGGATGAGGGAAAGGAGGGGTAGGGGAGGAGGCAGGCAAAAAATGCCAATATTGAATCCGCTTATGTATATCGTGGATACTGGTACCAGCCTGCGGGGAAATATATTGCCAAGGACAGTAGTTTCCCAGCCAGCTGGCAATGTTACTTACAAGACATCAGTACACCAAATAATTGTGTCAAAATTTGCCACAATGTTATACAGCCAAGAAGTGAAAGTGTCTACAGAGACAGCATAGGGAAAACGTGGGGACTTGGCCTAAAATAGTTTTCCCTCTCTGTTACGGTTTTATATAATATCACGATGTGGTGGTTGTGGTTTTAACTTCTTTTTCTTTTTTTTTTTTTTTACATTCTGCTCCCCATAAGGTCATAATTGACCTTTGGGGGCCATCTTAATACATTATAAGGCTTAATACATTTCCCGCAGCGCTTTAGACAGAAAGTTCACAGAGGTTTCCTCTGCAGACTTTCTGTTTCAATTATACCTATGGGGAAACCGCTGGCGTTTCCGTAGGTATAATTGACATGCTACTATTTCCAAAACCCCACTGGTATTGGAAATCACCACATGTCCGCAGCACGGTTTTTACCGCAAAGTGCGCATGGGATTCGCTAGAATCCCATCCACTTTGCTCTGAGTATAAAACGCTGCAATTTTTTTCTGGGTCCTGAGCTGGGTCCTCTAGGATCCAGCAGCTCTAACAGTCTCTGATCCCTGGCAGATGATGTCACTGTTGAGTCAGAGGGGAGCTGCATCATGGCAGCTCTCATAGCTGTGTATACAGTGCTCATTGAGTGCTGTTTACACAGCGATCGGGAAGGCAGGGGTGGTAATAAACTGTCCCTGCCTTCTCTACAGGAGCTCCTGCTGTAGTTGCAGCCGGCTCCCCAGTTCTGCAACTGCTTAACACTGCAAAGACGAATGGGTATGACCTTGCAGAGTTAATAGTGGACTGCCCGGAAGTATATAGCCTATTGCTGGTCCAGGACTGCTTAAAGGAGACTTAACACCCAAACTAGACTGCATTCTTAAAGAGTTAAGCCACTTTCAACTTAGTTTGAATTCGGTTAAAGACTCCAGTTTCTCATTAAGACAATCTAAAAAAGTATTGAGATATGGTAGCTAAAGCTTGTACTGGCTGTACACACATAGGATATCACTCTGTGACACAATATCATTACACACTGCATTTTCATCTTTTAAAAGCTATATTTTTTTTATTTTCCCATTGATGGAACTAGTTGAGGGCTTGTTTTTTGTAAGACAAGATGATTTTTTTATTAGAATTATTCTGCGGTTTTTGATCACTTTTGCTTAATTTTTGGGGGGTCAGGAAACCAACAAGCTGTATTTCTGGGATTCCCACATAAAGGAAGATGGACATTTCTTACTTTACTTACTCCAGCAGCCAGCGTACATAAGATTTATTTGAGGCAGCACATGCATATAGCAGTGACACCATTCCTGTAAAACCTCAAGCAATGTGGTGAACATTACCCAGCAGGAGTCAAGCCACATGTAGCAAAGAATGAAAAAGAATCACAGCAACTTACCTATCATGCTAACCATGCTTTATTGAAAACCACATGCAAGCAGGAACAAGATAAAAACAGCAGTTAGCCAATGTCCATTTTGTAATAAATTATTCTTTCAAGGCTTCTGGGGTTTAGGCTAAACATTCCTAAATCACCTGTATAATGTATATCATTTAAAGGTAGTACAGCATCATAGTCCATGTATATTACAGTATATACCATATAAAAACATTTAGTACACAAATTGTATATACATGAGCCCATAATTAAAAGCAATGCAATATCTTGTGAATACAGAGAGATCATGTCTACAAATAAGACTAGAAATGAGTAAACTAGTTTAGTCCAAACAAGATTTGACCCAAATTTTCCAAAAGTGGACCAGATCTGAAACTTTTCTCAATTTTTCACCCATGAATCATTATCGTGTTCTCGGATCTCATGAGAACCCAGAGTATAATAAGTGGAGGCCAAGGGGAGGTGTGAAAACATATTAAACACTTGTACTGGGCTTGGCTCACCTCTCCTGGGCTCCCTTGGGGTCCTCTCCAGTAGTTTTCTGGCCTCTTTATATCTACTGGTTGACATCACAAGTCAACTGGGACCACTGAGGCCTTTGATCGGGTCTTAGTGGTCACATGGGGCACAACGATGTCATGACACTTGCAACATCTGACATGGTCAGCCCATGCGCTATATCTTAAGGAAGACAAAATCCAGGTACTTTCAATCCAACTACGATGACCAAGCGAAAGCTTCCTGTGAACCTGAATCATATTCAGTAATGATCCTCCTTAAACACAGAAATTACAGTTAAAAATGGCAAACTAGGGGCACCCAGCTGCTATGGCTATACATTGGCACCCTCCTCCCCTATCATGGCAAAGGTAAGCAATGTATGGAAGTGTTGGGAACCCCTTAGATGCCATGGTCTCTACTGACTGTGGTATCCAATTGGTTAAACACCCACAATCAGAGTTATTTCAGATCACAAGTGGTACAGCAGGGTGTCATCTGTATGTTGCCAATGCCGATGGTTGCGGCTCAACTTATATCTATAACCTAAATGTATAGCCTGGTATGGAAACATCTCAGGCATGGTGCAGGAATGAGTTAAATAAACTATTCTATTTATATTTGCATTTAAGTAACTTTTTTGGTGATTTTTCTTAAAGCTGTTTTGACTTTATTATTCCTAAGTGTGTAAATTATAGGGTTAAACAAAAGTGTAAGACATTATAAAACACTGTATAGATTTTAACAGTGCTTGCATCAGAGCGAGACCTTGGTTTTAAATAAGAAAACACTGGTAACCCATAAAATATTGTCACAACCATTACGGCTACCAGAACAATAAGAAGTTCCCTGAAATTATCATTAGATAAATAATGAGAAAAAGAACAAAAAGGATGATTTGTATCTGGTGGTTATCGGTAAGACCAAGTAGAATAAATTCTGTGACCGCTGAGCCATTATTCACAGCCATCCTACAAATATAATGAATATATAATAAGTATAAACACTTTTATGGTTCTAGTATTTTAACTTTGGTCTAATAAAGGTCTAGTACATTGTTACAGAAAAGATAAGAAAAATTTGTATTTCTACCCGAAATGCAGAATTGGCATATTTTTCTGGATGAGAAGTCACGGCAATAGTCATTTATTTACAGTACTTGCAGAGTTTGGGCCAAAAACAAGAACAAAAGCTGAAAAAATTATAAGAGAAAATTGTTGCAAAAATTTATAAATATATCCAAGATCATATTACCCCATTATAGATCCCTCTGTAATTGCCAGCGTACTACCTTTCACAGTAGACCTAGTCACCTGGTTACATTTGCACGGGCTCCTGTTTTTTTTAAGGATTTATGTGCTCACCTGCTAGCTTTCTGTCTGTGTATATAAATGTCTCGTTCTCTTG
Source organism: Leptodactylus fallax (assembly GCA_947044405.1). Lineage (NCBI taxonomy): Eukaryota > Metazoa > Chordata > Amphibia > Anura > Leptodactylidae > Leptodactylus > Leptodactylus fallax. The sequence continues at coordinate 1,365,661 of CAMRHE010000319.1, forward strand.
CCATTCCCAGCCTGAGCAATGCTCTAGTTCTACCTGTGTTTATGTTTGGATGCACGTCCTAGCTTCTGTCTGTGTACTTGCAAGTCCTCCTGTCTGAACTATGCTCTAGTTTGTGTCTGAATTCATATGTGTCATGACCTCCAGTCTGGAAACATGCCCTTCTGTCTGTATATCTAAGCAATGTTCTAGTTTTTGTTTGTGTTTCTGTGTGTGTGGACATGCAACCTTCTGTTCATATACCTGTGTGTCTTGACCTCCTGTTTGGATGCATATCCTTCTGTCTGAGGCTGAGCAGTGCCCTATTGTCTGCATGTGTTCCTATATATATACTGTGTGTGTGTGTATATATATATATATATATATATATATATATATATATATATATACACAGTGGGGAAAAAAAGTATTTAGTCAGCCACTAATTGGGCACGTTCTCCCACTTAAAAAGATGAGGCCGGCCTGTAATTGTCATCATAGGTAGACCTCAACTATGAGAGACAAAATGAGAAAACAAATCCAGAAAATCACATTGTCTGATTTTTTAAGAATTTATTTGCAAATTATGGTGGAAAATAAGTATTTGGTCACCTACAAACAAGCAAGATTTCTGGCTCTCACAGACCTGTAACTTCTTCTTTAAGAGGCTCCTCTGTCCTCCACTCATTACCTGTAGCAATGGCTCCTGTTTGACATTATCAGTATAAAAGACACCTGTCCACAACCTCAAACAGTCACACTCCAAACTCCACTATGGTGAAGACCAAAGAGCTGTGGAAGGACACCAGAAACAAAATTGTAGACCTGCACCAGGCTGGGAAGACTGAATCTGCAATAGGCAAGCAGCTTGGTGTGAAGAAATCAACTGTGGGAGCAATAATTAGAAAATGGAAGACATACAAGACCACTGATAATCTTCCTCGATCAGGGGCTCCACGCAAGATCTCACCCCATGGGGTCAAAATGATCACAAGAACGGTGATCAAAAATCCCAGAACCACACGGGGGGACCTAGTGAATGACCTGCAGAAAGCTGGGACTAACGTAACAAAGGTTACCGTCAGTAACACACTACGCCGCCAGGGACTCAGATCCTGCAGTGCCAGACGTGTCCCCCTGCTTAAGCCAGTACATATCCGGGCCCGTCTGAAGTTTGCTAGAGAGCATTTGGATGTTCCAGAAGAGTATTGGGAGAATGTCATATGGTCAGATGAACCCAAAGTAGAACTGTTTGGTAGAAACACAACTCGTCGTGTTTGGAGGAGAGTGAATGCTGAGTTGCATCCAAAGAATCTAATTCTATGGTATACTGCACTATGGTGCCTGACCTGCTTGGTCAGATGTCACCTACACCAGGACCACTCCAAGAAGCAGTAACCTGGTGGTCACCCTCTAACAAAGTCAAGATTCCTGTATGGGGTTTGAAGGGTAAATACTAGGGGGCCACTTATACAACATTCTTAGGAGTGAACCAATAAAGACTGGTTTGGTGACACAGTGGATACACAACCTGCTGACAGTTACAACCTCATGAGATGGCATCTCAAATATGAGATCCAGTTTGGGGTGTCGTATTCTTAACCCCTTAGCAACATGTGACGTACTATTATGTCATGGGCGCCTGGTGCTTCGTGCAAATGGACATAATAGTACGTGACCAGCCGATGCTGCCTGCACTATTTGAGCGGATGGCATCGGGACCAGGTGTTAGCTGCGCTCTGATTGGGGCTTTTAACCATCCAAGGGGCTCTGCCATGTGAATGACCCCCTTGGCATCCCCCCGCGGCGAGATCGAGGGGTACCGATACCTATTATCTGCATTCCGGGGTCTGGCCAGTGGCCCCAGGCTGCCTGGAGCCCCAGTTACCTGGTTGATCCTGCTGGGACCTCAGGAAGTCAGCCTATGCACCTGCATAGGCTGACTTCCTGTATAGACTGCAAGACATGTGTATGCTCATGTCTTGTAGTCTATAGTACTGAATCAGTGATCAGAGCATCGCTGGTTCAGGTGTCCTAAAGGGACATATAAAAAAGTAAAAAAAAAGCAAGTGTGTGAAAAAAATTAATACAGTAAAGTTATAAAGCCCCAAAAATTCCCTTTTCCTATATAAAATGAATTATATATTAAAAAAACCTAAAAATTAATAAAAACAATACATATTTGGTATCAACCTGTACAATAAAACTGAAACAATATTTAACCTGCACGGTGAACATCAGAGAAAAAAAATGGAAAAAAAAAACACCGGAAATGATTTTTGCCCATTTTGTCTTAGAAAAAATGCTATAAAAAGTGATCAAAAAGTCATAGGTACCCCAAAACAGTACCAATGAAAATCACTGGACATCCCACAAAAAATAAGCCCTCAACCAACCCTAGCATCCGAAAAATAAAAATGTAACGCGTCTTAGAAGATGGCAAAGCAAAAATAATTGGTTTCTTTCCCCAAATGGATTTTTGTACTGCAGAATTAGTAACGCATAAAATAACAATATAAATGAGGTATCACTGTAATTGTACCAACCCGCAGAATAAAGGTAACATGTTACTTATGCTTTACGCTGCGTGGAAAAAAATGAAAAGGTAAAAAGCTATGCCAGAATTGTTGTTTTTTTTTTTAATCCACCAAGAAAGAGTTAATAAAATTTAGTCAATAAGTTATAGGCACCCAAAAATGGTGTCGTTACAAAATACATCTCACCCCACAAAAAACAAGCCTGCACATGGCTACATCACAATAAAAATAAAGAAAATATAGCTTGTACAATGTGAAGACAAAAACCCCAAAAATCGCCAAATCATTAGAACACAACTGGCTGCGGCAGGATGGGAATGTATAAGCTGTGCGAGCATATCTTAGGGTACACCCCAGATTTAGAGCTTACAAGGGAAAATAAAACAGAAGTGACCCCCAGAGAGAACCCCTACCCCAATCATAGGAGCTACTGGGGAAATAGTAGGGAATTTGGTGTTCCCAATGTACTCTGCACAGCTTACGTAACCACCTTTCACCATCCGCTGTGCATTCACGTCTGGGATACTAAAGCTCACTGCGCTCCTTTATACATTCTTTGAGGGGTGCAGTTTTCAAAATGGGGTCATTCCTTAGGGGATTCAACTTTATTGGCACCATAGAGGCTCTGCAAACATGACATGATGTCCAGATACCAAACATCTAAATCTGTATGACACATGTATGACACTGGTGTACCCAGGATAATGTACTTAATATCATATGTGGGTATAAACTGGTGTTTAGGCACAACCAGGCACAGAAGGGAAGGAGCGCTATTAGGTTTTTGGACCACAGATTTAGACAGTTTGGTTTTTGGACACCATGACACTTTTGTAGAGCTCCTGAAATGCCAGTAAAGTGGAATCTCCTGACAAGTGACCCCATTTTGGAAACTACACCCCTGAAGGAATTCATCCTGGGTACAGTGAGTATTTTTTAACCCCCAAGTGTTGCATTAATTTATTTTCCAGAAATTAATACGCAGATGATGATGATAGGAGAAAATGACAATTTTTCCAGGAATACGTCATTTCAGTGTGTAATATGTCGTGCCCGACTTGTATCAGAGATGAACGCTCCAAATGCTGTTGTGCCCAGGCTCCCCACTTAACAGTTTTTGGAGTGTGTGTCTCTGCTGACATAAGCCTGACACAACATAACGGGCACTGAAATGGCGTATCTCTGGAAAAATTGCAATTTTCACTTTTCATTATCAGCTGCACATTCATTTCTGGAAATTAAATTAATGCAAAGCTCAAGGGTTAAAAATGCTCTCTACCCCACTTAATGAATCTCCTGAGGGGTCTAGTTTCCAAAATAGGGTGACGTGTCTGTGAATTCCACTTTACTGGAAATTCAGGGGCTCTGCAAAAGAGGCATGACGTCCAAAAAGCAAACTGTACTCCAAAAACCAAAATAGCGCTCCTTACTCTCTGTTCCGGCTGTGCCCAAACAGCAGTTTATACCCACATATATAACTTTTTTAAACCCAGGTGTGATGATTCTGCTTAAGTGTGGCTATAACTCAGATGTATTTTGATCTCTGGGTATAGTGTCTCCCTTCTTGCTTGCACTCATTCATACTGTGCGCAGCTATAAGCCTAGGTGCATATTGGCAGTAGCGGCCAGGCTGGAACAATAGGGCTCCATTGTATTCCTATACAGCCCTGGCTGATCAAACAATAGTGCATTGTTCAAGCCTGGGCTATTGATCAGATATGACTGATAACAGTGTATCAATTCACTTTGTCTCAGCTCTATACAAAAGATCTGGATTTGATTGAATTAACTCATCAGACGTACTGTCGCCGGTGACCTCATTCTGGGAGGTGGCCTAAAGGGTATAAAAGATGAGGTAAGAGGTCTGTGGGAGGAGATTACACTATAGAGATGATGCTATAGAGTTGATGCTATGGAGATCATGCTGGGGAGTTGACACAGACAGACCATGAGGAGAGGCTGCTGTGATGAGATTCTGTTGAGACTACTGGACTAATGCTGAGAGACTGTGAAGAGCATGCAGGCTGGAATACTGTGATGCCACATGCTAGGAGTTAATGCCACATGCCAAGAAGCCTCCACTGGTGACTCACACATGCCATGTGTGAGTATTGGACTATAGAACCACATCAAGGACATGTGTGGTAAAGTAATCATTTCACCTTTAATCCCTTTTATTTTATTTGTACTGTATCTTGCAACTAGTAACTGTTAATGCTTGCATATATCTGCATATCTGTTCTGATCTGTATATGTTAGATTTTAATACCGACCCATTTAGGGGTTAATAAATATATAAAATTTAGAAGGCTTGTCTTGTATTTATCTGGTGAACCTGGCACTCACTGGCGGTGAGTGTGGTTTTTATATGAAAGATGACTCAGGGTGTGGCCACAGCGGTGTTGGCGCACTGAGGATCTTTCACACCAGGGTAGCCCACTTAATAGTTTTAGGAGTGCATGTCTCGATGACAGAAAGTGGGTACAACGTATTTGGCACTGAAATGGCATATTTCTTTAAAAAAAAGTCAATTTTCACTTTGTATATACATTTTTGGGAAACACTCTTAGGCTCAAAATGATAATACCCCTTTAGAAATTCCTTGAAGGGTGTAGTTTCTAATATGGGGTCAAGTTTGGGGGGTTTCCATTGTATTGGTACTTTAGGGGCTCTGCAAATGGGACATGGCACCTGAAAACTATTCCAGCAGTTTGCGACCACATTTGGGGCATTTCTGTGTTCAGAAGAAATTGTGAAACAAACTGTGGTGTGTTTTTTCTTCTTTAACCCCTTGTAAAAATTAACAATATTGGGCTAAATGGACAGTTTATTGGAAAAAAAGTAATTTTTAATTTTTACGTCCCAATGCCAATAGACTCTGTGAAACAGCTGTAGGGTGAAAATGCTCACAATACCCATTGATATGTTCTATGAGGGGAGTAGTTTCCAAAATGGGGTCACTTTTGGTGGATTCCATTGTATTGGTACTTTAGGGGCTTTGCAAATGCCACATGACACCTGAAAACTATTCCAGCAAAATCTGCCCTCCTAAAGCCAAATAGCGCTCTTTCCATTCCGAGCCCCACCATGTACCCATACAGCAGTTTACGACCACATATGGGGTATTGCCGCGTTCATGAGCAATTGTTTAACAAACTGTGTGGGGCTTTTTCTCCTTTAACCCCTTGTGAAAATGAAAACTTTGAGGATAAAGTGACATTTTAGTCATTTTTAATTTGCACATCCCAATGTTAGTAAAATCTGTGAAACAAATATTGAGTCAAAATGCTCAGTATACCCTTTGATAAATTCTGTCAGGGGTGTAGTTTCCAAAATGTGGTCATTTTTTGGGGGGGTTTCCATGGTATTAGTACTCTAGGAGCACTGCAAATGAGACATGGCACCTGAAAACTATTCTAGCAAAATCTATTTTTCAGACGCACAGTGCCGCTCCTTCCCTTCTGTGCGCTGCCGTGTGCCCAAACATCAGTTTACACCCACATGTGGGGTATTTCTGTGCTCTGGAGAAATTGCACAACAAACTGTGAGATGCATTTTCTCCTTTTAACCTTTTGTGAATGTGTTAATTTTAGGGCTAAATGAATGTATTAGTGCAAAAAAATGAAATGTCTAAATCGAATGTCCATATTGTTTTTATTCCTGTGAAATGTTGAAAGGGATAACAAACTTCCCAAATGCTGTTTCGAATTATTTGAGGGGTGCAGTTTTAAAAATGGGATTACTTATTGGCTTTTTTTAATATATAGGCCTTTATAATTCCCTTCAGAACTGAAGTGGTCCCTAAAAAATTAGTCTGAGAAATTTTCTTGTAAATCTGGAAAATCGCCGTTACACTTGTAAGCCTTCTAACATCCAATATAAATTAAAGGATGATTAAAAGATGATGCCGATATAAAGCAGAGATATGGTATATAATATTTATTAATATATTTGGGTGGCATGACTATCTGTCTGAAAAGCAGAGCATTTCACATTTTGAAAATTGTGATTTTTTTTTTTTTTCAAAATTTCCTATTTTTTTTTTATAAATAAATACAAAAATATTGATTAGTGTTTCCCACTAACATAAAGTACAATGTGTCAGGAAAAAACAATATCAAAATCACTTGTGTAAGTTAGAGCGTCTAAAAGTTCTTGCCATATAAAGTGACACATGTCAGTGTTGAAAAATGAGACCTGGTCCTTAACGCACTTTTGGGCTGTGTCCTTAACAGGTTAAAGAACATAGGAAAACTACTCAGGGTTCAAGAGTGGGCAACTGGAGATCTTACATTATAGTGAGAGGCTAGAAAACCACTTTTGATTAGAAGTGAAATTACCCTAACCAAAGCAAATCTAACATCCAAATCTGCTAAAATGGACCAGAAATAAATTTTGGGAATTTTTCTTATCTCTGTTTACTATAAACTGGGAACAAAATGATCATCCAGGAGGTTATTCTGGATGGAAATTGTCTTTTACAATCTTATCTAGTACAGTCATATGAAAAAGTTTGGGCACCCCTATTAATCTTAATCATTTTTAGTTCTAAATATTTGGGTGTTTGCAACAGCCATATCAATTTGATATATCTAATAACTGATGGACACAGTAATATTTCAGGATTGAAATGAGGTTTATAGTACTAACAGAAAATGTGCAATATGTGCGGTGACCAGATGGAAGATAACGCTGCAGTTGGGATTGCGGGGTGCAAACAGCGCAGACTTGTCACGGTCTCTGGGCACGAGGGCGCAGCGCTGGTGCTGTCCCACGTTACCACCACTGATACCGGTGATGAGGGGGCTGCACAAATGTTGGTGGTGATTGTTCCCCCGGGGCGCTTCCCCTATACTGTGCCGACTGGTGGTGTTTGGGGCGCCCTGATGTTGTCGGTGCAGAGTCAGACACAGAAACGGTTGTAAAGTTGAACTTTTACTTCCATGGGTGTGGAGGCACAAATGCTTAAACAGTTTCTTCAATACAAAACAACGGGGTACGCCTGGTGACACAGCAAAGTCCTGGGGTGCAGGGTAGACTTGATGAAAGGTGTTCCTAGCCCCTTATACTTCAGTGTTACAGCCCTAAGGTGCGTCTGGGCTCCTATTTGGCTCATAGGAGGATGCCCACCATGATACTAGCACATAATATTCCCCACTCACTTTATGTGGTCCTGATAGCTCAGAGTTTCGGGGGGCAAAAGTCGGGGGGGGGAGATATTCCACAGCTCGGCCCTCCCCCCCGGTTCCCTTTTTTTTTTTTGTGTAGGGAACTGCCATTTCTACTAGTATATAATGTATCTGGCTTCTTTGCCCCTGCAGTTTGGCTTCAGAGACCCCAGGCATTTAGTGCAAGTTTTGTTTTGTAAATACAGTGAGTCAGACACATGTGAGGCAGAGCTGCTGGGGGGAGAGATGTGAGCAGAGCTGCTGGGACAGACATGTTATGTCTGGGGGAGTCTAAGAGCCACTTGTTCCTCTTTACTTCACAGTATATAGTTAGGTATGTGTTACCCCCTATATACTCACAGGACCTAGCTAGTAACCGTAGTTAGGGATCCATATATATATATAGTTCAGGGCAGTGATAGGTTAGGCTTCCGAAGGCCAACTAGCTAGTTAGAGGCCCGGTGGCACTAGTAGTTTAGCTGGCAGGTTAAGGACTCAGTGTTAGGGTAGTCAGGCCTGCATCTACTGCCGTCACCGTCGCCCTGTTTGCTGCCTGTGAAGAATCTCACCATCATCATCATCTCCTGATCGGCTGTCTGTCATCTCCTGGAAGAATCCGAGGATCCACAGTCATCCACAGGGGCCCCTGCATCTCTTCTGTTGCCTGGAGGTATTGTGCACTGGACTCTTGCTATATATCTATATATATACCCGGGTATATAACCTAAGACGGTTGAGGACTTGCTGGTTGTTGTAGTACTGCTGTGTTCTGAGTATATTGTATGTATGTATTATTACCCTGTTGATTCTTATAAAGCTACTGTTATAACCTTATGTGGTATCTGTATGTATTCTTCAGACTGTGAGATTAGTACAGTAATCCTTGTTAAGGCTACTAACTGTACTTCATGGGTAAGTCCCAGGAAGAGATCCTCCCTGTAATACAGAGGCTCTATCCTGGGTGGAGGCACTGATATATTTCATATATGTTCCCACTCTTCCCTTCAGCGAAGGCTTCAGGTCCCATTATACACACAGGTCAGCGCCAGAGTCTGTTGCGGGAGGGATAATACTCATACCCCCCCCCCCAAATAGGGCTACATTTGGAGGCACTGCTGAGATTTAGAAGTGGGAATAGTCATTGATATGGAGAAGCGATATAGCTCAGAGGTGAACCTCCCACTAGCTACTACATGGGATTACCGACCTCCTGTTCCTCCCCTGGTTCAGGTAAAGGAAGAACCCCGCTCAGCCAGTTACCCCCCCCAGTATGGCCGTCGCTAGCAGTTCCTCTAGTGACAGTGCTATTAGCACTTTAGCCAGGCTGACTGAAATGTTAGCTCAGGGCCTGCAGGCCACTCACTACAAGAAACTAAAAGTATTCTCTGGTAATGTCCCAGTACCACAAGGGGAGGAAAACTTTGAGATATGGAAAGAACATACTCTCCAATGCCTGAAGGAATGGTCTTGCTCTGAAGAAGGCAAGCGGCAGCGTATCAGTGAAAGTTTGCGGTCTCCTGCTGCAGAATTGATCCGCTTGTACAGAGACTCTCATGAAGGAGTGAGTGCATTGGACTATATACAAGTACTGTCTGATCACTTTGAGCCATACTATGACCTTGCCCAGATGGTTGCTGATTACCGAATGGTTCGTCAAAAAGAAGGGGAAAATGTCTCTACTTTTATTAACCGTTTACAGCTACTTCTTTCACGTCTGGTGTACCACGCAGCTATATCTACTTCAGAGGTAGACGCTATGAGAACCAGTCAGTTGGTGAGAGGGTTACAACCTCATCATCCTCTTGCTCAAGTACTCAAGGTCTTACTATCTGATAGAGTCCTTCCATTTCCTGACTTAATGAAGTTAGTGAAGAAACAAGAAGCTGACATTAGTTTTAGTACCCCTAAGAAAGCGAAAAGCATCTCTAAAGAAGATGTTGTTCCTAATTCAAACAAGAACAAACCAGCGGAGCGGTCAGAACTTAGACAGTCCGCCACTCCACCCACTGCCACTCAACGGAGGAAGGATGCTAGAACCTGTTATAAATGTGGTCAGACGGGCCATACTGCCAGACAGTGTACGGAGGACAGTGAGGGATTGAGACACAGTGCTGTCTTCTCTATTCAGAATCAAAGACACCGAAGGAAGGCGGGCCGAGTAAATACCAGAGGCGCTATCGCGGGCTCCAGGTCCGTTGTCAAAGTCACTGTCAATGGTCATGCCGCTCCTGCCCTGTTTGATACAGGATCTCAAGTGACCCTGATTTATCGCTCGTTCTACCAAAAGTATCTGAGGGATATACCTCTTCAGTCTACAGGACAAATGAAATTGTGGGGGCTTAATTCAGGATCATATCCTGTAGATGGCAGCCTACAAGTAGTTATAGCTGTCCCTGAATTAGAAGATCAGAGTGTCGCTCCCATGAAGATTACGGCTCTTGTCTGTCCTGATACAGGGGATTCTTGTGCAGCTCCTGTGATACTTGGCACTAATTGTCCCGCAGTGCATTATGCTTTTCAGAAGTTTCTTGGAAGAGATTGGAACCCTGCAGCTCAGCCGGTGAATATATCTTCTGATCTTAGAGAACTCTGTGATGCCCTGTCTACTGGCTATCGACATGGAATGGTATATCATATCGGTGAGAGAACCGTGGAAGTTCCTGCCGGCGGGGAGAGAATTCTGAGAGTAGCCTCCAGCATTGCTCCCGATTTGCTTGAAGGGGAGAGTTATGTCCTTATGGAAACCCCTGAAGAAATGATTAACCAGAATGGCTGGATGGTGATCCCAGAGAGAAAGGACTGGAGAAATAAAGTGGAGTTATCTACCTATGTGACAGTGAGGAACTGTTCACCGCATCCGATTGTAATTGGACCATACCAGAATGTGGCCCACTGCTACCCTGTGCTTGGAGTAAATCCATACGCTGAAGTGTGCAGGATTCAAATCCGAGATGCAATCCCTAATCTCAATCTTGACTTGAGTGATCCACATTTACCAGAGGCCTGGAATCAGCGACTGACACAGAAGTTGTCTGAATTATCGGAAGTGTTCTCCATGGATGATATGGATGTAGGTTGTGCTAAAAGTGCTCAACACACTTTCCGATTGACCGATTCTACTCCCTTCCGGGAGCGACCACGGAGAGTTGCTCCAAAGGATGTTGATGAGTTAAGACAGACTCTACAGCAAATGAAAGGTCAGGGGATCATTGTGGACAGTAAGAGCCCCTATGCCTCACCTATTGTGGTGGTAAGAAAAAAATCTGGAGCAATTCGCCTATGTGTGGATTACAGAACTCTGAACCGGAGAACCTTACCTGATCAGTATACACTGCCGAGAATTGAAGAAGCTCTGGAAGCTCTGAATGGAAACTGTTGGTTCACAGTGCTGGACCTAAGATCGGGATACTATCAAGTCCCAATGGCACCTGAGGATCAGGAAAAGACAGCCTTCATATGCCCCTTGGGTTTCTTTCAGTTCACTCGTATGCCGCAAGGTACAAAAGGTGCGCCAGCAACGTTCCAAAGGTTGATGGAAAGAGTGTTAGGTGATTTAGTGCCTCGGGAATGCCTTGTATATCTTGATGACATTATTGTGTTTGGAAAGACGCTGGAAGAACATGAAGAACGACTCATGAGAGTACTCCATCGCTTAAAAGAAGAGGGGCTGAAGTTGTCGGCTGACAAATGCAAATTTTGTAGATCTTCGGTCACTTATGTAGGTCATATTGTTTCTGCTGAAGGAGTTGCTACCGATCCTGGTAAGATTGAAGCTGTGGTGAATTGGCCCCGACCGCAAAATATTACGGAGTTGCAATCTTTCTTGGGGTTTTGTGGATTCTATCGACGATTTGTGGAAGGATATTCAAAAATTGCTCGAGCCCTCCTCGACCTGTTGAAGAGTGATGCAGGAGATCCGGGAAAGAAGAAAGGGTCTTCCAAAAGCCTTTTTGGCGATAGGTGGACTGCGGATTGTGAAGAAGCATTTAAGTTGTTGAAGAAGAAATTGACAGAAGCTCCCGTTCTGGCTTATGCTGATGCACATAAGCCATATGTGCTACATGTAGATGCCAGCTTTGAAGGATTAGGTGGCGTGCTGCACCAAGAATACCCGGCCGGGTTACGGCCCATAGCTTTCATAAGTCGAAGTCTTTCTCCCAGCGAGAAAAATTATCCAGTACATAAATTGGAGTTTTTGGCGCTCAAGTGGGCCATTGTTGATAAATTACATGACTATTTATACGGAGCCACGTTTGAAGTAAGAACAGACAACAATCCACTGACATACGTTTTGTCAACCGCTAAACTCGATGCTACAGGACATCGCTGGTTGGCAGCTTTATCCAACTACCAATTCACACTCAAGTATAAATCGGGGCCTAAGAACATTGGGGCAGATGCTCTATCAAGACGGCCTGGATTACCTAGTCCGGAAGTAGTGGATGAATGGGAAGAAGTGCCAAGTCCTGGAGTAGGAGCTTTGTGTGCCATGGCTGCTGTAGTTGAAGACCGAGTAGCCTTTTCTGAAACTCGGCTTATTGACTCTATTGGGGGAGGTCCCGAAGCTGTACCAGACATGTTTGCCTACCCTGCCGCTTTAGGATCCTTTGAGAGTTGTTCTATATCTTCAAAGCGAATGATCTGGAGTCAAAAGACTGATCCTTTAATTGGACCTCTTTATCAAGCAGTGAGTTCTCAAGACAGAGAAATGTTAAAGACATCCCTACCCTCTGAATGCAGTCAACTTCTACGAGATTGGGAGAAGTTTGAAATAGACAATGGCCTACTTTATCGTGTGGTGCTGTATCATGATCACCCTGGAAGGCGCCAACTAGTTATTCCAAGCTGCTTTCAGAAGATGATTTTCCGAAGTCTGCATGATTATCATGGTCATTTGGGACCTGAGAAGACTTATGGCCTAATACAAGACCGATTCTACTGGCCCAAAATGAGAGATACCGTGACTCGTCTGTGTAGGTGCTGTCGCAGATGTTTGCAGAGGAAGACTGTCCCGGTTCGAGCGGCCTTCATGGGACACTTGAAGAGTTCGGGCCCCATGGATCTTGTCTGCATAGACTTCCTTTGTATTGACAACGACTCCAGAGGATTTGGAAATGTATTGGTGGTGACTGATCACTTCACACGATATGCTCAAGCCTTTCCGACTAAGGATCAAAAAGCAGTCACTGTTGCAAGAGTGCTTTGGGAAAAGTATTTTATCCATTATGGCTTACCACACCGGTTGCATTCTGATCAAGGCCGGGATTTTGAGAGTAACCTGATCAAAGAGTTACTTCAGTTGTTGAACATCCGCAAAAGTCGGACGACGCCTTACCATCCAGAGGGAGATGCCCTTCCTGAAAGATTTAACAGGACTTTACTTGATATGCTTGGTACCTTACGAATTGAGGATAAGCGATCCTGGAGTAGAAAAGTGGAGGCTATGGTGCATGCCTATAATAGTACAAGGCACGAGAGCACAGGATATTCACCATACTTTCTGATGTTTGGAAGAGAGCCTAGGCTACCTATTGACATCTTGTTGGGAGTCTCTACCGATGGTATCAGTCATCGAGATCATTACCGATACGTGGCACGTTTGAAAGAAACGCTTAAGAGTGCTTATCAGCTGGCTGAGGAAAATGCGGCCAAAGTGAATGAAGGAAATAAAAGGAGATTTGATCTTCGAGTAAGATACCGAGAATTGAACCCTGGGGACCATGTTCTGCTACGGAATTTGGGAGCATCTGCAAAACATAAGCTGGCTGATCGATGGCGGAGTGAACTCTTTACAGTGGTAGATCGGTTGCCTGGAATACCAGTCTACAAGATAAAAGGACGGGACGGGAGGATCAGGACTTGGCATAGAAATCATTTGTTGCCTGTACCTCAGATTGATGGTATGGATATCTCCAATGATGGCTCGGCCTGCGATTCTCCACAGTCCTTAGCCGATATTCCACCTGACCTTCCTGAAACTCCTGAGAGTGATTGGACTGTGGCTCCTGAAGTTCCTAGATCACCAGTATCTTCTCCTTCAGGGAGACCTATGAACCCTCAAACTCCAGAATTCGTACCTAGATCTGTGTCTACAGATGAGCAGGGATCTAGCTCTCCTACGCCACCAGCACCATCCCCTCCCATGGCAGACAACCCTAGTTTAGGGCCTGGACATGCTAGTTTACCTCAGAGAGAGGTACGGAGAGGAGAGAGAATTAGACACCCTCCACCTATGCTGACATATGATAGTTTGGGGGACCCCAGATTTACTACTCAGCCTCATTTATACCATGCTTGGGTGGGTGCAGTGTCCACTTTGGTCAATATGTTACCAATTTTCGCTCCTGCTGGCATGTATACCTATTAACCTGTTGTGACTCTGTAAATGCAAAAGCAACCATATTGATATTGTCATTGGTAATGTTGACTGTATACTATGACTTTGTATGTCTTTGACGTGACGTAAAGATTTCACCAGAGGGAGAGTGTAGGGAACTGCCATTTCTACTAGTATATAATGTATCTGGCTTCTTTGCCCCTGCAGTTTGGCTTCAGAGACCCCAGGCATTTAGTGCAAGTTTTGTTTTGTAAATACAGTGAGTCAGACACATGTGAGGCAGAGCTGCTGGGGGGAGAGATGTGAGCAGAGCTGCTGGGACAGACATGTTATGTCTGGGGGAGTCTAAGAGCCACTTGTTCCTCTTTACTTCACAGTATATAGTTAGGTATGTGTTACCCCCTATATACTCACAGGACCTAGCTAGTAACCGTAGTTAGGGATCCATATATATATATAGTTCAGGGCAGTGATAGGTTAGGCTTCCGAAGGCCAACTAGCTAGTTAGAGGCCCGGTGGCACTAGTAGTTTAGCTGGCAGGTTAAGGACTCAGTGTTAGGGTAGTCAGGCCTGCATCTACTGCCGTCACCGTCGCCCTGTTTGCTGCCTGTGAAGAATCTCACCATCATCATCATCTCCTGATCGGCTGTCTGTCATCTCCTGGAAGAATCCGAGGATCCACAGTCATCCACAGGGGCCCCTGCATCTCTTCTGTTGCCTGGAGGTATTGTGCACTGGACTCTTGCTATATATCTATATATATACCCGGGTATATAACCTAAGACGGTTGAGGACTTGCTGGTTGTTGTAGTACTGCTGTGTTCTGAGTATATTGTATGTATGTATTATTACCCTGTTGATTCTTATAAAGCTACTGTTATAACCTTATGTGGTATCTGTATGTATTCTTCAGACTGTGAGATTAGTACAGTAATCCTTGTTAAGGCTACTAACTGTACTTCATGGGTAAGTCCCAGGAAGAGATCCTCCCTGTAATACAGAGGCTCTATCCTGGGTGGAGGCACTGATATATTTCATATATGTTCCCACTCTTCCCTTCAGCGAAGGCTTCAGGTCCCATTATACACACAGGTCAGCGCCAGAGTCTGTTGCGGGAGGGATAATACTCATACCCCCCCCCCAAATAGGGCTACAGTTGCTATGGAGCACGTGTTCCAGAATGTTCTCTCCACAGTCTCATGCTGACAAGATAATGAAGCTTGACTTCCTTCAGGGCGATGGCTAGGCAGACAGGGGACAGGATCTTCTGAATAGCTGGAGTATGTCAGCTCTCCAACCTTCCTGGGCCTGTCTAGGACTTGAGATTCCTGCACTAAACTCACTGCTTTCTTCACAGGACATCACACTTATCTCCTCACCTCCTCCTCCTAACACTCCACACTTCTAACTCCTCACACGCAGGACCTTCCTGCAGGGGTGTTACCATGGGGACCCAGTGATCAGCTGACTCCTCCCCTTTTCCCAGGCGATGTCCTCCCATTGGACATTTGGTTACTATTCAATCCTATGCGAGGTGTAATGCATGTGTGAGGCTCACTAGGTGGCGCTGTGTTGTGTGACACTCAGGACCCCCTGCTATGTCACACAGGCTATGAAGCAACAGGAAATAATACAATGCACAGAGATCACCCTCAGCCCAGCCATAGCCAGCTCGGGGATGCCACATACTCCCCCTCTTTCACTGAGCCGACCTCGGCGACGGGCTGGGGTGAAGGTGAGAAATGTAACATAACGTTAATAAATACGAATAAAGTGCAAATGTCACTAACAGTTTAGAAAAATATAATACTTAGAAACTTGAGGTAAGACCTCCCGGCATAGTCCTGGAATGTCCATGAGAAGTCTGAAGGGTAACAGAGAGATAATTAAACTCAGACTTATGGAACCTTTTGGCGGTACCATCAGACAGTCCATATAGAAACAACAGTAGTGCAAATGGGTCCAGAGGCTCTCTGGCACAAATTTTGTGAGTGTCCATTATCATGAGAGTCTCTCTGAGAAACAATAAACAGTCCTTTCTGTAAGGAAGAGTAGGCACTCTAGCACGAATGTCCATACCGCAATGGGGTAACAGAACTTCCTTGGCTCGGTGAGCCAGGCACTATGGCTTGGATTGTTGCAAATAAATGTAAATACTATATTACATGGCAAGATATTATATATATATACTGTATATACACACAGGAAAAACATTAATGTAATCAGAGCAGGAATAACATATATACAGAAGCAGAGACAGTTAACCTCTTTTACCCAAGGACAGCCATGGCATCACTATAGCGTGTTGGAGGTATGCCTTTTGTAGTACGCTCAGAACGCCTAAGTGGAACGAGATTTGAATCAGGAACAGAGTCACTGAAATCAATTAAATCATCTGTCGAAGGGTTCTCTTGCACTAGAGCAATTGGTGGATAGCAGCTAAATGGTAGTAGTTTAGGCGCCCACATAAGCTCAGTTAACGTTGGGGGTCTCTCTTTCGCTTCAGAAGGTGACAAGATCTCTGTACTCGTTGTCTCAGCTGGGGGCACCTCTGTGGGTAGTCCTTCTTTAAGGCACAGCTTCAGACGGTTTCGGTGTACTACTTGGGGCTGTCTCCCAGGTTTAGAGATCTCATACACGTCGGATTCAGGATATGGTATGGAGATGACACTGTATGGTTCTTTCTCCCAGAATGGATCCAATTTCCCATTCCGATGGTTATTCCTTAACCATACACGGTCGCCAACTTTCAGGGGCGCTGCATGGGCGTGACGGTTGTAATCCTCCTGTTGTCTCCTACGAACCTCATCCATGCGCGTTTCAACTATCTCTTTAGCTTCCTCCATACGTCGGCGGTGTTCAACAACCCAGTCTGTTATGGGTAGTGGATTGATGATGTCAGGGACCTTCACACCAAGGGTTAAGTCTGAAGGAAGTTGACCTTGTCTTCCAAACATTAGATAAAATGGTGCGTATCCCGTAGATGTTTGGGGTGTGTTGTTGTAAATATAGGCCAAGTCCTTGATACGCTCAGGCCACTCAACACCAGGTGTAACTGCGGCTGTTCTTAGCATGCCGATGATCACTTGATTTGCCTTCTCGCACATACCATTCCCTTGAGGGTGATACGCTGTGGTTCGCAACTTCTTGCAGTCTTGGAACTGACACAGCTCACGGAACAATTGGGATTCAAACGCCGATCCACCTTCGGTGAGGATATGCTCAGGACAACCGTAATGGCGGACAAACTCTGCGTAGAAGGTCTCAGCCGTAGTTCTTGCTGTAAGATCTCTGACAGGCACGATGACAAGGAACTTGGAGTAATGATCCACCATTGTCAGAGCGTAGCTGTAGCCAGAACGTGTGGGACCCAACTTCACATGGTCCAGAGCAACAATTTCACACGGCTTTTGAGTCTTAATTGGATGTAGAGGGGCCTTCTGATCTCTTCGACCTTCCTTGGTGATACTACAGGCGGGACACTCTCGGCACCAACTCTCAATGTCACTCCTCATCCCAACCCAATAGAAGCGATGACGGATGGTAGCTTCGGTCTTTTGTACCCCGAAGTGACCGGATCTGTCATGATACGCCTCAAGTATCATCTGTGCGTCTCTTCTTGGTACGAGTATCTGATGAAGCCTTTCACCTGTGACAGGATCAAGAGTGTTTCTAAGTAGAAGACCTCGTTGGACAAACAGGCGCTTCCTCTGTCGCCAAAGGCGTTTTAATTCCACGTCATGAAGACCTCTCTTTACACAGGTTGGTATTCTTCCTGTAAGCAGGAAATCTGACAATTCTCCTAAAACTCTGCTCTCTTCTTGGAACGTTTTCCACAGAGATGGCTCCTGGAGGGATTCGGCAGCTGTTTTCGCCAGAGATTCTCCTTCTACAGGGACACCAATAGCAACCTGTTGGGCAAACTTGTTGTAGAATGGTGGCATCTCCACCTCTTCCCAGATGTCTTCTCGGGGTGGTTCTTCTCCCACAGGCAACCTTGAGAGTGCATCAGCGTTAGCGTTGGACTTGCCACTGCGATACTTGACAGAGAACTTGTAATTCGCGAGTCTTGAGGCCCACCGTTGTTCAAGGGCTCCCAGTCGAGCAGTGTCCAGATGCGCCAACGGATTGTTATCTGTGTACACGGTAAAGGGTGTGGCAGCCAGGTAGTCTTTAAACTTCTCTGTCACGGCCCAGACAAGCGCCAGAAGTTCGAGTTTGAAAGAACTATAGTTCTGGTCGTTCTTCTCCGCGCCTCTTAGACTCCTGCTGGCGTAGGCGATGACTCGCTCTTTGTTGTTCTGAACCTGGGACAACACTGCACCCAAACCTTGGTGACTTGCATCTGTGTACAAGCGGAATGGCTGACTGTAGTCGGGATAGGCTAGAATTGGTGGTTGCGTCAGAAGTGCTTTAAGCGCTTGAAAGGCTTCCTCTTGACGCGCTGTCCAGTCTACCGGAAGCTTTCGGTTGTAGTTTTCTCTGGGACAACCGCGCAACAACTCGTTCAGAGGCTCGGCTACTTGGGCGAAGTGTGGTATGAAACGCCGGTAGTAACCTGCGAATCCAAGGAAGCTTCGGACTTCTTTGACGGTAGTTGGTCTTCGCCAGTTCTGGACTGCAGTGATCTTTTCAGGATCAGGTTGGACGCCTTGTGTGCTCACGACATGCCCAAGGTAGTGAACTTGGGGTTTCAACAGGTAGCACTTGGAGGGCTTCACCTTTAGGCCGTGCTGTATAAGTACCTTGAATACCTCGGACAGGTGACGAAGGTGTTCTTGGTATGTCCGGGAGAATACAATAACATCGTCCAGGTACAGTAGCACACTCTGGAAATTCTCATGGCCGAGGCACCTCTCCATAAGCCGTTGGAATGTGGCTGGGGCATTACATAGCCCAAATGGCATACTATTGAATTCAAAGAGTCCCATCGGGGTCGTAAACGCAGTCTTTTCACGATCTTCAGGCGCCATAGGGACTTGCCAGTATCCACTGGTTAAGTCCAGGGTCGAGAAACAGGTAGCTGATCCCAAAGCCGTTAGAGATTCCTCAATCCGTGGCAATGGGTATGCGTCTTTGTGCGTGACGTTGTTGAGTTTACGATAGTCCACACAAAATCGTAGGGTTCCGTCTTTCTTCTTGACAAGGACTAGCGGGGCTGCCCAGGGGCTGTTACTCTCCCGGATGACATCAGCATCTCGCATCTCTTGGATCAACTTTTTCACCGGTTGGTACATCGCTGGTGGTATTGGATGGTGACGCTCCTTGATTGGATGGTGGTTGCCAGTCAGAATGCGATGTTGTATGGTCGTGGTCTTACCAAAGTCCAATGGGTGTTTGCTGAATGCCTGTTGGTAACGCTTGGCCACATTGCGAACCCCATTGATGTGCTCTATAGGGGTATTGGCGTCTCCCACGTTCAATTCATCCCACCAGGACTTCGTGGCTCCATTCTGAATGTTCTCAGCAGCTTGGGTGGAATGCTGTGTGGCGGTAGAATCACCAGAGAGAATGTCTTCTGGTGCTAACCGGTATAGCAGGGCCACAGAGTGGAACTTGTGGAGGTTCACGGGAGCATCGCCCAAGTTGACTAAGCGGACAGGAACACGTCCATTGGAAACTGTGACAAGGCTGCGGGCAGCCATGACAAGTGGTTGGCCATCTACCTGTATGGGTTGTAGCAAGGCCTCGTAGTCCTGATTTTCTATGCCCGGACGGGCACGGCACCACACCATAGTTTCTGTTCCAGGCTGTAGGGTTACTGGACGGGTATCTTGGATCCGGACTCGACCAATTTCACCTTGTTTGTTGGCGAACTTGTGCTGGGCATTGAGTACATGAATGGCCCGCTGAATGGTCTGCTGGTCACTGGGAGAAGCTGTAAGGAGAGAGGCATGCAAGGCATCCAACACTTCTGCAAAGCAATGGCGTAAAACATTCATGCCTAATATTACAACTGCAAACCTATCATCCTCTACATCAGTGACAATTACACCCTGTCTAGGCAGTTTCAAGTCCCCAATCTGGATAGTGGATTCCCAATAACCCTGCTGTGGTATGGGCTGTCCATTGCTGGCACACAGATTTATCCATGTGTCAGGTGTTCTATTCAACACACCTAAATCCCAATGTTCAAGGAACACCTGCTTGCGCAGGGTTGTTACCTGAGATCCAGTGTCCACCAACGCTGTCAGAGGGACGCCGTTCACCCGGATTGTGATGTGTGGGCAGGCTGAGACGAAGCGTGACAATGGCACTGAAGATTCACCTGGGCCCTTCTTCTTTCCTCCCGAGGGGCGGCCCGCTGCCTCGGGGGTGGCCCGTTTAACTGAAAACACTGAGGCCTGGTGTGTCCATATCTATGGCAATAGGTACAGTATGGCCTCTCACTCTGCGGAGGTTTCACTGAAGACGAACGTCTGGGTGGCGACTCAGGTGAGATGTTGAGACTTCGCAAAGGATCACTGGACAATGAAGACGGCTGGGTCAGACGATCTAGACGGACGGTGATCTGTTCCATGGCACGGGTCAGATGATCCACTCGGGCCAGAAAGTCATCTCTGGAGTCTGCTGGTGTAGTCTGCGCAGTTTGGGCAGCAGGTGAGGTACCCAGAGGTAGTGGCAGGACAACTGGAGCAATGCTTGTTGAGGGTCCAGGTGAGGGAGCACAGATGACTGGGCTCGACTGGGGCTGCTCCTGTCTCAAGACCTGGATGGCAAGGGCCTTGAAGTCAGCAAACGTGATGCTGGGATGTTGTGCAGCAAGCATTCGCAACTGACTCTGGAGCAATGTGGTACCCGCCCCTTCTATGAAGCGGTCAAGCAAGATTTTATCAGAGTCCACATTCTCACGTGGATCCACTTGCACCACAGCTCTGAATGCCTCTTGGAGGGATAAAGCATAGTCCCGCAGGGTCTCACCAGGTAGTTGTCGTCTGGAAAAGAAGCGCATCTTTACCTCGGAGACAGATCGCACGTCAAAGTTCACCTGGAGTTTGTCCAGAATTTGCCCAGGGGTTCTTTTGTCAGAGGCAGGCCAGGATTTGACCTCCCTAGCTGCAGCACCCTCAAGCTGGCCCAGCAGGATCTGTATCTGCTGTTCTGTATTCAGAGGATAGAACTGGAAGAGAGACAGCATCTTCTCACGAAAGTCCCTGAGGGTATGCGCCTCCCCTTTGTAGCGCGGCAGCCATGGTGCGCCAGGGTAAAATGGCATGGAGAATGGTAGGCTGCTCGCCATGGGCACTGCTGGATCACTAGAAACAGATGGCACAATGTCACTTTGCTCAGTCATGTTGTTTGCAGGTATGACTGAAATTAGGTCGCCGTCTCTTTAAGAAACTCAACTGCTTGCTGGCAGGGAATGGAGACTACAACTTGCAATGCTGTAGCTATTAACAGGGTCACTGTGATGCAGGCTGACGGTGTGCTCCCCCTCTTTAATGGTGGCACTCCCCACGGACACGGAAAACACTCGCTGGGGCCGTGGGAGGACTGAAGACAAGGACAGGGAGGCACAGTACTCACTGACAGCAACTGCAGCGTGGACCAGAGATCAGCGGTGCACAGCACGGCCGGTGATGCGGCACCGGAGAGTCAGAAATGGCGCTGGCACGTTCGCCTTTCACTTTCTTGTATGGGTGCGCTGGAGCATTGCGCTCAGCATTCTGGGCTCTCCTAAGATGGCGGCAGATGGGTCTCCTGGCCTCATGGGCAGTGCCAAAAATCTCCCGCACTTTTGCAAGGTACAGTTAACCCTTTGTGGGCGTTCTTACACAGCGATGTGGCGCAGCAAACAAGTCCTGGGCGTTTTAACTCTTCCAGGGCTGTAACACACTGAGAGGACAGTCTTTAGGGCTTACTTCAGGGGTATAGGGCTCCCCCTCTTTGTGGCAAGCACTCTCAGGGAATAAACTTGATCTTAGCAAAGTCCACAATAAAGACCGATGCTCTGGAGACAATTTGGCGCACTTTTCGTGGCGACTTTCTCAAAATGGCACACACCCGTATCCTGTTTGTGACGCCAGTTTTTCTTGCGGTGACCAGATGGAAGGTAACGCTGCAGTTGGGATTGTGGGGTGCAAACAGCGCAGACTTGTCACGGTCTCTGGGCACGAGGGCGTAGCGCTGGTGCTGTCCCACGTTACCACCACTGATACCGGTGATGAGGGGGCTGCACAAATGTTGGTGGTGATTGTTCCCCCGGGGCGCTTCCCCTATACTGTGCCGACTGGTGGTGTTTGGGGCGCCCTGATGTTGTCGGTGCAGAGTCAGACACAGAAACGGTTGTAAAGTTGAACTTTTACTTCCATGGGTGTGGAGGCACAAATGCTTAAACAGTTTCTTCAATACAAAACAACGGGGTACGCCTGGTGACACAGCAAAGTCCTGGGGTGCAGGGTAGACTTGATGAAAGGTGTTCCTAGCCCCTTATACTTCAGTGTTACAGCCCTAAGGTGCGTCTGGGCTCCTATTTGGCTCATAGGAGGATGCCCACCATGATACTAGCACATAATATTCCCCACTCACGTTATGTGGTCCTGATAGCTCAGAGTTTCGGGGTGCAATAGTCAGGGTGGCAGGATATTCCACAGGTCTGGCCTTGGCCCCTGGATCCTGTGATACTTGCTATGGAGCACGTGTTCCAGAATGTTCTCTCCACAGTCTCATGCTGACAAGATAATGAAGCTTGACTTCTTTCAGGGCGATGGCTAGGCAGACAGGGGACAGGATCTTCTGAATAGCTGGAGTATGTCAGCTCTCCAACCTTCCTGGGCCTGTCTAGGACTTGAGATTCCTGCACTAAACTCACTGCTTTCTTCACAGGACATCACACTTATCTCCTCACCTCCTCCTCCTAACACTCCACACTTCTAACTCCTCACACGCAGGACCTTCCTGCAGGGGTGTTACCATGGGGACCCAGTGATCAGCTGACTCCTCCCCTTTTCCCAGGCGATGTCCTCCCATTGGACATTTGGTTACTATTCAATCCTATGCGAGGTGTAATGCATGTGCGAGGCTCACTAGGTGGCGCTGTGTTGTGTGACACTCAGGACCCCCTGCTATGTCACACAGGCTATGAAGCAACAGGAAATAATACAATGCACAGAGATCACCCTCAGCCCAGCCATAGCCAGCTCGGGGATGCCACATATGCATTAAACCAAAATTTGACCGGTGCAAAAGTATGGGCACCTCAACAGAAAAGTGACATTAATATTTATTAGATCCTCCTTTTGCAAAAATAACAGCCTCTAGTCGCTTCCTGTAGCTTTTAATCAGTTCCTGGATCCTGGATGAAGGTATTTTTGACCATTCCTCTTTACAAAACAATTCCAGTTCAGTTAAGTTTGATGGTCGCCGAGCATGGACAGCCCGCTTCAAATTATCCCACAGCTGTTCAATGATATTCAGGTCTGGGGACTGGGATGGCCATTCCAGAACATTGTAATTGTTCCTCTGCATGAATGCCTGAGTAGATTTGGAGCTGTGTTTTGGATCATTGTCTTGCTGAAATATCCATCCCCGGCGTAACTTCAAATTCGTCACTGATTCTTGTACATTATTCTCAAGAATCTGCTGATACTGAGTTGAATCCATGCGACCCTCAACTTTAACAAGATTTCCGGTGCCGGCATTGGCCACACAGCCCCAAAGCATGATGGAACCTCCACCAAATTTTACAGTGGGTAGCAAGTGTTTTTCTTGGAATGCTGTGTTTTTTGGACGCCATGCATAACGCCTTTTTGTATGACCAAACAACTCAATCTTTGTTTCATCAGTCCACAGGACCTTCTTCCAAAATGAAGCTGGCTTGTCCAAATGTGCTTTTGCATACCTCAGGCGACTCTGTTTGTGGCGTGCTTTCAGAAACGGCTTCTTTCGCATCACTCTCCCATACAGCTTCTCCTTGTGCAAAGTGTGCTGTATTGTTGACCGATGCACAGTGACACCATCTGCAGCAAGATGATGCTACAGCTCTTTGGAGGTGGTCTGTGGATTGTCCTTGACTGTTCTCACCATTCTTCTTCTCTGCCTTTCTGATATTTTTCTTGGCCTTCCACTTCTGGGCTTAACAAGAACTGTCTCTGTGGTCTTCCATTTCCTTACTATGTTCCTCACAGTGGAGACTGACAGGTTAAATCTCTGAGACAACTTTTTGTATCCTTCCCCTGAACAACTATGTTGAACAATCTTTGTTTTCAGATCATTTGAGAGTTGTTTTGAGGAGCCCATGATGCCACTCTTCAGAGGAGATTCAAATAGGAGAACAACTTGCAATTGGCCACCTTAAATACCTTTTCTCATGATTGGATACACCTGACTATGAAGTTCAAAGCTCAGTGAGGTTACAAAACCAATTTTGTGCTTCAGTAAGTCAGTAAAAAGTAGTTAGGAGTATTCAAATCAATAAAATAAGGGTACCCAAATTTTTGCACCGGTCAAATTTTGGTTTAATGCATATTGCACATTTTCTGTTAGTACAATAAACCTCATTTCAATCCTGAAATATTACTGTGTCCATCAGTTATTAGATATATCAAATTGAAATGGCTGTTGCAAACACCCAAATATTTAGAACTAAAAATGATTAAGATTAATAGGGGTGCCCAAACTTTTTCATATGACTGTATGTATGGATGAGGATTGGTTTTGTATCTGTTGACTTTACATTTGTTTTGCTCTGGGACTTGTAGTCCCTCACCCTTGTTAGACAGCTGTCAGTGATTATCCATAGTTGTAATGAGGAATCGTTGCAACAAACGTCCAGTGTAAAAGCATGAAATGATAAAACTCAACAGACCACATTGTAAGTCAATGGGATCTGTTGGGTAAAGGGGATGTCTGCCAATAGACAAAGCCAAAACTATGTTGTGGTTTGCATTTATAACAGAATCCCTGATGCAGATGTGAATGGAGACTTAGTTTATGTGTTTTTGGGTACAAAATTTGTTAAAAAGTGTATTGAGACTACAAATAATGTTGTATATGTATGATAATAGTATTGATGTATACATCCAGTTATTACAGTACTATAGGAGTAAGGCTAGGTTCACACTTTTCAGTTTATTGTTCAGAATGACTGATGCTGCACTCCATTTGCATCCACCAAAATTCACTGCAATGTTAAAAAGACTGAAAATTTCTTCGTCCACTGAGAAAGATCTCAATAAATTAGAATATCTTTGAAACGTTTATTTATTTCAGTAATTAAATTAAAAAAGTGACTTCCTATATTTTCTAGATTCTTTACACACAGACTGTTCTATTTCAAGTGTTTTATTTCTGTAAATGTTGATTATGGATTACAGGTAATGAAAACCCAAATCTAAGAAAATTAGAATATTGTAAAAAAAAGTTCAGTATTGTAAATTCAGTGTCACCTGCCAAGGTTCCCTAAGCCTTTAAATGGTCCCTCAGTCTGGTTCAGTAGGACACACAATCATGGAAGACGCGGATTATGGATTGTATTACCGAAATTAATGAACGAGATGCGCCTGTATATTGCAAATACACAAACACACAAAAAAAACACAAAACTTTTGTGATAAATTGTCATACAGTGATATACCACCTATCCTGCTGGGAGATGTGAATTGTAGCCTGTCAAGGTCTTTTTTAGTATGTTGTGATATGGTGTTGAAAATGTTTTATGAGAATTTAGAGATCATTTTAGTGTGGACACAATTTGTATTTGATGATTGTAATTGTAACTCAGTTGCAGCACTGTGGTACTAGTTTAGCACTCCATTGTCCATTCAGTCTCACACAGTGCCTTCATCGGCGGATTTCCTGCGCCACACGTGACCGCTGAGACCAATAAGTGGCATCAGTGGTTAGTAGAGAGGAGCCATTCACATCACTCACATACGTCACCTGTTCCTTTCCAGCAACCACTGAGGCCATTGATTCTTCTCAGTGGTCTTGTGCGGTGCAGGACTTCAGGCAACGAGGGCATGAGACTGCAACAGAGCATGGAGGAAATGTCAACATAACTTTTTAAAAAATATTTTTTATGTTGCACCTCCCCAGATCTCCTCCATGTCCAATTCCTGGACAACCCCTTTAAATTCAAAACCCTCTGGATTAATGACATAGTAAAATGTATTAAGAAGCTGAAATACATAGTAAAAATGTGCAACTTGGTACTGCAAAAAAAAAAAAAAAAAATTTTTAAAAGTCAGTTTTGAAGTGGCAAGTTTTTCTGTACACTGTCTATAGTTAGCCCTAAGCTAAGTTGTTTCAAATTTTCTTAAAAAGTGGAGTTTGTACCAAAGTAAATCAAAAAACTGCATTGACCAAGTAATATAACAAGTGAAAAAGAAAAATGCATTACACGTCTGACATACAGTGAATATCATACAATAACAGCACGTGCCAAATCCTTAGAGCAAAGATCTGTGCCTTAGGTAATGCAAGACCAGAACCTTTCAGGTGGTTACAGCCTTTCTATACATTTCCATCTTACATGTGTTGTTGTTGTATTTCCCATGACTTGATGTCTCGAGGGTTTTATTAGTTTACAGTAATTAGACGTAACATTTAGACAGATGATTCACCACCAATATAGGGAATACACTGCACATATGGCCTTGCTTTGCATTTTCCCTTTAATAACTTGTTTGGAGATTTGCTAAAATCTTAATTGATTCATTTTGTTGACTTTTTCGAATGACTTTGATGTGTATTTTCACTTTTATGTTTAAATATTTTTCTGCTTTTTGATATAAATATATAAAAACGTATGTACATTTTTGCTTTTTGCTAAAGTTTTATTTTTTCCTTGCCAAACAAAATTTACAAGAGCAAAATAAAACCCAGGAATAGAGGTGTCTGACTAAAAAATGTCTGGTAAAAGTCAGAGAGGCAAAGGACAGAGTAATATAGCAGATAGAAACAGCCATGCCACATCATCCACCAGCAAGAATATGGGTGGCAACTCATTGACTAGTAGGCCACAGTTGATCGGTACCTAAAGTAGAAAATTGCATAAAATTATGGAGGAAGCATGTAGTATATGACTCAGTATCTCAGTCACAGAAGGATGATGTTGAGAGTGACAATGTGTCTTTAATCCAGTGTTCAGAACTTCAGCACCTTCTTCCTCCCCTTCAATCCCCCGCTATAGTTGAATCTCTCCATGGTCAGAAGAAGCCCATTACCAGTCCCATAACATACTGTATCACAGCCTGAAATAAAGTGGCAGGGATGATGAAGATGATGACGACATTGATAATGATGATTATATGTTGGATCAAATTAACAAGGAGGTGATGACATCAGAGGAGTAGGTTGGTGGCGGCAATAAAAAGAAGTAAGTCAATGTAAACCAAACAAGTCAAAATTTGCCAGGGAAAAAGTAGACTTTCCAGGGCCATGTACCATCTAGTAAGGATCTTAAGAGAGATCTTAAGAGAGCATAAATTTAAGATGCACAGGGTGACATCCATGAAAGTAAACCAGAAAGGAGATCAAAGACATTTACCCAACCCTAGTGTGTTGAGGGTGACCTGTGAATCCCCTTGGATTTTGGGTCATGGATGCAGCTACAACCACTGTGACCCAAATAGTTAGGCTGGTGTTGCCAAAAGTTGACCTCTGGAAGAGCACCCACTTTCCTCTCCCAGACCTGCACATAGGTAGCGGTGATGTTCCCTCAATGGGATTCGATGGTCTTGCTGTAGGGTCTTAAAGGTTAGGGGTTTACCATCTCTGCCTCAGCCCTCCAGCAAAAGTCATGTGGTTGCAATCCTGCAGAGAAACCTGGGTTTTGTAAAAGTGGTTACAAAGGAGAAGAGTTTATAAACAATTTAAACATATCCTTGTGAATGATCCCAAGTCTAAGCGGATGTTCAGTATCCCCGTTGTCAATTTTAGGAATATGTGTTCTCAGGTTAGGGGATCACATCAACACATGTGAAAAGTACGGTGGTGGATTTAACCAATACCCAATTGATGACATTGGGGTTACAGTTCCAGGCTGTTAACTGTGATAACTGGGGTGCATAGTAGTAAAGTTTTAGAAAAGACAGGTTAAATCCTCCATTTGTGATGGACCAATGTAGCACAGATTTACCCACTTGCAATCCCTGGCCTGCCCAGATCCCTAGATTTTGGAATTTTCAGTTAATAGAGGGCTCCTCTGTTTATTATCCTCACAGGTAGGTCAAAATGGAAAGTGGTTACAAATAGGATTTCTAATTCTAGAGAACTTGTGTTCTACATTCAGCCAATGACCTAAGACTAACATCCTCTATTATAAGAACCTCGCATTCCTGTCTCCAGGATTTCTCCCGAGTTGCACCACTTCTTTGGAATGCTCTACCCCCAACAATCAGATTATCTCCCAACTTCTATAGCTAAAGACACATCTCTTCAGGCAAGCCTACTACATTTCCTAACCTAACACTTGTGCCGTTATGTTCCCTCAAACACACTCTACTGTCAATACCCCCCACACATACACACATTTTATTCCACAGGACATGATGCCTTTATCTGAATGTAACCCTTGTAAACATGGGACCTTCCAAGTGGGCTTGTTACCACATAAGTCTGGCACACGGAGGCATAGGTAGCAGTTCACACGTGCAGTTTTATTGCCAACACTTCATACAGTCCAACTCAAAACAGCTTGCTTCAACATAAATGAACAAATCAGGAAAACATAAACCGTCCTTATTCTCAGGCACAAAATAATTCAGAGCTTCCTCATCAATGCAATAGGTTATGTTAGGCTTCTGTCCTCCACACAGGGCAGTGTGTGTTTCAGCTCAAGGAAGAGACCATACCCCTTCTTTTGGGTAGTTTTAGCACTTCAAAGCTGCACCCAGCAAGACCCGGACTGATGAATTCATTACAGTAAAATTTCGGAAAATGAGTACCCCTAGTTGTGTACGGCTGATACAATTGACCAAATACATCAATCACACGTGTAAGTACATTCCCCTTTATTGCAATACATGTATAGTAGATGGGGTAGGGAATGGTGACATTTTAGCCAACTGAATCTAATACATTCAGATTTATCTATTGTCCAGTATATTGCAATAAAACCACAATATAATCAGAGTTTTTAAGTAACAATAGTAATAATTTTCCTTATTTCTGGCCCAGATTTGTAATATAACAGGTTTTATATCATTATCAGATGTCACACCAGTATAAAGCCAACTATCTCATGAAGTGGCTTTATCCCCTCACATCCGTGGCACACAGCAGATTTTCTGAGCTGTTGGAGAAATTGTAAATCCCACCAATGGTTTTACACAGAAGTCAGTCATTGAAGGGGTATGAAACGTAAATTTTTGCATAAGACTAGTAAACACAAGGAACAACTCCATTTTTGCAAGTGTTTCCCCGGCACAAACTCTTCTTCCTTGAGTAGATTACAAATGAGAAGAGAAGTGAGTAAGAAATACAATATGTAAGTAAAATGTATCTTCTGCTAACTCTGTGTTACCATCTTGTTCTATAGCTTGGCTACTATTTTTGACATTTTCTTTACTTTTTACTGCATTTGCTATTCAATTCATCTGAGAAATCTGGGAAACATGTTCTACTCTCATGCTGTCTCTTGTCAAAATGAGAGTAGGAAGCCTCGTTGGAAGCCTTTAGCAGTAGTGTGGTGTTCCCCAACCAGGATTTATTATGGCTTGAAGTGGGTTGTTTGGTTTAGAAAACCCATTTTTTTAGCCTATTAGATGAAGATCACTAGTTATGAATCTCCATCACTTAGCCAGCACGTAAAGTGTCTATGAAGAGCATTTCTTACTCTGGGGGAACCCGTTTGACTTTTCATCACATAGACAGTGGATTGATTTTAACAAAAATAGTAGCACTAGGAAGGCACTGGTACTCCTTGCAGAGATCCAGCTGGTAAATGATGTCTTGCAGTCAGTGCTCCCTGGGAAAAAATAGCTTTCCCCAAGAAGGGTGAAGGCAGTTCTCTATAGTGCCACCGGAGTGTAACCACTGTGTAAGTCAATGTCCTACCCATTTTGACTTACAGCGTAGCAAATTATAGGCGTCACTAGAGAGGTAGTTTTCTTCATTCTGTAGGGGAGCTAGAAAAGATAATTAAAGTAGTATTTCCATGAACATAATCCCGTTTATTTTTTAAGGCCCCGTTCACATCTGCGCATGGGTTTCCATTCGGGGGAGTCCGCTTGGGGACCTCCCGAACGGAAACCTAACCGCATAAAAAAGCAAGCAGTACTTTTCTCTCCGCATATTTTGTGCGTAAACTGAGCAGAAACCACACGGACCCCATTATAGTCTATGGGGTCCGTTAGTTTCCTAAAGTAACCTATTTTTTATGCGGTTAGGTTTCCCTCAAGTGGATGTGAACCAGGCCTTAGATAATTAAAAGTTATATAAGTAAGTAAATATAAGTAATTCTAAATTTTGTAGAGTGCTAAAGATTTTCTCTAACCATATTAGTGGTGATTTTGTTTTGATAGGTTTCCAAGGAATACAACCAGAGATGAGCCAACAGTCTATAATAGTGTATAATAGGTTGAGACCCAGGGGAGGTTTAAAAAAATAACAAACATTCACACTCGCCTTCCTTCACCCTTCTAGACCTCCTTGGGGTGTCCAGCGCTGTCTCAGTCCTCTTCTGGCCTCTTCCAGCCTCTTGGGTGGCATCATGTGACCGAGGTCATCGTTGAGGTCTGCGATTGGGCGGTCACATGGGGCACACTGAGAATCGTGATATCATCAATTCTGGATTTTTTATGGTCTTGCACTTGTCAGTCATGATTTCCTTATTCTGGCCAGTTATCTTTTCAGGCATGCAGTGTCCCTACCTGTTTCTGTGTAGGGAATGAGGCAGTGATGGCTGGGTTTCTGACTAGTGCCAGACAACACAAAGTTCCTGTATTCGTGGTCATATCCATTGGTAACCGATTAAGATAAAAGGCTGTCCTCACTAAGATAGTTACGAAAAATATTTAAAACTCTGTAAAATCTTTAATTACTTATATTTATAATATTTAATTTAATTTTAATTGTATACAAATTGTATATGTTCATGGGAAAAATCCTTTAAAGTAATGTAGTCTGTGGTGATCCTTAGGTAAAATTATCAACTTGCACACAATGAAATTTAGGGGTCCCACCAGTGGAACACCCACTATTGTTGGGTGTTTTTGATATGACCATGGAAGTGCCATCAGAAGTAGGCCATACATATATATATAATGCATATTATAGAAAGTATGTTACCTGCTGAAAAGGGCATGAAAGCAGACCGCTTAACAAACTGTCCCTGGGAATCAAGGAAATGTTCGGGGTAGAAGGATTTTGGCTTCTCAAACTGTGTACTATCATGTAACACTGACTCCAATAGGGGAATGATGTATGTGCCCTAAAAATGAATAGAACTATGTCAACAGAGTCTGATCTGCAGTTAAGAACATTAATATTTAAGAATTGTTAAGAATTATTCCGATCCTAACTAACCCCAAGAAATGACCAGGAATATATAATGACTGCAGCTTCAACAATACTCTCATTGACAAAAAAAAACGCACCAAGAAGGAGTTGCTGGAATGGAATGGAACTTTCTCAGAGTAAATGCAATGAAGATCTATGTAAGTGATGACAATACTAGAGTGAAAGGAGAAGTTTATTGTGGAAAACTATACAAATCAGTGCAGGCTCTAGGACCCTGTTAGGCCTCCTCTAGTCTGGACACATGATAAGATATGGTTGGAGGTATATAGGTTCTGTATTATATCCTGCAGCACATTTACCCTCAGATTTTGCAGCTGTGCCTGTAGATCCTGTAGACTTGTTGGGTACCGAAGCTGGCCGATAAATGTTTGATTGGTGATAAATAGAGATGGGCAAACCTCTCAAGATATCATGTTCGGGTTTGGCGACTCAGGTCCCTATTTCATTTCGGGAGGAACAAGTTCGGTACAAACCACACTTTAAATTGGCTTAAAGCATAATGTAGAACAATCTTAAGGCTCCTAGGAACCTATCTAAAAAACATAGTGTAGAATACCCTCAGGGCTCCTAGGAACCTATCTATAAAACATAGTGTAGAACACTATCAGGGCTCCTAAGAACCTATCTATAAAACATAGTGTAGAATACCCTTAGGGCTCCTAGGAACCTATCTATAAAACATAGTGTAGAATACTCTTAGGGCTCCTAGGAACCTATCTATAAAACATAGTGTAGAATACTCTTAGGGCTCCTAGGAACCTATCTATAAAACATAGTGTAGAATACTCTTAGGGCTCCTAGGAACCTATCTTTAAAACATTAATGTAGAATACTATTAGGGCTCCTAGGAACCTATACATCCAATTTCTAACTATCTAATGGAAACACAGCCGAAGTTATGTCAAAGTGATAAATGACATTATTATACTCTGGGGTAAAACAAACAAACAAATAAAAAAACATTCATACTCACCTTCCCTTACCTGGCACTGGCAATTAATCTGGAACTTTCCTTGGGAAAACCATCACTCTACTGTGATATCATCATCCCAGGGGTCATAACTGAGGCTTGTGATTGGGTCACCAGCAGTCACATGGGCACGCTGAGCGTCATGACATCATATGACGTCACAGAAGTGCACAAACACCGCAAGAAGGCCCAGCAGAGGTAATGGAAGGTTAGTATGAGTGGTTTTTTTTAAGAAGAGACCCCAGAGTATAATGCGTCGGCCATTTTAGTTAGCCAGAAACGAATCTACATTTGTTCTGTTTGGTAAAAAAAAAATATTCAACTCTTTCTAGTGCTCCATCTTTGGAAGTCCTCAGTGGAAGGGATCTGGGACGTCGCAGCCAGTGAGAAAGTCACTGCAAGAAGTCAGCTGAGCAGAAGGACTAGACCGCGCTGGGAGGACATCGGAGCATCGGGGACAGGTGAGTGTGTTTTTTTGGGGGTTTTTTTTTTCACCATACCTGGCTTAATTAAAAAATAATATTTTAGCCCGGACAACCTCTTTAATGCCTGCATTATATTGCCCAGTCAACCTGGCCACCTATTTCCCAGCTCTGTCTCCTTCTGTTACTTTAAGCTTCTCCTGAGAGACATGGCAGTGAACATCACTGGAAGTACCTGCTCAGAAATCTTAACTTCACCAACTAAACAAGTTATAAAAGCAACGTTGTAGCAAAAACTATTTAGACCCAAAAAGACAACAGCAACACTCACCTTTGGTAGATTGTAGCCCTGAAAAACAATATTTTTGGTAGTTTCTCTTGGAAGATTCATTGGTACAATATTAGCAAGTCTCTGAGTCTCATGAATAACGGCATTGGTGTATGGCATATCTTTACGATGGTCTATTCGTGGCACTGCCGATCCAATCACTTTTTCAATTTCATTGTGTACTCTATCTAATATAGTTTTTGGGAAAAAAAATGTCTGCGTTATTAATTTATTAACTTTCAAGTTGTGACTTTCATTATGTACAATGTGCTGGATTGATACGACTAGACAGTTGGTAAAAATTGGTAGAATAATATGGAATATGGACTCACCCTTCTAGTACCCCTAGGAAATAGACCATAGTGCCAGGTAAGTTAATTTCAAGTCCATGAATATCCCCTTTAAGGATTCAATTTAAAGGGGTTTTCCTTTTTTAAAAAAAGGTCTGTTAGTGCTATTAATGGGTTAATAAATGCACCCATATACCTTTAGCAGTGTTTTGAGTGATTTCTGGGTCTCTCTGGGAGCTCCTGGCATCTTCTGCATTTGTTTACATGGTTCAGCTTCATGCTACATAGCTTCCACACTAGCTCACTCTCACCTCACTCCCCCCTTCCTCTCTCTCTCTCACTCTCTCCCTCCCTCCCATACACCCCCCTCCCTTCCATACACCCCCCTCCTTATCTCTCTAGCTATCCCGCCTACCCTCCGACCCCATTATACTTACGTCACTTCTTTCCAGTCTTCCTCCTGCGGGACGGCCCCCTCCCTCTTTTCTGATTCTGCCGATGCGCACAGTAGCCCCAGAGCTGCTCTGTGCTCTGCAGCCGACGATCCACCTCTACTGCGCAGGCGTAGGAGCTGCTCGCACACCTGTGCAGTAGAGGTGGATTATCGGCTGCAGAGAATAGAGCAGCGCTGGGACTATTGTGCGCGCCGGCGGTCAGAAAAGAGGGAGGAGCCGTCTCAGAGGCGGAAGCCTGGAAGCAAGAGAGGTAAGTATAATGGAGTGGATGGGGGGGGAATAGTAGTGACGTTCCGTTTCCGGAAACGGGGAAACAAATCATCACCACATAACCAGCAAATGTCCCTGGGGCGGACACATGAGCAGTCAGGAGTCAGTCAGGAGTGGCTTGAAAAGGAATATAAAATATAAAAGAAGCTCTTAGATGTTTCCCTTCTGTTTTAATACGCTCCTGACTTTGACTAAAAAAAAAAAGAAGCAAAATCTGCAACAAAAAAACGAGTGTTTCCACAACGTGGGACCTTAGCCTAATAGAGAATTTTATCTCAGTTCAGGCTCCTTATCCTTGGCCAGAGTGGAGAGTGGTTACAAAGAGCATTTCTCAGTTTGGAGGGCTTATCTTAAATTGCATAGACAACCCATAAACTTACAGTAAGTGGGTGGTGTGTGATACTTCATTTCCTCTGTGATGGCGCTGCTCAGAATTAAATACACACTATGAAGTTTACACACACACATTACAGCTGACCGTGGTGATCCTTTGTGATCAGCTTATTCTCAAAGATACCCTTTTAACAAATATTGATTGGCTAAGGTAGAGAACCCCTTTAAGTTGTTGGTTACATGAAGAACTTACTCTGAAATTCAGGGTTCCGTATCATAAATAAAATGGCCCATCGGACAGTAGAAGATGTGGTGTCAGTTCCAGCCATAAATAAGGTTATTAAAACACTCAGAAGATTTGTTTCATGGAAAAAAGTGGTGGGATCAGACTTTTCCTAAATAGATAAATACATATATTCATCTACTTCATGTAATGTATTCATAATATTATTATCAAAAAATTTAGAAAAGAAATTTGTTGTAGACCAACTTTAGGAATTTACAGTAGGTTTTATAGTAGTGACATATTCCAAGCTCTGTATAATGTTCATAAAAGTATGATGATAATGCTAGGTTCACACTAGTGCTGGATTGGAGACCTGAAGGACGGAATCCCTGTCCGCTTAAAGAAGCGGTTACCCGCGGAAATCCGCAGACCCTATAGACTATAATGGGGTTTCCACCCAGTTTCCGCAGATTTTATACTGATGATTACATGATTTAACATGTGGACCAGGTAAAATAAATTTATACTAAGTTAAAATTACTTTGAGAGTAGAATGAAGAGGTAAGGCTGGTTTCACATTTGCTCCAGGTATCTGTCTGATACAGATCTGTCTAAAATCACTGACCAAAAAAGTCCTGCAACCTCAACTTTTTTGTCCAGCAATTTCAGTTGAAAAGAATGAACAGCCAAAGGACACCTATCAGTATCCATTATAGTCAATGTGGTCTTTCATGGTTCCACTGGTGTCCGCCATTTTTAGTGGTCCATTTGCCTATTCCAATAGACCAGAAGAATGGACTTCCAGTGCTAAGGTGATCTTAGTGTAACATCTTTCCTTGGAAACACATTTATTCAATATATTGGGTGACTAGGATATGTGTAAATTCAACAAAACCATTTTAAACATTTTGATGTGATCAATTTTGAATGGATTATCCCATCTAGGTAATCCACAGTTGTATATTGACATCATAGAAGGGGTTTCAAATTGGGGGGGCCCCTCTATGACCCAAGAGGCATAGCTTCATGCAGGGGTCTCAAACTTGGCCAGGCAAATGGGCCCCACTTGGAAAAAAAAATTTAAATCGATGGACCGCTTTCCTTTCAACTTTTATACAATACAAATATATTGTTAAATAACTCCAGCAGTGGCTCTGTACAATTTAATGGCCCCCAGCAGTGGACCCATACAGTTTAATATCTCCCAGCAGCAGTCCAACACAGTTTAATGTCCCCCCAGCTCTGGGCCCACACAGTACAATGTCCCCCCAGCAGTGGCCACACATAGTTTAGTATCCCCCACCAGTGGCACCCAGCCTGCAGTGGGAAACTTTAGAACTGGATCAGAGTTCTTTTCTCCCCTGTTCTGAGGATGCAGCTGGATCACCAGAACCGAGGAGAGGGTCGTGGTCTGCATTTGATGCTGGTTTGGTGCTTGGGCCCCAATGTAAAATCTGTGATAGGGCACCAATCTACAATATACCTTTATGACCAAGAAAAGGTGACACTACTCATAATGATTGAGTTCAGGTGTTTCATCTACACTAACATACTCATTCTAGGGCCAGTTTCAGAAAGGGAACATTTTTGAGACAGTATTATAGACAACTATCATTCTATGACCATGGTTCTATTGGATAAAGTGATCTATGATGCTGTGAATTCAGGTCAAAGTCTTGGGATACTCATCAGTATTAAGAGTGTCATATGTACCAGTAATATGTTTGTCTGAAACTGGCCTAAGTAGGTATTTTCCAATGGACACAACACATTAACTACTTAGTAAATCAAAAATTATATGCATAAATTTACCTCCTCCTGTTTAACAAGAAATGCATCAATATAGCCGCGCTGGTCATCTTTGTCCAGTACTTTACGATGTTCCGCAAACTTCATTTTGAAGTAGGCATATAACTCCTTAACATTCTGTTTTATTTTTGTGTGGGCTCCAGGAAGGTATTGAAAGACTGGTAATACATTATATCGCTACAAAAGGAAACACTGATGGTTAAGAGAATGGTAAACCATGCGTAGAAGACAGAAAACTCATATAGTATCCACAATGTAGGAAAAACATACTGAAAAAGCATTCTAGACATCTGTCTTACAGATAAAAAGGTGAATGGAGGATATGTTTCAGTAGTGTCACAGGATATACAGTCATATGAAAAAGTTTGGGCACCCCTATTAATCTTAATCATTTTTAGTTCTAAATATTTGGGTGTTTGCAACAGCCATTTCAATTTGATATATCTAATAACTGATGGACACAGTAATATTTCAGGATTGAAATGAGGTTTATTGTACTAACAGAAAATGTGCAATATGCATTAAACCAAAATTTGACCGGTGCAAAAGTATGGGCACCTCAACAGAAAAGTGACATTAATATTTTGTAGATCCTCCTTTTGCAAAAATAACAGCCTCTAGTCACTTCCTGTAGCTTTTAATCAGTTCCTGGATCCTGGATGGAGGTATTTTTGACCATTCCTCTTTACAAAACAATTCCAGTTCAGTTAAGTTTGATGGTCGCCGAGCATGGACAGCCCGCTTCAAATTATCCCACAGATGTTCAATGATATTCAGGTCTGGGGACTGGGATGGCCATTCCAGAACATTGTAATTGTTCCTCTGCATGAATGCCTGAGTAGATTTGGAGCTGTGTTTTGGATCATTGTCTTGCTGAAATATCCATCCCCGGCGTAACTTCAAATTCGTCACTGATTCTTGTACATTATTCTCAAGAATCTGCTGATACTGAGTTGAATCCATGCGACCCTCAACTTTAACAAGATTCCCGGTGCCGGCATTGGCCACACAGCCCCAAAGCATGATGGAACCTCCACCAAATTTTACAGTGGGTAGCAAGTGTTTTTCTTGGAATGCTGTGTTTTTTGGACGCCATGCATAACGCCTTTTTGTATGACCAAACAACTCAATCTTTGTTTCATCAGTCCACAGGACCTTCTTCCAAAATGAAGCTGGCTTGTCCAAATGTGCTTTTGCATACCTCAGGCGACTCTGTTTGTGGCGTGCTTTCAGAAACGGCTTCTTTCGCATCACTCTCCCATACAGCTTCTCCTTGTGCAAAGTGTGCTGTATTGTTGACCGATGCACAGTGACACCATCTGCAGTAAGATGATGCTGCAGCTCTTTGGAGGTGGTCTGTGGATTGTCCTTGACTGTTCTCACCATTCTTCTTCTCTGCCTTTCTGATATTTTTCTTGGCCTGCCACTTCTGGGCTTAACAAGAACTGTCCCTGTGGTCTTCCATTTCCTTACGATGTTCCTCACAGTGGAAACTGACAGGTTAAATCTCTGAGACAACTTTTTGTATCCTTCCCCTGAACAACTATGTTGAACAATCTTTGTTTTCAGATCATTTGAGAGTTGTTTTGAGGAGCCCATGATGCCACTCTTCAGAGGAGATTCAAATAGGAGAACAACTTGCAACTGGCCACCTTAAATACCTTTTCTCATGATTGGATACACCTGGC
The DNA here is from genome assembly GCA_947044405.1 of Leptodactylus fallax. NCBI lineage: Eukaryota > Metazoa > Chordata > Amphibia > Anura > Leptodactylidae > Leptodactylus > Leptodactylus fallax. Next base: position 1,403,933 of record CAMRHE010000319.1, read on the forward strand.
TATGAAGTTCAAAGCTCAGTGAGGTTACAAAACCAATTTTGTGCTTCAGTAAGTCAGTAAAAAGTAGTTAGGAGTATTCAAATCAATAAAATGATAAGGGTACCCAAATTTTTGCACCGGTCAAATTTTGGTTTAATGCATATTGCACATTTTCTGTTAGTACAATAAACCTCATTTCAATCCTGAAATATTACTGTGTCCATCAGTTATTAGATATATCAAATTGAAATGGCTGTTGCAAACACCCAAATATTTAGAACTAAAAATGATTAAGATTAATAGGGGTGCCCAAACTTTTTCATATGACTGTATGTAGTGGAAGAGGAGTATATAGCTGGATGTAGACTATCAATAACTGCCAGCTGAACTATTGTTTGGCTGATGGCTACCTTACCTTTCCGATTGGCTCAACATGCCCCAAGATGTGTGGAGCAATATTACAGCTTTATAATAAATAAACAAAACAAAAACTCATGATTTTGTGATACTGTTTCACGAGATGTCTATTCTACATGAGTCTATGTGCATCTACCCAGTGGATATATCGTGAATTGCAGACTGTTAAAGGGAATCTGTCAGGTCAATCTGGGACACTAAAACACCCACAGGTCCTTATAGACCTGGAGTTTAGTGTCCCAGATCGCCCTGTTTTAATGCAATCCGCAGGCACATTAAAAATAAAAAACCTTTATACTTACCTAGATAAGGGCCCAATCGATGCTGTTTGGTGAGATCGGTCTGGCTTATTCATGAGATTCTTCGTTGGCGCCTGCGCTGTTCTTCAGTGAAGCCAAAGATGGACACCCCGGCTTCACTGCGTAATTGTGGGGCATACGCACTGAAGCTGAGGTGTATTCCTCTGGCATCATTGAAGAACTGCACAAGCGCGGGGAGTACAGAGGCAGGGGGAGTATAAAGCTTTTTTATTTTTAATGCGGTCATGGATTGCGTTATATAACAGGGTGATTTTGGGACACTAAACCTCAGGTCCATATGGACGTGTGGGTGGTTTAGTATCCCAAATTGCCCTGACAGATTCCCTTTAAGGATTTTGCTTCTATGTTTGATTTCTAGAAACTTCCTAATTGGAGTTCCTAATGATATTTTATTTAAGGTAAAAATGGACATATTTTTTTTTTTTCACTCTCCATTTATGTGTGTCCTTGGTTGGCCAAGCATGAATTTCCAGTGAGGGGAGGCGAAGAAGCCCATGCAAAATACCTCTGGCAAAGGTTTATTTCCATTGAGAACAAAGCAACGACCATGTCAGCAATTAAACATACTCAAGCATTTTTTTCCCCCTTAACATATGGTAAACTATAATCAGTATTGCCTTTGTGTTTTTGCATTTTTCTTAATAAATCTTCCCAGTTTGTCTTTTAAAATGTGTAGAATCTGCAAATTATATCATCGTGTATTTTTACAATTTATTTTCTTGCTTTTTTATATTACTTTTTTATATTGTCAAAAACACCCAATGAAATAACAAGAAAGCATTTCTATTCATATAGGAGTCATGACAATTATAATTAACATTACTAAAAAGGGTTTTCTGGCCCTATATTTCATACTGACGACCTTTCCAAAGGATACGTATCAGTATCTGATCTGTGACCCTGTTTTGGCAGCCTCCAGCTGTTAGAAGCTGCTGCCATGGACAGGGAGCTCATGCAGCCTGCTCATATTGAATGGTGGTGGCACCAGGGTACTACAACTCGGCTCCTATTCCTTGAATGAGAGCAGACAAAGGTCAGGTACATACCTGCACCTTGATTCTGTTCGTGGGTTCCGTTCCCGAATCCACTTGAAAAATGCAAAGAGAAAAGTCCTGCAAGCATTTTTCAGGCCGAAAACCAGCAGACCCCATGATAGTCTATGGGGTCTGTGGGTTTCTGCGGGTAAATGCTTTTTAAGCGGATTGGTTTTCGATTTTTCGGGTCCCTAACAAAAATCTAAAGATTTTCTGGGTATATATGGTCCAGATGTAACTATAAACAGTATTCTATGTGTGATAATCCCTATAGTAATAATCAGGTGATTTGTAGAGTATATCTACCACAGTTGATGGGCTCCCAAGAAGTCTCATATTTTCATCTATCATGGTCATTATTTTCAGGAGGGCAGGATCTTGGTAGTCCAGTCGATGACCAAGGATAATGGATATAATTATATTTCCAATTGCAAAGTTTGTTTTTATTGTGAGATCAGTTGGTTTACCTAGAAAAGAAAAATGTAAAAAGTACAGAAAAAAGATTTGAAAAAATAAGTTTATTAAATATAGTATATTTGAAAAGACTTAGGCAGGTGTGGGAAAAAATGTAGCATAGTAAGAAATCTATCAAAAATAGATGTGTTAATAGTTTATTTCTGTCAATTAATAAAATTAAGTCAATATTTTGTGTGACCGCCCTTTGGAGGAGAAGTCCTGGAAGTGATGAAATGGCCCCCGCAGAGCCCTAATCTCAACATCATCCAATCTGTCTGGGATGACATGAAGAAACAGAAGGATTGGAGCAAGCCTACATCCACAGAAGATCTGTGCTTAGTTCTCCAAGATGGCAGGAACACCCTCCCTACTGAGTTCTGCCAAAAACTGTCTGCAAGTACCGAGAAAAATTGATGCTGTTTGGATGTCCACACCAAATATGGATTTGGATTTAGAATTTCTTTTGTTTATTCAGTTCGTTTTGTTAATCTACAAAATTAAACTATTAACACTTCTATTTTTGAAAGCATTTTTACTTTTTCCCTACATCCACCAACATTTTTTTGCACAATTCTGTACATGTGAAGTCTACATTTCATTTAATAAAATACAGGAATCTAAAATATTGCACTTGTTTTGTATTTTTTATTTTATTGCAAACGCTAATAAGGAAGGTCATAGAAGGAAATTATGAGTTTGCTTTATTTTATGAGCAGAATCTATTGAATGTTTTATCATAAGAATCACTTGAAATGTAAGTTTAAACCATAAAACCTCAGTGCATAGTAAGATGATGACTATTTTTAAAATAATCTAGAATCTTCAATATATCCTCTGGAAGATATGTGTGTGTGTGTTATATATATATATATATATATATATATATATATATATATATATATAAACATATCAAGAACTAAATAAACCTTGTGCTTGAAAAAAGCTGTCAGGGGGCACCATAGAAAGTGTTTGACCTACTAACACAGGAAGGCAGTTATAATGTGTTAAAGAGTTATAAAGAGAAAAATAAGATGTGTGAAAAAAACAAAGGAAGAAAACAGAGAGGATCATTGTCAGGGTAAAAAAATAATCCCAACATTCAATTACATAAATTACAAGAATCTTAAAACTGAGACTGTGGTTCCCCTCAAAAATATTCTGGGAGCAATGGTGTAGGAGGATGAGGAAGCAGATAATCTATTAAATTCCTTCTGGTTTTGTGGGCTATAACATTTTTTTTTTTTTTGTTGTTCAAATAATTTTTGTGTCTTTTTCAGTGACACATAGGGATTTAATTTTATATTATTTTTATTTTGTTTTAATATCTGGGAAAATATAAACAAAAAAGTAAGGGAAATTAGTTTTCACTCTCTGTTTCAGTAATTGTTATGTTATTGGCATATATGTAATGTTATGGTATTGGCATTTTTTTATTTGACTTTTTTCTTTTTTTTTTTTTTTTTTTTTTTACATTGTGCCCCCCATTTTAACAGTACTTTTTATTGGCTGATTTCCATTTTACTAGGGCTGATACATTTATTCCTAGTTACAGGAGGAATGCAGCCTCGTAACATGAACTGCAGAGCTGATCTGGGTCCTCTAGGAGTGTCGGATCAGAGGGGAATCGCATCATGGCAGCTACCATAGCTGTATACACAACACTCATTGGAAGGCAATCAGGAAGGCAAGCATGGGACATCTTTGAAGGGTTAAGAGTAGACAACCTTAATATATAAAGTCAATGCGCGATCCAGAACTGGTTCCGGCCTCATCTACTATGTTACTATGTCTCACTCCTTATATATACAGATGTGTACTTCTGTACCTTTCCACTTTGCTGGACATGTTCAAATATGTGTTCCAAGATGATTAGATGATTAGCATAATATTGCTTTTTATAGTGTGTCATGAACTGATATTTTATGTGTTGCCACCCAGCGGTTGTGTTATGGGTTGCAGCCAATCAAATATTTGCTAGGGTGTTACTATATTTTATTGAATTGCTTTAATGAGAAATTGGAGTATTTAACCAAATTTGATCTAATTAAAGAATAGAAAACTCTGTACCATCTAGAGATTCCAAGAGTTTAACTAGATATCCACATTCTTCAATGATCCGATCCTCAATTGTTTTCTTGCCCATGCCAAAATCACGTAATTTAGACACTGTGAATCTTCTCATTGCTTTCCAATTTTCACCATGAGAAAATGGTATTCCTGGGAGAACACAAAAATAATAACATACAACCATTTGCAATGTATCTATTACTAATAAAATATACAGATGTAATTGACAATCACAGATGTGATAAGTTGTGCTGACCTCAATTCACTTGAAGTGTCAGGTAGCCCCCACATTCCATTTATTTGTATTGCAGGGGCCACTTGGCAATTCATATGAATAACTGGCAGAACCCACCTCCTCCCACCCCTCACCATTTCCTAACACTTCAATGTGGTTGGATTATACCCTATCACTGACCTACTTTCAATGTAACTGAGAGTAACTGGTCAAATAGCTATGTAACTTTAGGAATCCTTGCACTAACTTATTCTGGTGCACAGGAGTGCCCAGATGTGCCAGAATGATTAATACCTATTAACTATTCTGTCACATCTCCAGGTCCCCTGTGCCAGAATAAGCTAGTGCAGGGACTCCTAAAGTTTCAAAGGAGTCCATGCATGTGCTATGTGACCAAGATACTCTGGGTCACATTGAAAGTAAGTCAGTGAAAAAGACAAAAGAATAACAAGGTTGTATTTTAGTATATACAGTATATATTTACATACATATATTTATTTATTTTCCATACTGTTTTTTAGATTCCACAGGATCAGGATTTATTGGACTATGTTGATGAGTTTTTTTTTCTTAATAAAATGGTCAAAGGTGGTAGTGTGGGAAAGTTTTTATTTTAATATATATATTTTTTGTACATCATAGTGTGTTCTTTAATACTTTATTACTTGTTTAGTAATGACTGCCCTCTGATTGACATCAGGCATTACTAAGATGGGGCTTAGTGATGGTAAAAAAGAAGAGGCTACCTTTAACCCCCCCCCCCCCCCATTATTACCATAGCACCCACTGCCAGTTATCAAGAAGAGATAGGTATAATCCTTAACTATCACAATTTGGAGATTGGTTATGGCCTGTCACATCTGTACATATATAAGAAATTCTAACATTAAATTGATAACACTCGGCACAGAAGAGAACAAAAGTGCTTGAAATTTGTTTAAAAAATGTTATTTGTAATGTTAAACTTTGCTACATCTGTATATGAGCATCTAAAAAACATACATAACTGAGTACAAAGGTATAAAAGTAGATTATAGTTTTAATAGATTACCACAACTTTGGTTAATCTCTTCGAATATTGGGATATGAGGTCTTTCTGCGAATTCGTCAGCATAATCCACAAGAGCACTTTTTACGGTTTCATACCCAGACAGCACCACCATTTTCACACTACCCATTTGAATACTGTATACAGGGCCATAAGTTTCTGCAAGCTGAAATATAATAAGAAATTGTATAAGGGTTCAGATATTGATATTATTTTAGACAAAATATAGAAAAATGATCTAAATATAACAACAATAATAATAATAATAATAATAAAATGCAGAATGGTGAAGACAAAAGGCAGAACTGAGCCTGCGGTGGTCGGAGCTCTAGGCACCATCATAAAAGGATTTTAAAAAATTCAAGAGCTTCTAAGCCATGATAATGCCAGAGAGATGCAGAAGATCGCAAACATGGACACCGCAGACATCCTTAGGCTGGTTGCAGACAACCATGCTGCAACTGGCCGGCCATGAACTAAAGACATGGGCGGCACACGGGGGACACGGGGATGTCAAGCGTGTGCCGCCCGTGCACGGGCCGTGCTTCCGCTGCTCCTTTCATTAAATGAATAGGAGCCATGGAAGCAAGGGCTGCAAAATAGTACAGGAATATATTTCTATTCTATATTTTGCGGCCCGCACAATTGGCCCGCACACGGGACCGTGAAAAAAAAAATGTTATAGCCTTCAAAACCACATGTACAAAAAAACTTGAAAATGTCTCTGGTCCTTAACCAGGGAAAATGGCCCGGTATTGAACTGGTAAAGAAATTATGGCAACATAAAGTTGTGATACAGTAAGTAAGTATTAATTATTAACAAATTTGTGTAGTATGACTATTTGTCTGAAAAACAGAGCTGTTATGGAATTGTCACATAATCACTTCCCAAAAACTAATGGAATTGATATTTAAGCAACTTCTTAATACAAAGTAGGTAGACAGGACCAGCAGACAGAAGGGAAATAACCTACCAACACTTCTGATTCACCAGAGCCTGCCACAAGACAGGATGGGCTTGGCTGCACGGAACCCAAGTTGCAACCCCAGAACAAGTTGCCAGAAAATAAGTGTCTCTGCAGGCTAAGAACCAAACCAAAAACCATATTGCAGGAAGTGAGGGAATAATACCAATTCAAGATGAAAAACCAGGAGAGGACAGAAAAAGCCAAAATGATAACAGAAGAATACCAGAGTTTCAGGTCATGCTCAAGTCCTGGGGGTCACAGATAAAGCCAAATCAGCAAGTCACCTGAGTGACCAGGAGGAAAAAACTAAATCAGTAACCCATGTGGTGTAAACGCCACAGTTTGCCCGCGGGGGAAATGCTCCAGAGAAAACCACAGTGTTTTACAGCGAATCCCATCCCCACAGTGCGGTAAAATACACACAGAGGACATGCTGAGATTTCCAAAACTGTTGCAGTTTTGGAAATAACAGCATGTCAATTATACCTACGGAAAGGCCTGCGGTATCCCTATAGGAATAATTGAAGTAGAATGTCTGCAGAGGAAACATCTGCGAACTTTCTTGGAAAAGCTGCCACCACGGTTTTTCCCGCAGCGCTTTTTTGCTGTAGGACGCTACGTGGGGCCTTAGCCTAAACCAGGAAATCAGTAGAAGTCAGGGAAAGGTACTGGAAATGAGTTGAGAAACACAGGGTGCTCAGATACATGCAACTGAAACTAGTACATCATCATTGCTATATAATGGTTAGATTTTGTTGCTTCCTCTGGGTAACCTCTGACCTCAACCAGGAGAATAGTAACGTTCCACTAAGCAGAATGTTATACTAATCTTATTCCATGTATAGGAGATTGTATATCATAAATTACCTTCATCAGAGTTTCGCTTGGTCTTTTGAGATTTATCATGTGCATGTTTCCAATCACCGGCAATTTCCAGGGTCCAGGAGGAAAATTTCCAACAGGGACATCAGAGGTCCATAACTTCAGACTTTTTAAAATATAAACAAATAGCAGAAGTGACAGCACATAGAGCGTCAGTGTAGAGCATGAGCAGTCCATGGCTGTTCCTAATATCAGCCGTACACTATCCTCTAGATCATAGCAGATCTCAGTAGGTTAACACAGGGTGTGCTTATGATTTCACAAGTCGGGCTAATCATTCTCTACATGTTAAACTGCTTATTTTCTCTGCTTTATAGACTGGAAAATTAAACTGAAGGTCAGAGTTATCTTATAACTTTATTTTTCTCCTCACAACTCGTTCATTTTCAATATTTTTGTAGTTTTATTTTTTATATTGAGCATTTCAATAAAAAATACAAGTTAATAGGAAAACAAGAAAACAAAGCATCCAAGGCTAGAACATGAATGTAGAAGACATATACATAAGTATAAAGGTGCCTAACCATATAAGTCCTATATTGTAGAGATAGACAAGTAACAATGTCTGCAGAAGTTTGTGTTCATTTACCAAAAAATGAGTGTCTTGAGAGATAGAGAGTGAGAAGGAGGAAAAGCTGTGAGGGACAGGTGGGGAAGGGGAGGAGAAAATGGAGGGGTAGGGGAGGGGGCAGGCAAAAAAAGAGACAGAATATTGAATCAGCTTGTGTATATCATGGATACTGGCACTGGCCTGCAGGGAAACATTTCTCCAAGGACGGTAGTTCACCGGCCAGCTGGCAACCTTACTTACAAGACATTAATAAACCAAATAATTGAATCAAAATTTGCCACAACGTAAGGCAGTCAAGAAGTGAAAGTGTCTACAGATACACCATAGCCCTCCCGCCTACCCACCATCTACCATGACTAGAACAAGGCTGCAATATCATGAAACACCACTAGGGTGTAGACAGTGAACATGTAAATATCAAAACAGCTACAGCTTCTATATGACCATTGTGGCCACTTCACAGAGCTGATCAGCATGGGTTCTAATGACCTCCAGGCTATCATATGTGGATGACTGGAACATTTATTATACTACAATACAAAAATATTACAAAATATTGTGCACGTTATGAAGCTATTGAATGTTCAAATCCCTTGTAAAAAATGTTTAAAAGTTTTTTTATAAAAAAAAAAAAAAAACAGTGCAAGAATTGCTGCTTTCCATTCTCATCCCCCCCAGAAAAAAACAATATAAGGTCATCAAAAAGATGATACAGGTTGCCACATAAAAAAGTCCCTCTCAATTTATGTAATGAAAAGTTGAAAAAGTTAAGAGTAACACAATATTGTGCTCCTAGATATTTGTTTTTAACAAAAAGGTAATTTATTTAGTAAAAGTGGTAAAACATAAGAGCACCTGTATAAGTATGACCCACCTGGTTACCTTTGCATGGGCTCCTGTTTCTTTAAGTATTAGTGTGCTCACCTGCTAGCTTTCTGTCTGTGTATATAAATATCTGCTCCTCCTGCCATTCCCTTTCTAAGCATTGCTTTAATTCTACCTGTGTTTATGTTTGGATGCATGTCCTAGATTCTGTCTGTGTACTTGCAAGTCCATCTGTCTGCAAGCTGACCTATGTTCTAATTTCTGTCTGAACTCACATATGGACTGTCTGAACTCCAGTCTGGTAGCATGCCCTTCTGTCTGTATGTCTAAGCAATTCTCTAGATTTTGTTTGTGCTTCTGTGTGTGATAACCTGCTGCTCATATTCCTGTTTGGATGCATGTCCTTCTGTCTATAAGCATGAGCAGTGCTCTATTGTCTTCATATGTTCCTGTATGGGCATATGTCCTTCTGTCTGTATTCTTATGTGTTATGACCTTTTGTTTGGACACATGTCCTTTTGCCTTTAGTCCTGCTTAGATGCATGTAGTTGTATTCTTGTGTATTACCTGTGCATACTTAATGATCTTGTACTTACCTCTGCTACCTGTCCTGGTATTTGAGTCTTCTGCTATGGACTTCTGTGTATAATACGTACCTCTGCTATCTCCCTGGCCTCCAAGCCCTTATGCTATATGTTTGGATGCATGTTGTTCTTCCTCTATTTCTCTGTGGACACATGCTGTTCTTCCTTTTTGGATAAGTATCCTGCTATTTGCCATAGACTTATGGCCTTCTGTGAAAAACTTTACAGTTTTAAAGTTAGTACGTACTGTATCTCTACAACCTGTCTTAACATCCTACCTTTGACTGCTGTGCAAGTCCCAGCTTCTGATATCTGTATATCCCAGAACCTCACTAGCTCTCTTACCAGTTCTGAACACGTGTGTGTTTATTGTCGGTGCATGAATAGTATCTATTGTGACCCAAATCTATATTCACACTTTGTGTTTGCCTAATTCTATGGTATACTGCACAATAGTGCCTTACCTGCTTGGTCAGCTGTCACCAACACTGGGACAACTCCAAGAGGTAGCAAAGTGGTGGTCTCCATCTAGCAAAGTCAAGAGTCCTGTATAGGGGTTAAAGGGTGAATACTAGGTGGGGCACTTAGACAACGTTCTTAGGAGTGACCTCAGCCAAACTGGTTTGTTGACACAGTGGATGTACAAACCACTGCCCATTACAACCTCATGGGGGGGCATCTCAAATATGAGATACAGGTTGCAGTTCCAAATCCTTAAAGGGCATAGAGAGGGTTCAAAAGTGAGCAACTAGATATTTCACTTGCATTATAGTATTTCCCTTAGATTATAGTCATAGGCTAAAAAACCACATTTGATTTGGAGTGAAATTATTCAGACTAAAATAAATGAAATCTTCTAAAATGGACCAGAAACAAATCTTAGGAATTTTGTTATCTTTAGTTACTAGAAACTGGAGATAGAAAGATCCTCCAGGTGGTAATTTTGATTGCAACATAGTGTATGGGAAGGAATTCTTCCCCCAATATGGAGCAATTGGTATTTGTTTCATAGGGTTTCCGCCTTTGTCTGGATCAACATGGTAGGACTATAGGCTAAAATTGATGGAAATTGGTTTCTACTATCTTTGTTACTATTGTATGTTTGGATGAGGTTTTGTTTCGTTTATACAGATGTGTCTTTCCTAGTCTGTCTTCTTGGCTGGACATTTCCAAATAAATAAATGGCAAATTTTCTGAAAATACGAAAGTTTTGGGATAAGTTATCATTCAGTGATATACCATCTATCCTACTGTCTATGTGGGAAATGTGAATTGTAGCCTGTCAAGGGTTTTTTTAGTATGTTGTGATATGGTGTTGAATTTGTTTTGTGAGGATTTAAAGATCATTTTAGTGTGGACACAATTTGTGTTTGATGATTGTAATTGTAACTCAGCTGCAGCACTAGTTTAGCTGTGACTGCAAGGTTAAGTTCATGCATTGCTTTTCTGAGTAAGGCTAGGTTCACACCTGCGCCTGTCTTCCGCTGTTTCTGTGCAGGACTTTTCTCTCCCCATTTTTCTGCATTTTTCGGATGGAAACCTGATAGACCCCATTATAGTCTATAGGGTCCGCGGGTCTCCGTGGGTAACCGCTTTTTAAGTGGGTTAGGTTTCTGTTCTTCGGATCCCCAAGCGAACCCGAAGAACGGAAACCCAGGTGCAGGTGCGAACCTACAGTAAGAACTGTATTTTTTTTTTTTTGTTGTTGTTGCAGCAATGAGTAGCACATTTTACTGTGCATTTCAGCTGTAAGTCAATTGCCATTAAAGGAGTTATATAGAAATTTTAGATACCATGGAGAAGGTCTGGGATTTGTAAAATAAAAACATTAAAAAACCCAACATGCTCACACATCCCCCATGCTCTGTTGCTTTCTCCTGCCATGTCCTCGTTGCCGAAAGTCCCGCACCCCACAAGACTATTGAGGTCTTTGATTACTGGAAAGAAACTGGTGACATATGTGAGTGATGTGATTGGTTCCTCTCTTGCAACTGCTGAGGCCACTGATTGGTCTCAGTGATCACATATGGTGCAGGACTTTCGCCAATGAGGGCACTGTGCGAGACTGAATGGACAATAGAGTGGCAGGGGAAGGTGATTTTTTTTTTTTTTTTTATGTTATACCTTCCCCGTGATCGTGAAACTGAGACGATCCAATTAAATGTATGTTGCCAAACAGGGGCGTAACTAAAGGCTCACAGGCCCTGGTAGAAAAGGTTCAGCATGGATACCCTGCACAACTTATCCTCAAAACCATCAAACATGTCACATCCATAAATCTTTGTAGCATTTACATTCCTTTACTATCTGGGCCCAGACCACCATGAAGACTTGTTCACAACCAGTCTGTGCACACAAGCTTCCCATCATTCCATCCCCTGTCAGTGCCCCCCCGCATAGTAATCATGACCTCTTTTGTGCAACAGGCTTCCTGACAGAATCCCTCCTTGACTATATGCTGCTGGTTGGTTGCTATATTATATTCTGCAATGAAAGGGTTAGTTTTCTTCTTTCTGATAGTGTATCATAAATCTTTTCACTCCAGCTTCCCAGAGGGCAGAGATCATAAATTTAAGATGCACAGACTGACATCCATGAAAAGAAACCAGAAAAGAGATCAAAGACATCTATCCAACCCTAATGTACTGAGGGTGACCTGTGGATCCCCTTGGGTTGTGGGTCATGGACGCAGCTGCAACCACTGTAACCCATATAGTTAGGCCAGTATTGCAAAATGTTGGCCTCTCCCAGACCTACACATAGGTAGCGGTGATGTTCCCTCAACGGGATTTGATGGTCTTGCTGTAGGGTCTCAAAGGTTAGGAATTTGCCATCTCTGCCTCAGCCCTCCAGCAAAAGTCATGTGGTTGCAATCCTACAGAGAAACCTGGGTTTTGTAAAAGTGGTTGCAAAGGAGAAGAATTTATAATCAATTTCAACATATCTTTGTGAATGATCCCAAATCTAAGCGAGCGTTCAGTAACCCTGTTGTCAATTTTAGGAATATGTGTTCTCAGGTTAGGGGACCACATCAATACATGTGAAAAGTAAGGTAGTGGATTCAACCAATACCCAATTGATGACATTGGGGTTTCAGTTCCAGGTTAACTGTGATAACTGGGGTGCATAGTAGTAAAGTTTTAGATCAGACAGGTTAAATCATCCATTTGTGATGAACCAATGTAGCACAGATTTACCCACTTGCAATTCCTGGCCTGCCCAGATCCCCAGATTGGGGAATTTTCAGTTACTAGAGGGCTCCTTTGTTTATTATCCTCACAGGTAGGTTATAATGGAGATTGGTTACAAATAGGATCTCTAATTTCAGAGAACTTGTTTTCTCCATTCGACCAATAAGCTAAGACTAACATCCTCTAAAATAAGAACCTCCCAATCCTGTCTCCAAGATTTCTCTCGGGTTGTCCCACTTCTTTGGAATGCTCTTCCCCCAACAATCAGATTATCTCCCAATTTCTATAGTTAAAGACAACTCTCTTCTCACAGGACATAATGCCTTTATCTGAATGTAACCCTGTATGTCCAGGAACTTTGGAAATGCACATAAAAGGACATGGCTGGTGACGGCTTGTACAGCTTTATTTAGTTGTATTACTGCAACTTTTTTTTTTTTTTTTTTTTAATGGCTGCTCCACTGTATCAGCACTTCTACGTCTTGTGTCACCCCCTCTACTTCATAGATTGTTAGCTCTTGGGAGCAGATCCCTCACTTCTATTGTGCAAATTGCTTTATTACTTTGTAATGTCTCATTTTGTCTGTTCATGAACCCTATGACTTGTAAAGTTCATATATATATATATATATATATATATATATATATTTTATATATATATTTTTTTTTTATTTCAGGCCCAGATTTGTGATATAAGAGATGTCGCACCAGTATAAACTATATTCTGTGAAGCCAAATACGTAAAATATCATTAACAGGGTCATTAACAGCAAGAATTTTAATACACATTGCAGCACTCACTGCCATTATACTGCTGCTCATTACTCATACCTGTGTGTTCAAGGTGGAAAAAAATCAATAATTTTTAGTGGTTATTCTAACACTTATTTAGAGGTGTTTATTAGTTTGGAAACACATAAGGACCATATTCGCCATTTTGTTCCCAGTATAAAAGTTGCAGGCCATTTCTCAATACAGTATCTGCAAAAATCAATAATTCTTAGAGGTTATCCTCTTATTTAAAGGTGTTTATTAGTGGGGAAAGACATAACGACCATATTCACCATTTTGTTCCCAGTATAAAGTTGCAGGCCATTTCTCAATACAGTATTGGCAAAAATCAATAATTCTTAGCCACTAATCTCTGCCTTTATCACTCTTTTTTTAAAGGTGTTCATTAGTGGGGAAAGAAATAAGGGGCATATTCGCCGTTCTCTTCAAAGTAGAAAATTACAGGTCTTTTTGTCCTGTATTTATTTCCTTTGCCATTAGGTTTTTTCATCGAATAGTATGTCAGACAGAGAAGTGACAGACCATGCACAGGGAGGGCCACAGGCCTAAATGTTTCTGGCATAGGCATAGGTCACAGCAGAGTAAGGGGGCATGGCAGTGGGGGTCACTTACAGAGGTCTGAGCTCCCTGTGTCAAGTAGCGGTTGTGTCTTGACCAGCAACCCAACGGTTGTAGACTGGTTGACTCGGTCATCCACTTCATCCCAAGTCACATCAGACACCCCCAGCCAAGAGTCGGCGGGTTCGTCAAATACAACCCTTAGTTGACATGGCCGGCAACAGGCCCTGAGCCCTCACCTGTCCTCAACCTGCCTCTGTCCTTTTCTGTTCCCTCAGCTAGAGAAGTACTCTATGCTGTGGGCTCAGATCCACTATCAGTGAGGAGGAGGTACTAGAGGACAGTTAGCAGCTACAGCTCAGCCAAGATCTGGAGGAGACATCTACTGCTTCCTCCAGTAGGCGGGCAAGAAGTAATGAGGAGAGTGGCGTGGGAGCTGGTGTTGAGGAGGACATCAGTGACCTGCAGACAGTAGTGGATAATGATGTAGCCAATCATAATTGGGAGCCGGGTGACGAAAGGGCTTCATCGTCATCAGAAGAAGCGGGTGGCAACTTGCGCATGAGGCAGCAGCGGAGTCAGCAGGGTGGCAGCAGTGAGAGGTTGGGAGCCAAACGTGCCTGGGGTAGACCACCCCCTTCGCAGCAGCCTAACTGCCCGGAGAGCAGTGGTGCAGGGGTTCATGGAGGCAGTGGCGGTAGCAGTCAGTTAGTGCGGAGTGTTGGAGGTAAAATCATCTACTCGGCGGTGTGGCAGTTTTTTGTTAAGCCGCCGGGGGAGTTGAACATGGTCATATGTTCAATCTATGGGCAGAAGGTGAAGTGTGGCCAGGGTGCCAATGTTGGCACCACAGCCCTGTGTATGACCTCCTCACGCTGCTGCCACCTCCTCACTCTGCCACTGGGTCACTGTATGGCCTCCTAAGGCTGTTGCTACCTCAACATTATATCACCTTGCCACTCTGTGGCCTACTCACGCTGCTGCCACCTCCGCACTCTGCCACTGGGTGACTGTATTGCCTCCTCAGGCTGCTGCCACCTCCTCACTGTATGGAGTCCTAAGGCAGCTGCTACAGGTGCATCTCAATAAATTAGAATATCTTTGAAACATTCATTCATTTCAGTAATTCAGTAATACAATTCATAATCAGCGTCTTCCATGATTGTGTGTCATACTGAACCAAACTGAGGGACCATTTAAAGGCTTAGGAAACCTTGGCAGGTGACACACTGAATTTACAATACTGAACTTTTTACAATATTCTAATTTTCTTAGATTTGGGTTTTCATTACCTGTAATCCATAATCAACATTTACAGAAATAAAACACTTGAAATAGAACATCTGTGTGTAAACAATCTAGAAAATATAGGAGGTCACTTTTTTCAATTTAATTACTGAAATAAATAAACATTTCAAAGATATTTTAATTTATTGAGATGCACCTGTACCTCCACACTCTGTCACCGGGTCACTGTATGGCCTACTGCTGCTGCCAACTTCACATTATGTTGCCTTGCCACTCTGTGTCCTCCTCATGCTCCTGCCAACTCCACATTGTCGCCTTGTCACCAGCAACTTGGCCAGGTGACGCTGCTTCCGCCTCCACGTTCTCACGCTGTCCTGCAACAATGTCCACCTCATCCTCCACTGTTTCCTCATCCTCCACTGCAGGGAAAACTCACAGTGCTCCTACAGCTTACCATATGTGCATGGAAAAGCAGTGTCATGCTGTACACTGCTAAGCACACCCTCCTTGAGCTGTAGCGGCAGAATGGCCTCCCACAGCATAGGCTGATATCCGATGTTTCAACACATTGGAATTCAACCCTTCATATGTTGGATCGACTATATGAGCAGAGAAAAGCCATAAACGATTTTTTGATGATCCAAGCAGACAGATGTACTCCCCTGTGTAACTTTAACGTTAGCCAGTGGCAGCTCATGCATGACACCTGCTGTTTGCTCGTTCCCTTTGAGGAGGCCACTTTGTTAGTCAGTCGCCAGGATTACAGGATGAACAACGTCATTCTACTGATTCACATCCTGGAAAAGATGCTTTTCAATCTGGCTGATCATGGGACTGGAGATATGGCACCTACATCTCATGGCCACATGAGCCTTGTGGGGGCTGAACTGGAGGAGGATGAGGAAGACATTGGAGTACAAACAAAGTGTAGCCAAATGGGTGGAGAGAAGGGAGAGGGAGCAAAAGGGAGATGAGGAGGACGAGGCAGATGACTCAGACACAACGTGGAAGTATGCAATAGAGATAGATGCAGGGAGTCCCTCGGAGTCACTTGCGCAAATGGACCGATGCATGCTCACTTCTTGTGCAGTGACAGCTGAATTGTCACAATTCAACAGAGGGATGACTACTGTATGTCCTCCTCATGTTGCTGCCACTGGGTCACTGTATGGCCCCCTCATGCCACTGCCCTTGGTTCACTATGTGCCCTCCTCATGCCGCTGCCACTGGGTCACTGTATGGCCTCCTCATGCTGCTGCCATTGGGTCACTGTATGGCCTCCTCATGCCGCTTCCACTGGGTCACTCTGTGTCCTCCTCATGCTGCTACAACTGGGTCACTGTATGCCCTCCTCATGCCGCTGCCACTCTGTCACTGTATGTACTCCTCATGCCACTGCCCTTGGTTCACTGTATGCCCTCCTCATGCCACTGCCACTGGGTCACTGTATGGCCTCCTCATGTTGCTGCCACTGGGTCACTGTATGGCCTCCTCATGCTGCTACCACTGGGTCACTGTATGGCCTCCTCATGCCGCTTCCACTGGGTCACTGTATGCCCTCCTCATGCTGCTGCCACCTCCACATTATGTCGCCTTGCCACTTTGTAGCCTCCCCATGCTGCTGCAAACTCCACATTATGTCGCCTTGCCACTCTGTAGACATCTATGTGGAATCAGCAGATGATGGTGTAAAACGAGTGCGCTCTTTCACTCTACAGTAGGATGTTGGGTCTCTGAACGGTTCTTTCTACCTGGCACTAACATGGATCTGAGTTCACACGTGGTTAGTTGGTCAGTTTTGGCACCGTAACTGGCCAAATAAGTGAAGTGTGCAGTGGTTCTAAGAGCGACGCCTGTCATGTGCATGTCATACTAACTCACAGTATTGTTTCACTACCACAGTAGGCTCCCTATGCATGTTACTGCAAGGCACAGTGTTCTACACTACTATACAGGCTCTCTGACGCCAGGAAATAGGTGTTTTTTAACGTGATTGGCTGCGAATTAATCCAGATCGAAGGAAATTTTTTTGGAAATTCGAATCAAACTGCAAAATTGAACTTTTGAGAAATTCGCTCATCTCTAATGACAATGCCAGAGAGGTGCAGAAGATCACACATATGGTCACCGTACACATCGTTAGGCTGAAGCTCCATCTAGTGACTAGCAGATAAAAGTGAAAAGGCATTGCATTTTTTTTTCCGCATTGTTTTGCATTGCATTTTTGCTGCGTTTTTCTCTGTGGTGTTCCTTCCATTATTAAAACTATAGGGAAAATGCCGGAGTTTCTGCAGGTAAAATTGATATGCTGCGTTTTTTTTTTCCCGCAATGTGCGGATGGGATTATCCAGAATCTCATTCACTTTGCTGGCACTACAAAATGTTTCTGCAGCAGACAAATATGCCGTGTTTCTGAAATGGGGTGCCTTAGCCTTAAAAAGTATTTGGATAAGGCCTTATGTCCCTGATCAAACACGTTCTGCCTACTCAACACTGACAGAAAGCTGAAATATAATTATAATAATAATAATAATAATAATAATAACAATAATAATATTGTTATATCAACAGTATATTTATACAAGTTTATTGTATAACGTTTTATACATGTTTATATACTGCACACAAAAGGTATGGGGACGAGCGAACCAAGGGACGAGCAAACCAATTTTCACATCTTTCATGTTGTGGTAAGCAGGGGCGTAAAATACCGGGGTAGTAGCGGAGCACCGGAGAGGTAAGTATTGTTGTTTTTTATGTTCAGCTCCCCTGGGCCCCTGATCGTTATACTCTGGGGTCAGAATATAATGATAGCAGTGTTTGTAGAGTTCGCGGTAGCGGCTGCCACAGGGCCTGGGACATTAGGGGGCCCGGAGCCCTGTGGCAGCCGCTACCGCGAACCCTACAAACACTGCTATCATTATATTCTGACCTCAGAGTATAACGATCAGGGGCCCAGGGGAGCTGAACATAAAAAACAACAATACTTACCTCTCCGGTGCTCCGCAGGCTTCGGGCCTGTTTGGTGACGTCCCAGACATTAGCCGACATCATTATGCGTCGCGATGCCAACCTGGCTCATGCGAGATCTGGTCCAACATTGAAGAGGGCCAAAGTAGCGCACTGGAGTGCAGCAGAGCCAGGAAGAGGTAAGTAGCGTTGTTTTTTTATGTTTGTATGCTCCCCTGGATCTCCATCATTATATTCTGGGGTCTGAAAAGACCCCAGAATATAATAATTGTTCATGGATGGTCCACAATGGGTCATAATACTGTGTGCAGGTGCCACTGGGGCATAATAGTGTGTGCAGGAGCCACTATGCTGCATAATACTGTGTGCAGGGGCCACTATGGGGCATAATACTGTGTGCAGGGGCCACTATGGGGCATAATACTGTGTGCAGGGACCACTATGCTGTATAATACTGTGTGCAGGGGCCACTATGCTGCATAATACTGTGTGCAGGGGCCACTATGGGGCATAATACTGTGTGCAGGGACCACTGTGGGGCATAATAGTGTGCGCAGGAATGTGGTTTGTGCGGGGGGGGGGGGCGATCCTGGTGGGGGGTTGGGGGCGGCGGTTCGGAGCGGGGGCCCATGTCAAATGTTTGCCTTGGGGCCCAACCATTCCTAGTTACGCCACTGTAGGTAAGATCTAGAAAAGTGTTTTAGTACAGGTAGATCAATCAGGTCTTCTCCTTTATTCTATGGCAATTTGAGTCTGTCCTCATTCCACATTTCTCCCATATAAAGACCAGTAGGCACATACAGTGGGGAAAAAAAAGTATTTAGTCAGCCACCAATTGTGCAAGTTCACCCACTTAGAAAGATGAGAGGCCTGTAATTGTCATCATAGGTAGACCTCAACTATGAGAGACAAAATGAGAAAACATATCTAGAAAATCACATTGTCTGATTTTTTAAGAATTTATTTGCAAATTATGGTGGAAAATAAGTATTTGGTCACCTACAAACAAGCAAGATTTCTGGCTCTCACAGCCCTGTAACTTCTTCTTTAAGAGGCTCCTCTGTCCTCCACTCATTACCTGTAGTAATGGCTCCTGTTTGACATTGTTATCAGTATAAAAGACACCTGTCCACAACCTCAAACAGTCAACCTCCAAACTCCACTGTGGTGAAGACCAAAGAGCTGTGGAAGGACACCAGAAACAAAATTGTAGACCTGCACCAGGCTGGGAAGACTGAATCTTCAATAGGCAAGCAGCTTGGTGTGAAGAAACCACCTGTGGGAGCAATAATTAGAAAATGAAAGACATACAAGACCACTGATAATCTCCCTCGATCAGGGGCTCCACGCAAGATCTCACCCCGTGGCGTCAAAATGACCACAAGAACGGTGAGCAAAAATCCCAGAACCACACGGGAGGACCTAGTGAATGACCTGCAGAAAGCTGGGACTAACGTAACAAAGGCTACCGTCAGTAACACACTACGCCGCCAGGGACTCATATCCTGCAGTGCCAGACGTGTACCCTGCTTAAGCCAGTACATATCCGGCCCGTCTGAAGTTTGCTAGAGAGCATTTGGATGTTCCAGAAGAGTTTTGGGAGAATGTCATATGGTCAGATGAAACCAAAGTAGAACTGTTTGGTAGAAACTCAACTCGTCGTGTTTGGAGGAGAGTGAATGCTGAGTTGCATCCAAAGAAGACCATACCTACTGTGAAGCATGGGGGTGGCAACATCATGCTTTGGGGCTGTTTCTCTGCAAAGGGACCAGGACGACTGACCCGTGTACATGAAAGAATGAATGGGGCCATGTATCGTGAGATTTTGAGTGTAAACCTCCTTCCATCAGCAAGGGCATTGAAGATGAAACGTGGCTGGGTCTTTCAGCATGACAATGATCCCAAGCACACTGCCAGGGCAACGAAGGAGCGGCTTCGTAAGAAGCATTTCAAGGTCCTGGAGTGGCCTAGCCAGTCTCCAGATCTCAACCCCATAGAAAACCTTTGGAAGGAGTTGAAAGTCCGTGTTGCCCAGCGACAGCCCCAAAACATCACTGCTCTAGAGGAGATCTGCATGGAGGAATGGGCCAACATACCAGCAACAGTGTGTGCCAACCTTGTGAAGACTTACAGAAAACGTTTGACCTCTGTCATTGCCAACAAAGGATATATAACAAAGTATTGAGATGAACTTTTATTATTGACCAAATACTTATTTTCCACTATAATTTGCAAATAAATTCTTTAAAAATCAGACAATGTGGTTTTCTGGATTTGTTTTCTCATTTTGTCTCTCATAGTTGAGGTCTACCTATGATGTCAATTACAGGCCGGCCTCATCTTTTTAAGTGGGAGAACTTGCACAATTGGTGGCTGACTAAATACTTTTTTTCCCCACTGTACAACTAATTGACAAAAAGAACAATGCACCTATGTAGAAAAGTCAGATTGCTGCAAAACTCAGCATGCAGTTATGTCTCAAGCAGATATGTAAATTATTACGTGTGCGGTCTGGTTAGACATTGGCTTTTGTCATAAGAGAGTGTAAAAGCATTTCCCCCTCTGTTCTATAAAAAGGCACTCAGAGGCTACTTTTGGTTAGTGTATCTCTTGATGATTGTTGAGTGCTGGACATGCCTCTTATGCACTTGAAGACATTTTTCCCAGTTGACAGACTTTGAGAGGAGGAGCATCATTGGACTGAGTGGAGCAGGATAGTTAGTTTGACAAATTGCCTGCCCTCTAGGCCATTCTGACCTATCTGTTAGAAGGTATTCGGAGCAGTGGTTGGTAGTAGTTTATTTTAATGGGAATGCCAGAGATATTGTAGCTGAGTGCTTGACTTTAGAAATTTCTGGTGGTAACATTGAAGTAAATGGAAACAGTGGTAATATTAGTACTAGTAGAAGAATAGTAGTAGTAGTACCAGTAAGAAGCATTCAAAAATTCTGAGCCAGAAATATGTTTTCACCCACTGTAACATCTTTATACAACTATGCCCCAGTACTTCAACCTGGGTCTGCCGTTAGTGAGGACAGTTCAATGAGATTTCAGCATATGCATAGACTAACAGTACAACAGTACTAATTCACTGCAATATATGAGTATCATAATCAGATGATCACTGGTTCTAGTGCTCTAGTGGGTGCATAAATATTCTGTATCACTGCATGTGTAAAAACCTCTGCAATAAAACCAAAGCATTATTTAACCTGCCTGGTGAATGCCATAAAAAAATCCAGAAGTCGTGATATTTTGCCATCTGGACTAACCAAATATGGAATAAAAAAAAGCTATATAAATAATGTATCACTGTGATCAACCCATAGAATAAAGATAATATGTTTTTTTTGCAGTATGGTGAATTGAAAAACATGTAAAATATTATAGGAACTTCAAAATTGTCAAATTCATGTCATTTCAGTGTCAGATATATTTCATCTAGTATGGCACATAACAACAGAAAAATGTTATAGCTTATAACGTGCAGCAATAAAAAATCCAAAAGTAACCCCATCCTTTACAGCAAAACTGGCTGCGGAAAGAAGGGGATTGTATAAGCTGTGCAAGCATACATCAGGGTACACCCCAGGCTTATAGTTTGAGTGAACAGATGCCAGAATTGACCCCCAAGAATACCCCCATCCTAGTGGCTATTGGGGAAATAGTGAATACTTTGCTGTACACAATGTACTTCGCTTGCATATTCACTTTTCTCCTTCTGCTGTTCATTCACATCTGGAAAACAATTCCTCAGTACACTCTTTGATAAATTCCATGAGCGGTTTAGCCTCCAAAATGGGGTCACTTTCCAAGTAATTCTACTTTGCTGGTACCTTATGGGCTCTGCAAACATGACATGGCATCCAAAAACCATATCTGCTCTTTGAATGCCAAATAATATTCCTTACCTTCTGCGCCCTGCTATCTGTCATATATGTGGGCATAAACTGCTGTTGGGGCATACAGAAGGGCAAAGAAGGGAAGAAGCTGCGGCTGCGGAAAAAAATACCACGTTTTACAGTACCTGAAAAGTGGATGGGGATCTGTCCTCCAAAGCACTGTCAGGAATCTCAGTTCAGCTGCTATTCCTTTAAGGTTACCTGAGAAGTTTCTGCAGTGTCAGAAGTTCTTTGGGCTTATCCGATTAGCAGCTGAGGAGGCCAATATAAACCCCCTTTCCTCCTGAACCAGGTGCCTGCAATTATTTTCCTTGTTTGGCTTAAATACTTGACTCTTTGTGTTGCTCAGCTCTTTACTGATCTTTTGGAAACCGAACCTTGGCTTCTTAGCTGAAATCTGCTTATCGTCTGGCTGAGTCTCAGACTTCTCCTTTTGTCCTTTTGAACTGACTACAGCATGGACATTTACCATCCTGATTATCCTCCTGATCCAGATCAGCCTAGTAAGTTGATTGTGGCTTCTGGTTTTGATTTCTGAGAGTGGACCCCAATTTCCATCTGGCCTTGCAGTTGTCACTGGTGAAGATGTTTGGGTGTCTGGGCCTATCTCTCAGCGCTGTATATGATTTAAACAGCAAGTTACTGTTCTCTATTATTAGCCAAATTCAGCTATTTTGTGATACTTACTCCAGGGGCTCTACCATGACCAATACTCCTTCCCTTCTGCACCAAGCCATGTGCCCAAATGGCAGTTTACATCCACATGTGCAGTATTTCTGTACTCAGAAGAAATTGTGCCACAATTGTAGGATGCATTTTATCCTTTTAAGTCTTATGAAAGCATACAACTTAGAGGTAAATGAACATATTATTTAAAAGAAAAATGAAATTTCTAAATTTCACCCTTTATTTTGCTTTAATTCCTGTAAAACACATAAAGGATTAACCAACCTCCTAAATTCTAAGACACACCAGTACATCTTTGCAGTTTTCAGCAGCTACAGAAACAGGGAGCTAGCTATAGCTACAGACGGAGTTCCCCTAGAGAAGGCAGGGACAGTTTATTACTGTCCCTGCCTTCCCAATAACTGTGTACACATTGCTCAATGAGCACTGTATACACAGCTATGAGCACTGCCATGATGCGGCTGCACTCTGACCCAGCTCCCACGTGATCCGCCGGGATCAGAGTCTGTTAGAGCTGCTGGGTCCTACCCAGATCAGCTCTATAGTAATGGGCAGGAGACTGTATTCCTCCTGCAACTGGGGCTAAATGTACCAGCCCCAGTTACAGGGGAAATCAGCCTCCTCCCCCCCCCCCCAAAAAAAAAAAGTGATCAAATGTCCCCAAAGGTCTATTATGACCTTATGGGGACACAATGTAAAAAATAAAGAAAGAAAAAAGTAGAAAAGTAAAAAATTAAAATGAAAGCAAAATAATAAAAAAAAAAATATAAATAAATAAATTAATAAATAACGCCAATAACACCCCCTTACTACAGGTTATAGCCCCACACCCGACGACGACATACAAAATAAAAATTACCGTAACGGAGAGGAAAAACTATTTTATAAAGTTTTTTAGTAGCACTTTGTGCTATTAAATAAACAAAAAAAGAAAATTGAAAAACAGATACGTTTTCCCTCCTCTTTTGTTTATATTTTCCCGAATATAAAAAAATAAATAAAAAACATGCAAAAATAAAAACAACATAAAATAAAGCCCTATGTGTCACCGAAAAAAGACACAGAAATTAGTTGAATAACCCAAATGATAAAAATGTTACAGCCCTCAAAACCGCACATACTAAAAACCCAAAAATGTGTCTGGTCCTGGACCAGAAATTGGCCTGGTACTGAAGTGGTTAAAAATAAATTATTATTATTATTATTATTATTATTATTATTATTATTATTATTATTAATAATAATAATAATAATAATAATAATAATAATAATAAAGTAAATTTAACCACTATATACTTCCAGGTAATTCTCTCTTAACCCTGCAATGGCATACATATACATTCTTCTAGTGTTAAGCAGCTGCATGAAGCGGAGAGCCGGCTGTAAATACAACCGAAGCTGCTATAGAGAAGGCGGGGACAATTTATTACTGTTCAATGAGTGCTGTATACACAGCTATGGGAATCACAATTATTCGGATCCCCACTGGCAGTCACATGACCACTGGGTCTGGGAACTCTATGAGCTGCTGGGTCCTAGAGGATCCAGATCAGCTATGGTGTAAAAGCTAGACGGCGGCATTCGTCCTGTAACTGAGGTTGATGTGCCAAAAAAAAATAAATAAATAAATAAAAAAAATAGTTAAAATGGGTTGGGGAGGGGGGGCGTTACAATGTGTAAAATTAAATAAATAAATAAAATAAAGTGAAAAAAAAAAACCACATCACAGGTTCTATTCCCCCCTCCCCCCCACACGCACTGGCGACACAACAATAAGTGTATGTAAAAATTTTGAGCGTATGTATGTAATTACCGGAAATGAATAAGGAAAACTATTTCATTTAGTAGCACTTTGTGCTATGAAAAAATCATGAAAAATGTGAAAAAAAACACATTTCCCCTCTTTTTTGTTAACATTTTCTCAGATACTAAAATAACGAAACAAAGGAAAGAAATGTTATAGCCTTCAAAACCGCATGAACGAAAAAACTTGAATATGTCTCTGGTCCTGAACCAGGAAAAATGGCCCGGTACTGAACTGGTTAAGAAATTAGAGTTAAAGTTGTAATATAGTAAGTAATAATTATTGACAAATGTGTGTAGTATGACTATCTGAAAAACAGAGCTGCTATGGAATTGTCACATAATCACCGTTCTGATTCAGAGTCTACAGTCACCTCTGATTTACCAGAGCCTGCCACAAGGCTGCATGGAACCCAGATGGCAACCCCAGAACAAGTTGCCAGAAAATAAGTATTTGTGCATGCTAAGAACCAAACCAGAAACCATAGTGTGGGAAGTGAGGGATTAATACAAATTCAAGATAAAAAACCAGGAGAGGACAGGAAAAGCCAAACTGATAACATAAGAATACCAGAGGTCCAGACCATGCTCGAGTCCTGGGGGTCACGGATAAAGCCAAATCAGCAAGTCACCTGGGTGACCAGGAGGGAAAAACAAGGTCAGTAAACCAGGAAATCAGCAGAAGTCAGGGAAAGCTACTGGAAATGAGTTGAGTTAGATACATGGAGCAATAGCAGGAAGTTGAAACTAGTATATCATCATTGCTATATAATGGTTAGATTTTGTTGCTTCCTCTTGGTAACCTCTGACCTCAACCAGGGGAATAGTAATGTTCCACTAAGCAGAATGTTATACTAATCTTACTCCATGTATAGAAGATTGTATATCATAAATTACCTTCATCAGATTTTCGCTTGGTCTTTTGAGATTTATCATGTGCATGTTTCCAATCACCGGCAATTTCCAGGGTCCAGGAGGAAAATTTCCAACAGGGACATCAGAGGTCCATAACTGAAGACTTTTTAAAATATAAACAAATAGCAGAAGTGACAGCACATAGAGCGTCAGTGTAGAGCATGAGCAGTCCATGGCTGTTCCTAATAACAGCTGCACAGTATCTTATAGATCATAGCAGATCTCAGTAGGTTAACACAGGGTGTGCTTATGATTGATATCACAAGTTGCGCTAACCATTCTCTACATGTAGCATCAAGCACCCTGGGGTTTACGTAATCAAAAGTTGGCAGATATATATGTCACTCTTATGCTAAAGTATTTCTCATTTTTTTGTCATTGCTGACATCTACTGTCATCTTTTTATTAGTCTAATAGAGACTGTGCTGTTCCTTCCCAGTCTGAGGCATAGTCCCTTCCTAATGCCTAGGGCTATAGAACTTTCCAGAACAGAGTGGAGCATGGATATATAATCCCTGGCCTGGCTCCAGCACTGAGTGCGTGCTGTCTGTCTGTGAGGAGATGAGATATAAGTTGTGCTGAAACCTGGGTCAAGAGAGACTATTAAGTGAACAGATTGTTACAGTCTTCAGGGAGGTTAAATACTGACCTCACCCCCTTCTATGTGGTGGACACCTCTGGCCAGTCCTGGATACAGAATAGAAGCCAGTAATCAGCTTGATGAAGATTTCTCCCAAGTTGCACCACTTCTTTGGAATGCTCTACCCTCAACAATCAGATGATCTCCCAACTTCTGTATCTAAAGACACATCTCTTCAGGCAAGCCTACTACATTTCCTAACCTAACACTACTACTTTTCCTAAAACTAACACTATACTGTCCATTCCTCCTCCCCCACAGATAAACACACACTATATTCCACAGGACATGATGCCTTTATCTGAATGTAACCCTGTACACCCAAGCACTTTGGAAATGTACATAAAAGGACACGGCTGGTGACGGCTCATACAGATTTATTTATATGTATAATTATTATTAACCACTATAATTATTGCTCCACTGTATCAGAACTTCTTCCCATTGTGTCACCCCCTCAACCTCATAGATTGTAAGCTCTTGGAAGCAGATCCCTCACTCCTATTGTGCAAATTGCTTTATTACTTTGTAATGTCTCATTTTGTCTGTTCATGGACCCTATGTAACTTGTAAATGCTGCGGAATATGTTGGTGCAATATAAAGAATTATTATTATTATTATTATTATTATTATTATCATTATTATTATCTGATTGGTGAGGTTACTTGGAGTCAGAT
This sequence comes from Leptodactylus fallax, assembly GCA_947044405.1. Taxonomy (NCBI): domain Eukaryota; kingdom Metazoa; phylum Chordata; class Amphibia; order Anura; family Leptodactylidae; genus Leptodactylus; species Leptodactylus fallax. The sequence goes on from CAMRHE010000319.1 coordinate 1,430,703, forward strand.
CCCCAACAATTTGCTATTGACGACCTAAGATGAGCTCATTACAGTAAAATTTTGGAAAATGGGTTCCTCTAGTTGTCTACAGCTGATATAATTGACCAGATACATCAATCACATGAGTACATTCACCTTTATTGCATTACATGTTTAGTAGATGGGGTAGGGAATCGTGACATTTAAGCCCATTGAACCTAATACATTCAGATTTATCTATTGTACAGTTGATTGCAATAAAAACCACAATAGAATCAGAGTTTTTAAGTAACAATATTAAGTAACTGGCCCAGTTTTTTAATATAATAGGTGTTATATCATCAGATGCTGCACCAGTATAAACTATAGTCTATGAAGCCAAATATCTCATCAAGTGGCTTTATCCCCTCACATCCGTGACACACAGCAGATTTTCTGAGCCATTGGGGAAATTGTAAATCCTACTAAAGGTTTCACACAAAGGTCGGTCTCTGAAGAGATATTAAATGTAAATTTTTGCATAAGACTAGTAAAGACCAGGAACAACTCCATTTTTGCAAGTGTTTCCCCAGCACAAACTCTTCTTCCTTGAGTACATTACAAATGAAAAGAGAAGACAGTGAGAGATAAAATATGTAAGTAAAATGTATCTTCTTCTAACTCTGTGTTACCATCTTGTTCTATAGCTTGGCTACTATTTTAGAAATTTTCTTCTACTTTGTATTTTGCTATTCAATTTATTTGTGTATTCTGTCTCAACTATAGCAGGGTTGGCCCTGGTAAAATCTTGGCAGATACCAAGTTTTGCAGTAATAAAATGAAGACATTACTCAGCTCACCACCTCCTGGAGTCAATGAAGTTAAAATTCTCTTCCAGTATACATGCAAAGACAAAACTCCTTGGTCACAGACAGACATAAATCCCCTGAAAAGCAGGGGCATTCCTGGATTCTGCAGTGCTAAAGACATGGCATTCCAACATTAAAATGTGATGTATAAAGCCATGTTGTTTTTAACATTGCAGAGTGTTGGAATCCCCTGCTTTTCAGCAGACACCAAGATACCATTGGGCTTGACAGATTAATATCTGGGAAATCTGCTCTCATGCTGTCTCTTGTCAAAATGAGGGTATAATAGAGCCTACTATGATTCTGTAGCCCAAGTGGCCACATAGTGTACTCTCACTGGAAGCCTTAATCAGTAGTGTGGTATTTCCTTCAAAATATTCAAATATAAGTAATTAAAAATTTAGCAGAGTGTTAAAGATTTTTTCTAACCATCTTAGAGGTGACAGTCTTTTGTCTTGATAGGTTGCCAAGGGAACCAACCATAGATGGGTGAACCAGTTCCGATTGAAAAGTTTAGTGTTTGTCAACCACAAACCGGAAGTGAAATTATTATACTCTGGGGTCTCTTCAGTTCCCAGGGTATAATAGGTGAAGCCCCAGGGGAGGTGTAAAAAAATAACAAACTTCACCTCTTCTGGGCTTCCTCATGGCGTCTAGAGTTCACTTTCAGTCCTCTTCTGGCCTCTTGAGTGGTGTCATGTGGCCGAGGTCACTGCTGAGGCCTGCGATTGGGCAGTCACATGGGGCACACCAAGCATCATGGCATCATGAATGCGGGAATTTTCTATGGGCAAGCACTTTCCTTATAGTGGCCAGTTATCTTCTCAGACATGGAGCGTCCCTACCTGTTTCTGTGTAGGAAACGATGGAATCATGACGGGGTTTCTGACAAGTGCCAACAGCAGAAGGTTCCTGCATTAATGGTCGTATCCATTGGCAACTGATTAGGATAAAAGACTGTCCTCACAATTAGAGAACACCTGGTCTACAAAGATATAAATATATTTTTCCAATACAACCACCGTTTTTTCGATGTTTTGCCTCCCATAAAATTCTGGATAAAAGGCAATGAAACATCAAACATTCTCCAAAATGGTATAGCTAAAATAGTAAATTTGGCCCTACAAAAAAAAGAATCCTTATGCATCCCTGTACATGGAAATACAAAAAAAGATTTTTTTTTTTTTTGCAAAGTTTGGAATTTTTTTTTAAGGGGTTAAAAAGTAAAAATAAACTATATACATTTGGTATCCCTGAAATTTTACTGACCCATAGAATACAGGTGATATGTCATTTTGGCTGCACAGAAAAAGCCATAAAAACAAAGCCCGTAAGAAATTCACACACATGCAGTTTTTCTCCAATTACACCCCATTCTGAATTTTTTTCCAGCTTCCCACTACATTGTACAGAATATTCAATGATACCATTACAAAGTGCAATTTCTCCCACAAACAATAAGCTCTAACACTGCTCTGTGAATGAAAAAATATCAAAATTATGGGGTTTGGAATGTGGAGAGTCAAAATTGAAAATCGAAAATCAATAAATGCCTGCAGCGGGAAGGGGTTGATGTGGTGGTGGTGCTTAGGTAAAATTAACAACTTGAACACACAATGAAAATGAGGGGTCCCACCAGTGGAACACCCACCTAAGTTATTATTGGGTGTTTAATCTACAAAAAGAGTGGCCCAATTGGACAACCCCTTTAAAAGTAATCCCACCTTCTCTGTTCCATGCTGCAGGGACTCTTTTCGATTACCAATTTTGATATGACCATGGAAGATCCATCAGAATTAGACCACTCATATAGTACTTGTAATACATATTATAGAAAGTATGTTACCTGCTGAAAAGGGCATGAAAGCAGACCGCTTAACAAACTGTCCCTGGGAATCAAGGAAATGTTCGGGGTAGAAGGATTTTGGCTTCTCAAACTGTGTACTATCATGTAACACTGACTCCAATAGGGGAATGATGTACGTGCCCTAAAAATGAATAGAACTATGTCAGAGTCTGATCTGCAGTTAAGAACATTAATATTTAAGAATTATTCCGATCCTAACTAACCCCAAGAAAAGTACTCTCATTGACCAAAAAAAATAAAAGACGCACCAAGAAGGAGTTGTTGGAATGGAATGAAACGTTCTCAGTGTAAATGTAATGATGATCTATGTAAGTTATTACAATATTAGAGCAAAAATGCAGTGAAGACTCTCATTCCAATGATTGCTGGGGTCCCAGTGATTAGACCCTTGGAGATCAGATAACCCCTATCTCCTGCTACCACTGCACCCCTTATAGCTATGCCCCTGCCTGGAGACATTGACAGTTCTACCCATTGTTTCACAAAAATAAATAAATAAATAAATAATTTTGTGTAAAATACATTTTCTTGTTTATATATTGAGTATGTAAAAAGTAAATCTATTGGCATTAACTTCTGAATTATATTGTCCAGTCAAGCTGGCCACCTACTCTCCCAGCTCTGTCTCCCTTTGTTAGGCCAGTTGCAGACGACCGTGCTGCAACTGGCCTGCTGTGAATTAAAAGCATGGGCTACACATGGGGGACACGAGGATGATCCCTGTGTGCCACCCATGCACGGGCTGTGCTTCCGCGGCTCCTTTCATTAAATGTATAGGAGCCACAGAAGCAAGGACCGCAAAATAGGACAGGAATAGGACCTGTTCTATATTTTGAAAGTCATAGTTGTGTGTACAGGTCCATAGAAAATAATGGGTCAGTGTGCTATCCGCGAAATACACAGATAGCACACTGACCACAGCCACGGTCATCTGCAAGGGACCGTACTCTAAGCTTCTCCTGAGAGACATGGCAACGATCATTACTGGAAATACCTACTGAGAAATCCTAACTGTGCCAACTTAAAAAGTTATAAAGGCAACTATACGGTGTACCAAAAAGGACAAAAGCAACACTCACCTTTGGTAGATTGTAGCCCTGAAAAACAACATCTCTGGTGGTTTCTCTTGGAAGATCCACTGGTAAAATATTAGCAAGTCTCTGAGTCTCATGGATAACAGCATTGGTGTACGGCATATCTTTACGATGGTCTATTCGTGGCACTGCTGATCCAATCACTTTTTCAATTTCATTGTGTACTCTTTCTAATATAGTTTTTGAAAAATATTTTTTTTTTAGTGTTATTAAATTTATTAACTTTCAGGTTGTATTTTTCATTATATATAATGTGCTGGATTGATAAGACCAGACAGTTAGTAAAAATTGGTAGAATATTATGGAACATGGACTCACCCTCCAAATACCCCTAGGAAATATACCATACTGCCAGGTAAGTTAATTTCAAGTCCATCCAAATCCTCAACACCTCCTGCTGCCTCCAATTCAAGAACATCCATCGAATCTGCTCCTTCCTCACCACTGAAACTATCAAGATGCTAATCCACGCCCTCCTAATCTCCCGCTTTGATTACTGTAACACCCTTCTCCATGGCCTCCCAGAAAACACTCTCGCCCCTCTCCAGTCCACTCTAAACTGTGCTGCTCGCTTAGTACACCTCTCCCTCCATTCTTCATGCAGATGAGTGATACTGGCTTGGCTAATATCCCTTTTGCTTTCTCAAGACTCAGTGAGTCAAAAGCAAATTGAGGATTTGTTACATCCAATAGAGGGCACTCGAGCTTCTCAGCTCCTTTTCCCATAATGCCTTGTGATCCGTTCTTCATCGGCTGCTCCCCTCTGCCAATCCCTTCACTGGCTACCCGTTGCCCAGCGAATAGAGTTCAAAATGCTAATGCTGACATACAAAGCCAACCACAATCTGTCCCCTCCATATATCTCTGACCTAATCTCCCGCTACCTGCCCGCATGCAACCTCTGATCCTCCAAAGACCTCCTACTCCGTTCTGCTCTTATCCGCTCTTCACACAAACGTCTCCAATACTTCTCCCGTGCATCCCCCATACTCTGGAACTCAATACCAAGACACATCAGACTGTCCCCCACTTTCACAAGCTTCAAGAAGACTCTGAAGACTCACCAATTCAGGAAGGCCTACAACCTCCAATAACACTACTGTCACCACATCACCATTTGTACAGCCTCTCCCCTCACCTTCTGTTTCTATCCCTCTTCCCTCATAGATTGAAAACCCTTGAGGGCAGGGCCCTCTATCCCACTGTGCCAGTTGGTCACTGTTAGCATTGTGTTTGTTTTGTATATTTTGTGTACTATATGTAATCCCTCAAATGTAAAGCACCAAGGATGTAATATAATAATGTACAGCATCATGGAATTAATATAATAACGTACAGCACCATGGAATTAATGGTGCTATATAAATAAACAATAATAATAATAATAAGTCCATGAATATCCCCTTTAAGGAATTTAGATGAGGTTAATAGACTCTTCCCCAGTTCAGGATCCTTGGCCAGAGTGGAGAGTGGTTACAAAGAGCATTTCTTTCTGTGGAGAGCTTATCCTACATTGCATAGACAACCCATACATTTGAATGGGAGGTGTGTGATACTTCATTTCCTCTGTGATGGTGCTGCTTAGAATTAAATACTCGCTATGAAGTTTACACACACACATTACAGCTGACCGTGGTGATCCTTTATAATCAGCTTATGCTCAAGGATATCCTTTTAGCAAATATTGATTGGCTAAGGTAGAGAACCCCTTTAACTTGTTGGTTACATGAAGAACTTACTCTGAATTTCAGGGTTCTGGATTATAAATAAAATGGCCCATCGAATAGTAGAGGATGTGGTGTCAGTTCCAGCCATAAATAAGGTTATTAAAATGCTCAGAAGATTTGTTTCATGGAAAAAAGTGGTGGGATCAGACTTTTCCTAAATAGATAAATACATATATTCATCTAATTCATGTGATGTATTAATAACATTAAGATCCAAAAATTTAGAAAATAAATTTGTGGTGAAAAAAGTAAGACCACTTCTGCATTACACAGATGACATGTAGACCAACTTTAGGACTTTATAGGTTTTGTAGCAGTGACGTATTCCAAGCTCTGTCTAATGTTTATAAAATTATTATAAGTTGGTACCTAGTGCAGAGAATATAAATTTTTTTAATGGAAGAAACCGATAAAACCTGTGGACTGGGTAAAGAAAATTTATACTATGTTGAGGTCACTTTGAGAGTACAATGAAGAGGTAAGGCTGGGTTCACAGTTGCTCCAGGTGTCTGTCTGATACAGATATGTCTAAAATCACTGGCCAAAAAAGTCATGGGCAACTTTTTTACCCAGCAATTTCAGTTGAGAAGAATGGACAGCCGATGGACACCCATCAGACCCCATTATAGTCAATGGGGTCTCTCAGGCTTCACTGGTGTCCACTATTTTTAGTGGTCCATTTGCCTATTCTAATGGACCAGAAGAATGGACTCCCAGCTCTAGTGTGACCCTTGTATAACATCTTCCCTGGGAAAAACATTTATTAAGCCGATTGGGTGACTAGGATATGAGTAAATTCAACAAAACCATTTTATACATTTTGATGTAGTCAATTTTGAATGGATTGCCCCATCTGGATAATCCTTTGTTGTATATTGACATCATAGAGGGGTTTCAAATTGGGAGACCATTCTATTACACAAGAGGCATAGCGTGATGCAGGGTCTCAAACTCGCCCGGGGAAATGGGCCCCACATAGAAAAAAATTGAAGTTAATGGACACCATTCCTTTCGAGTTCTATACATTACAAGTTTATTGTTAAATAACTCCAGCATTAGCCCTGTGCAATTTAGTGTCCCCCAGCTTTGGCCCAACACAATTTAATGTCCTCCACCAGTGGCCACCAGCATGCAGTTGGAAGCTTTATCCCGGGGTCAGGGTTCTTTTCTCCCCTGTTCTGTACAGAAAGGGAACTGCATAAAGTTGGGAGATGACAAGTATGGTATGGAGAAACTTTTCAAGTGGCTGCACCTCAGCTAACCCTACAGTGATGGATACAACACAACTGGGACAGAGACGGTTACCATAAATGACTGGTTACTGGGAATTAGAAAAACTGAATCAACTGATCACTGGAAAGGACTCATTCTAGGGCCAGTTTCAGAAAGGGCACATTTTTGAGACAGTATTGTAGACAACTATTCTTCCCCGATCATAGATCTATTGGTTAAAGTTATCTATGATTCTGAGAGTTCAGGACAAAGTCTTGGGATCCTCTTCAGTACTAAAGAGTGTAATATGTTTATCTGTAACTGGCCTAAGTAGGTATTTTCCTATGGACTCAGCACATTAACTACTTAGTAAATGAAAGATTCTTTGAATATTTTTACCTCCTCTTGTTTAACAAGAAATGCATCAATATAGCCGCGCTGGTCATCTTTGTCCAGTACTTTACGATGTTCCGCAAACTTCATTTTGAAGTAGGCATATAACTCCTTAACATTCTGTTTTATTTTTGTGTGGGCTCCAGGAAGGTATTGAAAGACTGGTAATACATTATATCGCTACAAAAGGAAACACTGATGGTTAAGAGAATGGTAAACCATGCGTAGAAGTCTGATAACTCATAATATCCGCAATGTAGGAAAAACATACTGGAAAAGCATTCTAGACATCTGTCTTCCAGATAAAGAGGCCAATGAAGAAGATTTATCAGTAGTGGATAGTAGAGGATATATATATATAGTGGAAGAGGAGTATATAGCTGGGCATAGACTTTCAATAACTGCCAGCTGAACTATTGTTTGGCTGATGGCTACCTTACCTTTCTTCTTGGCTCAACATGTCCCAAGATGTGTGGAGCAATATTACAGCTTAAAAGAAAGAAATATGATTTTGTGATACTTTGTCACAACATGTCTATTCTACATGTGTCTATGTACAGCCACCTAGTGGATGTGTTTTGAATTGCAGCCTGTTAAGGCTTTTGCTAATATGTTTGATATTCTATAGAATGTGTCTCCGGAGAAATTGGAGTCCTTCATGATATTTGACACATCTACATTCCTAACAAGCTTTCCCTACATATGTATGTTTGGTTCTTATGTGTTTTCCAGTGGGGAGATGGTAAGAAGCCCACACTAAATACTTATGGCAAAGTTTTATCTCCCTTGAGAACAAAGTATTGATTAGGCATTCTTTTGTTCCACTATTTAAATTTATTTTTACAATTAGTTTTTTTTTTGCTTTTTTTATATAGTCTAAAACAGCCAATCTAATAACAACAACCTATTCATATAGGAGTCTTGACAACTATGTCAAGTACAGACATAGCAAAGATTAACATTACAGTTAAAGGTAGTTTCTGTCCCTATATTTCATATTGATGACCTATCCACAGCATCAGTATCTGATCTGTGGGGGTCCGACACCTGAACCCTGCACAGATCAGCTGTTTTGGCAGCCTCCAGGTGATGGAAGCTGCTGCTGTGGACGGGGAGCTCATGCAGTCTGCTACTACTGAAGTAATAGAAGCGGAACTGCAACACCATCCAATGAATAGCTGTTACACCAGGTTATTAATACTCCCCTCCTATTCCTTGAATGTGAGCTGACTGCACCCACTCCTCATCCACTGTAGCAGCTTCTGGCACCTGGAGGCTGCTAAAACAGCTGATCTGTGCAGAGTCTGGGCTTTGGACTCCCAAGGATCAAATACTGATGACATCTCCTCTGCATTACCGGCCTGGAAAACCCCTAAGTTACATTAAAGTTAAATGAACAGCTGCAGCCCACTTTAACTTGACTTGTCATGCCTTTAGCAATATGTAATGTATTGATTTCTGATAGCTCCATCTGGTGGCTGTTTGTGCAAATGGCAAATAATCTTACTATTCCCTGTATGTCCCACTAGAGCTACTGTAGTTCCCACCTATGACCTAATGACATCATCAAGTCAGCTCATCAGTGGCCATTTCATTTGGAACTTGCTGTGCAGCTAGCAGCATCTTATTCCATCCTTCCCATCTGGACCTACAGTAGCATCGCTGGTATGTTCCATCTGCTACCCAGCACTATAGTTTGTGTTTATGCACATTATTATGTTTGCATGTCTCCTGGTGTAGTTTCCCAGTCCATAGTTACCATAGCTGGAGACCATGCTGGTAGTTAGGACAGCACCACTCAGGAGCACATGTACAGTTTATGTATATGGATGTTCCTCATGTCTGTAGTACCATAATGTACAATGTTCTTGTATTTAATGTACATGTCTTTGTATACATTGATTTGTATTATAATGTGTGGCTACATGCTTGTACGCATTAGTAAATGCATTATCTTTCTGTTTCCCAGTTTCACCCTATCCTTGTAATAAAAGTTAAAGTTTGGACATCACTCCAGAGTCAATGAATTACTAGGAGGGAGTTTAGCTGCATGTCGACTTATGCCTCACACATAAGGAGGACAGAACAGTGAAACAGCGGCTTCTTACAGGCCGGACAGTAGGATTCTGAACCCCGCATGGTGCTATAGTGCAGCATCACCGCTATCAGACACCCAAGACAGTTTAAGTGTACAAGCCTGTCCGCAGTGTCATCATGTCAGGAAGCGACAGCAGACCCTTTGAAACAAGGTCTTACATCTCAGCAAGCTCCAGGAGCTCAAAGAGGTCAGTGAGCAGCTCCACGGTCGCCATTGCCCGCGCAAAGGCCGAAGCCGCCAAAATACGCGCCACCTTTGCTGAGCAGGAAATGCAGATGAAAATAGAGAGAGCAACCCTGGAAGCAACCATTGCTGAGCAGGAATAGCAGATGAAAATAGAGAGAGCATGCTTAGAAGCATCACTAGAGAAACTAGCAGCAGAAAAGGAAGCTGCAGCTGCTATGGCAGAAGCAGAGGCCCTAGAGGAAGCAGTGAATCCTACAAGTGGGAGATCTAGCAGCATACCTGGGCCTGAACCCAGTCATCGTGATAACACACAGCGTACTTCAGACTATATACTACGACATGCCAAGTCAGATGACAGCCTGCATATTGGTCCAGAGACAGAGTCAACCCCTGCTAATGTGCTCCAGCAGAATCCTGTCACACAGCAAGCATCGTCAGTTTACCATCAGCTTCCAACGCAGTCTATACTCAACCCAACAAATGCCCGCAGTGCGGTCTTTCCCTTTAAGAGGGAACAAGAAGATGGTGGCTATTACAGCAACAACACATTTAAAAAGCGCAATAGCCCACCAAGTCCTCTACACAGTCGCTTCTCTCCAGAAGCAGCACATAAAGACCAAGGGATATCTGACTTCTTCAAGTTCTTTGCACAATGTGATCTAATAACCAAAGGACTCTCAAAGTTTGACGACCGTCCTGAAGGCTACAGAGCCTGGCGAGCTACATTCAGGAATACTATCAAAGATCTAGACATGTCTGCAAGTGAAGAAGTTGATCTTCTAGTCAAATGGCTGGGAAATGAGTCAGCAGAGCACGCAAAGCGCATTAGAGACATCAACATCAACTACCCAAGCAAAGGGTTAAACATGATATGGGAGAGACTTGACGAGTGTTACGGCTCACCAGAAGTCATAGAGAATGCACTCTTTAAAAGAATTGATGACTTTCCTAAAATCTCCAACAAAGGTTTCCAAAAGCTGAGAGAATTAAGTGACCTGCTGATGGAACTCCAAGTTGCCAAAGCTGAAGGAGATTTGCAAGGTCTTGCATTCTTAGACACAGCACGTGGCGTCAACCCCATTGTACAGAAGCTACCTTATAGTCTGCAAGAGAGATGGATCAATCAAGGTTCCAGGTACAAACAACTACACAATGTTTCATTTCCTCCATTCTCCATTTTTGTGGACTTTGTGCGCCAACAAGCAAAGACTAAAAATGATCCTAGTTTTGACTTCTCAACTTCTGACACTGCTCATCCCAAAACAGGTAAACCTGCATTGTTTCGTAACCTGAAAGCTACACCAGTTGCTGTGCACAAAACCAGCGTGCCTCCTGCAAACTCCTCACGTGAAACTTGCAGTACTGCAGAGACTGAGAAGATCTCAGCAAAAGACCCATGTAGAGAGTGTCCTCTACACAAAAAACCTCACGCACTGCTAAAATGTAGAGGGTTTAGAGAGAAACCTCTTAAGGATCGCAAAACCTTCCTCAAGGAAAATCACATTTGCTACAGATGTTGTGCATCAACTTCTCATCTTGCAAAGGACTGTACAGCAAACATCAAATGCACAGAATGTGACAGCAAAGAACATAGTACAGCTTTACACCCAGGGCCAGCTCCATGGATTCTCACACCCTCAGAGCAAGATACAGAGCATGGCGGGGGAGGAGAAAGCGACAGTACCTCCTGAAGTGACACCCCAGTGCACCCAAGTCTGTGGAAGAGGACTTAGCGGTAAATCCTGCTCTAAGATTTGTCTTGTTACAGTGTACCCCATTGGCCACAAGGATAAGGCGGTAAGGCTATATGCAATCCTTGATGATCAAAGCAACAGATCCCTTGCAAACTCATCCTTCTTTGATATGTTCAAGATTAAAGGACACAGCTCCTCATATTCACTTAAGACATGCTCAGGTGTGAGCAAAGAAACAGGAAGAAGAGCCACAGGCTATCAAATTGAATCTATAGATGGCAAAACATCCCTGCCTCTACCTACCTTGATTGAATGCAATCAGATTCCCAACAACAGGGAGGAGATCCCTACAACGGAGGCAGCATTACAGCATGGACATCTGAAAACTATAGTGCCTCTAATCCCTGCACTAGACTCAGAGGCCCAGATAGCACTTCTGCTCGGAAGAGACATCATAAGAGTCCACAAGGTGAGAAAGCAGATAAATGGCCCTCACAATTCCCCATACGCTCAGAAGCTTGACCTAGGATGGGTCATTATAGGCAATGTCTGCCTAGGAACTGTTCACAAACCAACCACTGTAAATGCGCTTTACACAAGCTTATTGGAGAATGGGCGTCCATCTCTTTTCCAGCCTTGTCCTAACAGGTTCCTCATAAAGGAGAAGCCCACTAGTGTTGTACATTCTGACCTTACAGAAACCATGAACTATTCCTATGATGAAGAGAGAGATCACTTGGGGTGTACGATCTTCCAGAGGACTAAAGAAGACAACAAAATAGCACCCTCTATTGAAGATGAGGCTTTCTTAAAGATAACGGAACAAGGTTTCTTCAAGGATGAAACAAATAGCTGGGTTGCACCGCTGCCTTTCAGAATGCAGAGACGCCATCTTCCCAACAACAGGGATCAGGCACTGACGCGTCTTTCTTCACTCAGACGCAACTTTCAAAGAAAATCAGATATGAAGGAACATTTCTTCTCATTCATGAGCAAGATATTTGAGAATAGCCATGCGGAGGTGGCTCCACCCCTAAAAGAAAAGGAAGAGTACTGGTATCTACCAATTTTCGGTGTCTACCACCCTAAAAAGCCAGGAAAGATCCGGGTAGTATTTGACTCCAGCTCACAATATGAGGGAGTATCCCTTCTTTTGACTGGACCAGATCTCAACAACACACTACTTGGTGTCCTCATCAGATTCCGCAAGGAGTCCATCGCCATTGTTGCCGACATACAACAAATGTTTCATTGTTTCCTAGTCAAAGAAGAGCACAGGAACTTATTGAGATTCCTTTGGTTCAGAGACAACGACCCCACCAAAGACATCATAGAATACCGCATGAAGGTACATGTTTTTGGCAACAGCCCATCTCCTGCAGTCGCTATCTATGGACTAAGACGGTCTGCCCAGGAAGGTGAAAAAGACTATGGGCAAGATGTCAGGCAGTTTGTTGAAAGAGACTTTTATGTAGATGATGGCTTAAAGTCACTTCCTTCACCAGAAGCTGCAAGCAGCCTACTCAGAAGGACACAAAGTTTGTTATCCTGTTCAAACTTAAGACTGCATAAGATAGCTTCAAACAGCAAAGTTGTTATGGAGGCTTTCCCCACTCAAGATCATGCCAGCGATTTGAAAGATCTAGACTTGGCAACAGACTTCATACCCATGCAACGCAGCCTAGGGCTCAATTGGGACCTCAAAACTGACACCTTTACCTTTCAGGTAAACCAAGAGCAAAGGCCTTTCACACGACGTGGTGTCTTATCCACCATAAACAGCCTATATGATCCACTTGGCTTCGCAGCACTGTGACCATCCAAGGTAAGACTCTGCTCAGAGAGTTAACTACAGACACATGTGATTGGGACTCCCCACTTTCCCCAGAGAAAGAAGCATTATGGGTAACATGGAGAGACTCTCTAAAGGTGTTGTCTAGCCTACATATACCTAGACCTTATGCCCACATCCCTCCTGAACATGTTCAGTCTAGGGAGCTGTGCGTATTCTGTGACGCCTCAGTAAAAGCTGTCGGTGCAGTTGCTTACCTTAGAACAAAAGACATTAAAGGCAAAGTCTCTGTCGGCTTTGTGATGGGTAAGGCAAAGCTGACACCTCGTCCAGAACCTACCATACCAAGACTTGAACTCTGTGTGGCAGTTCTAGCAGTAGAGCTGGCAGAACTGGTTATGTCAGAAATAGATGTGAGACTTGACAATACACTGTTTCATACAGATAGCAAAGTAGTGCTGGGCTACATTTACAATGAGACTAGAAGATTTTATGTCTATGTGAATAATAGAGTCCAAAGAATTAGGAAGTCAACACAGCCTACCCAGTGGTGCTATGTACCGACTGACCTCAACCCAGCAGACCATGCTACAAGAGCTGTATCAGCATCTCACCTAAAAGACACTACATGGCTCACAGGGCCAACATTCTTGTACAAACCGATACCTGACACTCTTGGCGAAGGCACATATGAACTATTAGAGCCAGAATCTGATATAGAGATTCGACCTCAAGTTTCTACACTTGCCACGACAGTCTCTAACACACAGCTTGGATCCAAACGCTTTAACAAGTTTTCTACTTGGAAGTCATTAAACAGAGCCATAGCTTGTTTGATTCACATTGCTAGATCGTTCAGAGCCACGCCACCATCATCAGGGCGTTGCAAAGGGTGGCACTACTGTCACAAAGCCTATACAGTGGATGAGTTCACACAGGCCAGAGAAGTTATCATCCATTGTATCCAACAAGAGACTTATTCACGTGAACTTGAATGCCTTCAAAATCAAAAGAGTGTTCCTAAAGACAGTTCTCTCAAGAGACTTGATCCATTTATAGATGCTAAAGGACTGTTGAGAGTTGGAGGGCGTATCTCTAATGCAAAACTTGAGAGGAATGAAACCAGTCCGTTGACACTCCCAAACAATCATATTGCATCTTTACTTGTGCAGTACTATCATGAACAGACAAAGCACCAAGGACTTTTGTTCACTGAAGGGGCTTTACGTACAGCAGGTTTCTGGATAGTGGGAGCAAAAAGACTTGTGAGTTGTCTAATATTCAGATGTATCACCTGCCGAAAGCTCCGTGGTATGTTTCAGTCACAGAAGATGGCTAATCTTCCTGAAGACCGACTTAGTACTGAACCTCCTTTCACAAATGTTGGTCTTGATGTGTTTGGGCCCTGGTCTGTCACCGCACGGCACACTAGAGGAGGCCATGCAAACAGCAAACGTTGGGCAGTCATATTTACCTGCATGAGTATTAGGGCTGTGCATCTGTGCATATAGAAGTTATTGAGTCTATGGACACATCCAGCTTCATAAATGCCCTCAGACGTTTCATTTCTATCAGAGGTCCAGTCAAACATATCCGCTCTGATAGAGGTACCAATTTTGTTGGAGCCTGCAAGGAACTGAGAATCTCTTCAAACATTGACAGTGTCCATGTAGAGAGATATCTTGCTGACCAAGGTTGTACATGGACATTCAACCCTCCTCACTCTTCTCACATGGGAGGTTCTTGGGAGCGTATGATTGGCATAGCTCGTAGGATCCTTGATTCAATCTTTCTACAACTAGGAACTTCAAGGCTCACCCATGAGACACTCACAACTTTCATGGCTGAAGTAGTGGCCATCATAAATGCCAGACCTTTGACTTCGATTCCAAATGACCCGGAGGATCCTCTCTTGCTTTCTCCTTCTACCCTTCTTACCCAAAAGGTTGGTACAGCTACAGCTCCACTTGGTGAGTTTACTACTAAAGACTTATACAAGAGCCAATGGAGGCGAGTACAAACCCTGGCAGATGCCTTCTGGGATAAGTGGAGGCGACAATATATCTCTACTTTGCAGACACGGAACAAATGGCAAGCCAGCAAACCCAACATGGAAGTTGGCAACGTTGTTCTTGTAAAAGACTCTCAGTCCAAGAGAAACGAGTGGCCTCTAGGACTGGTGACCAAAGTGTTTCCAAGTGAAGATGGGAAAGTCAGGAAAGTAGAACTCAAGGTTTGCAAGCAAAGTGAACCTAGACTTTTCCTCAGACCAGTTACTGAACTGATATTGTTGTTCTCTTCAGAGATACCTTAATGTGGTATCCTTGGGATACCAGGCGGGGAGTGTCATGCCTTCAGCAATATGTAATGTATTGATTTCTGATAGCTCCATCTGGTGGCTGTTTGTGCAAATGGCAAATAATCTTACTATTCCCTGTATGTCCCACTAGAGCTACTGTAATTCCCACCTATGACCTAATGACATCATCAAGTCAGCTCATCAGTGGCCATTTCATTTGGAACTTGCTGTGCAGCTAGCAGCATCTTATTCCATCCTTCCCATCTGGACCTACAGTAGCATCGCTGGTATGTTCCATCTGCTACCCAGCACTATAGTTTGTGTTTATGCATATTATTATGTTTGCATGTCTCCTGGTGTAGTTTCCCAGTCCATAGTTACCATAGCTGGAGACCATGCTGGTAGTTAGGACAGCACCACTCAGGAGCACATGTACAGTTTATGTATATGGATGTTCCTCATGTCTGTAGTACCATAATGTACAATGTTCTTGTATTTAATGTACATGTCTTTGTATACATTGATTTGTATTATAATGTGTGGCTACATGCTTGTACGCATTAGTAAATGCATTATCTTTCTGTTTCCCAGTTTCACCCTATCCTTGTAATAAAAGTTAAAGTTTGGACATCACTCCAGAGTCAATGAATTACTAGGAGGGAGTTTAGCTGCATGTCGACTTATGCCTCACACATAAGGAGGACAGAACATGACTTATTTCAATAGTTTTCAAAAGCTTTTGCTATATGATACTGGGCACTGCGGTAATATTGCTTCAATGTGGTGCTATTCTTACAGAATTCCCGGAATATCTGGGTATATATGGGTCAGATTTAACTATAAACCGTATTCTATGTGTGATAATCCCTATAGTAATAATCAGATGGTTTGTAGATTAAAACTACCAGAATTGATGGGCTCCCAAGAAGTCTCATATTTTCATCTATCATGGTCATTATTTTCAGGAGGGCCGGATCTTGGTAGTCTAGTCGATGACCAAGGATAATGGATATAATTATATTTCCAATTGCAAAGCTTGTTTTTATTGTCAGATCAGTTGGTTTACCTAGAAAGTAAAATTTTAAAAAGTACAGAAAAATTATATTAAAAAATCAATTTATTAAATATAGATTTTGTAGACCTGGCATTTTGGAACATAGAGATATCTAATGTGTTTGATAGTAATTTTATAACTTTGTATATATTCTAGGGAAAGAGGGGTGATTAGAAATTTTTATTATTTTTTATTTATTTATTATTACCACCTAAGGGTCTTGAAGCTCGGGGAGTCTGATCACTAATACAATGCATTACAATGTTAATGCATTGCAAAATACCAGCATTTGTATGACAGGCTGCATAGAGACACCTGTCATACAAATGAATGCCAGACAAGCCTGGGAGCCTTCAATAGGCTCCGAGATGTCATGGCAATGGACTGCTGGCTCCAAATCTCATTCATGGGTGCCGGTGATCCTCCCCAAACTGCAAAGCAGCCCCAGAACATAACAGAGCCTCCTCCATGTTTCACAGTAGGGACAGTGTTCTTTTCAAGATATGCTTCATTTTTCCATCTGTGAACATAGAGCTGATGTGCCTTGCCAAAAATTTCGATTTTTGCCTCATCTGTCCATAGGACATTCTTCCAGAAGCTTTGTGGCTTGTTAACATGCAAATTACTTTTGTCAGTTTCAAGTTATTTCTGTGACCATTGTGGGTTTTTCTTTCATTAAACGAGGGGTACCAACAATTTTGTCCACGTGTGAGTATATATTTATATATACAGTATATATATATATATATATATATATATATATATATACTATATTTAAATAAGCATGTTAAAAACAAAAGAAAACTTTTGTGGTTAATCAAAGTGGTGAGGGGTGCCATAAATTACAAAGATAAAGTGTTTAAACAATTAACATAGGGAGGAAGTGATGATGTGTTAAAGCGTTATAAAAAGAAAAATAAGATGTATGAAAAAAAAAAAACAGATAAAGGCAGCAGAGAGGTTCATCATCAGGGAAAATAAAAATAATCTCAATATAGCCTTCAATTGCATAAATAACAAGATACTTAAAACTGAGACTATGGGTCCCCTCAAAAATGATCTGGGAGTAATGGTGGAGGAGGATGAGGAAACGCATAATCTATTAAATGCCTTCTGTTCTATTTTTTTTTTTACACAGGAAATGCAATAATAGGTGAGATGAAAAGAGATGATATAAAGTCTCAATTTAACATCACCTGCTTAATACAGGAGGAAGTGCAGATGTATCTTAAAAGCACTAAAATAGACAATGACTGAGTCCTGATGGCATTCCCTATGAGTTCTGAAGGAATGAAGGAACAGTGACCCCTATAGCTAATATTTAACCACTTATGTACTTGAAAGATTTTGCTTTTTATAGTGTGCCATAAACTGATACTCTATTTGTGTTTATGTGTTGCCACCCAGTGGTTGTGTTGAGTTTCGGTCAATAAACTTTTTCCTAGAATGTTGCAATATTGTATTAAATTGGTTTAA
This sequence comes from Leptodactylus fallax, assembly GCA_947044405.1. Taxonomy (NCBI): domain Eukaryota; kingdom Metazoa; phylum Chordata; class Amphibia; order Anura; family Leptodactylidae; genus Leptodactylus; species Leptodactylus fallax. The sequence goes on from CAMRHE010000319.1 coordinate 1,448,413, forward strand.
TGAGAAATTGATTTGATTTAACCAAATTTAATCTAAGTAAAGTGTAGAAACATCTGTACCTTCTAGAGCTTCTAAGAGTTTAACTAGAAATCCACATTCCTCAACAATTCGATCCTCAATTGTTTTCTTGCCCATGCCAAAATCACGTAATTTAGATAATGTGAATCTTCTCATTGCTTTCCAATTTTCACCATGAGAAAATGGTATTCCTGGGAGAGCACAAAAAATAACATATAACCATTTGTAATATATTCATTATTAAAAAATAATATATATACTGTATACAGTGCCTTGCGAAAGTATTCGGCCCCCTTGAACTTTTCAATCTTTTGCCACATTTCAGGCTTCAAACATAAAGATATAAAATTTAAATTTTTTGGTGAAGAATCAACAACAAGTGGGACACAATTGTGAAGTGGAATGAAATGTATTGGTTATTTTAAACTTTTGTAAAATATAAAAAACTGAAAAGTGGGGCGTGCAATATTATTCGGCCCCTTTACTTTCAGTGCAGCAAACTCACTCCAGAAGTTCAGTGAGGATCTCTGAATGATCCAATGTTGTCCTAAATGACTGATGATGATAAATATAATCCACCTGTGTGTAATCAAGTCTCCGTATAAATGCACCTGCTCTGTGATAGTCTCAGGGTTCTGTTTAAAGCGCAGAGAGCATCATGAAGACCAAGGAACACACCAGGCAGGTCCGTGATACTGTTGTGGAGAAGGTTAAAGCCGGATTTGGGTACAAAAAGATTTCGACCTTTTTGGCCACAATGCAAAACGATATGTTTGGCGTAAAAGCAACACAGCTCATCACCCTGAACACACCATCCCCACTGTCAAACATGGTGGTGGCAGCATCATGGTTTGGGCCTGCTTTTCTTCAGCAGGGACAGGGAAGATGGTTAAAATTGATGAGAAGATGGATGGATCAAAATACAGGACCATTCTGGAAGAAAACCTGTTGGAGTCTGCAAAAGACCTGAGACTGGGACGGAGATTTATCTTCCAACAAGACAATGATCCCAAACATAAAGTAAAATCTACAATGGAATGGTTAACAAATAAACGTATCCAGGTGTTAGAATGGCCAAGTCAAAGTCCAGACCCGAATCCAATCAAGAATCTGTGGAAAGAGCTGAAAACTGCTGTTCACAAACGCTCTCCATCCAACCTCACTGAGCTCCAGCTGTTTTCCAAGGAAGAATGGGCAAGAATTTCAGTCTCTCGATGTGCAAAACTGATAGAGACATACCCCAAGCGACTTGCAGCTGTAATTGCAGCAAAAGGTGGTGCTACAAAGTATTAACTTAAGGGGGCCGAATAATTTGGCATGTCCCACTTTTCAGTTTTTTATTTTTTACAAAAGTTTAAAATATCCAATAAATTTCGTTCCACTTCACGATTGTGTCCCACTTGTTGATTCTTCACCAAAAAAATTAAAATTTTATATCCTTATTTTTGAAGCCTGAAATGTGGCAAAAGGTTGAAAAGTTCAAGGGGGCCGAATACTTTCGCAAGACACTGTATATATATATATATATATATATATATATATATATATATATACAGTCATATGAAAAAGTTTGGGCACCCCTATTAATCTTAATCATTTTTAGTTCTAAATATTTGGGTGTTTGCAACAGCCATTTCAATTTGATATATCTAATAACTGATGGACACAGTAATATTTCAGGATTGAAATGAGGTTTATTGTACTAACAGAAAATGTGCAATATGCATTAAACCAAAATTTGACCGGTGCAAACATTTGGGTACCCTTATCATTTTATTGATTTGAATACTCCTAACTACTTTTTACTGACTTACTGAAGCACAAAATTGGTTTTGTAACCTCACTGAGCTTTGAACTTCATAGCCAGGTGTATCCAATCATGACAAAAGGTATTTAAGGTGGCCAATTGCAAGTTGTTCTCCTATTTGAATCTCCTCTGAAGAGTGGCATCATGGACTCCTCAAAACAACTCTCAAATGATCTGAAAACAAAGATTGTTCAACATAGTTGTTCAGGGGAAGGATACAAAAAGTTGTCTCAGAGATTTAACCTGTCAGTTTCCACTGTGAGGAACATAGTAAGGAAATGGAAGACCACAGGGACAGTTCTTGTTAAGCCCAGAAGTGGCAGGCCAAGAAAAATATCAGAAAGGCAGAGAAGAAGAATGGTGAGAACAGTCAAGGACAATCCACAGACCACCTCCAAAGAGCTGCAGCATCATCTTGCTGCAGATGGTGTCACTGTGCATCGGTCAACAATACAGCACACTTTGCACAAGGAGAAGCTGTATGGGAGAGTGATGCGAAAGAAGCCGTTTCTGAAAGCACGCCACAAACAGAGTCGCCTGAGGTATGCAAAAGCACATTTGGACAAGCCAGCTTCATTTTGGAAGAAGGTCCTGTGGACTGATGAAACAAAGATTGAGTTGTTTGGTCATACAAAAAGGCGTTATGCATGGTGTCAAAAAAACACAGCATTCCAAGAAAAACACTGGCTACCCACTGTAAAATTTGGTGGAGGTTCCATCATGCTTTGGGGCTGTGTGGCCAATGCCGGCACCGGGAATCTTGTTAAAGTTGAGGGTCGCATGGATTCAACTCAGTATCAGCAGATTCTTGAGAATAATGTACAAGAATCAGTGACGAATTTGAAGTTACGCCGGGGATGGATATTTCAGCAAGACAATGATCCAAAACACAGCTCCAAATCTACTCAGGCATTCATGCAGAGGAACAATTACAATGTTCTGGAATGGCCATCCCAGTCCCCAGACCTGAATATCATTGAACATCTGTGGGATAATTTGAAGCGGGCTGTCCATGCTCGGCGACCATCAAACTTAACTGAACTGGAATTGTTTTGTAAAGAGGAATGGTCAAAAATACCTTCATCCAGGATCCAGGAACTGATTAAAAGCTACAGGAAGCGACTAGAGGCCGTTATTTTTGCAAAAGGAGGATCTACTAAATATTAATGTCACTTTTCTGTTGAGGTGCCCATACTTTTGCACCGGTCAAATTTTGGTTTAATGCATATTGCGCATTTTCTGTTAGTACAATAAACCTCATTTCAATCCTGAAATATTACTGTGTCCATCAGTTATTAGATATATCAAATTGAAATGGCTGTTGCAAACACCCAAATATTTAGAACTAAAAATGATTAAGATTAATAGGGGTGCCCAAACTTTTTCATATGACTGTATATGATGCTTTTGACTTAACAATCACACATAGATCATGTTTGCACAAACTACATGTGATGTTAAGTTCTGTTGCCCTCAATTCACTTGAATTGCCAGACAGTCCCCGCATTCCATTCATTTGCATTGCAGTAGCCACTTGGCAATTCATAGGAATAGCTGACAGCATCTGCCTCCTCCTGCCTCTTACCATTACCTAACACTTTAATGTGGTTGGATTATACCAGATTACATTGACAGCAGGTCACTGACCTAATTTAAATGTAACCAAGAGTAACCTGGTCACATAGCTAATGCAGAGACTCCTATGTAACTTTAGGAGTCCTTGCACTAACTTATTCTGGTGCACAGGACCTCCCAGATGTGCCAGAATGAGTAATATCTGTTAATTATTCTGGCACATCTCCAAGTCCCCTGTGCCAGAATAAGCTAGTACAAGGACTCCTAAAGTTGCATAGGAGTCCCTGCATTAGCTATGTGACCAAAATACTCTGGTTAGGTTAGTGAAGAAGAGAAAAAAAATAACAAGGATGTATGTTAATTATGTATATTTTTTTATTTATTCATTTTTTTTTTATAAGATGGTCAAAGGAGGTATGGTGGGGGAGTTTTTATATCAATATTTTTTTTTTCTTACATCTTAGTATGTTTACTCTCTGATTGACAGCAGGTATTACTAATGTAGAGCTTAGTGACAGCCAGTAAAGAGGAAGAGGCTACCAATAAGCCCGCCAGTTATTACCATAGCACCCACTGAGCTGTGCATAATCCTTAACCATCTCTAAACTGGAGATTGGTTATGGCCTGTCACATCTATAGAAAAGCAGGAAAGTCTAACATTACACTAACAACACTCAGCACAGAAGAGAACAAAAGCGATTGAAATCTGTTGAAAAAATTATTGTAATGTAAAACTTTGTTATATCTGTATATGAGCATCTGAAAAAAAAAACCTATACATAACTGAGTACAAAAGTATAAAAGTAGATTATAGTGTCAATAGATTACCACATCCAAGGTTAATCTCTTCGAATATTGGGATATGAGGTCTTTCTGCGAATTCGTCAGCATAATCCACAAGAGCACTTTTTACGGTTTCATACCCAGACAGAACCACCATTTTCCGATTACCCATTTGAATACTGTATACAGGGCCATAAGTTTCTGCAAGCTGAAATAAAATAAATTTTTTTATAAGGGCTCAGATATTTATGTTGTTTTAGACAAAATATAGAAAAATGATCAAAAATATCAATAACTATTATAATAATAATAATTATCATCATCATCACAGCAACAGCAATAATAATTATTATAATTTGCATAATAAAAATAAAATGCTGAATGGGGAAGACGAAAGGCAGAACTGAGCCTGTGGTGGGCGGAGCTCTAGACACCGTCAAAAAAAAGGTTAAAAAAAATTCAAGAGCTTCCAGGTCATCATAATGCCAAAGAGATGCAGAAGATCACGCTGATGGGCACCGCATAGAAAAAAAGCGAATATGCAAAACACTGCGGAAAAAAAAATACGGCAAAAATGCATTGTTTTTCATTGCGTTTTTACTGCGTTTTTTATTCCCTTATTAAATTTATTGGGAAAACACTTGCGTTTCTGCAGGTAAAATTGGCATGCTGCATTTTTTCAGCAATATGTGGATTGGATTAGTCAGAATCTCATTCAGTTTTCTGGCACTGTAAAATTCTATGTTTTTTTTTCCCTGCTGCGGAAACAAAAATGCTGTGTCTCTGCAACGTGGGGCCTTAGACTTAGAAATGTACTGGGTTAAGGGCCTATGCCCCTGATCAAAACAAGTTCTGCCTACACACCACTGAAAGCTGAAATATTCTAATAATAATAATATTATATCAGTATGTTGATAGAAGTTTATTGTTAGAGGATTTTTTTACAGCTTTTCATCGTATTTAAAATTACTATTATATATATTTTATACGTGTTATATTCTGAACACACAGGAGGTATCGGAGCAACTAGGGATGATCAAACCGATTCAGATTGACCCAGATTCAACCTAAATTTTCCAAAACTTTCAGGTTTGGCACAAAACACTGTTAATGGAGACCTTTGAGTGCAATAAGTGGAGGCCAGGGGAAGATGACTAAAGGTTAGTATAACTTTATTATTTTTACTCACCTCTCCTGGGCATCCACTTATACTGAGGAGATCTCGGAGTATAATAATAGCACTTCTGGTTCTGCCCATTTCTAGGAATTACTGGTTTCCAATAAGAAGATCTAACTGGTTTATAAAGATTTGCAGTTCATGCTCTAGAGCTACATTTACTCAGGGAGAATCAATACCCAGAGATACAACCAGAAGTATCTTATCCAGCCATCTAGTAAATGACAATAAATCTAAAATAGTTGTCTAGTTGGTATCTGGTTTCGCTGAATAAATGAAAATATGAGGACTAATAGCAAGCTTTCTGGAATACTTATTTCTCTTCATTACACAATATCTGAAGAGTCACATATTTATACACAAAAAGAGATAGGAATGGTGTGGTAAATAAGACAAGAGATGAAAAGCAGAACTATAAGGAGTAAAGAGCTGGAGCAACAAATTTTGGAGCACATCTTAAATAAGGAGTGTGGAAAATTTATTGTCCTCTGGTTGAGATCTGGTCCATGGCTGCAATGCCTTCATGAGGTCTGCGGGGTTATCCATTTTCTAACACTGATGGCCTATCTTTATGATTGGCCATAAATATTAGATCTTTGAGGATCATCTGCTTGGGACAGCACATCTCACTGTAATGTTTACTTGCCCAGAGCCACACTGCTTACTTGCCCTACATACCGTAGCGGTGGGTTTAGGTAGTTATTGCAGTTTATGATACAGCAGTGCAGTACCTAAAGTCACCGCTACAGTTTGTACAGTGAATGAACATTACCGGTAGCTGTGTTGTCCTGGAACAGATGTTCTGTGGGGATCCTGGGTATCAGACCCTCGCAGATTTAATATATCTAATATATCTATCCTAAAGATAGGCAATCAATATAAGAAAGTGGAAAACCCCATTAAGAAAAGTAAAATGACCAGAATCAATGAGACAAATTCTCCCCTTCTCTGAGTGTGTCAAAGGGTGTTGTGACTTTATACTCCCAGACCTTCCTGTCTCACTGACATTTGAAGTTACCACATTTCTTCCATGTAAAGACCAGTAGGCACATACAACTCATCGTCAAAAAGTAACGAACAAGACAGAGAAGGAGGATAACATGTATTTGGACAATTTATTTCCCATAAAAGCAGTAGTAATACTATATGCTGTAGAAATAATAATAATAGTAATAATAACCCACTGCAGTAGTAGTAATAATAATAAGAGTAGTAATACTATATGCTGTAGAAATAATAATATAATAATAATAATAATCATCCACTGTAGTAGTAATAATAAGAGTAGTAATACTATATGCTGTAGAAATAATAATAATAATAATAGTAATGATAATCCACTGTAGTAGTAATAATAGCAGTAGTAATACTATATGCTGTAGAATTAATATAATAATAATAATAATAATCAACTGTAGTAGTAATAATAGCAGTAGTAATACTATATGATGTAGAAATAATAATAATAATAATAATAATAATAATAATAATCCACTGTAGTAGTAGTAATAATAGCAGTAGTAATACTATATGATGTAGAAATAATAATAATAATAATCCACTGTAGTACTAGTAATAATAGCAGTAGTAATACTACAGTATATGCTGTAGAAATAATAACAATAATCAGTTGTATGAATGGGGTTACAGTACTTGGGTATGCTGTGCAGTCTCCACTTCGAGCCTATGACATCACTTCCAATGGTCAGATGGCCTTTCTGCAGATCAGTCCCATTTAAGGAAATGGGATTGGTTTGCATACCAGACATAGCTTATTATTGTATGGTACAGTGCTTGGAATACAACAAGGAGGCCACATAACTCAAGCTCCTTGAACTTATCTGTGAAGGTGCTGGAATTTGGACCCCTACCAATCTGATATTAATGACCTACAATATCCTAAAGATAGTTCATTGAATCTGAAGGCAGTCAAACCCACACTCCCATTAATGGGAGCATGTATGCTTCTGCGTCTATCAGGGGTTTAACTGTCTTCATTAAAGCTACATTCACAACAGGGGTAAAGCACCCCCTGTTTTCTGGATTGGTGGGGCTTTTAGGGACCAGACCCCAGAGTTCAGCAATTTATTTTCTATCCTATAAGTAGGGGATAAATATTTTAGGAGCATAACTTCTTTAAGGGTGATTTCTGTCCCAGAAATCTCTTTTCAGGAGATTGAAATCAGTACTTTAGATGGCTAGCACTTACTGTTGTCTTCAGGTAACTCCTGACCTGGCTCAGGGAATACTAAAGTACCTATAATCCCTCTGCTCTAGATGCATATATGCTGTACCAAGCTTTTGTATAGAAGACTTTTATCATAAATTACCTTCATCAGAGTTTCGCTTGGTCTTTTGAGATTTATCATGTGCATGTTTCCAATCACTGGCAATTTCCAGGGTCCAGGAGGAAAATTTCCAACAGGGACATCAGAGGTCCATAACATAAGATTTTTTAAAATGTATAGAAATAGCAGAAGTGACAGCACATAGAGCGTCAGTGTAGACCATGAGCAGTCCATGGCTGTTCCTAATACTGCATAGTACTCTCTAAATCTCGGCAGAGCTCAGTGGGTTAATGATCGCTGCTTCTTTTATAGTTTTCGTGACACATGAGATAATTCACAAGCCAGGCTAATCATTCTCTACATGGTAAACTTTACTGTCTTTTTTTTTTAGAATTGTAAATAAACAGAAAATTGGAGACATCTTGTAACATTTTATTCTTCTCACAACTCTTTTTTATTTTTTAATATTTTTTTAATTGTATTTTGCAATTTATAGCAGAAAAGTATAACTATGGGATACAGTTATATACTCCAATTATTTACAGTACCTCAATCCAAACCACTACCCCCATACCCAATAAAAAAGGGGAAATCTAACTATTATTTAAACATAAAAAAACAGAAATAAATTTATAGTTAGGGTGCTTTACCAAATTAATGTTTAGATAGATAGATAGATAGATAGATAGATAGATAGATAGATAGATAGGATAGATATGACTGGAGACAATACACACACAAAATGGTGTACAATAGTGGTCAAGAGTGGCTAAATCCCTTTATTTCTAGTTTAGTAAAAATGGGTGGTCATGTTCATACAGTTGGCCATGCAGTCTAGGTGGAATATATTCACTAAAGACAGATCAACACACTTAGGAAATGACATTTGACGATTCTCTGACCCCAGGCTCCTCACTTGGGTACCAAAAGGGAACTACAGAGGACCCTATCCAGACTCAGTGGGCGGCTTTATGCACCGTCACTTCTTCAGCTTCCCTGAGTAGGTACCAAATCTACTCTCCACCATGATACCAGGGGCGTCCAACAGTCAGGCCGGTCAAGCCAGCAGACTGACTTCAGGTTTGTCTTTGCACCACAGTGTCAAGGATCGTCCCACTATCTCAGTTTCAGCTCATCTCAATCACTCCCAGATTCACACGCCTAAGACACAAAAAAATGTATAGCAGCTTTAAAAACCCCTGGAGAAGAGTTTTTTGATCCCCTTGACCTATGTACACCCACTTGTCCACTAAAAAGGGGCAGAAACCTGACAGCAGAAAAATTCTACTCACCGTGTGGGTTTGCTTCCCCCGTCCTCAGTGGCCTGGATGTTGCCTTATACTTTGGGGATATTGGTGGGATCTTCAGATAACTAGTTAAAGTAGTGGGTCTCTTCCGTGGCATTATAGATACAGCTGGAGACATAAACACACAAAAAATGGTGTACAATAGTGTCTTGTCAAGAGTGGCAAATCCCTTTATTCATAGTTTTGTAACAATGAGTGGGCGCTGGGCATGGTAAAGTATCATTTATCGCAACAACGATCATAATATAAAATAACAAATGAAATATAATTATAATCGAAATATTCATACATTAGTAGAAATCTGTGCAACAGGAAATCATACAGGGTTAAACAAAATTTCACAGTTTTCTTTATGTTAGCATCATACCTTGTTAGTATTATTATTATTATTATTATTATTATTGTTTATTTATATAGCACCATTAATTCCATGGTGTTGTACATTATTATATTAATTCCATGGTGCTTTACATTATTATATTAATTCCATGGTGCTTTACATTATTATATTAATTCCATGGTGCTTTACATTTGAGGGTTTACATACAGTACACAAGATATGCAAAACAGATAATAGTAACAGTGACCAACTGGCACAGTGGGATAGAGGGCCCTGCCCGCAAGGGCTTACAATCTACGGCAAGGGCTTACAATCTAGTATTAACCGGGTATCTATCCAAAGCTACAAATTGAGGCCATGTACTCACAGAACATGCATTATGTTTAGTTAGATACAATAATGAAGCATCTACAACTCTTCTCTAGTAAAACTAGAGCAAGACCATTCTAAAATTATCCCAATATCGTTCTGATCTTATGTTTCTGATATGATATGACTAACAAGCTCTTATCTGACTGACCATTCCACATGAAATTGAACATTTATTGCACATAATATTAAAGTTAACCCCTTATACTCTATTGGGAAATCTTGTTTTTGTGGAGTGCTGCAGGGCTTTCATCTTTATTGCTCCATTGCAAAAGGTGGAAGGGTTAATGGAAACACTAACCAAAAGGAATGGGATTTCATAAAGCCGATGTCCCTGCCCAATTTAGGGGGCTCTTTGGATAAAGTTAAAGGGTTACCAGTACAACACATGTGACCACTGAGACCATTGATTGGCCATAGTGGTCACTGGAGCCTCAAAACTTCTGTCGCAGCTCATTCCAGCCCCAAAGAGTACAGTCGACCATGGCTTGGTGAGAATAACTTATTTTACACCTCCACTGGCCAACGATTGGTTTTCAGTTTATCATCAAAAACCCTTATGAGTAGCTTTTTTGATGACCCTCCTTAGAGCTAATTTGATTTCATTATTCCTAAGTGTGTAAATGATAGGGTTAAACAGCGGAGAAAGACTGGAATAAAATAATGTATAGATTTTAATAGTGCTTCCGTCAGTGATATTCCTTGGCGTCAGATATGTATACATTGGTAACCCATAATACATTGTTATAACAATTAGATGGGAGGTGCATGTAGAGAAAGCTTTCTTCTGCCCTTCAGATGAAGCAATTCTTAAAACAGATCTTATAATTCTAACATATGTTGCGATAATAAAAATCACTGGTAGAATTAACAGGGCTGTTCCTATGGTAAAGTTCAGAAGTTCTACTACAGTAGTATCGCCACACGCTATAGAGACGAATTCGGGGATTTCACATTCGAAGTGATTTAGTACATTGTGGCCACAAAGGTCCACCCTCCATACAGCAACAACATTTGGAATAGTCAAACAAAATCCACAAACCCATGTCCTGGTGGCTATTCTGATGCACACAGACCTGCGGATAATGGTGGTATAATGCAAAGGATGACATATTGCTATGTAGCGGTCATATGCCATTACAGCTAAGAGAATACATTCAACTTCTCCCAGAGCCAGTGACATGTACATTTGGACTACACATTGTGCCACGGATATGTTTTTTCTGGAAGACAAGAAGTCTCTCAGCATACGTGGTATAACCGCTGTTGTGTGGAAAGTATCCAGAAAAGAAAGATTGGCAAGAAAAAAGTACATAGGATTTTGAAGGGCGTTATCTGTGATGGCTACCAGAATAATAAGAAAGTTCCCTGAAATTATCATTAGGAAAATAAAGAGAAAAAGAATAAAAAGGATGATTTGTAACTTGGGATTAAAGGTAAGTCCAAGAAGAATTAATTTTGTGACCACAGAGCCATTATTCACAGCCATCCTACAAAATGAAACAAGTATAAGATCTTTTATTTATCTACTGTAGTATTTTAACTTTAATAAAGTTACACTGAGGATCACACAACAAAAGTAAAAAAAAATTGGGATTTCTACTAAAAATCTACCATTGGCAGTAGCCAAACTTTGGTAACCAATTTATGTACTTGTTTTGGTCAGTATTTTGCAATATTATTTGTAAGCCAAACGCAAGAACTAAAAATGATGAAATGTAAACAGGAAATTTTGACGTTTCCACGGTATGGACCCACTCCTAGTATTGGCTTTCCAAAATTGGGGAAGAACTTAATATAAATACCTTTGTGGGTGTACAGTGCTGGCCAAAAGTATTGGCACCCCTGCAATTCTGTCAGATAATACTCAATTTCTTCCAGAAAATGATTGCAATTACAAATGCTTATTTTGCTTGCAATGAAAAAACACAAAAGAGAATGAAAAAAAAAGTCAACTCATTGATTATTTTACACAAAACTCCAAAAATGGGCCGGACAAAAGTATTGGCACCCTCAGCCTAATACTTGGTAGCACAACCTTTAGACAAAATAACTGCGAACAACCGCTTCCGGTAACCATCAATGAGTTTCTTACAATGCTCTGCTGGAATTTTAGACCATTCTTCTTTGGCAAATTTCTCCAGGTCCCTGAGATTTGAAGGGTGCCTTCTCCAAACTGCCATTTTGAGATCTCTCCACAGGTGTTCTATGGGATTCAGGTCTGGACTCATTGCTGGCCACTTTAGAAGTCTCCAGTGCTTTCTCTCAAACCATTTTCTAGTGCTTTTTGAAGTGTGTTTTGGGTCATTGTCCTGCTGGAAGACCCATGACCTCTGAGGGAGACCCAGCTTTCTCACACTGGGCCCTACATTATGCTGCAAAATTTGTTGGTAGTCTTCAGACTTCATAATGCCATGCACACGGTCAAGCAGTCCAGTGCCAGAGGCAGCAAAGCAACCCCAAAACATCAGGGAACCTCCGCCATGTTTGACTGTAGGGACCGTGTTCTTTTCTTTGAAGGCCTCTTTTTTTTTCCTGTAAACTCTATGTTGATGCCTTTTCCCAAAAAGCTCTACTTTTGTCTCATCTGAGCAGAGAACATTCTTCCAAAAAGTTTTTGGCTTTCTCAGGTAAGTTTTGGCAAACTCCAGTCTGGCTTTTTTATGTCTCTGGGTCAGAAGTGGGGTCTTCCTGAGTATCCTACCATAGAGTCCCTTTTCATTCAGACACCGACGGATAGTACGGGTTGACACTGTTGTACCCTCGGACTGCAGGGCAGCTAGAACTTGTTTGGATGTTAGTCGAGGTTCTTTAGCCACCATCCGCACAATCTTTCATTGAAATCTCTCGTCAATTTTTCTTTTCCGTCCACATCTAGGGAGGTTAGCCACAGTGCCATGGGCTTTAAACTTCTTGATGACACTGCGCACGGTAGACACAGGAACATTCAGGTCTTTGGAGATGGACTTGTAGCCTTGAGATTGTTCATGCTTCCTCACAATTTTGCTTCTCAAGTCCTCAGACAGTTCTTTGGTCTTCTTTCTTTTCTCCATGCTCAATGTGGTACACACAAGGACACAGGACAGAGGTTGAGTCAACTTTAATCCATTTCAACTGGCTGCAAGTGTGATTTAGTTATTGCCACCACCTGTTATGTGCCACAGGTAAGTAACAGGTGCTGTTAATTACACAAATTAGAGAAGCATCACCTGATTTTTCAAAGGGTGCCAATACTTTTGTCCACCCCCTTTTTATGTTTGGTGTGGAATTATATCCAATTTGGCGTTTTGACAATTCTTTTTGTGGTTTTCCATTGAAGACAAATTAAATGAAGATATTATTGCCAAAGCATTTGTGATTGCAATCATTTTCTGGAAGAAATTGAGTATTATCTGACAGAATTGCAGGGGTGCCAATACTTTTGGCCAGCACTGTATAAAAGAGAAATGAAAAACCCAAGATCATAATGTTACACTACCTCTCTATGAATCCGTCATAAGACCATATCTGAAATGAAAGATCCAGGTCTGGGCTCCATATTATAAAAGGAAATGGAGGAGCTAGGGTAGGTTCCAAGGGGGGGCAAATAGATTATTACAATGGGATGTAGGGTCTCAATTACAGTATAGCAAGAGGCTAGAAAAGCATTTTTGATTTATAATGAAATTATTCTGGCCTAAACTAATCTGGCATCCAAATATTTTAAAATGGATCAGAAAAAAATCTCAGGAATTTTGCTCTTCTTCATCTAGCTACTAAATCTCCAAAGATGGAACACTGATCCAAGGATTTATTCTGGTTCAGAAAGGATTTTTCACCCTAATATGGAACAATTGCTTTGCATACTAGGGTTTTTCTTTAACCTTCATCTGGATCAACGTGGTAGGATTGTAGGTTGAAATTTTTGAAACTATCTTTTTAAAGCTTATCAAGTACAATATGTTCTTAAATATAGCATGTGTGCATGTGGTTTGGTTTTGTTGATACAAATCTATCTTTCCTTATCTGTCCTCATGGCTGGACGAGTCCCAATATGTATATCACAAGTTCTGCAACATTTCTAAAAACAACACAAAGTGATATGCCATCTATCCTATATGTGTCTGTGTGTGGCCTCCCAGTGGAGAAATGTGAACTGCAGCCTATCAAAAGCTTTTTTAGCATGTTGTGATATATATCGTTGAATTGGTTACAGCATTGGACTGAACGGTATCCAATTTTCTTAAAATTGGAGTTTGTACCAAGGCAATATGAAAATTGTGTTGATGAAATAATATAATAAGCAACAAAGAAAGTACATTCCATTTCTGACATACAGTGAATGATATACAGTAACAACACGTACCAATTCCTTGGAGCAAATATCTGTGCCATAGGTAATGCAAGACCAGAAACTTTCAGGTGGTACAGCCTTTTTATGCATTCCCATCTTACATGTGTTGTTATTGTATTAACCATGACTTGATGCCCCGAGGGTTTTATTAGTTTACAGTAATTAGATGTAACATTTAGACAGAAGATACGCCACCAATATAGGGAATACACTGCAGATATGGCCTTGCTTTGCACTCGCCCTTTAGAACTTGTTTGGTGGTTTCCTAAAATCTGGCTTCATTTTGTCTATGGAATGGTTTTGATGTGTATTTTCACTTTTTTTAAATATATTTTTCTATATTTTTGTATCCAAAAACAGGGTGCAAAATGATAGCCTTGGTGTTCCTAACAAAGAGAATGTAACACAAATTAGACATACTGTCTATCCGACTTTTATCTATACACTACAAATGTTCAATGTGACTTGCATTGGTGACGTGGCAGATGTGTAGGTGGTAGTCCAGTTCTGTACAGACGTGTGCTATCATTTCCTGCTGTTTCAGTGACGTGTCATCTCCGGTTGTTCAGATCCTGGGGTTAAAGGAAGTCAAACACATAGAGTCCTTTATGTAGCCCCACAGAAAGAAGTTGCAGGGTGTTCAGTCTGATCATTATGTATGCCAACACACCATTGGTGGATCATTGATTCTGGCATGGTCTATTCAACTTTCTGGTAGAGTTTCAGGTGAACATTCATATGGAAAGGTGGATATGTACAAGCCTGTTGGTAGTCTGTGTTTGGCAGATCTTCCTCTATCTGTAACATGTCCAGGTAGGAGTGGCCAGTGACAGTATCCTAGGTGAAAAAGGAAGGGCTTTAGGCTTTGCACCTGCTCATTCCACAGAACACTTTTATTTTGGGTGAGTTCCTCAAGTTTTCAATAAAGGAACTTGGTTTTTCTAATGTTGTGGTGATTGACCTTCCTACTGAGGTGAAAGGTCACCTCATTGCTGAACACCCACCTGTCAGCAAGTTTTTCCCCTTACAATTAGCCCTGCATGTTAATGAAAAAGTCACGGCATCTTGGTTTGTCTTCTGGCTCCTGAAGGAGATGTAATCTGTATGGCTTACAATGCAGACGTTTTCGTAGGATATGCCATACCATGGTTTGTGATTCCTGTAGTTCCATACTAGTCAGCCTAGGGCGATTTTTCTAGGGCTTGTACACAGCTAGAATTATATTCACTGTCTCTTCTGAAGTCTTTGGGCAGCCCAGACGTCCCATGACAAACAACCTGTGGTTTCCAATTATTTTACACAACATGTAATGCAGTTTTACCAAATATATTCTGAAAGTTTTGCTGTACTGCCACAAGAGATCCATTTCTTGCTACGATGTCACCATCTTATGTCACACTATGTAAGCACATTTCACAATTGGCTCTTGAAAAGAGAAAGTTTCTGTGATTGGTTGCTATGGGCAATAAGCAAGATTAGCCACTTACCGCTGATGTTACTTTATCTGCAGAATTTGCACTATCCTTTTTAACCCTGTATTTATACAACTTATGTCATCCAAGAAGTTTGGTACAGTAGGTTTGATACCATATACTTAACGGAAGTTGAGTATAATTTTTTTTTTTTTTACTTTTTACACCTCCCCTGGGCCTCCGCCTATTATACTCTGGGGTCTGAAGAATGGGTTTTTAAGCAATGCGTCACTAACCTTTCGCTATGCAGTCCCTATCCAGTTTCCCGAGATTTTCAGTCAGATTCGTGGCTGACAGACTCCGGCGCAAGTGTGAACCCACCCTTACCAGGACCACGTCCAAAAGTAGCACATGATTTTTGTCATCATCACATTCTGGTTCTCCTAGTCCTGCTTCTCATCTTCCATCCCATTGTCTGTCATCCATAAGAGAATATTTAGGATAGTACATGTCTTTCATTAACCACTGGATCGATAGTTATAGTACTGTGGCTGTCGGTAATTTAAATACAGCACCTACTTAGGAGCTGAGCAGGTGCCATAGAGAGTTATAGTCCATAGGCAGTCTGTAGTAGAATTAAATAGATTTCTCAATATACTGCAATTCATTAGTATTGCAGTATGTTGCACAGATATTCAGACTCTAGGGTTCAAGTGCCCCAGAGGGTCTAACAATATATATATATATATATATATATATATATATCAAAAAATAAAGTAAATTACATTCAATTTCAAATCAACCTCCTTTTTCTTACCCAAAATAAAATTAAATAACCGAAATCCAACATAAACCCATTAGGCATCCTAAAAATGCCTGAACTATAAACATATTAAAATATGTATCCCATATGATGTACACTAGCAGGAAAACAAAATCAAAAACTACATTTTTTGTAACTTTTTTGCCTCCCCAAAAAATTGAATAAAAAGTGATAAAACATCAGACATTTTCCCAAATGGATTATTTTTAAGGTTTTAAAATATACCAAAAACAATATAAATTTTGTATTGCCATAATTGTACCAACCCTTAGAATATAAACAGGTAAGTTTGGCTGCACAATGAACACTGTAAAAACAAAAGCAATAAGAAAATGTAGGCTTTTTTTCTAATTCCATAAAATAGATTATTAGATAGACAATTATTACTCCATCATATCCCCATTTTTCCTAGACTGTATCCTATTATAAAGAGCAATTACTTTTGGCAGAAAAGAAGGTCGATAACATTCCTTCACACTTCTGAGTTGAACAAATCTATAATTATTAAATCTACTTCTTTGTATGTATTCATAAAATAGATTGGAAATATCCTTAAGAATTACTCTAAACCGAAAGAATGTCCTTCTTTCCTTAACCCCTTCCCTCATCCCCATGTACATGTACGTGATGGTGATCGAGTGGGCTCAGAAGCAGAGCTTGTGCGATCACTGCGGGAGCCCAGTTGTAACTGATAGCCAGGTTGACTCTACAGCAGCCGGGACATTGATAACACCGATCCCTGCTGTTTAGTCCTTAAGATGCCGTGGTCAATAGCGACCGTGGCATCTTAGATGTTTGTCAGTGAAACTGACACTCCCGTCGCCCCCTCGCAGTGCTATCGCAGGGTGCAGATGGGTTGCTATGGTGTGACTGCCATCATAGACTTTCTATTAGGACCTGCTAGAGACATGACCTAGTAGAATGCCTGTTACAATTAAGTAATTGGCACAGAATGTTAGCTCAGCAGTTTTAATGACAATTTCTGTGATAATATATCACATTGCAGAAATTCAAGTTCAACTTTACTATAATGTAGTTTAAGTCCCTGGTGTATTGTACATACAACAACAACCAGGAAAAACCCAAGAGATTAATTTCCAAATTTAAACTAAGTTTCTCTGGGATATGTTAAAAATGTGACACAGACCAAACAATGATGCCAGATGCGTTCAGCAAATGCCTAAGTAAATAATATTGTGACTTTCATATTATTAGAAAAAAGTGAAAGTAACAATGTAAATAGCATACAGCTTTGCCACAGGGAATGAATCAAGTTATATAGAAAAAACTTTTACACTTTTGAAATTGTCATGAAACAAGTTTCTGAACAGCAATCATGATGATAGTAAATGACAATAAAAATGAAAATATGTGGTTTTAGTGCACAACTAAAATTTTGTAAATTGGGAATTAACCTGATTACCTGAAGTAGCACATTCCAGTGAACTGGTGCAGAACAAGAACAGTTTTAGAAAAGGGAGTCATGTTGTGGAAAAACAGCTTCTGAGAATAAAACAATTTCCGAGAATTTCTCTCAATTTCCAAGTAATCCCAGTGAGGGCTAACAGTTCCTGGTGTACACAACTGACAAAGGGATGACAACACAATTGAGGTAATGGCTCATCAGCTCCTACTTTACACATGGGGGTGTCCGAACTATGTTGTTCTACTCATCACCTATGGAATGTGTAAGAGACTTAGGGTCTTCACTGCTCCACAGGAAAGAATGCACTTCTCTTAGCGCAACTACATTATCAGTAGATAATATCTTATATGGTGGATAGACTCCCTCTCCAATAGACAGTCTCCTGTTAGCCCTGACAGTGTTATACACTGTTTTATATATAGGCTCATAGGAGCCCTAAGAGTATTCTACACTATGTTTTATAGATAGGTTCCTAGGAGCCCTGACAGTGTTCTATACTATGTCTTATAGATAGGTTCCTAGAAGTTCTAAGAGTGTTTTACACTATGTTTTATAGATAAGCTCCTAGGAGCCTAAGAGTATTCTACACTCTGTTTTATAGATAGGTTCCTAGGAGCCCTAAGAGTGTTCTACACTATGTTTTATAGATAGGTTCCTAGGAGCCCTAAGGGTGTTTTACACTATGTTTTATAGATAAGCTCCTAGGAGCCCTAAGAGTATTCTACACTATGTTTTATAGATTCTAGGGTTTTCAGAGTTCTAGGAGCCCTGAAAGTATTACACATGGTGTTTTAAGCCAATTTAAATTGTGGTACATAACAAACTTGTTCAACCCGAAACAAATCTGGGACCCGAGCCACCCAAACCAAAAATGAAACGAATCTTGAGAAATCTGTGCTCACAACCTTCCAATCATTTCTATCCCCTGTCAGTGCCCCCACATAATAATTGTGCCCCCTTTTTGTGCCAGAGCCTCCCCACAGAATCCCTCCTGAGCCCTTGACTACATGCTGACCAACTGGTACATTGGCATTAAAAGATTAGTTTTCAAACCCAATATAAAATTCTTATGCACTGGTATCATACACTAGTACTGCTCCACACCCTTAATTCTACTATCCCCTCTTCATGTTGGCACTGCCAGACCTCGTTGTGCACGGTGTACCCTATTTTCTGGGACTGCCCCATTCTCCGTCCCTTTTGGACGGAAATTAAACTCCTCACTGATGCCCTCTTTGTGCAGGGCATCCCGTTGGGCCCCCTCACCTACCTACTTAACTTGCCTCCCAGACATCTAGGCAAGAAGACGTCTAAGTTGTTTCTCTTCTTGTGTACTGCAGCAAAGACTCTTATTCCCCTTCATTGGAAAGAGGTGCTCCCTACCATGGGGTCTGAGTTGGTTGCCCGCATGAAAGATGTCCATAGCCTAGAGTTCTTGACTGCAACTCTCAACCATACTGTGGATGCCTTTGATGCTGTCTGATCGCATTGGGACTCCTACTGCATTGTACATGGTCTCTGACTCCTGTTCTCCTTGTCCCTTCCCCCTCTCCCCTCCCTGTCTCGTCTTTTGTCTGTTGTTTGTTGTATTATCGGTTCTTGTATTTTCTGAAAGAGATTTATACTGTTGGACTGTCATGCCACATGTTGTGGCCCTTTATTTTATTTTATTTTTGGTTGATATATGTTATATTGTAAAACTCCTTCATAAAAATTACAGTTGGAAAAAAAAAAAAAGATTAGTTTTCATTTTTCTGATAGTGATAGGCTGTGTATCAGAAATCTCCCTCCAGTGTACCAAAGTAAAACATTTATGATGCACAGTCTGTCAGATACCAAATTAAATGAGATAGGAGATAAAAGAAGGTTAATCTGCCTAAGGCCTTATTTACACATTACTGCTTTGGTAAATTATTTACATCAGTGATTCTGTTGCGAAACCAGTAGCAAGTCGCAAACACAGAACAGGTGCGAATCTCCCCATTATATCCCATTACTCACTCCTAAGGTGCAGATGCCATTCACAGACCTTAGCGCACATGACCTGGCCACTTATTTCCATGATAAAATTGATAAGATCCGTCAGGAAATAACTGCCCAATCCCCAGGTGGCATTGACCCCCTCACCAGCCGCACTTCAGACTGTTCATTCTCATCTTTTGAACCTGTTACAGAGGAGGAAGTATCTCAGCTACTTTCTTCTTCTCGCCCTACAACCTGTAGTAGTGACCCTTTCCCCTCACACCTTCTCCAGTCTCTGTCGCCTGCTGTCAAGACTTACCTTACTAAAATTTTTAACCTCTCTCTCTCTTCTGGAATTTTCCCATCCTCTTTCAAGCATGCTGTCATAACCCCACTACTAAAGAAATCCTCCCTTGACCCGTCCTGTGCTGCTAACTATCGACCTGTCTCTAACCTTCCTTTTATCTCCAAGATCTTGGAACGCTTAGTCTATTCTCATTTAATCCGCTATCTTTCTGCTAACTCTCTTCTTGACCCCTTACAATCTGACTTCCGCACTCTGCACTCTACTGAAACGGCCCTCACAAAAGTCTCCAATGATCTCCTGACGGCTAAATCCAAAGGTGACTTCTCTCTTCTTATTCTTCTAGATCTCTCAGCAGCATTTGACACTGTTGACCATCAACTCCTTCTCACTATGTTCCGTTCTGTTGGCCTCTCAGACACTGCTCTCTCCTGGTTCTCCTGTTATCTCTCTGACCGCATTTTCTGTGTATCATTTGCGGGCTCTGTTCCTTCCCCTCTTCCCCTTGCCATTGGGGTTCCTCAGGGCTCGGTCCTAGGTCCCCTGCTCTTCTCTCTCTACACAGCCCGCATCGGACAAACCATCACTAGATTTGGCTTCCGGTACCATCTTTATGCTGATGACACCCAATTATATACGTCATCCTGTGACATCACCCCTGCACTAATACAGAACACCAGTGACTGCCTCTCTGCTGTCTCAAATATCACGTCTTTGCTCTATCTGAAACTGAATCTCTCAAAGACTGAACTACTGCTGTTTCCACCATCTAATAGATCTGTCCCTGATATCTCCATTGCAGTCTCCAGCCTTACCATAATTCCTAGGCAGTATGCCCGCTGCCTCGGGGTTTTGTTTGACTCAGACCCCACCATATCCAATCACTCGCACGCTCATGTCATCTCCACCTCAAAAACATCTCCAGAATCCGCCCTTTCCTTACCACAGATACACTAAAGACACTTATTGTTGCCCTGATTCACTCTCGCCTTGACTACTGTAACTCCTTACTAATCGGTCTTCCCCTTACTAAACTCTCCCCTCTACAATCTATTCTGAATGCGGAGGCCAGGCTCATCTATCAGTCTAGACGCTATAGCGATGCCTCCGGTCTGTGCCGGTCACTTACATTGGCTGCCTATTCAATACAGAGTACAATATAAACTTATCACCCTCATCCACAAGGCTCTCCATAATGCTGCACCTCCCTACATTTCCTCCCTCATCTCTGTCTATCGCCCAACCGGTACTCTCTGTTCATTCAATGACCTAAGACTAACATCCTCTATTATCAGAACCTCCCACGCTCGTATACAAGACTTCTCTCGAATTGCATCACTTCTCTGGAATGCTCTGTCCCGGACTATTAGATTAACCCCCAATTTCCACAGCTTCAAGCGCAAACTAAAGACTTATCTTTTCAGACAGGCCTATCACAACTCCTAATGTAAACCCTTCCGTAGTTAGAATCCCTAAAGCGTACCCTCCTCTGTTCACACTCCTGCATTACCCCACAGGATATGATGTCGTATCAGACTAACTTTATATGTCCAGGCACCATCTGTGCTGTAAAGGACACGACTGGTGACGGCTCATACAGCCTTATATATGTGTAATGACAGTAACCTCTATCACAAAATTGTCTGACCATTGTACAAACAATGCTACGTCTGTTGCCGCCCCTACTACCTCCTGTGTCACCCCCTCTACCTCATAGATTGTAAGCTCTTGTGAGCAGGGCCCTCAGTCCCAGTGTGTGAATTGAATATTTCTTTATAATGTATATTTTTTGTCAGTACTTGAACCCTACAAATTGTACAGTGCTGTGGAATATGTTGGCGCTATATAAATAAAAATTATTATTATTATATTATACTGTATCTCTGTGTGGTCTCCACTCCTGGTTTTGTATCACAATCACTGAAATAGTGTCAGATTAAGAAGGAGAAGATACACAAGCCTTTCGAATGTTTTTACCTATAAAAAACGTGCAATCGGAAACACTTCTACAAACAACCAATATTTTTATACATTAAATGACATCTATTGTGCTACAATTTGGTCTAAGAACTGTTTTTAACAAAACAAGACAACAAAAATCCTAAGGCCCCTTTGCAGATGGCCATGGGTGAATTCAGTGTGCTATCCGGGTTTTTCCTCGATAGCATACTGACCCATTAATTTCTATCGGCCTGCGCACATGACCATGTATTACACGGTTCTGTGCACAGCCCAACAGTCCAGGCTGCAAAGCTTAGAACAGGTTCTATTCCTGTCCGGTTTTGAAGCCGCGCTTCTGCAGCTCCTGTTTATTGAATGAATAGGCCCACGGAAGCATAGTCAGTGCACCTGCCATGCCATTTAGTCATGGCCAGTGGTGACTCCACAGTCATCTGCAAAGGGCCTTACAAAGATATGGTGTAACAAACACAAAACTATATACTGTACAAAAAGTCTAGCACTGTATGAACGCAAAACAAGAGATGACTTTGTATCAATCAACACAAATTTTCAAAACTTTTGGGCTTGACCCAAGTGTGAAACTTTGGTGTTTGTCACTCACAAACTATTATTATACTCTAGGATCTCATCTGACCCCAGAGAGTAATAAGTGGAGGAGTAGAAACATAATAATAAGTTATACTTATCTATCTTCACCTCTCCTAGGATCCTCATAGCATCCACCCCTACCTCAGGGACTTCTTCCAGCCTCATTGGCCTCCTGAGCTGACGTCATAACACTCCCAGGACTGGTTAAGCTTCTGTACTAATATACACCTCAATCCCCTGGAACCCCATTTATTACTTTTGTGGAGGGCTGTGGGGGAGGCTACAACTCTCATTCCTCTGTCTTCCCTGCAGCCACTCCAGCTCTGTGACATCACCGACTCCCCAAACACTCGGGCTGCAACTCCATTAAGTAGAATGGAATCGGGTATGTGACCAAGAGTCGGAGCTGCTGCAGGGGAGAAAGGAACAAGAGTTCCCTTCAGCAAAAGTGATGAACAAGAATACACTGGTAAGCTTTATTACTCCCGGATAATCTCTTTAAGGGGGACAGGTACAAATACAATTATGTTATGTTTTGCAAACTTTCACAGATTTTTAAGTGTTCTTGGGCTTGGCCATCATCCTCCTTTTTAACCATTGTGTGTCATGCCAAAACCTTTAAATGCTGGCCTTACAAAGGAACAAGGAGGGCCGAAATGGTGGAGAAGGGATGCATTGTATATAGGAGAAATTTAATAGGTGACAATAATAATAATAATAATAATTTTATTTGTATAAAGCCAACATATTCCACAGCATTTTACAAGTCAGAAAGGACATGAACAGAAAGTATTTGACATTACAATGTGACAAAGAAATGAACATATCAAACAATAGGAGTGAGGGCCCTGCTCGCAAGAGCTTACATTCTATGAGGAAATAGGGAGGCACAAGAGGTAAGAGGGCTTGTTTGGTACAATGGTCCAGCCATCTTTTAATAAATAATGTCATAAAACTGAAGCTGTATGAGTCGTCACCAGCTGATATCTGTGAATATACAGATACTAAGTGCATGTGCCGCAACCCAGTCGGATGAGACTGGAGGATGGGAGTAGTAGTGGCGGATGCTGTGCCACCTAGCAGGCCGAGCACGCTCCCAAACGGCTTCAGTCCCACTCCCAAGCCGGACAAAGTCGAGGGGGGTCCTGCAGCACTACCGGATGGTGGTGGTAGTAGTTCTTTCCCCCGGGGCACTTCCAGTTGCAGAGGAATCTCTCCTACCTGAGCCGGTGTGGTGTTGGTCGGAATAGCCCTGATGTTAAAGCAGGCACGACTCAGGATTCAGCGTTGCAGGCAAACCAAACAGCCATTTATTAAGGCAACTTGAACAGAAGGGCAACAGCAGCTTCCAGATGGGGGTAGTAGTCCTGCAGTGTCCTAACCCCAGCCTTGATTCCAGGAGGGTGCCCCAAAGACAGTATAGGCTCCACAGGATGGCTTCCTCTACTCCACCTCTGTACCTCTCCCAGCTAACTATACTGGGGCTAGAGTTACAGGGAGTCCTGACAGGGATCTGGTTACCTGGATACTAGGCCCGAATACGACTCTCCTGTCAGGGTCCTCTCCTGCTCCTCCGGGCACGACACGAAATAAGTCCAGCCACTCGGAAATCTCTACTCTCTTGCTCTGAGCTGTCTTGAGATGAGCCTGGGGCTGATGTTATCCCTCCTGAGGCTGTGATAGCGGCGGTTGGCCTTCAGTCCAGTCTGGTGGCAGGTCAGCTCTGCACACCTTGTCTGGCTTGCTGCATACACTGAACTGAACTTCAACTGTCGCCGGGGAGATTATATCTCCTCACAACCCCGCCCAGTGGCCTGTGATAGGCCAGGGCTGAACCCAGTCTGGGTTTGAACACTGCAGGGGGAAAAATACAAAGGGAAAGCTGCACAAAAATACACTTAACACAGAACAGAACTTACAGACATAAAACTCAGAGGCACACAATACAAACACATAAATGCAGTAGCACTCTGGGATGCTGCACACCCCCCTATTTTTACCTGAGCCGCCCTCGGCAAATCTTTGCCCAGGCTAGGGAAGGCAATACAGCGGACAGACAACAGGACAGATGAACACATAAATTATATACAACGCATATATTTTGCAATGTTGCTTCGTCTCAACACAAAAGTCCACATTTACACCTGGTACCTGAGGCACAAAAATCAGGAGTGTCCCTTCTTAGGCACCAGCAAAACTCCAAGGGAAACGGGGAACACAGATAAAGGTCCCTGAGGCACATTCGTAGTAGTGTCCACTCCCAGGGCCTCAATTTAGATGAATAGAAATCCCAGGGCACAGGTAAGTTAGTGTCCATCCTGGAGCGTGGGGACAGGTGAATAAATAGGGAAAAACTGGGGCAGTGTCCACAAGTCCGCACTGGTCAAACAGGGGAAGTGTCCAAAAGTTCGACACAAAATGTAGAGGGGCAAAAACTTGGGACTATACACCAGTGTATGAGTTCAAAGAATTCACTCCAGGGGGCGCCCTGGAGGGCAAAGAAATCTTGATCTCCCCAGTCAGGTGTAGACTGGGGGGCACAAAGCTTACGGGTGGCTACCTTTTAATCCTCAGCTTCCGTGGAAGAAGATCCCGATGTCTTGGGATGTGAAGCTGGTGCAGATGTCAGGGGTGCAGCCTTAGGCAACCTGGACAGGTGTCGGAAGTCCAGGCCCTTCTTCTCCATTTCTTTGTAGAAGGCAGTGACGGTGGCTGGATTCATGCTGCTTTTGTAGACAGGTGGCTCCACTTGCTGTGCAGCTGCAGGAGTTGCAGAGTGACCTCCGATACAGATGTGGTCACCCCCCGAGATGATTATAGTGCTCAGGACAGCAGGTGGCGATGCAGCAGGAGCAGGGCGTGGCGGTGATGCAGGTGCTGCGGGTGCAGCCTCGGAGGGAAGTGGACCGTAGGCCAGGCCTGCGGCTGTAGTTAGCAGGCGACCAGGAGTGGCTGTGGCAGAGTCCTCCCAGACCTCGTGTCGTGGTGGTGACATAGGGATCCGGTCCACGTCAGCGGCCCAGAAACCCTTAGGGCCTACCTTCAGGGTGAACTCCACTCTCTCACCTGGGTGCAGATTGTGTAGATGGTCTGGCAACCCTGGCCTCTTCACCGACCTCCGGTTGACAAACACGTTGGCCCGCTCTGAGTCCTCCGCGATGTATCCACAGCCATTTCTCCAGTCAAAGGCCATAACGGTACCTCTTCTCCGGTCAGGCACCTCGCCCTCCACAGGTGGTTCTAGGCCAGCTCATCGACGAGAATACGCCTTCTCTTCCTCCACTTTAAGTTGTTGGCGCCCGGCGATGGTAGTAGGCCTTCGGGCGCGAACAGCAGTTGGCGGGACAGCAGCAGGTGAAACGGGGGCTCCGGCTGCAGTCCCCGAAGTAGTCAGCACCGCAGCCACGGGAATCTCCTCCATAGCCTCCTCAACGTCCATCTCCTCTCCCCAAGTCCAGGCACTCGGATCAGGGTTAATACCTCGGACAGATGGGGGACGGGACATAATGCAGCAGAACAAATTACTCTGCTTGCACACAAGCCGACTAACGCACACTCTCTGGAACTTTCCAGGACTTCTCCTCAAGATGGATGCTGGTGGGCGGTGCTACTACACATAGGACAGGTCTAGGGTTGGACTCACCCAAGATGGCGGCGCCCAGGAGGCTCCGATGACGCTGTCCTGTAGAGAGGGCTGTCCCGCTGACGTCAGCGGCTGCTGATTCGTCCTTTTCAAAGCAGGAGGGCGGAGCTTGGCTGATGCACTGCTGACGTCAGTCTTTCCCGCCTGAGCACTGGTTCTGCCGGGCTGGCAGTTAACCTCTGCGGAGCTGTAGAATTTTCAAATGACGCAGCTCCGTTTGAGGCTGAGTTAACCCCTTGTGGGCTGGGCTCACGTGCACCGGTGATGTCGCAGCACAATAGTGGCAAAACTCCGCAAACAATTGCAACTGTCCACAGTCTTTGCAAAAATAATCCAGGGAGCTAGCGACAAACAGCTCCGGGCACACAAACAGAGTCCTCAGTATAAATCCACAGGGCAAAAGTCTCTTACACAGCCAATAAAGGTTTTCAGCTCACCTGATGTAGAGATGAAGTTATAAGGATCTTGACACCGTAGTCTGTAGATGGTATAAGGACACGGGAGTCACGATCCTGCCAACTACGCCAAAAATCGCCTTGCCGCAACCCAGTCGGATGAGACCGGAGGATGGGAGTAGTAGTGGCAGATGCTGTGCCACCTAGCAGGCCGAGCACGCTCCCAAACGGCTCCAGTCCCACTCCCAGGCTGGACAAAGTCGAGGGGGGTCCTGCAGCACTACCGGATGGTGGTGGTAGTAGTTCTTTCCCCTGGGGCACTTCCAGTTGCAGAGGAATCTCTCCTACCTGAGCCGGTGTGGTGTTGGTCGGAAGAGCCCTGATGTTAAAGCAGGCATGACTCTGGAGTCAGCATTGCAGGTAAACCAAACAGCCATTTATTAAGGCAACTTGAACAGAAGGGCAACAGCAGCTTCCAGATGGGGGTAGTAGTCCTGCAGTGTCCTAACCCCAGCCTTGGTTCCAGGAGGGTGCCCCAAAGACAGTATCGGCTCCACAAGATGGCTTCCTCTACTCCACCTCTGTACCTCTCCCAGCTAACTATACTGGGGATAGAGTTACAGGGAGTCCTGACAGGGATCTGGTTACCTGGATACTAGGCCTGAATACGACTCTCCTGTCAGGGTCCTCTCCTGCTCCTCCGGGCACGACACGAAATAAGTCCAGCCACTCGGAAATCTCTACTCTCTTGCTCTGAGCTGTCTTGAGATGAGCCTGGGGCTGATGTTATCCCTCCTGAGGCTGTGGTAGCGGCGGTTGGCCTTCAGTCCAGTCTGGTGGCAGGTCAGCTCTGCACACCTTGTCTGGCTTGCTGCATACACTGAACTGAACTTCAACCGTCGCCCGGGAGATTATATCTCCTCACAACCCCGCTCAGTGGCCTGTGATAGGCCAGGGCTGAACCCAGTCTGGGTTTGAACACTGCAGGGGGAAAAATACAAAGGGAAAGCTGCACAAAAATACACTTAACACAGAACAGAACTTACAGACATAAAACCCAGAGGCACACAATACAAACACATAAATGCAGTAGCACTCTGGGATGCTGCACATGAAGTGCAGGGTAACTTCTAAATGGAGAGGTCAGAAAAGGAGGGGTGAGAAAAAGAGTAGGAAGGATAGCTTAGGATAAGAATTATGAGTGTAGTGTGCAGAGGTGTAGGACAATGTGATCAAGTCATGTGATAAGCCTGCCTAAATAGATATGACTTAAGGGCATGTTTGAAGCTGCTGTATTAATCTGATTGCCTGGAGTAAAGTGCTCCAGAGCACCGGTGCAGCTCGAGAAAAGTCCTGGAGATGGAAGTGGGATGTTTGGATAACAGACGATACAAATCTAAAGTCATTGTCAGAACGGAGAGGACTAGTTAGGGTGGTAGACAGTGATGAGGGAGGAGATGTAGGGAGATCAGCGCTATCGAGTGATTTATAGGTGAGAGTGATAAATTTATATTGTATTCTGTGGTGGATGGGGAACCAATACAGCAACTGACACAAGGTAGATGCGTCTGTGTACCAGTTTGATTGTACAGATTGTAGAGGGGAGAGTTTAGTAAGAGGAAGAGCAATTAGAAGAGAATTGCAATAGTCAAGAGAATCAGTGAGAAAATTCTAGAAATGTTTTTTAGGTGCAGGTGACAAGAGCGTGGAAGTGTCTGAATCAGCCGGATGAAGGTGAGATCCAAGTCAAATACAACCCCCAGACAGCGGGCATGCCGCATGCATGTGTAATAGTAAGACCACAGACAGAAATGGAGATATCAGAGTTAGGTCAGTTAGTAAATGGAGGGAATACAAAAAGTTCAGTTTTTGAAAGATTCAATTTCAGATAAAGAGAAGACATGATGTTAGAGACAGCAGAGAGACAGTCACTGGTGTCCTGTAGTAGTGCAGGGGTGATGTCACAGGATGAGGTATATAGCTGGGTGTCATCAGCATAAAGATGGTATTGAAAGCCAAATCTGCTTCCCGTAGTTCGAATCTTGGTGCCAGAAATTTGCCCAGCTCAGCCGGACTCTTCTCCACATGCTCAATTCCTTTTGATCCCGGTGGTTTCCACAAAGTCTTATCTGCTACTCTGCCTGTTATTCGCCTCAGCTGTAGTCATGCACATTACACAACCACACTCTACAGCAGCAAAACAGTCCTTTACTATTTCTGTGGTGGACGCTAGTGCTCTGCTCTCCCATTGGCTACTTCTTGTGAACATTTACCTCCTGTTTGTGAAGTCATTTAGTACCCAGGGATTCATGTATTGCCCACAGAATTATTCCCAGATCTGGTTCCGTGTGGCCTTGTGGATTCTGCCTCTTATCACCAATTTGTAAGTTTCAAGTCTGGTTTCTAAGGATCATGTTTCTACTAACTGTAATTCTGCTTCTGCTGTGCTTGTGCTCCAGTCCTGTAGCTATCTTCATGATCCGGACCTGTTAAAACTGACCACACTCCAGCCCTACTACCAGCCTGCAGCCTGCCATGGTGACCTTCTACATGTGCTGTGACCTCCATCATGTACTGTGACACTGCCTTCTACTGGTAATTCTTTCTCTGAGCCTAGGACTTGCCCCTAGTCATTGCTTCTGGTGTCTCCTTGTTTCATCCAAGGCCTTCTCCTGGCCACTGCTCCTGGAGTCTCCACAGGTTGGTTAAAGACTAAGGCTTGCTCCTGATCAGTTTTCCTGGTGTCTCCTAGTTCCATCCTAATACTATTCATAGTCACTCCTTGTGTTTTCCAAGTCCTCCTTGTCCAACTCCTGTATTTGACCACTTCCCTAATGCCTTGTTCTTCATGTCCAGACCCTGCTGCATGCTGAATGCAAAACCGAATGCTGTAATTTCACAGTTACAATCCCAGATCTGCTATACTACTACAAACTCTGTCACATATACAAACTTGGCTCTGCTGAACCTTCCCTGTTTGTTCCCAGACTGGTTACCTTTGGTTTGTTTGGATTTGATTTTATTTGCTCTGCTGCATCTAGCTGCCAAATGGCTGTAAACTAAGGATCCACAACAAATCCTTAAAGGGGATATGCCACAAAATTTTTTATCCATAGGATAGAGGATAAATTGCTGATTGGTGGGGGTCTGACCACTGAGATCCCCCATCTACCATGCAAACGATGGGATATTTACTCCCATTGAGAATGTAGCATTGGACAAAGAGCTCAAATTTAGACTGAGTTTCTCTGTGATATGTTAGGAATGAAGAACAGACTAAACAAAGACGTGAGATGTGATTTCTAATTCTGTAAATCCCCAAGTAAATAACAAGGTGTCTTACATATTATTAGATCTTCTGGATATTGAAGCTGCACAAAATGAGTGGAAGGAATGAATCAATTATTGAAAATCAGGTCTGAACAAGGAGCCAGTCTTCTCAAAATGGTGATGTTTTGGAGAGGTTTTGCTAAATATATACATGCATCTTTAGTAGATATGACCAAATGAATTTCAATTCAGGTCAGACTAACTTAAATATGCACTCAGACTCTATTGTCCCTGGATACATTTATCTGGCCCCAATTGTCCTAAAATGTTGTTTATTAGACCTTTGTGACTCTTGACATTATATATTTCAAAAAAAGTCCATCTCTCTTGGTCATTGACCTTGCTCTAATGACACGTGAGTAACCTCCTGGACTAGAGATAAGTGAAACTCTGAAGATCTGTTTTATTCTGGTTTGGATGGTTTAGCCCAAAGATTTGTTTCGGATTGAATAAATTTGTCACAAATCAGAAGGGAAATGATTATACTCTGGGTTCTCTTCCTTTAACGCAAGTGTGCATATTACATCACTCAGAAGAAGAAACCAAAGGAGCTACAGATACCATGAGGATGACCACAAGAGGTGAGAGAAGGTGAGTATATCTGATTGTTAGGTTTCCACATCTTCTCTGGGCCTCTACTTTTTATACTCTGGGATCTGTAGAATATAATAATTTCATTTTTAGTTTGTGGGTAACAAACAAAACTTCCAGGGTCAGGTTTAACCCTGCTGTTCTGTTCGGTCAAAAATGACCGAATTTGAAATTTGATATTTTTTAAAATATTCATTATGCGGTTCTGAAACTTGTGGTTCATTGACTTTTCCTCATTTGAGGGGTTCTTACTAATAGCAGTTTTTATTTATTTATTTTTTGTTTACTTTTTGCTCCACGTCTTTTTTTACACTTGTACTGTTCGGTCAAAAATGACCGATAGCCTTTTATACTAATCTCCAGCCATTTTTTAAAAAAAATAAAGGAGTTATAATCTCATTTTGGTCTATGTAGTTCATCTACTACTATTTATCAATTTATCTAGGTCCTTTACATTACAATGCCACAAAAGGGGCAGTTGATACTCTAGATCAACTGATAGGCACTTACACCTGTAAACGCAAAACTAATTGGTGGCCAATGGTTGTTTTTTACAACATTCTTGATGTGTCGGCGTACAATGCATTTGTGTTATGGTGTGAAATAGACCCAAATTGGAACAAAAATAAACTATATAAAAGAAGAATTTTTTTAGAGGAGTTGGGAAAATCACTGGTTAGCCCATATATTGAACAAAGAAAAGTAACACCCAGAGATGATGGAGCTGCAGCCATTGTCCACAGGATCCAACAGCAAGCTGAAGAAAGTGAACCAAGGGCTTCCGCTAACACTGCGACGATACCCACGGCCTCCACCAGCAGTGCAACCAGCCTAAAACGGAAACGATGCGCCTTCTGTCCAACATCAAGTAATCACAAATCAAATGTGATATGTTGCAAATGTGCAAAGTACTTATGCAAAAGACATGTAAATTATACTTGTGACGAATGCAAACAGTAAATTTAGCACCTTGAACCTTATTTCACATTTTATATAGAAAAAATTAGACTTTTTATTTTTAGTTTTTTTTTGAAAAAATATATTTACATACAGTTTGATGTTATTAGTTATAGTTTACAGTTGTATAAAGATTTTTTTTTTTTGTGCAAATGTGCAATATGCGTGAATAATGCAATAAGGTCATTGTAACGTCCTTGCCTGTCCAGGCTTTGGCACCATCCTCCGGGCGCACGCTGCGGCGCAGGAGGCGTGCCCGGTTGTGATTCTTTTCTTTGGGTTTTTTTTGTACTGTCTGAACACTGTCCTATTCCCTCACCTCCTTAATTGATTTTCCACCACGCCCTTCTCCTTCACCTTGCTCTCCCCCTGCTCCACTAAGAGTTAACTTTGGTCCTGCCTTGGTGATTGACAGCCTGTCCTCCTATCAAGTCTGAGGCGGGTTCTTTTTCCCTATTTATTGTTTGCCCACTTTCCTATGGGCGCCTGCTATTGCTTTTTGCTTACTGGCTTTACTTCTTGTTATTTGTTACCTGCTCTTCTTATTTTCTGACCACTGGCTTTGACTTTGACTATTCTCTGGGATCTCGATTCTGTGCTGCAATTGCTCGATTATTACTGACCCCTTGGCTAGCTGACCTCCCTTTTGTTGTTGTGCGTCTTGTCTGCGTTCTATGTGATCACTTATTATAAGGAGGGACTGTCGACGTGGTTGCTGGCTGCCACCTAGGACAGATCGGGCAAGTTAGCCAGGGACAGTGGGGGGATTCAGCTTAGGGTCCACTGTCTCGTTGTGCCCCTCCCCCCCTAGTTCTCCAGCAGCTTCTGGGGAATCGCTCATCTAGTGATTCCCTTACAGTCATGTAACATTTTTTGACACAAAAAAAATAAAAATGAAGTTTTTTATTTCATTTTTCATTTGTTTATGAACAACCATGTTCACATACAGTATAATAATGCAAAAGAAATTCAAATAAAACACTTAAATTAGTTAAAAATCCAGACTTTAATAGGCCTGGTCAAAAATGACCGGAACATTATATGTGTATAGTAAAACCGAACAGAACAGCAGGGTTAACTCAAAACTTGGAAAATTCAGGTTGAATCCTGTTCAGTCCAAACTGGTTCACTCATCTCTACACTGGAGCACATGATCTAAACCAGCCGTTGACACCTGTAATTAGCATAGAGCTGTCATTGGACACTTCATAACCTACTTTCAATGACTGAGAGTAATGCCACCATTTTCAGCAATTCTTCTGAAATTAATCTTAAAAGTTTTGGATTCAATAGAATACAAATTTTTGGGGAAATTTAGACTAAATTTAATTAATAAAATATTAATTACAACACCAATAAACCACATTTTTCAAACCAATTGTTAATGGCCGTGTGTTTTTTAGGGGTAAACTGCTGTTCACTTACTAGTGGAGCCTTTTAGAGTCTATTCATTAAGGAGTTTTTGCAATTTTAGAAAATTCCTGATGAGATGACATTAACTGCTCCCAAGACACCTAGGACTTACGGGAGTAACTGAGCAGTGTTGTTCCAAGTTGTTCCCCCATAAAGGAGAATTGGAGCTACGGAATCAGTGCAGCACAGCTGAGCTACTCTGTTTCCATGGCACCACTTCACTTCCATGGGAATTTAGGGAACAGCATAGAGCCGTAGTGCTTAGCTGTTCCCATAAGTTCTGTCCTAAGGGTTTTGATTTGGGAGCAGTTATTCCCATCTTGGCAGAAATTTGCTGAGATGGGAATAACCCTTAAATTCTTGTAAAATTTCACTAATAAATAATAGAATCCACAAAACCACTAGGTGATTCAAAATTGTTTTAAAAACCACAACAAACACAACAAAGTTGGCACATAGGTTTGGTTGAGAACTTCAATTTCTCATGAGACCAATTCAATACAAAATTGTGATGTGCACACAGAGGATAGACATCTAATGACAGAATGTCACAAAATCAGAATTTCTTAAAAATATGGGCATTTTATGAACCACAATTTTTTAAACTAAGAGGAAAGGTAAAAGGTGGACACAACTGTGGGGGCGGGTTCACACTACTGTTTTTAATGTCCGTTGCTGTCATCCGTAATGGGATGACAGCAACAGACATTAACAGACATCTGTGTCCATTTCCATTGACACTAAAGTAAACAACATGATGAACGCTGCCTTATGTCATGTTTGTTTCCTTTTGTATCCGAAGAAAAAGTCCTGAATGTATGACTTTTTGTTCCTTCAGGAAAGTAAAAAAACATGACTGAAGAAAGCTTTTGTCATATTTTTTTTTTACTTTGCAGTGAATGCAGGCGGACATTAGACAGAGGGGGCACTGTCTGCATCTGTGATTTGATGTCTGTTGTCATTCTGTGACGAATAAGAGCAATGAACATTAATAAAGACATTGTGAACCTAGCCTAAGCAATCACAAAACAGAGAGAGGCTGGGGCACCACGTGGCGCAAACGCCGTGGTTCGCATATGGTGGAAATGCTGCAGAAAAAAACGCAGCATTTTACAGTCATAGCAAAGTGGATGGGATTCTAGCGATGCTTTGCCACCACAGCTTTTCCCGCAGCACTTTTTTGCCACCCTCCACCACGTGGGGCCTTAGCCAGAAATAGTAAATCTGTCCCGAGTATCTACAAGGTTAATTTAACTCCTTATGGCTAAGGCCCCACGTGGCGTCCCGCAGGAAAAAAAGCACTATGGGAAAAACCACGTCGGCAACGCATCACGGTTCTACCCGCAGCGCTTTACAGAGAAAGTTTTCAGAGCTTTCCTCTGCTGACTTTTTGTTTCAATTTTGCCTATGGGGAAACCGCCGGCGTTTCCGTAGGTATAATTGACATGCTGCAATTTCCAAAAACGCTAGTGCTAGTTTTTCTTATAACTCTGCATAGTACCATTCTTCAGTTGCATGAATAAATTGACAACTCAGTGTTACCATTCCGCTCGTCAAAGGGGTGTGTCCATACACAGACTGGCACTGGCAGCATTGGTTGGACTGTGTCAGATTAGGTAGGGAAACACCCCAGTTATCAATTTATTCATGCATTTCTAGTAGGAGTACGAGTACCTCAACAACGGTATACCACATAGGGTTATTAGAAAAACTTCCCCAAAAGATAATTTCATAGGAAATACAAGTGCTTACTAAACAGATATGTCCGGAGTAGTAACAGGTCCTCTTTAAAGACACCGAGTTTTTTTTTTTTTTTTTCATTACTGCATTCTGAAAACCATAACTTTATTCTCTTCCCTTATCATTGCCTTATGAGGACTTGTTTTTTTCAGGATAACCTGTAGTTTTTCTATAGGAGATCATTGTGGAGAAGATAAAAAGGATCTTTTTAATCACTCCCACTATTTGACTTGACTCTTGCTTTAGTAATACTCTGCAATACATCTGTATAGTAATATTAGATGCCAGAGTATGCTGTAAAGTTTAATGTTTGCGTTAAAGAAAGTTATGGAATTTGCTAACATTCTTGTGTTTCTTTATCAATATCTATTTGTTACTATATTAAAATATTCTATGTTTAAATTTAGGCTATGGCCCCATGTTGCGGAAAAGCAGCTTTTTTGTTGCAGATTTTGCCGTGTTTTTTTTTGAGCCAAAGCCAGGAGTGGATTGAGCAGAAGGTAGAAGTATAAGAACTTTCTATATATTTCCCATTCCTTTTGTAGTCACTCTTGGCTTTGGCCCAAGAAACCAAAATCTTTAATAAAAAAGTAGCTTTTCTGCAACAAGGTGCCTTAGGCTAAAGCTCCACATTGTGGAAACGCAACTTTTTTGGTTGAAGATTTTGCTGTGTTTTTTTGAGCCAAAGCCAAGAATAAGAAATATATAGAAAGCTCTTATACTTCTTATACTTTCTGCTCAATCCACTCCTGGCTTCAACTCAAAAAAACGCAGCAAAATCTATAATGAAAAAAGCTGCATTTCTGCAATGTGGGGCCTCAACCTAAGGCTAAAGCCCCATGTAGCGAACCGCAGGCAAAAAGAGCTGCGGAAAATGATAGCTTTTCCATAGGTAAAATTGACATGTTGTGATTTACAAAAATGCGATGGCTTTTGAAATCTCAGCATGTCCGCTGCGGATATTTTTCTGCAATCTATAGATGGGATTAGCCAGAATGCCATTCACTTTGTAGGCAGTGCAGCATTTTCGCAATGTGGGGCCCCAGCCTCTAGCGAATCCCATCCACACACTGCGGAAAAATACATGGAGCGGATATGCTGTGATTTCCAAAACCAATGCGGTTTTGTAAATCGAAGCATGTCAATTATACCTTTAGAAACGTCGGTGGTTTCCCTATAGGTATAATGGAAGGAAAAAGTCCGCAGAGGTTTCCTTTCCGTGACAAGCGCTGCGGGAGAAACCACGATGTGTTGCCGCCATAGTTTTTCAGCAGTGCTTTTTTGCTGCGGCCCACTACGTGGGGCCTTAGCCTACATGCCGCATTTTACAATCACTGTGTAGTGGATGGGATTCTAGCGAATCCCATTCCCACAGTGCGGGAAAATACACGCTGCAGACATGCTGCAATTTCCAAAACCAATGCGGTTTTGGAAATCACAGCATGTCAATTATACCTACGGAAACGCCGGTGGTTTCCCAATAAGTATAATTGAAGCAGAAAGTCCGCAGAGGTTTTTCCCGCAGCGCTTTTTTGCTGTGGGACACTACATGGGGCTTTAGTCTAAAGGAGTATTCTTAGATCTAGCTTGAGAATGAGTGTCCACCAAGTTCTGAAGACAGCTGAGCACACGTGCATGACTGTAGCTGTAACCCATATCCATTCACTACAGCCACAGAGCCAGTGGGGGGTTCCAGTCACCAACTTACTAGATATAGGTGGCCCAGACATGAAACCTGAGAAAATATCTCAATTACTTGTAGCCCATTGCATAGCTGCACAGGATAAGGCAAAGTGACTTGTTGGTGCTCACCACACTACCTCCACCACCCAGGTCCCCGTACGCTCCCAGTTAATCTATAGCCGAACCTATTGCAGCACTAATTTGGAGGAGGTTATTTTAAAGTCTGATTTTTTTGCATATAAAATTTTGTGATCTAGTGAAATTAAAAAAACTGAATCCCACATTAAATATTTTTTTCAGATTTTTAGTGACCAAACGAAAAAAATACAATCAACTCAGACACATTCACATGAATTTTATTCTTAAAATACATTGATTTGTGCTACAAATTTCATAAATTGTAGTTTGATAAGTATAAAGGACTTCATACTAGTAGCTTGACATTATTTAAGTGCTATAAATATACATAGTAGGAAATGTTTTTGAGTATTTTTGTATTTACCTCTGGCCATCACACAGTAGCACAGCTCTTTAGGAATGAGCCCCAGGGTGCTTGTGCAGATAGCTGTAAAGTGTGCACAAGGCCTACAGATTTGTCCACCATTACCTTATGTAGCGAAACCCTAGGCAGACTGCAAGTTGACCATTGAACCACTGGGCGGCCCCATAAAGGCACATAGAATAAACGTCTTGTCACAGAACATTGGGAAATCATGTTTATTTTTAAAAATCTGGTCATCTATTGATATACATATAAGGTTATTATGAAGAAAAGTAGTAACCTCTAACTTGACACTTAACACATTAAATATAATGGCCCATTTTTACTATTGTATTTTTGACAGAATTCTGTAGTATATTTTGATGCATCTTGCTTGACAAACTAGAGAAGCGGGTATGGCTTAGCAGGAAATGGTACATGGCTTAAGATGCAACTTTATGACCCAAATCCCACCAAAATTTTGGTGTAAAATTCTGGCTCAACGTAAACTAATAGGAGGCAAAAATTTAGACTAGACAGTCTAAAGGTGCACCAGATTTATCATTCGGCATCAGCCACTTAAAATCTGAAACAATTGAAGACCGTCTAGCCTTCCCTTCAGACAGCATCAGTATTTATGCCCCATTGTTGCGTCAAATGTTAAGTTAAAATTTGTTGGAACTGTTTAATGCATTAAGTGTCAAATTAAAGGGGTTGTCCTAGACCTAGGCATAATGGATGCTGATGGACTATACACAGGATAGGTCATCAGTATCTGATCGGTCGGGGTCTGACAAATGGACACCACAGGTGATTCAGCTGCTGGAAGACATATATAAGGCATATGGCCAGAAGCAGAGCTGCTCCTATTCAAGTGAATGGGAGCAGAGCTGCAGTTTCCTGGTGCGACCGCTACAGTGTATGGCTCCGTACATTACAGACTGAGCTCTAGAAAACCTCCATGTTTTATAGATACAGTAGCTATATCTAAAGTGACCGTTAACCCAGTTATCACATCTGGATAAAATACTGTATTATGCCCATTAACATATTAACATATGGGCAACATAACATACAGAAATCACGTCAGGTTGAATTAAGATGGGCTAGAGCAGACCTGGGGATTGTATGGCCTGTGGGCCACATCCGGCCTTCTAACTATTTCTGACCAGCCCGCGTGAGATCGTTGGCACTCCAAGACATTTTGGGTAACACGCATTGACAGCTACGTATTGTGTTTTTGCAATAAACAGCTGTCGATACTTTTACTCACCTGTCCACGCTCCTGGCCGCCCTCCACTGCTTCCTCTAGGCGGCACTACACTGACGTCATAACGCTGAAGAACGTCGGGATGCTACGTACAGGGTCCCGGGCTTCTTCTTTAGCGTTAGCAACAGCGCACACTGGAGGAGGCAGCGGAGGGCGTCCAGGTCTGGAGCGTGGACAGGTGAGTAAAAATTATCGGCCACTACTCTGCGTGGGTTTGAGGAGATAACAGGTAGTCATATACTGTGGGTGGGCTTTAAAAAAGGGGTCATATACTGTGGGGGGGTGTAAACTGTGTGAGGGCCATAAATAGGGGATCATATGCTGTGGGGGGGGGGTAAAAAAAGGGGTTCTTATACTGTGGGGGAAAAAAATGGAATCACTGTGTTGGGGCTGAAAAAAGGGGGTCATATACTGTGTGATGGGCCAGGAAAAGGGGGTCATATACTGTGTGATGGGACAGGAAAATTTCACAAGTTCATTAAAATTAATTTAATAATGATGTAATTAGGTCCTCCACATTTTCATTGAATCATTGTAATTTTTCATTTACTGTTTTTTATGAAGGGATAGTATATATACTGTATATAGTATATAGATATTGGGTAGAACTGAGTTAAGTATATTAGTCTGGCCCTCTAAAACCATTCCAATTTCTCATATGGCCCCATGGGAAAATGAATTGCCTACCCCTGGGCAATCTATCAAATTAGATTGTGCTATTAATCTATTCTAGTATACAATGTCATACATGTGGAAAAATCCTTAAAAATTTTAGAAAATATATAATATGCTTTTACTCTGCAACTAATATTGACTATTTATTCTGTTTGTATCACAGGTTTACAAAGATAAAAAAAGGAACAAAAACCAAAAAAAAAAAAATCTAACAATTTCCTATAATTTCCTCCAGCATTGTTCTCTATGGGAATTCAGTCCATAAAGTGAACAAAAATGTCAACAGTTGTTTTAAGCTTACACATAAAACATCTGGCTCAGACATAACTGTGTGTGGGAACCCCGCCAAACCAAGCATGTCAAATACTGAAAACCAAAGGAGAATTTTATTAAACTTAATATTTCTATTTATAGATGTAATACTGATGTAGAGTTATCAGCACAGGATATAGACAATAAAAGGTCGTCCATCTCTGAATACCATCTACGTAGATCCTAGTTCTGATTCATTTTTAAAGGGATTTTCTAAGACTTATTTATTGATGATTGTTAATTGAAGATCCTTGGGTGTCCAACAAACGGGACCCCTTTGGATCAACTTGCTTCATGAGCACCGCTTCATTTTCACAGGCGATTTGACGTCACTTTCATTGGGCACATGGTCTGTTCACAGCTCAAGTTAATGTGCTGAGTTGCAATACCAAGCACAACCACTATACAATGTACGGTGCTATGCTTGTTAAGTACTGAAGAGGACACAGCATTCACCCAAATATTGTGTCATACAGCTGATCAGCGGTGGTCCTGGATGTCATCATTTATCATGCCTGGAAAACTCTTTTAAATGTATCTATATAGGAGATGGAGCTTTATTTCTCTGATACAGAGCTCCAAATCCTCTCTTTAGACAGAGAATTAAATAATAATGAGAAAATTCCTCCTGCCTGCAGCCACCACAAGGGGGAGCTTAGGAGCTTACTGCATACTGGTCACACACAACAAGCCTACATGCACATGACAGTGTGCAAACACAGGCCAATGAGAAAACGGAACAGACAGCACATGGATGGCATCTAAGTGCCATCCCTGCTTTTCATGGACTCTTACTGTATATTTAAATGAATAAGTCCAGGCCACAAAGCGGACAAGGATAGGCCTTTCCCTGAGTTTTACATCCAAGCTCATGATTCTCCACATGGACCTGTGATAAAACACAAGCGTCTGTATGGGGCTATCAAAAAGAATGGATCAGAGAGCACAGATGGATAAATATATAGTTGTAGCCTAACACAATATACAATAAGCTCCAAAGCTCCCCCTAGTGGTGAGGAAAATTGGGGTCCTGTATCAGCAAAACTCTAACATATATTATAAAACGAATGAGAACATGTTGATGAAAATTAAAATGACATTTTATCAGATAGAAATCCCCTATAAGACTTTATACACAGTAGATAAACCTCCATTTACTCCTCACAATATAAACCATGAAGCATCGGTAATGTTAATCTAGAGGTCAATAGTATCTATTATATAAAGTAAGGTACCTATTATAGTTACTGCTGCACTGAAGACAATGTCTAGTTGTTAACAAGCTTACTAGACCAACATAGTGTGTTTTATCGATTGTGTATAAAGTCTGTGGTTTCCATTCTTTTTCTTTCTTTTGCTAGTAGTAACTTTATGCATCTCCTCTGATTTTGCCATGTTCTCCTTGATAATGGTTTTCCGGTTCTTCTTCTTCAAGGGGAACCTAAAAGAAATTTTATGGTTACAATAAGACACTCATAAAAGGATTAAGACCATAGTATAAATCAATTCATATAAATATCTGGACACATCTGGATATATGTATCACAAGTTAAGCAGCTTTACTAAACAAAATGGAGGGAATCAGCAAATCAGTTCTCACACATCTGTGGCATAAAATAGTCACAAAACAGTAATATGTGATTATTTCACATCACTTTCAAATACAGTGGGTACGGAAAGTATTCAGACTCCTTTAAATTTTTCACTGTTTGTTTCATTGCAGCCATTTGCTAAAAGCAAAAAGTTTATTTCTCATTAATGTACACTCAGCACCCCATCTTGACAGAAAAAAACAGAAATGTAGATATTTTTGCAAATTTATTAAAAAAGAAAAACTGAAATATCACATGGCCATAAGTATTCAGACCCTTTGCTGTGACACTCATATTTAACTCACATGCTGTCCATTTCCTTCCGATCCTCCTTGAGATGGTTCTACTCCTTCATTGGAGTCCAGCTGTGTTTAAAGTGATTGGACTTGATTAGGAAAGGTGCACACCTGTCTATATAAGACCTCACAGCTCACAGTGCATGTAAGAGCAAATGAGAATCATGAGGTCAATGGAACTGCCCAAGGAGCTCAGAGTCAGAATTGTGGCAAGGCACAGATCTGGCCAAGGTTACAAAAGAATTTCTGCAGCACTCAAGGTTCCTAAGAGCACAGCGGCCTCCATAATCCTTAAATGGAAGAAGTTTGGGACGACCAGAACTCTTCCTAGACCTGGCCGTCCAGCCAAACTGAGCAATTGTGGGAGAAGAGCCTTGGTGAGAGAGGTAAAGAAGAACCCAAAGATCATTGTGGCTGAGCTCCAGAGATGCAGTAGGGAGATGGGAGAAAGTTCCACAAAGTCATCTATCACTGCAGCCCTCCACCAGTCGAGGCTTTATGTCAGAGTGGCCCGAAGGAAGCCTCTCCTCAGTGCAAGACATATGAAAGCCCGCATAGAGTTTGCCAAAAATGAAGGACTCCCAGACTATGAGAAATAAGATTCTCTGGTCTGATGAGACAAAGATTGAACTATTTGGTGTTAATTCTAAGCGGTATACAGTGCTGGCCAAAAGTATTGGCACCCCTGCAATTCTGTCAGATAATACTCAATTTCTTCCAGAAAATGATTGCAATCAAAAATGCTTTGGTAATAATATTTTCATTTATTTTGTTTGCAATGAAAAAACACAAAAGAGAATGAAAAAAAAAGTCAAATCATTGATCATTTTACACAAAACTCCAAAAATGGGCCGGACAAAAGTATTGGCACCCTCAGCCTAATACTTGGTAGCACAACCTTTAGACAAAATAACTGCGAACAACCGCTTCCGGTAACCATCAATGAGTTTCTTACAATGCTCTGCTGGAATTTTAGACCATTCTTCTTTGGCAAATTTCTCCAGGTCCCTGAGATTTGAAGGGTGCCTTCTCCAAACTGCCATTTTGAGATCTCTCCACAGGTGTTCTTTGGGATTCAGGTCTGGACTCATTGCTGGACACTTTAGAAGTCTCCAGTGCTTTCTCTCAAACCATTTTCTAGTGCTTTTTGAAGTGTGTTTTGGGTCATTGTCCTGCTGGAAGACCCATGACCTCTGAGGGAGACCCAGCTTTCTCACACTGGGCCCTACATTATGCTGCAAAATTTGTTGGTAGTCTTCAGACTTCATAATGCCATGCACACGGTCAAGCAGTCCAGTGCCAGAGGCAGCAAAGCAACCCCAAAACATCAGGGAACCTCCGCCATGTTTGACTGTAGGGACCGTGTTCTTTTCTTTGAAGGCCTCTTTTTTTTTTTCCTGTAAACTCTATGTTGATGCCTTTTCCCAAAAAGCTCTACTTTTGTCTCATCTGACCATAGAACATTCTTCCAAAAAGTTTTTGGCTTTCTCAGGTAAGTTTTGGCAAACTCCAGCCTGGCTTTTTTATGTCTCTGGGTCAGAAGTGGGGTCTTCCTGGGTATCCTACCATAGAGTCCCTTTTCATTCAGACGCCGACGGATAGTACGGGTTGACACTGCTGTACCCTCGGACTGCAGGGCAGCTACAACTTGTTTGGATGTTAGTCGAGGTTCTTTAGCCACCATCCGCACAATCTTTCGTTGAAATCTCTAGTCAATTTTTCTTTTCCGTCCACATCTAGAGAGGTTAGCCACAGTGCCATGGGCTTTAAACTTCTTGATGACACTGCGCACGGTAGACACAGAAACATTCAGATCTTTGGAGATGGACTTGTAGCCTTGAGATTGCTTATGCTTCCTCACAATTTTGCTTCTCAAGTCCTCAGACAGTTCTTTGGTCTTCTTTCTTTTCTCCATGCTCAATGTAGTACACACAAGGACATAGGACAGAGGTTGAGTCAACTTTACTCCATTTCAACTGGCTGCAAGTGTGATTTAGATATTGCCACCACCTGTTATGTGCCACAGGTAAGTAACAGGTGCTGTTAATTACACAAATTAGAGAAGCATCACATGAGTTTTCAAAGGGTGCCAATACTTTTGTCCACCCCCTTTTTTATGTTTGGTGTGGAATTATATCCAATTTGGCTTTTTGACAATTCTTTTTGTGGTTTTCCATTGAAGACAAATTAAATGAAGATATTATTACCAAAACATTTGTGATTGCAATCATTTTCTGGAAGAAATTGAGTATTATCTGACAGAATTGCAGGGGTGCCAATACTTTTGGCCAGCACTGTATGTGGAGAAAACCAGGCACTGCTCATCACCTGCCCAATACAATCCCAACAGTGAAACATGGTGGTGGCAGCATCATGCTATGGGGGACAGGACGACTGGTTGTAATTGAAGGAAAGATAAATGCGGCCAAGTACAGAGATATCCTGGAAGAAAACCTCTTCCAGAGTGCTCTGGACCTCAGACTGGGCCGAAGGTTCACCTTCCAACAAGACAATGACCCTAAGCACACAGCTATAATAACAAAGGAGCGGCTTCGGAACAATCTGTGACCATTCTTGACTGGCCCAGCCAGAGCCCTGACCTCAACTCAATTGAGCATCTCTGGAGAGACCTGAAAATGGCTCCACCAACGTTCACCATCCAACCTGACAGAACTGGAGAGGATCTGCAAGGAAGAATGGCAGAGGATCCCCAAATCCAGATGTGAAAAACTTGTTGCATCATTCCCAAGAAGACTCATGGCTGTACTAGCTCAAAAGGAAGGGGCTTCTACTCAATACTGAGCAAAGAGTCTGAATACTTATGACCATGTGATATTTCAGTTTTTCTTTTTTAATAAATTTGCAAAAATATCTACATTTCTGTTTTTTTTATGTCAAGATGGGGTGCTGAGTGTACATTAATGAGAAATAAGATGAACTTTTTTGCTTTTAGCAAATGGCTGCAATGAAACAAAGAGTGAAAAATTTAAAGGAGTCTGAATACTTTCCGTACCCACTGTAAAATAGTCATAAGTGGTGTCCTTGCGCTGGCCTCACTACTTTTCCAAAAGGGCTTCTAGAAACCTATCTATTAAATATAGTGTAGAACACTCTTAGGGCTCCTAGGTACCTATCTTTAAAACATAGTATAGAACATTCTTAGAGCTCCCTGGAACATACTGTATCTATAAAACATAGTGAATGACACTGCCAGGGCTCCTAGGATTAGCAGTGATTGGAAAAATTAATGTTTTTACAAAAAACGAGTGAACTTTTAAGTGCAACTGATTTGCTATTTTGAATAAAAAATTGTGGCAGACACTGATCGCAGATCTGTATATTTTCTAAAAACTCTATTTTAATTAAATTTGTCTAATTAAACTATGCTCCAGGGTCAAGTACTTGTATAATTCTGTAGTAATACATCAATGTTGGTGATTTATTTTTCACTATCATGGTGCTGGCACTACTAGCTCACACTTTTTGTTTATCTACAAACCAAAATTTTTGGAAAATTTAGGTCAAATCTGGCTTGTTGCTAATCGGTTCGCTCATCAATACTTATCACAATGCGATATGCTAACCATCCTATTTGTGTTTATATGTGAGCATCTGGTGGGCAAAGTGAGAAGTGCAGCCTTTGAAGGATTTTGTGATATTGTGTTGGATCGGTTTCAAGGCAAATTACTACGTTACATATTTCAGGTACAAATTATCTTTGCTAAAATTTGGTTAAGGATTTAACCTTCTTAGGAAAACCTTTGACAGTCTGAAATGCACAATACAACCTCATATAGATTAGACATCTTATAACAGAGTGTTGAGACAAGATGATCATTTTGTGAAACATATCTGAAGATGTCCAGCCAAGATGAAAGGTAAAGGAAGGAAACATCTGTACGTCAAACAACATGGAGACAATGCTGCTGTCTTATAGT
Source organism: Leptodactylus fallax (assembly GCA_947044405.1). Taxonomy (NCBI): domain Eukaryota; kingdom Metazoa; phylum Chordata; class Amphibia; order Anura; family Leptodactylidae; genus Leptodactylus; species Leptodactylus fallax. Next base: position 1,493,203 of record CAMRHE010000319.1, read on the forward strand.
GGGTAGTCCACCTCTTCTCTTCTATAGTACTGAACCTACTGTCTATTGAAAGATATCACTGAGAATATAAGAAAAGATGGAAGATTAAAGAGGTTGTCTGGGCAAAAAAAAATATTTTTTTAAAAATAGGCCGGGGAGGTAGTAAAAAAGAAAAAATCAAACTCATCATCTGTCCCCAGTGCTCCGGAGTCCTTCCAGCGTGGTCCAGTCCTTCTGCTCTGGCGTCTTCTCAAAGTGAAACTGCTCTCTGGCTGTGACATCCCGGATCTCTTCTACTGAAGCCGCTGATTGACCTCAGCGGTCACGTGACTGCTCAGGCCAATCAGAGGCCTCAGGAAGAGACTATGGGACATCACAGGTAGTCATGTGCTTAACCAGTGGCTTCAGCAGTCACGACGGGTGGCGGGGACTTCTGCCGGAAGAAAACAATGGACCGGGAGGACCGGACCGCGCTGGGAGGCACCAGAGTACCGGGGAAAGATATGTATGGGGTTTTTTTTCACACCGCCGACTGCCCTTTTTTACCTGAACAACCCCTTTAAAGATGGTCATAAAGTCAAAGGAGTAGTAATAAAGGTAAAAGAAAGAGTGGGGGATAGTGCAGGAGAGAAAAGGCGGAAAGGAAAAAAGAAGTAGTGATGGGGAAAAAAGAAGTGAGGTGGAGAGAGAAAAGGTAAAGTGGTGAACCAAGAGACAAGAAAAAGGGAGAATAGGTGAAAAGTGGATTAGGAGTGATAAAAAAACAGAGTGGAGAGACATGGGAAGGAGAGAAGAAGTAAAAAGGGCAAAAGAAAAGCCAAAGAGAGAAAAGGTCAATAGGGAGGAGCAGGGAACTGAATGAAGGGGAACAGAAAACAGGTGAAAAGGAAATAGGAGTGATGAATATGGGAATATGAGAAGGGAAAATGAGAGAGGAGAAGGAAGAGGTAAAAAAAGGTTATAAATGATGAAAAGACTAGAGAGGATAGGAGTAATAAAAAGAAATGGTGAACTGAGGAGGTAGAAGAGCGGTGAAAAGGGGAGAGGAAAGGTGAGAGGAAAGGTGAGAGAGGGTAAGGAGAAGAAGAGAGTGAGGATAGCATAGGCGACGTTAGCAGGGAGGTGAGGTGGAAAGAAAGGGAAGGTAGTACTGAGGAGAGAGGTGACAGAAGAGAGGAAGAGAGGTGCAGATGGAAGAGGAGAAGTGAGAGAAGAGAGGTGCAGATGGAAGAGGAGAGGTAAGAAGGAAAGAGCAGAGGTGAGAAGTGGAGAGAGGAGAGTGGAATTAAAAGCTGTGAATAGATGAGGAAAGGTAAAGGTCAGAGAACATAATATACATAAGTCAACACAAAAGTACAAGCTGTACTGTGCTGAATGAGTCTGTTATGCATAGGGTTCCAAAAGGTTGTTGTGTGCAATGTGAAGTTATCTGACAATTCAATATCAATATCATACTGCGAAGACTGATAAGTTGTCAGGCTTGCTGGGACTTGTAGATTTATAGTAGTTGCAGAAATCCAGGTTCGAGACCGCTGATTTATCTTATAGTAAAGGAGAAACTGAAGCAAGCCTTAATGAGGATCAGTACACTGAATGTTCTCTAATATGGTTGCTATACTTACTTCCCAATATATGGTATCATCATAGCAGTTCTGGTCAGGTGGTTGTCCCCAGAATGGCAATTTTAATATGAAACCTAAAAAATATTACAAAAAAATTTTGGTCAGAGCATAGAATGTTTTACCTACACCTATACTGGGGCTTTATGTGGTGAAAATGGGAGTTATCTGGAAGTGGGCATTTTATTTCTATGCAAAAAAACTATAGTAATACATTTAGGATTTGTTCCATAGAGCCCTTAATAAATTTGTAACCATTGAAGTGGTCAACTGGTGACACTCCAGAACTTTTGTACTGCTGTGAGATCTGGCATTGTGACTAAAGATGGACATAGTTTTCGGATTTTTGTTGGCCAATGATCAGTTATGCAAATACCACATAGAAATCAAAGTCTGCCAAGTGACAGCAGATTTTAGTCTGTGAAAATTATCTGGCCATGATCACCACTGTCTTAGACACACAGAACAAGGCACATTTGTGGTGTTTTACAAGTCAAATTTACACAACACATTAAAAATTTGCATGAATTTTTGGGCATGCCCTAAATGTTAAAGGTTTGCTTTATATTTTATATAGCTGATTTTGCAATGCAAGCTGTGAGAACTCCAGCAAAATAAGCCTAGATTAGCAAAAGTTTTTCTTATAATAATAACAATAATACATTTTATTTATATAGCGCCAACATATTCCGCAGCACTGTACAATTTGTAGGGTTCAAGTACTGACAAAAAAGATACATTACAAAGAAATATTCAATTCACACACTGGGACTGAGGGCCCTGCTCGCAAGAGCTTACAATCTATGAGGTAGAGGGGGTGACACAAGAGCTTACAATCTATGAGGTAGAGGGGGTGACACAAGAGCTTACAATCTATGAGGTAGAGGAGGTGACACAGGAGGTAGCAGGGGCGGCAACAGACGTAGTATTGCTTGTACAATGGTCAGACAATTGTGTAATAGAGGTTACTGTCATTACACATATATAAGCTGTATGAGCCGTCACCAGTCGTGTCCTTTAACGTGCAGATTGTGCCTGGACATATAAAGTTACAGTCTGATACGGCATCATATCCTGTGAGGTAATGCGGGAGCGTGAACAGAGGGTACGTTAGGGATTCTAACTACAGAAGGGTTTACATTAGGAGTTGTGATAGGCCTGTCTGAAAAGATATGTCTTTAGTTTACGCTTGAAGCTGTGGAAATTGGGGGTTAATCTAATAGTCTGGGATAGAACATTCCAGAAGAAGTTTTTCCTAAAGAGTTTTAGCAAAATTCACAGTGAAAAATTCCCTGTCATTAGAACAAGTCTTGACTCCCAAAAGCAACAGATACAATAATGAATGTAACTATGAATTTGAGTGGAGTATATCAGGTCAACTTTTTATGCCCCCACTTTTACACACCTGTTATGACACCTCCGACAATAGCGACTGCAAAGGTTGCGGCTAAAGCAGCTCCTTGAATAACAGGGGAATATCTAAAAAATAGGACAGATGTATTTATTATTTATCATGCATCAATCAGACTTTTCTATTATATACGTTGCATGGTATAGTAACACTTGCAAGATAGGCATCAGCAGCAGTGAATTGTCGAACCGCTTTGGCATGAGCTGACTTCAACTGAAATATCCCAAATTGTTCGGTTTTTAACAAAACCGAACAATTTAGGATTAATCTCAGATGTGCTAAAATGACTGCGGCGACATGCATTGTGGTAAATTATTATACTCTGTGGTCTCTTCAAACCTCAGAGTATAATAGGTGGAGGCCCAGGGGAGGCGAAAAGAAAAAGAAAAAACATTTATACTCACCTACCCTCACTTCTTTAGGGCCTCCTTGTGGCATCTGGTGATGTCATGCCTCTGGGGTTACAGCCGAGGCCTGTGATTGGGCCACAGCAGTCATATGGGCAGACCGAGCGTCATGCTGCTCGGCGTGTCCATGTCACTGCTGAGTCCCAATCACAGGCCTCAGCAGTGTGACCCTGGGCGCTTGACATTACTGAGGAGACCGAGACAAGACACCATGAGTAAACCCCAAAGAGGTGAGGGAAGGTGAGTATGAATGTTTTATTATTATTTGCTCCTCTCCTGGGTCTCCACCTATTATACTCTGTTGTCTGAAGAGACCCATGAAATGTGCATACAAACTATAAGTTGCTAAAACATCTTAGGTATCCTCGCTGTATGATGGACACCATAGTGTATGTGTCTTTAAACTTGATTCCTCTGGAACTATCCAGCAGTGATAGCAGTTTTGTGGGGTGAAGACTGCTGAAAAATACCCTCAAAAGTACATGAGGAGGAATAAATTTTATAATATTGAGCAAAAGATCAAATAGAAGCACAGTCACTTACATGGGTTTCACTTGAAGGGCTGTGGCCACAATACCGGCTATTCCACCCAAAAGTCCTGGTAAACCATGCAGATTGTGCACACCACATGTGTCCTGAACCCGGAGCTTGGAGGCAACAATTGGCTGAAAAGGATAATATATAGGGAAAAAATGCAGTCAGACCATTCTAAAGAATCCAAAAAATGTTAAAATGGTTATATGTCAGCATGTATATTACAGTTGTGATTATATTTTGGAACAGTTATTTGGGAGCTGCCAACTTGGGCACATACTCACAGTTAAGAACTTGAATCCCAGGGTAGAGATTATCCCAGCAATAAAGCCAATGATCATTGCTCCGAAGGGTCCAATGTTCATGTCAGCGCAGGTGCCCACTGCTACACCTCCGGCCAGAGTGGCATTCTGGATGTGGACCTGTATGGGACAAGTCAGTAACATATTTTTTTGGGTAACAGAATATCTTTATTTCAATAATTTTCAAGCTACTGTCCTCATTGTATAAGATTCTACAGATGTAGTTGAACTGAGCTTGATAAAGGGTATTCCACTGACCCACATCTATAGCAGCACTATAGGATATACCATGAATGACTGATAGAAAGGAGTATCTCTCCAATATAGCTTATGAAAAGGGCAGAGGTGGTGAGGAATACCTCTTCACACAGGACCTGTCTCCAGGTCTGAAAAGCCATATGACATACCTCATCTGACAATCCATTCAGCCATTCCAAAGATATAAGGCCTTATTAATGCTGATGTAAATTAGGGTTTACTTGCCAAGTGGGCGGTAACAATGCATGATATACAGTACACCGAGATCACAAGAGAAACCATGGCATTATTGCCCAGTTGGCTAGTACACCAAGAACAGTACTGGTGGTACTGGTATCAGGGGCCCAGTCACAGCTCCGCATGCGATGTATGTACATGCCATTGGGCCCCTTTCCATTAGAGATTGACCAGTAGGTCGGTAGATACCAGGGCAACTGTGCCACGCCACTTTATTAGTATTCACTAAGTTCAGCCAGCAAGTGCCACTTTGGTGCATTGTACTGTGTGGGAGACATTTGAGACTATTATATTATGTGGGAGCCACTCAGGAGCATTATACTGTGAGAGGATCCACTGAAGAGCATTATACTGTGTGGGGTCCACTGAGGAGCATTATATTGTGTGGGGTTTACTCCGGCCCACCTCACCCAGGCTGGTCTGTGGGGGTTACAGACGTCCGACCCCACTGATCAGATATTGATGATTTATCTTAAGGATAGATCATAGATATGTAAGTCATGGAAAACCAGTTTAAAAATAATTTGACATTGACCGCAGGTAGTTAACTATACAAAGTGAAAACGGGAGGACCTTTTCCCTGCTTCAGTCAGGCTGAATGTGGGTATAACTGATGGTGGATGGCCCAACCATTCACTTCAATGGGAGCCCGGAGATAACCAAATGCTGTACTTCGACTATATCCAGTGCTCCCATTGAAGTTAATGGGGGCATTATCTGCAACCAGTTACACCCACATTCACCCTGGCTGTGGTCAGGCTGAATGTGCAGTGGGGGAAATGTCCTAAATTTTTGCGGGCGGGATAACGCCTTCAAGTAGATAATTTATTTTTACCCATGGAAAGTGTAGGGATCTATAGGGATGGTGACATTATTTGTGCCTTTTCTTACCATATCAAACTTCCCTTTATGGTCTACCAGGCTGGAGAAGGCATAAGCTGTTAGCACGCAGGCCGCCAATGAGAAGTAAGTGTTAATAATGGCCATCTCCTGATCTGCTCCATGTTCAGCAATGGCGGAGTTGAAGCTTGGCCAAAACATCCACAGGAAGAGAGTTCCTGAAAATATATAAGTAGATTGTAATGATGATCTTTACTTATATAGTGTCACCATACAGTACAGTATTTCACAGCGCTTTACAGTTTATAGGGTTCATGTACAACCAAATCACAGACATTACAGAACAAACTAAATCAAACACCAAAGGGCTATGCTCACAAGAGCTTACAATTTATGAGGACAGGTGCATACATGTAGAGGGTTAAGGATTAAAGGCATTTGGTTCTAGAAAACAGTATAGTAGAAAAAGTAGGGAATGTGATAGGACTGCCTAAAATGTGTTTAGGTTATAGATATTGCAAATTAACCTGATTTTCAGGGCAGAGCATTCCAGAGAACTGGTGGGAGTGAGAGGTTTGTATTATGGAGGATGTGACTGTTATCTCATAGCCAGACTGCAAAGAATAAGCAACATTGTGAGATATGGGAAGATGAATAAGTATTTGACCCTAACATGACTTATTTTCTAGGGTCTATTTGCTATCATTTGTGATCATACCTCTCGAATATATAACTTACACTAGGTTGCTAAAATCCCTTTTGCTGTCTCAAGGCTCGGTGAGTCAAAAGCAAATTGAGGATTTGTTACATCCAATAGAGGGCGCATGAGCTCCCCAGCTCCTTTCCCATAATGCCTTGTGATAGGTTTACACTAGCACTGGGCTCTCCATCGTTCGGGTCCGTCAAGGGACCCAAACGACAGAGAGCCGGACTGCTACGACAGTGGTTACATGTGAACACCAGCAGACCCCATTCTAGGGAATCCCATCCACACAAATCGTAGCATGTCAATCACACATACGGAAATGCCAGCGGTTTCCCTATAGGCATAACTGAAGCGGAAAGTCCGAAGAGGAAAACGTTTCGACTTCCCATCTCCAAGTGAACATTCTAAATGGTAGAGCATGACAAATAAAGTACATTTGCACCTACATGTCATTAGCAAACTTGCCTGGCTTTGCTGATAAGGTCCCTTATCTCTCCACATTGTGGTTAGCACAGTTGCCTAGGTTGTTGGCCTATAGAACCCAAGGCCAGGCTGGTGATATCACTCTCCTCTCTTTGCTGAACAGGACAGGGCTGGGTGCTGCATACATTGCACACACACTTTACGATCTCTGTCTCCAGTAAAGAGACAGCTCCCAGGGTTAGTGCAATGGCCATGGAACTGTCTGAATATTATCTCTGAACCCTACAAAGCACATGTAGGGCTGAAATTACAGCTGTGGAGCCCTTAGTAGTACTAGTGTGCTTGCACTGCACTGAAAGATTTACAGCTGTGAAGGAGGGGGGTAGCAGAAAGGACTAGGTAAAATAAATGCTATGGGAAACAGTGGGGTACAGGAAAGGGGATAGGCACAAGTATTATCACAATTCCTAGTTGTAACCATCCCCTAGAGAGCATGGGACACCACTGGAGCAGGTAGCTATTCAGTATCCTGATACTACTATGAATGCTTCCATAGCAACATCAGGAGCGTAGATCGGTGGCCTGAATGGCTTAGTCAACAGAGACTGGCCACCAAGTCAAAGGAGAGAAAGAGGAAGTACGATCAGGCACAATGTTGGAAGGTGACCAGGGACAGAAGATGGGACAACCCCTTTAAGTGGATGTGCATTTGAATAATGATTTCTCGTAACATGGACAGTTTTGGCAGTGGGCAACCATAACATACAATACGCAGCCAATGAAGCCATATGAATTATTGTAGCAGAAGGAGATGAGTGTTCTGATCTTGTGGGAGACTTTCCATGGAATAGTTCCATATACAGTACAGACCAAAAGTTTGGACACACCTTCTCATTCCAAGAGTTTTCTGTATTTTCATGACTATAAAAATTGTAGATTCACACTGAAGGCATCAAAACTATGAATTAACACATGTGGAATTATATACTTAACAAAAAAGTGTGAAACAACTGAAAATATGTCTTATATTCTAGGTTCTTCAAAGTAGCCACCTTTTGCTTTGATTACTGCTTTGCACACTCTTGGCATTCTCTTGATGAGCTTCAAGAGGTAGTCACCTGAAATGGTTTTCACTTCACAGGTGTGCCCTGTCAGGTTTAATAAGTGGGATTTCTTGCCTTATAAATGGGGTTGGGACCATCAGTTGTGTTGTTCAGAAGTCAGGTGGATACACAGCTGATAATCCTACTAAATGGAGTGTTAGAATTTGTATTATGGCAAGAACAAAGCAGCTAAGTAAAGAAAAACGAGTGGCCATCATTACTTTAAGAAATGAAGGTCTGTCAGTCCGAAAAATTGGGAAAACTTTGAAAGTGTCCCCAAGTGCAGTGGCCAAAACCATCAAGCGCTACAAAGAAACTGGCTCACATGAGGACCGCCCCAGGAAAGGAAGACCAAGAGTCACCTCTGCTGCGGAGGATAAGTTCATCCGAGTCACCAGACTCAGAAATCGCAGGTTAACAGCAGCTCAGATTAGAGACCAGGTCAATGCCACACAGAGTTCTAGCAGCAGACACATCTCTACAACAACTGTTAAGAGGAGACTGTGTGCAGCAGGCCTTCATGGTAAAATAGCTGCTAGGAAACCACTGCTAAGGACAGGCAACAAGCAAAAGAGACTTGCTTGGGCTAAAGAACACAAGGAATGGACATTAGACCTGTGGAAATCTGTGCTTTGGTCTGATGAGTCCAAATTTGAGATCTTTGGTTCCAACCACCGTGTCTTTGTGCGACGCAGAAAAGGTGAACGAATGGACTCTACATGCCTGGTTCCCACCGTGAAGCATGGAGGAGGAGGTGTGATGGTGTGGGGATGCTTTGCTGGTGACACTGTTGGGGATTTATTCAAAATTGAAGGAATACTGAACCAGCATGGTTACCACAGCATCTTGCAGCGGCATGCTATTCCATCTGGTTTGCGTTTAGTTGGACCATCATTTATTTTTCAACAGGACAATGACCCCAAACACACCTCCAGACTGTGTAAGAGCTATTTGACCAAGAAGGAGAGTGATGGGGTGCTACGCCAGATGACCTGGCCTCCACAGTCACCAGACCTGAACCCAATCGAGATGGTTTGGGGTGAGCTGGACCGCAGAGTGAAGGCAAAAGGGCCAACAAGTGCTAAGCATCTCTGGGAACTCTTTCAAGACTGTTGGAAGACCATTTCAGGTGACTACCTCTTGAAGCTCATCAAGAGAATGCCAAGAGTGTGCAAAGCAGTAATCAAAGCAAAAGGTGGCTACTTTGAAGAACCTAGAATATAAGACATATTTTCAGTTGTTTCACACTTTTTTGTTAAGTATATAATTCCACATATGTTAATTCATAGTTTTGATGCCTTCAGTGTGAATCTACAATTTTTATAGTCATGAAAATACAGAAAACTCTTGGAATGAGAAGGTGTGTCCAAACTTTTGGTCTGTACTGTATATGGTTGTGCAATTGAAGGCATAGCTATTAGCTACATGTGAACGGAAGTTTTGAGAAGTCGAAAGGGATAGAGTATGCTGCAACCAAATAAATCATTGCAGTCATTGTAGCAGCAGGGGATGAGTGACTTGATCTTGTGAGAATAAGTGAATTTTCATCTTAATGTTATACTATTATGGACATGGGAAGTTTTGAGAAGTGGATAGAAACAGAATATGATGTAGCCAATGAGACTATGGAAATAATTGTAGCAGCAGAATATGAGTGATCTCATTTTGTGGGAAGCAATGACCATTCCACTTAGGCTCGGTTCACATCTGCGTTTGGGTTTCTACGCATAAAGAAGCGGTTACCTAAGGAAACCCACGGACCCCATAGACTATAATGGAGTCGGTGTGGTTTCCGCACAATTTTCGCATGAAACATGCAGAGAGAAAAGTGTTGCTTGCACTTACATTATAGTCTATGGAGTCCGCGTCTTTCCTTAGGTAACCGCTTTTCTATGCGAATAGGTTTCCGTTCGGAGGGTCCCCAAACGGAAACCCGAACGCAGATGTGAACCGGGCCTTATATGGTTATGCATATAAAGACATGGCTAAAGTTTTCAGAAATAGACACTGATAGAATATATTGTAGTCTTTGAAACCATGGGAATGATTCGTCATCTGATCTTGCTGAGGTAGTGATTTTGTTCATGAGGACAGGGATGTAGTTAGAATATTTCATAATATTTAACTTGGGAGATCTAGGTGTCTTCTGCAGACATTTCATCAGACATTAACAGAAGATCTTCACTCAATGACGTATAAACCTGAACTTTCATTAATAATTCATTAAAATGTCAAAATGGCTCTGGCCGGGATTCATGTCCTGTAATTGATGAAGAAATTTGGGAAGATGACAAATGGTGGATTATGGATTGAATTGACATTCTTGCAACTTTTAATGACAAAGCTAAAGTAAATAATGACCCTAAAGAGAATTTTTGTATGAATATTTATTCTGGTATCAGCAGATAAAGCCTATTAATTGTCTTATGAAATTTTAGGATTCTTCTGATATGCTTTCTTTTTTGATTCTTTATGATTTCCAAGATGTCTGCCTGGTCTATGTATTGCTGTACATTGCACTGGGAATAAGAGATTAAATCCCCTTGTGGGACAAGTAAAAAAAAAAATAAAAAAAATAAAATAAAGTATAAAAAAATAAACAAATAATAAAATGTTTAAAAAAAAAAAACACCATTTAATTGAAAAAAAAACACATAACTTAAACAAAAAAAATAAACAAACATGTCAGGAATCCCGTATAAGTCCCCACTATCCAAAAATAGCGTTATTTATCCTGTACGGTAAACACCGTAAAAATAAATAAATAAATATTATATGCACAAATTAATGTATTTTCATCACCTCACTTTCCCCAAAAAGTACCAATAAAAAGTGATCAAAAAGTCATACATACCAAACAATGGTACCAATAAAAAGTACAACTTGCCCCGCAAATAAAGACCCCAGACAGTAAAAAAGTTATAGGCGTCAGAATACGGTGACCCCAGGGAAATCCTTCATTTTCAAAAAGTGACGTTTTAATTGTAAAAGCTGTAACATGATAAAACCAATGTAAATCTGGTATCGCCATAATCGTAATGACCCGCTGGACAAAGCTGCCATGTCATTATTAATGCAGAGTGAACGCCGTAAAACAAAATGCAAAAAATTATGATAGAATTTTTTTTCACAAGAACCCCTCAAAATGTTATTAAAACGTATGATGCTCCACAGTGGCCCCACACAGTATAATGCTCCACAATGCCCCACATTGTATAACAGACTCCCCAGCAGTCCCACACAGTATAATAGGCTCCCCCCAGTGCCCACCCAGTATAATGCTCCCCAGAGGCCAACTCAGTATAATATGCTACCCCTACTGCCCACCCAGTATAATATGCTCCCCAGAGCCCACCCACCACCACAGTATAAACCATTCACAGTGTCACCAAGACAAGAAGATCACAGTTCTCCTGATATTATTTCCAGAGATATCATCATTAGGGAACAGCTTCCCTGATCCTAGACACCTCCAGTGAGAAGCAGTGAAAAAAAAGAAGGGAAAAGGTACAGAAAGGACATAAAGGAGATTTCAGCATGACATTTAATAGAAGAAGCCAAAATCTGTTAATAAAGTATATTACAACATTTATTAATGTCACAAATGCTGCCAGAAAATCAAAAGTACTTCACGAGTTTAGGTAACGCTTTAACTTTTTACTTGCTTTTTCATTAGATATAAAATAGTTTTTAGTCCAAATCCTTGAAGTTATGTTCAGCAATGACATCTATTGGCAATACTAACAAGATACAACTAAATCTCCTCGCGTGATACTGGGGTTGTGTATTTGTATCACTGTTATAGCATTTTATATAAGGTGTAAGAATGTGCCAAAAACATACAAAAAAGTTTTGTAACTTAGTAGACAAGGTTCATCAAACCCAACTTAAAAACCTACCAAGTTGATCCCCACGAAGTTGACGCCAATTGCCCCATCAGAGGAAAAAATTCCTTCTCAACTCCGAATATTACTATTACACTAAGTCCCTGGATCAAAGAACTGCCAAGGTTGTTCTTCACATTTTTCTAATTTTACTTGTACAAAGTTAACTCTTAATATGGATGATACTTTCTGATAAGATCATACAGATATATGACATGTACATTTTTTTGTATCCATTGGTGCAGATTTATTAAGACTGGTGTATTGTATGCAAGTCTTAATAAAGGTCCTGACTGGTGCAGGCAGCGCTGTTTTAATGCATTAGGGGGCCCCCCAATGCCCCCCCCATAACTTAATTTCCCCTGCACCCTCAACCACCAATGTTACATAAAAAAAAAAATTAAAAATGAATACTCACTAAACCACATTCCCACGTACCTGCAGGCTCCATCTGTACTGTCTGCGGCTCAGTGCTCATTGCACTTCCCTGCCGCAGACTTTAACAGCCGAAGGCTGAATAATGGAGCATGGAGCTGATAGCTCTGTGCTCCACTATTATATTCAACCTCTATCTGTCTAAGGAGTTGAAATCACTGCCTGCCACCCGGAACAGCGGGACAACACCCGAAATGTGGAATTGTCCCATTTGATCCGGGATGGCTGAGGGGGTCCACGCAACCACTGTGTACTATGCATACTATATATATACTATATACTGTATACTATGCATACTATAGCTGCAAACTCCACAGCATTGTTTAAAGGCAACCCTGCAGAATCATGTGTGGATTATTTGGACTCATGAGATTTGAGGAAGACCAAATAAAAAAAAAAATAATAATAAATAAATATAAAGAAATTCGGACATGGAGTTTCTTTCCTTACCAATCATTGCAAATAAATCGGAGTGATAAACCGAGCCTTCATGTTCATGTCCTTTTTTCAGTCCAGATCGATAGAGAACAGCAGATGCAGCCAGTCCAAAATAGGCTCCAAACGCGTGGATGATCATAGATGCACCAACATCGGTAGCCTTTAAGGTAAAAAGAAGGATAATGTTTTTTTGTTTTTCTAAATACTTCTGTCACAGGTCAATTCACAACAGGGCACATTTTCAAGTTGTTTTTTTTTTTGTATGTGGTCCTGAGGACTATAACATTTTTTTGTTCATGTCATTCAAATAATTTTTGCCACATTTGCTTTATTTTTATATTTTTTTTAATACAGGAAAACGAGGGGAAACTTGTCTCTTTTACACATTTGTTTTAATAGTACAAAATGCTACTAAAAAACTTTTTAAAATAACTTTCCCTCTCTATTAAGGTCATTTTTATGTAGAACCTGTGCTTTTACCTTTTTTTATTTAACTTTTTTTTTTTTTTGCCTTTATATTTATTTTTTAGATAATAGACCTTTTGGGGCATCTTAACAGTACTTTTTTTTTTTTTTTTGCTGATATCTCCTGATACATTTATCCCCAGTTACATGAGGAATGCAGCCTCCTAATCTGAACTGCAGAGCTGATCTTGTTCCTCTAGGACTAAGCAGTTCTCAGAGTTCCCGGCCCACCAGTGGTCACATGCCCGCCAGGTCAGAGGGGAAGCCGCATCACAGCTTTGTACACATCAATTGGGTAGGCAGGGATGGTAATAAACCATCCCTGCCTTCTCTATAGGAGCTCTGGCTGTAACTCTGCAGCTGCGCAATTTTGTGGTTCAGGTTATTCGTGCAGCTGCTTAATACTGCAAGTATGTATGGGTATGTCCTTGCAGGGTAAAGAGTGGGTGGTCAGGAACTGATTAAATAAGGTCCACTTTTAAACACAAAAGGGAAGATTTATTAAGCAAAATGTGCCATAATTCTGGTGTAATTCGCACCAAAAAGCTGTCTTAGCCTGCTATGTGCCACATTTAGTAAGTGTTTTAGACACTTGACTTGTTTTAGACATTTTCCATTTTGTGCAAAAAGGGGGTGTGGCCTATCAGGGTGTGTGACCTCCCAGAGAAGGGGTGTGACCTACCAGAGGGATTGTGACCTCACTGAAAAGGGGTTTGGCCTAACTCTGTACACCAAAAATGTGGCAGGAACTTTTAAGGCAACTAATACTGTTAGACTAGTCCAGGGGTCGGCAACTCCCGGCACGCGTGTCAAGAGTGGCACGCGAGGCTTATTTCCCTGGCACGGGCAGCCCAAGTCCTTACCCAGCAGTTTCGATCGAAACAAACATGACAGAAATGAAACTGCTATTATTATACTCGGGGGTCTCTTCAGAGCCCCGAGTATAATAAGCAGAGCCCCTGGAGAGGTGATCAAACATAAAAAATAATGTTAACTCACCTTCCCTGGATCCGCAACTGCTCTGTGCTCTTCGGACGCTTCTGCCTGACGTAGGAGACTGCTGACAGGGCCTCAGGGAACATGTCCGACGTCATTACGCATAATGACGCGATGTGACCCCTGAGAGCCAATCGGCGGTCGCTGACTCCAGGCAGAAGCACCTGAAGAGAACAGAGCAGCTGCGGAGCACAGGAAAAGGTGAGTAACATTGTTTTTTATGTTTGTAATCTCTCTTGGCCATTATGGGACATAATACCGTGTGCAGGGGCCACTATGGAGGATAATACCGTGTGCCGAGGCCAATATGGGGCATAATACTGTGTGCAGGGGCCACTATGGGATATAATACCATGTGCAGGAGCCCCTATGGGACATAATACCTTGTGCAGGGGCCACTATGGGACATAATACCATGTGCAGGGGCCCCTACGGGACATAATACTGTGTGCAGGGGCCACTATGGAGCATAATACATGGTGCAGTGGCCGCTAAGGAACATAATACCGTGTGCAGGGGCCGTTATGGGACATAATACCGTGTGCAGGGGCCGTTATAGGACATAATACCGTGTGCAGGGGCTGCTATGGTACATAATACTGTGTGCAGGTGCCGCTATGGGACATAATACCATGTGCAGGGGTCGTCAGACTTACAATTATTGACCAGCACTCCGAGTACCTCAACTTTGATTTTTTAATCAAAATCGGCATGCCAAACAAAAAAGGTTGTCTACCCCTGGGCTAGTTAGTGTAACAATAGTCAGATTTATCCAACAGCAACAGACACTTTGATAAATCTGGTGTAGTTAAGGACTGTCTAGTCTAAAATTGTCTAAAACTTAGACACTATTAGTAAATCTATCCCAAAGTTTAAACAAATGTCTAATACGGAGAGATTGCTAGCATCTCACAACATAGTACTGAACTGGTTTCAAAAGACCACATTTAACCAATTTAACCAAATTTGACCTGCACTAAGAGAAAACACATCTGTATGTGATACTGCCCTTTACGTAGTGTAAGTAGTGGATAGTGTGCAAAATTAAAATGTACCATGTACAAAGGTGTCCACCATTGACTTTTCTTGAATTTCCTTAAAAGGGTTATCCAGAGGCTTTCTAAAAGGAAAGTGTCTTCAAGAAATGACCTATAGTTTAAATTATGTTTTTATATGAAACATATTTTTTAAAAATTTGGTGATGTTGGTTTTAATTTTCCATATCATTAGCTATATTTTAAAGCTCTTGCAATTCCAACTGTTGCCTGAAATAGTTTGAGACTTCCTGTCTACTGGAGATGGACCATGGGCCATAGACAAAATGGTCTGGAGTAGACCCTATTAACTTCTATTAGATCATTTTCTAGGCATGCTCTGTGACCTCTGCAGAGCTAATTGCATGGAGGGGGAGTTCCTTATCTAAATATACATGATAGCTGTGACCATCAGTGTAATAACATGGAACATTTCTAGAAACCTCACCAAAAAGATGTTAAAAATATGTGCACCGGTGCTCTGGAATGCTTTACCCCGGACAATCCGATTAATCCCCAACTACAGCAGCTTCAAAAATGCCCTAAAATCACATCTGTATGGTAAGGCTTATCACATGACCTGATCACAGTGTAGTGTGCGGAGGTGGAGAATAATAACACCTTTTATCCTTCTTCCTCTGTTCCTCAGATCCTGTTCTCTCCATCTAGAAGTTACACTGCACTCCTTGCACTTAGTATATGTTTATTCACAGATACCGGCTGGTGACGGCTCATACAGCTTCAGTTACACAACCTTTTCTATTAAAAGATGGCTGGACCATGGTAGCAAAGAAGCCCTCTGACCTCTTGTGTCCCCCCTATCTCCTCATAGAAAGTAAGCTCTTGTGAGCAGAGCCCTCACTCCTACTGTTTGATATGTTTATTTCTTTGTCACATTGTAATGTCTTATATTATCTGTTCATGTGTCCTCTGATTTCTAAAGTGCTACGGAATATGTTGGCGGTATATAAATAAAGTTATTATTTATTATTTATTATTAATAACATATAACTTGTTAAAAAAAATAGGTAATTTTACTTTTAACACACTTCCTCTGGAGTTTTTTTTTACGTGCTGAACTTTAGGTTTCCTGTATATTTACCATCATCTAGAAGGATCCTAAAATAAAGGGTGATTTCCAGAAATCCTCGAAGAGCTGGCAAATCTCCAGGGCCTGGCGGAATGCTTCTGCATCCACGAGCTCTCACTTATTCTATATGTGATGTAGGAACATTATGTACTAGTCACATCACAAAAAGGGTTGTGGCACACCGGAAAATTTTCACGGAACAGTTCACTTGCATATTTTCCATAAACCTAGGAACAAATGCTGGCAAGTATGGTGTCCGTGCTGTTTCTGTCATTAGGTCAGGCGATCGGAACTTAGTCCTAAATCCTCCTCCTCGGACCTCACTATATTCAGTGGTATTATCTAGCCTGCCAGCCCCCATAATACATGTATTACCACCACACACGGAGGAGGAGAGTCTCAGTGTTGGTTCTGATCACATGGTTTGCTTCCGAAACATCACCAGTTTTGGAACCAGTCAGGGTTCGGCACATGAAAAACCCTGGAAGAAGTGAGTAAAAAAGAGTCCTTGGATAACTCCTTATGGACTCCAATTTCAAGATACAAAATCAAGACAATCTTGGACCATTCCGTAGAAGGTTTGTGAAATTATCTACTTTTATAACATGGGAGTTTATGGCAGATGGATGGTTGATAAATGACATCTGTTGGAGGCAACCAATACACCTATCCAGTTAATCTTATACATTAAATCTATGGTTTTTTGACGTATTTTGTTGGATGGCCAACATATACATATTGGGATATGGTGAGTCAGGAGAGATGTTATGGAAAAACATCTGCATGTACCAAATTATTCTTTATGACACTTACCCCGAGGAAGTTCACAAGATGTTCATTACATGCAAATATGGTTATCTCAAGGAGGGCCATAATAAGCATCTGCAGGGGACTCGTCTTTCCCAGCACCGCTCCAAAAGAAATTAACACTGTTGCGGTACTGAAGTCAGCGTTTATCATACTGAAAGTAAGAAGAGAAAAAGCAAGGATATAAGACCATGATATACAAGGGTTACAAATATAATCCAATGTATGGGTCACATCACTACGAAGATTACTGTTGAAATGGATATGTGAGGCCTTCTTTTTTTTTTGCAAAAATTAACTAAAAAGTCTAATAATGTTCTATATGACATTACTAGGGTTGTGGATTTGATAATCTCCAAGGGTTTAATTTCTGGAAGCCACAACTAATATCATTCAAAGAGACTGCAGTTGACCATACATCTCAATGTATCGTACACTGTGTCACCTGACCACTTTGACTTTGGGCTACACCTGGTTTTCACACTTGAACCCCTTTACAAGGATCTGGTCTTCATTGCAGGAGACCACCAGGGTGCTACCTCTAGGAGTAGTCCCGGTGTACGTGACTGCTGATCCTAGTGGATCAAGAGACTATGGTGCATGTCACCAAGGGAACAGGCAAGAACATAGTGGAGGTAGGCGTGAGGTCAGGGTTAATGGGGCTCATTTGGGATCGGAGATCCAGGTAAAATCTAGGAGCTTGTGGAAGACCGAACTGAATTAATATGGAACTGCATAAATCAAACATCAGGGTGGAGTGGCCTAGAATTTGTACAGGGAGGAAACATCTTCTGTGAGTTCAATCTGCCCACAATTTAATCTGTTATTAAATATTTCAGAAAAACATCCTATAAGGTATTCCACACAACTTTCTGAGACTATTAATACCCATATTGTGGGTATTCATTGAAATATTGAACTTCATATTGAACTACCAGGCCTCCAAGGGCAGTAGATTGTTCTGGGCTCCAGGCCCACACTGGACTTTCATAGCCAGCTCACCTTCACTAACTTAAATTTCAGAAAGTTCTCACTGGTGGTGGCTGCAAGCAGATGGGACTTCACCATTTCTACAGCTGTAGAGGGGATTTGGAATACTCATTCAGCGTAACAAAAATTACCTCTTGATGCCAATTTCAATCTTCCCGTCATGTAAGTGCCACAATCCTTGCATTAATGCTCCCCACTGAAGACCAAAAGCTGCAATAAGTAAGTTGATGCCGACACTGCTGAATCCATATCTCTTCAAAAAGGTCATCAAGAACCCGAAACCCACGAAGATCATCACGTGCACATCTTGGAAAACTGCAGAGACAAAAACAGAAGCCTTAGTTGTCAGATTATATAAAACTATTCACATTCATGTGGCTTACTAAGAATATTATGCCCCACATTTCAACTACTTTATGACCATAAAAAAATAGGATTTTTTTTAATTTAAAACTTTTTGGATTGTTTTTGTTTTTCTATCAACTTCTCTTCCCATATTACAAATTGTGTCCTTCCTTTACTTTAATTTGCTATTGAGATATCTTATTGCATAGTGCAAGTTGACCATTGGAAGTGTCTGCATGAGAAATATTTAATATGTGCCATAAGAAATTTGCTAAATTCATGAAGGTAAGATGGGACATATCTATAATATTAAAGAGGTTATCCACGGAATGTATAAAATCTTTCCTCCAGAGTTCTTTATATACCGAACTTTGGGTTTCCAGGCTGGTTCCGACTCACCTGTACTGTGGGGACTCTGCTTTGCTATTGTAGCCCTATTGGGGGGGGGGGGGTATGAGTATTATCCCTCCCGCAACAGACTCTGGCGCTGACCTGTGTGTATAATGGGACCTGAAGCCTTCGCTGAAGGGAAGAGTGGGAACATATATGAAATATATCAGTGCCTCCACCCAGGATAGAGCCTCTGTATTACAGGGAGGATCTCTTCCTGGGACTTACCCATGAAATACAGTTAGTAGCCTTAACAAGGATCACTGTACTAATCTCACAGTCTGAAGAATACATACAGATACCACATAAGGTTATAACAGTAGCTTTATAAGAATCAACAGGGTAATAATACATACATAAAATATACTCAGAACACAGCAATACTACAACAACCAGCAAGTCCTCAACCGTCTTAGGTTATATACCCGGGTATATATATAGATATATAGCAAGAGTCCAGTGCACAATACCTCCAGGCAACAGAAGAGATGCAGGGGCCCCTGTGGATGACTGTGGATCCTCGGATTCTTCCAGGAGATGACAGACAGCCGATCAGGAGATGATGATGATGGTGAGATTCTTCACAGGCAGCAAACAGGGCGACGGTGACGGCAGTAGATGCAGGCCTGACTACCCTAACACTGAGTCCTTAACCTGCCAGCTAAACTACTAGTGCCACCGGGCCTCTAACTAGCTAGTTGGCCTTCGGAAGCCTAACCTATCACTGCCCTGAACTATATATATATATATATGGATCCCTAACTACGGTTACTAGCTAGGTCCTGTGAGTATATAGGGGGTAACACATACCTAACTATATACTGTGAAGTAAAGAGGAACAAGTGGCTCTTAGACTCCCCCAGACATAACATGTCTGTCTCAGCAGCTCTGCTCACATCTCTCCCCCCAGCAGCTCTGCCTCACATGTGTCTGACTCACTGTATTTACAAAACAAAACTTGCACTAAATGCCTGGGGTCTCTGAAGCCAAACTGCAGGGGCAAAGAAGCCAGATACATTATATACTAGTAGAAATGGCAGTTCCCTACACTATTATAATGTTCTAATTTGCCAATGCCCATATCTGTGAACACAGGAGAGGAAAGAGAAGGTGGATTGACTATGAGGCCCAGGTGCAGAGTACAGATGGGTGAACCTCTTCAGATTTGAATCATTTTGGGTTTGGATGGTTCGGCCCAAAGATTGGTTTTGGGTCAAGAACATGAAGTGCAATTATTGTAAACTGGGGTCTGAAGAGATGGAGGTCCAGGGTATGTATGAAAAAATAAGAAACAATTATACTCACCTTCCCTCACCTCTTCTGGTCATCCAGTGTTCCCTCTGGGTCTTCTTCTGGCCTCCTGGGTGACATCATGTACAAGTGTCATGATGCCTGCATGCCCCATGTGACTGCTGAGGCCCAATCACAGGCCTTAGTGGTGACCTTGGGGTGCATGACGTCACTTAGGAGGCCGAAAGAGGAGCCAGAGGGAAGGAAGCTGCAAGGATGCCCAGAAGAGTTGAGGGAAGATGAACAGAACTGTTTGCTATTTTTTTATACCTCCCCTGGGCCTCTATCTACTATACTCTGGTGTCTGAACCTGGTTCAATTCAAACTGGTTCACTCACCCCTAGTGCAGAGTCAGAAGCAGGTCAGAATTATGAGGTATGGCACATAAAGAACCCTGGAAGAAGTAAGCATTTGCACATTCCCTAGATAACCCCTTTAACCTCTACATAACTGGAAAAGTTTTGGCCTTAAGGACCTAAATACATTTTTTATTTTAGCCTCTTTATGTTCAAGCAGTCATGACTTTATTAAACCATACTGGTTTTTATGGTTGTGATAATATTTATGAATATATTATTTTGTGCTATTATTTGTTGGTATAAGGAAAATGTTCTATAGAAGTACAAACAAGTAAACTTTCATCTAGCTCCAAAAGGTTTGGATTTCTATAAAGGGGTTATCTGCGACTTCCATATTGATGGCCTATCCTAAAGATCAATATATGAGTTATCAACATATAAGTCCTGGTAAACCCCTTTAAGGCTAAAGTCCCACATTGCGGAAATGCAGCTTTTTTTGTTGCAGATTTTGCTGCGTTTTTTGAGCTAAAGCCAAGAATGGCTACAAAAGGAATGGGAAATATATAGGAAGTTCTTATACTTCTACCTTCTGCCCAATCCACTCTTGGCTTTGGCTCAAAAAACGGCAACAAAATCTGCAACAAAAAAAAAAGCTGTGTTTCAGCAACATGGGGCCATAGCCTAAAGAACAACATGGCAGTTTTCCTCACCATAGACGGTGCAACAGCTGCAGTTGCACCCCATCTCTAATACAGTAGTTTGGGTACCCTGTAACAGATTTTGCACTGGGGCCCAGGATATTCAAGTTACTTCTCAGTGCAGCACAGACATGTGGTACAGATGTAGCAATGTTTAACATGAATCTGATAACTTGCTGCTGTTAACTCACAACACATGAAATGTCAAGTTAAAGTTTGCTATATCTGTAGCCATTTGTGTGGGTAAAATTAAGCAAATCCTTACAGAGCTGTCAGGGATGGTGTTGGTCGTTTGACTGCCCAATGTCAACCAGCTCCATATCATGTAAATGTTAGCAAAGGGGGATGTGATAGACACATATAGTCCTTGTGGGATGTACTGGATCAGCAACTGCACACATCTCTCTATAATTTATAATAGTGTATCCAGGGTGTAGCAAAAAAAAATGTAGAAAACTCTGCAACAAAAAAAGCAGCTTTTCCCCAATGTTATGCCTTAACCTAATAGTGCCCTACCTTGACAATAATGCCCCACTGTGCCTCTCACATAGTAAACAATAGTGCACAGGTAATAGTACCTACTTGTGGCCCTCACATAGCTAATTATGCCCCAACCACATAGGAGGTAATAGCGCCCCCACCAGTAATGCTGCCCCCTATACAGGTAACAGCACACTCACAGGTAATAGTTCCCGCATGCAGGTAATTGTGCCCCCCTTTCCCCACATAGTTAGTAGTTCCTTGGCATCCAAGCTGGTGCTTCCCATCTCGTACTCTTACTATTAAGAACCAGCGGCATCAGAAAGTAGGAGACAGGAGAGCTGAGAGGATACTAGAAGATGCACACAATGCTGCTTGCAGCAATAGCGCTCTGTAAAATGTCATTTATAGAATTCATTAGTACAGATAGCAGTAGTGTGGTCAAGGGACACAGTGGGCCACACTGGCAAGTGCTCATCAATTTGGAGTCACAGAGCATTATCTAGACTTAATACAATTGTCTCCACTTCTCAGCTGATAGCAGGACTAGCTATGTACAGGGTTACAGCCTCTCAATGGGACCAAGAGTGTTCTTTTTCACTGACAGTAAGAAGAGATCCTGAAAATGGTGAAGAAGTGAAACACAACAGTAGTAGAACAGTTCATTACTACAGAGATTAAGATTTATTTGTATAGAACCGGAAACCTCTGGGAATAAAAGGGGAATAACACTTTATCATGGTGTAAGCAGAACACGCTCTCCCACCTTGTATCTCGCTCTCGCTGATAACTCTGTTCATAAGAGATCATGTGCAGTAAAAATAAAATCTTTTCTTAGCGCCATGTACCAAACACTGTGCATGTGTAATCCTACATTCTCCAAAGTCAAAGCCAGTCTCAGAAGACTATCCAAAGTTAAAACCAATGGCAATAGGCTATGATAGAATTTTACAGGTAAAATGGGTGTCTATATTAGGTAACTCTTTTTTGTATTTTAGGTCCCCAGGCTAAAGCTTACCTGCTCTAAGTGCTGGATGAACAGTTTGCTCTAACTCTGTATCCAGTTACCCTGGACCTATTGTGTTTTGTTGAACCTACCATATATAAAGTATCTTTGCAGCCCCATTTGCCACAACTATGTCCCTACTCAACAAGTAAGGCTTCAGAGTTAACCACTGGTAACTATCAGGGGCATCCGGATGGAAAGACAGAGGTTACCTCAAGGCTCTGCTATCACATAAGAGTACCGGTACTATAAAAGGCATATAGTATAGTGAAGGACTTTGGAGGTTTCTCATTGGGACCAAGAGTTTCTAGTTATAGTACATGCCTCTTACAACTGTTGAAGTAAGTCTACTGTATTATTCTACAATTTTTATATCTTTGCTGACATCTCTGTGTAAAACTTTTTTTCTGGTCTTTACACCAGGCACTATACAAAAGTAAAAAACTAACCACCCCTCTTACATTAACTCTGGTGACTCCACCAGCAGAGTAGTGAGTGCAGCTCTGGAGTATAATAGAGGATGTAACTCAGGATCAGTACAGGATAAGTAATGTAATGTATGTACATAGTGACTGCACCAGCAGAATAGTGAGTGCAGCTCTGGAGTATAATACAGGATGTAACTCAGGATCGGTACAGGATAAGTAATGTAATGTATGTACACAGTGACTGCACCAGCAGAATAGTGAGTGCAGCTCTGGAGTATAATACAGGATGTAACTCAGGATCGGTACAGGATAAGTAATGTAATGTATGTACACAGTGACTGCACCAGCAGAATAGTGAGTGCAGCTCTGGAGTATAATACAGGATGTAACTCAGGATCAGTACAGGATAAGTAATGTAATGTATGTACACAGTGACTGTACCAGCAGAATAGTGAGTGCAGCTCTGGAGTATAATACAGGATGTAACTCAGGATCAGTACAGGATAAGTAATGTATGTACACAGTGACTGCACCAGCAGAATAGTGAGTGCAGCTCTGGAGTATAATACAGGATGTAACTCAGGATCAGTACAGGATAAGTAATGTATGTACACAGTGACTGCACCAGCAGAATAGTGAGTGCAGCTCTGGACTATAATACATAATAGAACTCAAGATCAATACGTATAAGTAACGTAATGTATTATACAATGAGTCCACCCACAGAATAGAGAATGCAGCTCTAGATTATAATCCTGTATACTTATCCTGTACTGATCCTGAGTTGCATCCTGTATTATACCCCAGAGCTGCACTCACTAGGTGGCCACATCTTTAAGCAATGTAAACTAAGTACAATACATTATCAATATTTAAATTTAATTCATTTGTAAAGTTATAAATATAAAAGTCACCCTGCCCCTTTTTATGTCTTCTTACTGACATACAGTGCGGACATAATATTTCATGCCCTGTGACTGCTTCTATCTATAGTTTGTTTTCACAGAGGACTGGATACACAGTGATCTATTGAGTGCACAGAACAATATCATCATACAAAGACTATATGATTAATGTTAAGAAACAGCTTAGTACAAAAGAAGTCATCGTGTCACTGGAGGAGTTTCCCTGGTCCTGATGCCAGAAAGGAAAGGAAAATCATGTGCAAGGAAAAGCGTCTTAATATATTCTTCATTGCTCCATGGATTTGTGATAAGAATTTGTGCCCTAATTGTTTTATTAATTAAGGAATTCTGTAGATGGGAAAAAACATCTCAAACTACGCACTTTGTGCCGTGTCCAATGTCAAATACTAAAGATACAATGAAAGGTATCCAAAAAATACAACAACATGTTCTGGGAAATATAAATCTTACAAGAAAGAAAGGGGACAAGTCTCACACTGCGGGGCTCTCCTGCCGGAAGTCACTACAGGGAGCACCCCATAAGATTTGCTGTAGAGAGTATGGATCTTACAAGTAAGAAAGGGGACAAGTCTCACACTGCAGGGTTCTCCTGCCGGAAGTCACTGCAGGGAGCACCCCATAAGATTTGCTGTAGAGAGTATGGATCTTACAAGTAAGAAAGAGGACAAGTCTCACACTGTGGGGTTCTCCTGCCGGAAGTCACTGCAGGGAGCACCCCATAAGATTTGCTGTAGAGAGTATGGATCTTACAAGTAAGAAAGAGGACAAGTCTCACACTGTGGGGTTCTCCTGCCGGAAGTCGCTACAAGGAGCACCCCATACATTTAGCTCTAGGGAATATGGATCTTACAAGAAAGAAAGGGGGCAAGCCATTCTCATACTGCCGGGTTCTCCTGAGAGAAACTACTAAGAGCACCCACTTAAGATTTGCTATAGGAAATATGGATCTTACAAGTAAGAAAGGGGATAAGACAGTGTCACATTGTGTGATTTTCCTTTGGGAAGTCGCTACTGGGAGCACCCCCTTAATATTTGCTGTAGGGGATATGGCTCTTATAAGTAAGAAATGGGACACGGCAGTCTCACACTGGGTGGTTCTTCTGCTGGAAGCCAATACTGGGAGCATCCCCTTAAGTTTTGCAGTAGGGAATATGGATCTTATAATTAAGAAAGGAGACAAGCCAGTCTCACACTGGGGGGTCCTCCTACGGAAAGCCTTTACTGGAACTAGTACCTAAAGATTTACAATAAGGAATATGGATCTTACAAGAATGAAAGTAGACAAGCCATTCTCACTCAAGGGGGTTCTCGTGCACGAAGCCACTACTTGGAGCACCCCCATAACATTTTCAGTAGGGAAGTCATTACGCTAGTGCTCAGTTTACCTGCTAATAAACTGGGTATGAATGCAAGTCCAGGTCAGCCATTGTTTTCCGGAGTTTTTCAATGGATGATCCCCAGATTTAGGCTTTGGCTGACCTGACCATAGCACCCACCTATATTAATTTTATACATAGAAACCAATATACTAAATGGAGCTTTATCCATATAGTCAGATGCATGGACAACAGAAGTAACAAATACTGCCTCCAGTCTGTAGAACAGAGGTACTACCCACATATCACAGTATGTGGTCACACTTATTCAGGTCTATGGGAGTTATGTGAGCTGTGTCCATATATTGTATGCCTTGTAGTATATGGAAGGTTATTATATACAGCATGTGCAGCCACCTCTATGCTGCAAAATGAGGACATAACAATATCTCTTGTGTTATTTGAGGTCTTATCAGTAACTCTACTATGTTAAATACATGTACAGATAAAGACCCATAACCCATGGTGATGACACAACTTTTGATTTTCTGGCAGTATTTGTGTCATTAATACTTTTTGTAATATACTTTATTTTGTCTCCTTTGTGTGAAATCCTAAGTCTCTTTACTCTTTCCCTTGCTTCTCTATTGAGAGCTGTCCTTTCTTCTCACAGTGTATGGGCTATGTGTAATGAAGAATAAATGAAGGTAGGGGAGGGGCACTTCAAACAGCTATATATGTATATACATTATAAAATGTAGAAACTTTTGGTGTCATACAAAAGAGGAGAATCTCATCTCATGATGCTAAAGATGTTATTGACAGAGATGTAATTGGTTGGAAACACAGTCGTGATTGGAATATTTTTATAAAACGTGTGTACGTTTTATAATTCCTGAGATATAGCCATTTGAAGTGACCCTTCCCCACCCTCCTTTTCTCTTCTCTTCACACAGCCATATGCGGTACACAAGCAGAGATCAGCTCCCAATAGAGAAGCAAGCGAAAGAGGGAAAAAATGCAGGATTTCACACAAAGGAGCCAAAAATTGTTAATAAGTAGATTACAAAATTTATAAATGCCACAAATGCTGGCAGAAAATCTAAAGTTTAGTTACATTATAATAATTGATGACCTAGCCTTAGGCAGGTGTCCGACACACAGCACCTAAGTGGATCAGCTGCAGCCTCTTTGCTACATACCAAGCACAGTGCCGTACATATGTTTAGTGGCTGTGCTTTGTATCCAAGTGGAACCTATTCACTTGAATGGGACTAAGCTGTGATCAGGCCATGTGACCGATGAACGTGATGTCACACAGACCGTGAGGTAGAGGAAAGACTCAGGGATTACCGCGGAAGCTTCAATCAGCTGATCCGTGGGGATCCCATGGAGACTGATGTCCTAAGGATGGGACCTCATTTAATAATTTCAAAATAACCCTTTAAAATCTGTGGTTTGGAACATGGGAATTTGAAGATGATATATAATAGTACATAGACAAATCTACAAATAAAATAGGGAAGACAGAGGTGTTTCATGCACCCCCAACTCCCACTTTGGCTACCATTGTACTAAGGTATTGTAGATAGAATCAAAACTCATATTTGCAGTATGTTTTAATAGATTACATTATCCCTTATTGTTATCATACATGTTCACTACTTTGCCCCCGATACAGAGTTCTGTGGTCTGCACAAAACATCCATCCAGCCAGTAAGACTGTCATGTGCTCAGAGATGAAGGTCAAAATAGCGGACTATGTCAAGACCACTGGCCTTTATATCAGGTGTCCATAACTTAAGGAGTAGAATCGTGTAGAATGAGTTATTGTAGAAACTTAGATATGGGCTGCACAGGAAACAATTGTAATACCATTGTATTTATAGCTAGTACATCCTTTCTTCACTTCTAAAAGGGGCTCCATAGGTTTCCAATGATGTGCTCTACCCTAAATAAAACCTTAAGCCGAGGTCTAGGGGACCATGGCTGTATGGAGGTGTTACATCCATATCTCCTTGAAGCTGCATATTCTACATTTACAGCAATGTTCACCAAGGGTGTAAATATAGGGCAACTGAGGTAGCCATGGTGCCCAATGATGCCCAATTGCCCTTCTGCCATATATGAATACACCACTAAAACAAATCACCCATGGTAGTGGGGGGGGGGGCAAAGGGTGTAAAAGATTTTACTTTAGGTCCCAGAAGCTTCAAGTGACACAGCTCATCGTAGAGCTAGATATGGACTGGCTATATACAGTAGACTGACACTCCACTAGCTCTATTCTAGAAGAACACATTGACATAATGTATGGCCACAGTGACAAGGGTTTATAACACCATATTAAACTCCTTTAACAGATGTGACATTATGTAACAAGGAAGTCTAAAACAATGGCCTTGTGTCCCTGGTACTGTACATTATGTTCCAGAAGTGTATGGTATATTTCCAAATTTTACAACAAAATCCCATTCCATTCCATAATATATATATATATATATATATATATATATATATATATATAATTTTTTATACTATATTGTATCGTATATAATATATTACTATCTATGATATAAAAAATATTCTGAAATAAAGTGATTAATAATTTTTATAAATAATACTGAACATTTATATAAATAATATATATATATATATATATATATATATATATATATATATATATTTATAAATTATAAGACTTTTTTTGACCTTTGTCACATCACTATATTCTGTCGTAGTCAATTAGCTTTTCTCTAAACATAAAATTTCACAATTTGGAAAACTATCACTTAAGAGGAAATCCTGCTTTGTGGATGTAATTAGACACAGTCGGGCTATTTTCTTGTGCAATATTTCCTGTGATAAGATGTATTTTGGCTTTAGCAGCAATACTTAGTATCAGTTTTACCAAGTGTAAATTGTAGTAAGGTAGTAAAAATAAAAAAACAAACAAAATAAAAAAAAACAAGAGTAATACATCAATAAATTAAATAAATATTATAAAAAAAATAAAAATTAATCTGAATTAAATTTGAAAATTAATCAAAATTACAAATAAATTCTATATTTGCTTGTATTTAATATCAATATACTGTGCATGTAAAAATATTTGTTTTAGTGACTATACACCTGTATGTAAACATACATACAGTTATATAAAAATTTATACAAAGTTTTGTATTAGTCTAATAACAAAATATTAATATGAGACAATATTATAAAAAAATTCTTAAAATGAAATGTTTTTTCATGAATTAAAAAATAAATTCAAACAAAATATTACATTGTTTTACCAAAATGCTTATATGAAAAAACAAATAATAAACAGAGCAATATATTCAAAAGCAATAAATGAAAATAATACTTACATGGATACAAGTCGACGAATTCGTCATTTCTGTGGGTGGCATTTTGAGAGGTTGAGTGGCTCTGGGTGTCATATCGCACAAATATCCCAAATAATACTATTAATAGGATCTGGAGGCTGATAGCAAATATGGAAAACTTAAACCTCATATTAGTGTCATACGCCATGATGACAGTAACGTAACTAGCTTCTTGTCAAGTCCTGCAAGAAACTGATAAAGGGAGAGCGTGCAGCCTCTATTTAATGGGTTTCCCTAGATATGGATGACACTGCAGAAAGAAAGAGGTCTGGTCAGAGAGACACTCCCTCCAAGTTAGGAGTTTTTGCTCAATTTCTTACTGTACCATGAAGACTGGAAGTACAATAAATAGGAAACTAATAAAAAAGGGGACAGTAATTGTGTTACATAAAATATACAATTCATAAACACACACAAAAGATAAAAGGTAAAAAATAAAACACTATCAGTATAGAATAATGATAGATAGAATATTCATCCTATCTATCTATCTAATGAGGCATTTATTTTTTTATTTTTTTAAATACTGAATTGTTCATTTTTATTATACTATTTGGGATCAATTGGCTATTGATATGAGGCCTTGCATCCACTGAGATATTGGGGCTGTTCATCTATCTATCTATCTATCTATCTATCTATCAAATCCCTGAGGCTTTGTGCTACATATGATGCTTCTTGGAAGGCATCCAATGACTCCTTTTAGTTAGGGAATGCTGTACCTAGTTAATGCATCTCAGTTTCATTCATGTCAAGAACAGTGAACTGCATTACCAGTCATGGCCACTACATAAAATATGGGGATATAACTTCCTTTGAAACATCCCTGACCCTTCAATCAGTTGATCAGCGGTGATGTGAGATTTGGAACCCCATCAATTTTATATTGATGGCCTGTCCTAAGGATATGTCATCAATATTAAAGGGGTTCTCCCACGAACTACATTTATGGCATGTCCTGTAGATATGCCATAAATATCTAGAGATGAGTTCATTTCAGATCTGATCAAACCAGATTTTCCAAAAGTTTTTTGTTCTTCTGAACAGAAAACTTTTGGGTTTCATCACCCACAAACTGTAAGTGAAATTATTATTCTCTGGGGTCTCTTCAGATCCTGGGTTATAATAGGTGGAGACCCAGGGGAGGTGTAAACAATAACAAACATTTAACAAACTCACTTTCGATCACCTCTTCTGGGCCTCCTCATGGCATCCGGCACTCTCTTTCTCGGTCCTCTTCTGGCCTCTTTCGCCTCTTGGGTAACGTCATGCATCTGGGGTCAATGCTGAGGCCTGTGAGCAGGCCTCAGCATTCACATGGGGCACTCTGAGCATCCTTACGTATTGACAAGTTTGGACCAAAACGGACTAGAGAGTCAAATCATCCAAACAAGAGAAAAAACAAAACTTCAGAGGTTCGCCCATCTCTACAGCTACCTCTGGGACCTGCACCTATATATAAGTCCCTCCAGGCCCCCTTGTCCCTATACTTACACCAACTAAGAAGACTGTCATATATGGTTGGGCTTTACAGAAACAGTGTGGCTCTGAGCTATGCTGTTTCCATAACTGCCATAAAAGTGAACAGGAGTTACAGAGAAAACATAGCCCACTATTCTGTGCTGTTTCAGCTCAGAGCCACGTTATTTCCGTATGGTCTGACCATAGCTGAGAGCCCTCCCAGTGAGGTTTGCGCTTAGGTAAGTATTGGGGCAAGGAGGGTGGGAGGGGTCATAATAGAGATAGGTTCGGCTCTGGGAGGGATCATATTAAAGATAGGGAGGGATCATATTAGAGGTAGGTGCGGGTCCCAGACATGTATAGCATATCCATGGGATATGAGATAATTTTATTTTTTTTTGTGTGTGTGTGTGGAAAAACCTCTTTTATGTCCCATAAGTCCCCTTTAGGTTTCTTTTCACAGGCCACCTCTTTAATATTAAAGTCATCCTGCTGACCAGCTCTCAAAACAATTGGTTTAGTGGCCACTACAGGAGAATTGTAGTATTACATTTGGCCATTTTAATGAATGATCGACCATGTAATCTATGAAAGACCTCCAGAGCTGAACTCCCAACATGGTTCTTTTGGTACCCCTCCATGATATCCATATGCCCTAATAAGCATTATGGAAAGTGACTGTCCAGATGGGATACCCCTTTAAGTCTGTAAATAGTAATTATCCTATTTTGACATCTTGTA
The DNA here is from genome assembly GCA_947044405.1 of Leptodactylus fallax. Taxonomy (NCBI): domain Eukaryota; kingdom Metazoa; phylum Chordata; class Amphibia; order Anura; family Leptodactylidae; genus Leptodactylus; species Leptodactylus fallax. Next base: position 1,523,930 of record CAMRHE010000319.1, read on the forward strand.
CCGATGACTTCCCCTCTGTATTCTGTTAGTGAACTAGAAAATTAGTAACACATTAATAAACCATAACCGCATTTATTTCATTAGAACTGTTCATAGTAAAATAGTTATTGGTTCTATAATATTCTTTATTATCAAATAATCCAGATAGAATAAACATTTTATGTTCATTTTTTATTCTGGACCTCCAGTCTTGTTTTATAAATAAATTTAATATACTTTTCTATGACCGTCTGATAATCCAAAATATAATCCGGCATCTATCATGTCCAATGGATGGTAGGGTAAGGAAATTTTACTCTATATTATTCACATAGTTATATTAACTACAATTATCGCATTCACAAAGTAGACAGTAAAGTCTCTGGTGTAGATTTATTAAAGGGGCTGTCCAGTATTTTGTGATTGGTGGGGGGTCAACAGTCAGCCCCGCGTAACAATCAGCTGTATGGGGCCCATGCTACATGCAATACAGGACCTAAAGCAGATAAATCTAGTCCCTGTATAGGGCATTGATGTCACCAGGAGCTGAGCTGCAGTACCAGTGCCCGACCACTATACAGGGCATGGAGCCAGCTACTTCTGACTATGTATTGTATATAGTATAGGTATTGCATTAATCCAATCCCTGTATAATGGCCGGGCACTGGTACTATTGTTCAGGTCCTATTGATGTCAATGGGAGGTGAGCTGCAGTACCCGTGACTGGCCACTATACAGGGCATGGTGCCAACTGCTTCCAACAATGAGTGTATGGTATGGGTGTCGCAAGCAGCCCTGTACATCTGATCCGTGTGGGGCCAGCCTGTTATATCTCCGCCGATCAGATATTTATATTAGGATTAATTTATATTAATCCTACAATTTGAACGACCCCTTTAACATGGGGTGACTAAGAACTGGGGCTGTAGTGTCTATCTGTGGAGACTTTTTTTTAGGTGGGACAAAGTAATTTACTTTCTAGCTTCTTCTATGTGCTGATCACCAAAATGAACAACCCCAAAATAGTAGCCCTGCATCAGCCAGTAAGTAGGTCTGCAACAAACCACTTCAAGAGTCAAGGCTGCTTATTTCTACAAACAGTGCCACACCAGCCTAGTGGTTGTGCATGGAACTGCAGATCATCCAGATCCATATTCCTATTAAGAGAGATAAACTGCAATACCATACACAACCTATGGGCAGAGAAGGCTTCGTTTAACAAAGCTGCCATGTTTCTAATAAGAGATAAGATGTGATAAACTAGGCGGGTGTAAAGTATCAGCTTCTCACTGCTGAAAACAATGGTCATAGGTCAGTTCAAGATTTCATGGTTTGCATCTGTAGGTACCATAGATAACTTAAGAGGGAAGAAGATTGACAACAGCAAGAGAGAAATGTGCTGATCTTGTGGGGGGCAGTGATTTATCTTCTCACGAGGTTCCCTTGGTGATAACATATAAAAGATCATATTTTAATATTAAAGGGTTCTCAAAGACTTGATATTGGAGGCTGTTATTCTGGCACCTCATGGCTACCGGCATCCTATTTCCCATGCTTCCATTCTCATCCCTTCACCTCTGTGTCTCCTCCTTCCTCTGTCCGTCGGGTGTGCCTACTAGCTCTTTTAGTCTATTATAGATTCAGTGCGCCCCTACTTTTCTGTTCCCATCCCATGCCAGCATACTTCTGTTTATAATTATAGAATCTGTCACCAGGGGCGTAGCTAGAGGGGATGCAAGTAGCATTTGCTAGTATCGTTACCAGGCCCTAGACATCGAGGGGGCCCCAAAAGTCCTTCTGCCATATAAAATATATCACTATTCTAAATGACACATGGTAGACAGATTTTGCATTGGTGCTCAGAAGCTTACGCCTCCCTCTGTTACGCATACTGATGGGCACCTAAGAAAAAGTTTTCGTTGACTATATTTCTTCCCTAAGGTATATTCTCTGCTGATCTACATATATTGGCATTTGGCTTGTTTCCTGTCCGTGGTCTTGTCTTCTGCTTTGCGCTCTGCTTGATGCCTGCATCTGCCCTTGGCTTTCTTTTGACCACTACATATGTGCTCCCTGCTCTGACTATCTATCTTTTCCAAGACTATACATGTACTCCACCTGCCCTGACCTTGGCCTGTACCCAGACTCTATTTCTTAACCCCTGATGCTTTGCATTGGCATCTCTTTGCCAGTTGTCACCAACACCTGGACCACTCCAAGAGGTATCGACCTGGTGGCCTCCCTACAGCAAAGTCGAGAATACTATCTAGGGGTAAAGAGTGAAGACTAGGGAAAGCCTTAGTAGTGGCTCAATGTCAAACTGGATTGGTGACACGGTGGGTCAAGAACATGCTTATTGTTACAATGGCATATCCTATGGGTAGGTCAACAATATCAGATTGGAAAAGTGTCGACACCAGGCAACCCCATAGATCAGATATTTTCACAGAGCTACTTGAATGGGAGTAGAGTTGCAATAGCGTGGCACCATCAGTACACATTGAACAGAGCTGTCTGCTTGCCAGTGAAAAGGCAAATTGGTTGTGGTGTTAGGCGTTGGACTCCCACTAATACGATTTTGATGACCGTTCCTAAGGATAGACTATCAATATTGAGTCTTTGACACCCCTTTAAATCTAACTCCAAGAGTACATTCGAAAAACAGACATCTTTAACATTGACTTATTCTGTCTAGCATAGAAACTATAGTTCATGGACGATGGAAGTTCTAGTAAATCACTAGCCAAGGCACTGGCTGAATCATACTGAGACATAAGCTTTTTTTGACCTGTCAACGAAATATAAAACACTCTGAAGGTGGCGTAAATAAGGTAGTAAAACCTTAAATGGAAGGAAATTGTTTCTATTTGTGACAGTTTCGAGATTGTATTCAAAGCCTTAAGACAGGAAAAGACGGCTTCGCTTGACATATAAACATTTGTCATGGTCTTTGTTAGGCCTCTTAATTATCTCCAGCCTGTTAGTAGCCCTCCTGGGATCTGCCATACAAATAGTATAAGTGTTTCAGGTCCAGGGCAAAATGGCAAAGGCTCAAGAGCTTCTACCACCCAATTTCCTTCCAACTCTTGCCAGACACTCCCAAGAACCGGACATGGAGTTTGAAAAGTTTTTAACTCTACCGAGAACAATATAAAAACTTCTCCTACGTGGACTGAAGCTCATTTTCCTATGATTCTGAAAAAGTAGACCCTTTTCTCCAACCACTTTGAGTCAGTCTTGCATGGAAAGAAAGATATACCCTACCAGATTTACTCTAGTGCCCACCAACCAACCAAGTTATATGTAATGGTGTCACTGCTATGTGACATCTCGAAATAGGATCATCTCCTGATGATGTGACCTTAGCATGGATAGAACATCACAGAACATGATGTCACATGGATTTATTCTCTTATAAGGACAGGACTAATGTAAGTGACACTAGCCACATACCCAAACAACGAAGAGGGGAACTGCTAAAACAGCAGTAACACACAAAGTCTGACGGACGCCATTGACTATAATGGAGTCCATCTGATGTCTGTCCTTATAAAACTGCAACACGCGTAGGAAAAAGTCCTGCATGATTTCTAGCAGACACTGCAGCAGAGATTCAGCCGAAGATGTGACTATAGCCTGAGGCGACTACATCTGTACAATTCTATAGGATGTGTTGGTGCTGCTGTACATATCCCAAAGTGATGCTACTGCTTTACAAATATGGTTAGATATTGAGTAGAAAAGAACAAAACTTTCATAGTTCAATATGCATTAAGGGGGCATTCATGTAACTGTTGTTAATGTCCGTTGCTCTCATCTGCCATTGTCACAAAACATAGGAAGTAACGTAGACGTATTTGGTATGAACATAACCGTTATGAACTACACAGTAAAATTAACACAACATTTAACATGATCACTAAATGGCCTAAATAAAAATATTGCAAATGTCTTTTATATTTAACCAGTAACAATCTAGGATCCAATATAATTATATGGGGTCTGAGTATATTTAGCTGTGTCCCTTTATAACAGCTACACCCTTTGTAAAGATCACTCTTACTTTTGCAGCAAAACGACATTTGTAAATCACCCTGTGAAGGATTGACATCTTGCCGCTATTACATGGCCTGATCATACCACTGTATTATAGACAGATTACACCACCACAATACGGCCTTATCACACCATCATAATTTGGTCTGATCACACCACCATCTTCTGGTTAAAGACATCTAAGTTCACTGCACCTGACCTGAGGAGGGCAATAGGTTTGGTGAAGACTACAACGGCCACCGTGAATTCAGTTGTGACCGAGGACTACTACTCCCATCCTCTCCACACTCTCTTAAGATCTCAGAGTATAATAAGCAGAGGTCCAGGCAGTGGTGAACCTAGCCTCTTTCCTGCCTGAGGCAGACTATAGAAAGGTGCCCCCCCCCCAAAAAAAAAAAAAAAAAAATATAAAACTGAGTTTCCATGCTACTAGCTTCACACGCTGTTATCGTCGCACAGTATACACAATACACAAAGTTATGAAACAGTTTTTAAGAATTCTTCTTCCTGTATTACTTCAGTATCAGATCAACAACACGGCATTAACAATGAAAGTAACTTCACACATCTTCTGCTTGGTGGATGGACGAGCCCACGTGGCCCCCATTCTCTATAATAGGAGCCCCGCAGATAGCTTAGTACTGGACTTCGGGTATCTTTGGCACTCCCACTGAAGTGAATGAGAGCCACGCGGGTTCGTCCATCCACCAAGTGACACATCTATATATATGGCTGCGATCAGGCTGGATTCCCACCCAGTGGGGGGAAAAACCCAATTCTCAGGCTCAGTGGGGGTCTCAGCAGACAGACCCCCATCAATCAGGTATTTATCCTCTATCATTTAGGTGAATACAGGGAAGTAACATTCTGTGACTTACAGGTGACGTCTCTGACTAATCGGTCACATTTCCCTTCTCTTCCCTTTGGACCGCCATGACCACTTCTTCCATCTGTGACTTGTCTCTGTAAAGGTTGCAACACAGACATCTTTGGCTCCTCACTTTTCCAGGCATCCAACCCACATTGTCCTCACCTACACAAAGCCCCCATCCTGCTGCTACCCCCAATTATAAAATATATGATATAACCCCCCATAATGAATAATACCCCCAAGTGCATATTTATATTAATAATGTCCGTGTGTACCCTGTATAAATAGTGCCCCTTATTAATAATGCCCCAGGTGTTAACTAATTAAAAGGTTTTCCAGGTCATTAATAAACTAATCAGTGGGGCTCAAAAACCCAGGACCCCCACTGACCAGCTATTTGAATGAGCCGTGGTACCTGTGTAAGCACTGTGACTGATTCTCTGTTTACATAGTGTCATTCATCTCATAGCGGCCATGTCATGTAACTACAGCCTCGTCCTATACACGTCTATGTGACAAGGCTGTAATTACATCACACAGTCACTATAAACAGACAGCGTGTGATATAAACAGGCGCCATAGCGCCTTCATAAAGCTGATCGGAGGGGGGAGGGGTCCACTGATCTTTTCTTGATCTGTCCTAAGGATAGATCATCAATAAAAATGAGCTGGAAAGACCCTTTAATAAAGCCCAAGTGCCACCTTAAAGGGGTTGTCCAGGATAACCACTTTTTTAATGAGGCTGGGGAAGGTGCTCCGGTCTCTTCTTCCCTACAGCCCTGTGATGTCCCGTGTCAGCGACCTCAGCAGTCATGTGCGGTGGGGACTTCCGCCAGAAGAAAACACCAGAGCAGCAGAACCAGACCGTGGTAGGAGACATCGGAGCACAAGGGACAGGTGAGTAGGTGTTTTTTTGTTAATATAGTATTACACGATATTATGCCCCGCAGCGGCCCCTGCACACGGTATTATGCCCCGTAGCAGCTTCTGCACACGGTATTATGCCCCGCAGTGGTCCCTGCACACGGTATTATGCCCCATAGCAGCCCCCTGCACACGATATTATGCCCCGCAGCAGCCCCCTGCACACGATATTATGCCCCGCAGCAGCCCCTGCACACGGTATTATGCCCCACAGCGGCCCCTGCACACGGTATTATGCCCCACAGCAGCCCCTGCACACAGTTGTATGCCGCACAGTGGCCCCAGCACACAGTATTATGCTCCATAGTGGCCCCTGCACACGGTATTATGCTCCACAGTGGCCCCTGCACACGGTATTATGCCCCATAGTGACCCACCCATGAACTATTATTATACTCTGGGGTCGCTTTCGGCCCTCTTCAATGTCGCACAGACCGCCATCGCAACATAATGACATCGGCCTGCCTCACTTGAAGCCTGGGACGTCACCAAAGAAGGCCGACGCCTGCTGGGAGTGACATTGGATCGCAGGAGAGGTGAGTAACATTGGTTTTTATGTTCCTTCACCTCCCCTGGGCCGCCTATTATTATACTCTGGGGTCTGAAAAGACCCCAGAGTATAATAATAGTAGTATTTGAGGCCCGCGGCCTCACTTACCGATCTCCACTGCTACTCACAGCTGCCTCGCTTCCCCTTCTGCGTCCCAGTAAAAAATGCTGCCCCTCCAAGCAGTGACGCATAGTGCCGCCTGAGGCGGACGCCTCAGTTTGCCTAATTAAAGGTGCACCCCTGGGTCCAGGGGAGGGGATTAACAATGACAAATAGTCTTACTCACCTCTCCTGGGCTCCATTGTGGTGTCCAATCTAGTCCCCATCCTCTATGGGTCTCTTCTGGCGTCATGAATGACATCTGTGGCCACTGGGGACCGGTATAGCCTACAAATGAGCCTCAGCAGTCACTTAGGGCAACTCAACATCATGCCCCTTAGATGTCATGTTTTGTACACACACCTCCCCGGGACTCACACACCTTATTGTACTGTAGTATCTGAAGAGACTCCAGAGTATAATAGTGATTTGTGGAATTTTTGGTAAACTGGTAACCCAAACCTGGTTCATCATGAACCAGTTTTCTCATCCCTATTCCAGATATATGGTTTTATTAAGATAAGCTTGCACTATGATACTCCATCACAAAGTGATACGCTATCTAGCTTATAGGTATTTATGAGCATCCTCTTAGTGGTGATGTTGTGAATTGCAGCCGGTCAAGGGTTTTCTTAACATAGTGTGATATTATATTGAATTAATTTTATGAGAAAATTAACCAAATTAAAGATACAGATGTAGTAAATGTGAACTCGACTCAGCAAGTGAACTTGGCATTTATTGCTAAGGGTGGATTCATATGTAATTCACACCCAACTGTTAGATACAGGATTTTAGGATTAATAATAAAAATATCAAGACCGATGCAAAGGAAAATAGAGGGATTACCCAACAGCAGCCAATCAGGACTTCAGAAAAGATAAAGGAGGATTCTGATTGGTCGCAATTGCCCCACTGTTTCCTTGCACCAGTTTATTACGTTTCCTTTAGGTGTATTTGTTTCTATCTTTGCTATATTGTTCCTTTTCTCACCATTATAATATAAGACCTGATATTCATATTATTTGCAGTATTTTGGGATATTTTATTGAATTCTGTTACTCTCTTTTTTGGTGAAGACGCGTCTGCTGATTGTAACTGTCTGTCTTATCTTCACTGCAGCTTCAGGGAATGTCTTGTAGATAAGGAGATGGTAAAATGTGCTCACATGGGCAAAAATCTAAACCTTTATAGAGCACAATCTTTGTGTGGGTGATTAGTCATTGGCTTTGCTGATGGCGCCCGAAAACTTGTATTTGCTATATATAGTATGTCTATGTACAAGCTGCAGTCATAGGGATCACAGTTGCAGATGGGGCCTCGTATCTTCATACCGCGCCTCTGATCTCTAAAGGGTTTGCTGCTTAATAGTCCTGAGCGTCTGATAATCAAGGGTTAAAGGGGTTGTCCAGCCCCAAATAAATTTTTCATGAAGATGACCTATCCACAGAATAGGTGATCAGAATGTGATATGTGGGGTCCGACACCAAGGCCCTGCACAGATCAGCTGTTCTAGCAGTGGACGAGATGCACATGCAGCACCACTCCTATTCAAGTAGTAGGAGAGTATATATATATATATATATATATATATATATATATATATAAACATTTCTACAACTTTGTAATATACTTAGCTCTCTAAGTAGATCTCTGCTTGCTTGACTCTTGGTTCCAATAACCCTGTACTTAGCTAGTCCTGCTCTCAGCTGAAAAGTGGAGGCCACTGTATCCAGTCTAGACAATACTCTGTGAGCTAAACAACCTAGTTGTCAGACTGATAAAATGTAGCAAAGTGCATGGGTAGTTACTGACAACTGTCTAATAACTGTGCTGTGACTGTAACGAGCCATGCACCTGAGTGTCCCTGCATGTAAGAGCCATGTTCCTACAGGAGGAAGTTAGCCCTGCTGCTTCACCAGTTTTATGTCCACCACCCCACCCATCAGGATGATTTTATAACATGGGGGTATGTTCCCCCCTTTGTGCCTCCTTCCCCCATTAGGATATAATGTGCAAGCACAGGCTGGAGCCAAAGCAGAGGAGGCCGAGGGCAGGAGAAAGGATGGGTAAGTGAATATCAGCCATTACCTGCTGGAACCATCCTGTAGGTAGCAGTTCAATGTCAATCTGTGGGAGATAGTAAAGGAGGCAATTACTATGTGGGAGTCAGTAAAGTGGGCTGTACAGTGAATGGTGGCTGATAAAGGTGGTAGTTAGTGTGTGGGGGCCAGTAAAGGGGCAGTACACTGTATTGGGGCCAATAAATTACTGTGTAAGGGCCAGTGAGGGGGCAATTACATTGTGGAAGGCACTACACTGTATTGGGGCCAATAATAGGGGCAGTTACTGTGTGGGCAGGATAGTAAAAAAGCAATTACTTTGTGGGGGCCAGTAAAGGGGCAGTACTATGTATGGAGGCAATACATGGGGCAGTTACTGTGTGGGGGCTAGTAAAGGGTCAAATACTGTGTGGGGGCCAGTAAAGGGGGTGTTATACTGTATGGGGCAAGTAAATGGGGTGATGGGGCATTATAAAGTGTGGGGCCAGTATAGGGGCAAGAGAGCATTATATTGTGTGCGCGTAGCCAAATCTTTCCTAGTTATGGCCCTGCCGCAGCAGAAGCAAATGAACTGGAAACCTCAGGCATGCTCCTATGGGTGGAGATGCCTTTAAGAATCAGGAATCACAGGGGATTGGAGTGGATCTGAGTGCTTGCGCTGGTCCTTTAAGAAGAGGCAATGTGCACCCTATGGACATGCAGAGCAGCACTGGAAGCAGTAGGAGGAAGACACCAGTGGCAGTGAGGAGGAGGCAGAGTAGCGGCACTGGAACGAGTGAGCAACCTGACATCGGTGGCCCTGTCCTCCAGTATTAAAAAAGTCCTATCCTGAGGATAAGCCACCAATTTTAACTCCTTTAAATCCACATCACCATCCACCATGCCCTGAAATCACTACAGAGGTTTTTCTGATTCCATTCCCAGTATAGAGAGAGACTCCACCAGTTCATCCATTTGACACCAGTGCTGGTATTATCCTAGTATGTAATAACATCCTGACTACTATAAATCTTCTCTAATATTTCGGGGTTAATGTTTTTGCGTGCCACAGTCGTGCAGATTAACCAGAGGAATGTAGAAAATTAAAGTCGATAAATGTCAAATTGTTTATACCTCGCTGTAATAAAGTAAATATGGCAGAGCTGCCAACGGACCGCGCAACATTCAGAAGTTAATATTGTTTTCCCTGGATTTTTCCAATTCTTCCATCTAATCCTCTGACAAGACAAAGAGTTTACACAAACATGGCAGTTTTAGCACTTAAGCTCCTGGATCATGTTCATTTTTGCAGATACGACTACCTTGGCCGAACTTCCTGGTCTGTCCTGCGTACTCCTATACATGAATATGGAGCTTATAGTGAACTTAAGGACTGCGATATAACTAAGGGACTGTGGTCAATGTACCTTCTAGAATTTATAGCAGAATCTAACTACAAGTCTGTGATCCTTGATATAAAAACTATGACCCAAGTTCTGTTATCTGGACATTGTATAGCAGTGTTATTTAGGCAGTATATGGCAGTATTATTAGAGCACCGTGTGGTATTATTTGGTTCTGCTTTTAGGACACTACATGGTGGTGTTACCTGCTTACTTTGTAGAAAGTTGGAAGAATGGAATGAAACTTTCTCAGTGTGAATGTAATGATGATATATGGAAGTGAATGCAATATTAGAGCAAAAGGAGAAGGTTATTGGATAAAACTGTACATCTAGGTGGAGGCTCTTGGATCTTATTGGGCTTCCTCTAGCTTGGATACAAGATAAGATGAGGTTGTATATGGAGGTATACAGGTTCTGTATGGTATCATGTAACACATTTGTCCACAGATGTAGCAGCTGGGCCTGTAGATCCAGCCACTCGTATGTTGCCAAAGACTGGCGTCCCAGCTGTATCAATAACTCTGGTGAAGGAAGTGTTGCAATTCGGCAGAGACAATATTTTAAAATGGGGAAGAACCCAAATGGAATGAATCTAGTCTCTACAGGGTCCCCACTGCAGCCCTGTACTACAGTGCATACTCATACAAATACTAATGTACATACTAATAAACTGGTTAGCTAAAAATCCACCATACCCAATCCCATACCCATACCCAATCCTTGTTGCACCTACATTAGAGGTCAAATAAATGTCTACTGGGCCCCTGAGATATGACATCATCAGTGAGATATGGTGTAATTGACCGTGGTGTACATGGAGGATGAGGAGCAGTACAGAAAACATAAAAATTAAGTCCCTTTCAGGGGCTGCTTGACACCACTGTACTCCTCACCACCTGAGACACCAAGATCTCTGACCTTCAACCCTTTTCCTTGACTTATCTACAATATACACCGTAGGACCTGCAGCCCATTGAAGCTCTTTGGGTTTACATGGCCACCTAAATCTCTCACCAACTTTAACAAGTGTATACCACTTAGAAGTGGCCTGTGGTCGCCATACAATTGTACATGTACCTTATGTCTGCAATTAGTCTTCCCATAAGTAAGGGGGCAGTATCATAGTGTGGGCAGTGTGTGCCTACCCCAGGCATAGTGAGGGAGTCTGCTGCTTTTTCACAGTGAAGCCCCCCCTCCTATACCCAGTGGCCACTAAAATTAAAATTGTCCTCAGTTATGCTCATCCAATCCCTGGGTGTGGCCGCATCCCTGGTACATGTTGTACATATTGTATACACGATATATAAACTTAATCTAATAATGGGAATTGATGAGAATGAGAATAACCAGACCATTCAAGAGGCCTTGAAAACTTTAGGCTGCCAGGGGACCACAATCTTCATATGGCCCATGGCCCAGGGGAGTCTACATCTGCCCCTGGTGGGGACCACATCAATATGTAGATTCTTATGGGGATGAGACCGAGCTTGAATGGGTTCTCTCATAAACTTCTTATTTCTTGTTTTTTACTAGAGTCAGCAAATAAGGAGTTAATTGGGTGTGAGGGTTAAAGTAACTTTTCTTGCTCCTATTCCTTTCCCTTTTCTCCACGTTGATTGTAATTAGCTTACAAAAGAAAACACTTTTCTTGCCACCGATGTCCTAATGTCAGGCTTATGTGAGAAAGCACAACAAAATTATCAGGATTTACACCATGCCCTTATAGAAAGGAACCTCAAGGAATTTCCTTTCCAGGCAAAGTGACGAATGTTATAATTTGTACAAATAAGTCTTTAGAGGATTAGAAATAATAATGTTCCAACAAGAAGAGGAAACGTCACCGCCATATACTAGAGATTACTTTTGTTGTGAGCGGAAACGCGAGTCCATAGGAAATAACGTTTCCCTCTTAATCACAGAAGTTTTCTCTAAATGTGTTATTATTTCTGTATTTGTTACGTTTGAGTGGCCTGAATGTACAGTAAATTTAGTCCCGTGACTTTTTCTTCTATGTATGCTAAAGGAAGGTTTCAGTAGATTAACTATTTACATTAACCCCACCCTCGTCTTTACTGATGATTTTTAGCTTTTAAGGAGCAATGCTCTATTGCTTTTTATTTTGGTGCACTTGTATGTTTGCGTTCCTTATTCCAGCACATAACCTTCTGAGCAAAGGCGTAACTAGAAGCTACTGGGCCCCAGTGTAAAATTTGTAATGGGGACCAACTTACCATGTACTATCAATAATACTGGAATTGTAGAGAGGCCTTTGGGTCTCCTCAGGCTCTAGGTGGGTTCGGGGGGGGCCCATATCAAATGTTTGCCTTGGGGCCCAGCCATTCCTAGTTATGCCATTGGACTCATTCCCCAAACGTTGCAACATTAATGGATAACTGAATTGTACATTGTCTCCTATGAAGTGGCTACTTTTAAGAAAACTATGGCTGTGACAGTAAATCGAATAGTGGTCCTGGTAAGCTATGTACCTTGAAGAACAATATGCGAAAAACAAAATTAACAAACAAAACAAGTGGGATAAGGGGGGTGAAGGAAGGGAGAGGGAAAAGGGTACTTTTATCAAATTGGCATTGAGGCCCATGAGCTTAACTTCCTCACCTTGGTTTAGGTAGATAAGAAAAAAAATACTTTATGACAGGGGTAGGCAACCATTTTAGGCCGATTTTAATTAAAAAATCAAAGATGAGGTCCTCGGAGTGCCGCCCAATAATTGTAAGTCTGACGACCCCTAAATTAAAGTCATATACCACAAACCATAACACAGAAGTTCTGCCACCAGATGCTTTAGGACACATGCGTTTACTGCTATTTCCTGGGACGCTCCTGTACTTTCTGATTAGAAGCAATGAAAGTCCATGTGCAGCCCCCAATTAGTGGTAAATGTGTCCAGGAGCACCGTATGGCAGCACCTTATGGTGGAAACACACTATGTATCTGGAAGCAGCTATATTCTTAGGCCATTGGAACTTTTACTTCGATGTAAAACTGCGTTCACATGGTGCATTTTTGCACAAAAAAAAAATGCCTGTGTTTTCTATGCAAAAACATATCCTTAATACAGAAAACACACCGATATACAGAATAATGTCCCATAGTGGTCCTTGCACACAGTATTATGTCCCATAGCGGCTCCTGCAACATGGTATATGTCCCATAGCGGCCTCTGCACATGGTATTATGTTCCATAGCGGCCCCTGCACACGTTATTATATCCCATAGCGGCCCCTGCACACAGTATTATGTCCCATAGCGGCCCCTGCACACGGTATTATGTCCCATAGCGGCCCCTGCACACGGTATTATGTCCCATAGCGGCCCCTGCATACGGTATTATGTTCCATAGCGGCCCCTGCACACGGTATTATATCTCTTCAGACCCCAGAGTACAATAACTGCAGGGTCAAGAGAGGTGACAAACATATAAAACAATGTTACTCATCTTCCCTGCGCTGCACAGGTGCTGTGTTCTCTTCGGCGCTATTGCCTGAAGTAAGAGATTGCTGATTGGGTCTCAGGGGTCACGATGCATCATTATGTATAATGATGCCGGACGTGACCCCTGAGGCCCTGTCAGCAGTCTTACTTCAGGCAGAAACGCCTGCAGAGCACAGAGCGGCTGCGGAGTGCAGGGAAGGTGAGTAACATTGTTTTTTATGTTTGGTCACCTCCCCTGGGGATCCACTTATTATACTCTGGGGTCTGAAGAGACCCCAGAGTATAATAATAGCAGTTTCGTTTCGGCCGTGTTTGGTCCGATCGAAACTGCTGGGTGAGGACTCAGCCTGCCGTACCAGGTAAGTAAGCCTCGCATGCCAAGAGTGGGGGGTTGCCAACCCCTGCTTTATAAGCTTTGATATTCATACAATTTTAAGAAGCTTTTTGCCGATAGGTTGAACATTGTAACCAACTGAGGTCACTTTGTGTTTCAACAGTTTTTGTTAGGTAGAGATGCCCCTCAGTATAGAAAAACAAGTGTTGCTCCTCCATTAGAGCGCCCGTCTTGATGTTTTTAATATCCCCACCAGATAACTCCTGAAATCTTTCCTGTCTCTACTTAATGACTAATCCACAATACTGCTCGGCAACTTGTTTTGACTTGTCGAATGACATTAACCTGCACAGAAAACAACATCTTTTCAGCAGATGCAAGTGACGCCCAGTTTAGTAACATCAAGAAAGATATTCAGATCAGGAAGTTGCTGCAGCAGCACGCAAAGAAGTCAAAAATGCAGGAAGAGAAAGCAAAGAAAAACACAATGCACCCAGAATACGATGGGGCCGGGGGATAAAATGTCACATAGAGTTCGTGTACGTACTGTTGAACTTCCAGCTGTTGAAATGCATACATTGAATTTCACTTTAATTTGGGTGGTCTCCATACTCTATGAGTGCTGGTTGTAGGACTCAGAGTGCGATCATTTTCTAAAAATAGATTTTAAAAAGTTTCCCTCGTGGCTCTTTGTATTCGGCATCTCTCAGGAGATCTGTGTTTTTCTTTTATGGAGGAAGAAAATATGGGCAGGACATGGGTCAAACACAATGCAGTCATGTCAACAATGCATGTGAATGTCTGATGGAACGATGGTCACGCTACAATTGGGTCCTCGCCAAAATGACAAAAATATTCCAAATATGTAATCAGATATTTCCCATCAAAGAGAAGCTGTTATATGGGATCAAACGTTTTATGTAAATTATAATCCCTCTCTAAGACACGTGGTGACAATGGATGAATTATTTCATTAATATAAGGGTGTGAAAAAAAATGTATTCTTTATTCCAGGAATATTACCACTCTAATCCATGGACCTTGTCTGGTCAGAGAGGGTAGGGTCATTCTCTTAAAAAAGCTGAGCTGACAAAACCCTTTAGGCAAGTTCTCTTTTTATTAACATGACTGTCTTAGGGAAATAGGGCATACTGCCCCTATGGAGGTTTTAAGATAGGTTGACGTGTAAAAGGATTCTGAGGTAAGAGTGTGAATGATATGGCAATAAAGATGAATAAAATATAAAACTATATTAGAGCTTGGGATGAGACCTGCACTACTACATCTAACTACTGTAATAATGGTTTCTCAGCTCTCCCCAGATGGCCGATGTCAGGAGAAAGAAGGGGGAAAGAAGTTCCTTGGGTTCACCGGATAAAATAGATATAGGCCACAGTACTCTTCCACTGGATTATTATTGTGTTAGAGCTAGAAATAAATGAATCTCATACATTTTTTTCACAAATACACCCAGTTATGATTTGGACCAAACTTTTTGGGGTTCACACTGAAAGCAGAGGTCTAAGAAAAGTTCAGAAAAATAATAAACAGTCATGAACACCTTGTCTCACCTTTCCTAGACTCCTTCGCGACATATGGTGCTCCTTCATGGGTGTCTTCTCTCCTCTTCCGGCCTCTTGGGTGACGTAAGAGGCCCTGGAGGATTCACAAGGCTTGTGATTGGGCCTCAGTGGTCCCTCTTTCTGTTGAGGTCATACAGGAATTCAGAATAAGCTGAAAGAGGATTGAAGATGCCCATGAAGGACCACTGAGCGATACAAGTCCAAGAGATGTGAGGGGGAAGGTGAGTATGAGTGTTTGTTATTTTTAAGCACCTCCCTTGGGCCTCCGCTTATTATACTCTGGGGTCTGAAGAAACCCTAAAGTATAATAATGATTTGTGGCTGAATCCGAGATTTTTGGAAAATTCATAATGATCTTGGCTTGCTACGAACCGGTTTGTTCATCTCTAGTTAGAGCTTGAGTACACTGGAGGATCTGCTGATACTTTGGTGGGCCAAATTGACACTAGTCAGGCATGTTGAATTTCAAGAGGGATAAGCTACAGCCAGATGTGTTTTTTAGCGGCTTACTTTCTTCTACATATTGGGAAGGCGTGCATGTTGAGCCTACAGGTATTGAAATGGTTTGGTACCATTGTACCAAACTTTCATAATGTGACTTACATTTTGCAACCCACTAGGCACTTCAGGTCCATAAACAGAGTAGATATCTTTCTTGTAGTTATTATTACTTAACTATATGCCCTCATGTAAAAGGGTCTGGACCGATGAGTACCTTTAATCACTTACCCCAGTCTTTAATGAATCTAGCAGACCCTTTGAAGCTCATTACTGAACATTGTGCCATCATGATATAAGGCCAATGCTACTATAGTGCCAGTCTTGTAATGTATGGGAAGGGAGGAACTGGTATTTCCTTACTTTAATCTAATGTAAAGATGTTTTTCTTTACATGAAATGTTTGATATGCCTAAATGAGCTCTTGAAAGGCGGTGGTCAGGACAGGAGGCCTCCGGGACATGGTACCCACTACTTATGTGATGGTTCATTTAATCTTCTGTAAGATAATTAGCCGAACAGGAAATGCTCATGCCTGCTGCACTTATATACGTCTAGGTTATTTTTACTTGGGGTGCTGACAGTCCGTCTATAACATGACCTATTAACATCATCATCATCCCTTGAATATTTTAGCTAGGAAACTGGGTGGCAATGGTGGATGTGCCATAGTCTGGGAATTTTTAATGTCGTAAAAATGCAACCAAACTTGGTACTTAAGAATTCAGTATGAGACAGAACCACGAACAATAAAACTGGGATACAAACAGAACACTTTATAGTTACATTTGTCATCATTAAAGAGGTTTTCTGGCCCCCTCAGGTGTTTTATCTTTAATATTGACAACCTAAGCAGAGGATAGGTACTCAGTATGCAAGCGGTGGCGGTCTAACCAGGGTCATAGATATAGGGGGTGCAAAGGTAACAATCGCTCGTGGGCTCTGGAGTCTGAGAGAGCCTAAAGGACTCTTTACAACCAGTATTATAGGCAGTGTCGGACTGGGATGTCTAGGGCCCACCAGTGGAATTGTTTCTAGGGGCCCACCATCATGACCCCTGCAGATCAGCGGTACCGAGACAGGGCGGCAAAAGGTAATAACATGTTGGGAGCCAAAAATAAAAAAGCATACTCACCTGTCCCTGGCGTTCCGTTGTCCGCTGCCAGTGTCCTTTCAGTCTCGTGCCGGCGACTCCTTGCTGGGAGTCCTGCACCTCATGTGACCGCTAAGACCAATTAGGTACAGGATTTCCAGAAATGAGGGGCCACCATGAGACCGAACAGATAGAGGCAGGGGACAATGGGGTGCTGGGGACAGGCGAGTATGCTTTTTTTGAAATTTTTTTTTTTATTTTTACACCTCCCTGGCGACCGCCACAGTGGTCGCTCTAGTTTATGGACAACCTCTTTTAAGGGGTTGTCTGGGCCAAATTTTTTTATGGCCACTTCGCTGGTCCCCCCATACGGTGGCCTCTTCACTGGTCCCCCATACTGTATGGGGAACAGTGATAGAGCCATTATATTGTGTGGGAGCAGTGATGGGGGATAACATCCTGTGAAGGGGACATTAAACTGTGTGGGACATATTAAAGGGGTTGTCCAAAGTTATCTTTTTTATGACCTATGGTCAGGATAGGCCATAAATACATGATCGGTAGGGGGCTGACACACGGCCCTATCAGCTGTTCGGAGACACTTCCGGCACCCGTTCTGTACACAACACAGGGCCGGAAGCAGAAAGCTCCATCTGCTGTATAGCAGCCCGGCTCCTTCACGGCAGCTCAGTTCCTACTGACTTCAATAAGTGCTGAGATACAGTGAAGGTGCCCGGCTAATACACAGTGGACAGAGCTTTCTGCTTCTGACCCCGTATTGTGTACAGGACGGGCGCCAGAAGTGGCTCCGTACAGCTGATCAGTCCGGGGTCAGCCACGTACAGATAAGATATCTATGGCCTATCCTGAGGATAAACCATAACAAATTATGCCTGGACAACCCCTTTAATATACCCCCCTAGTGAGCCACACTTTAAAGGGGTTGTCCAGTATAATTTTTGTCTTTTTTTATAATTAGTCCGGGAGAAGTTAATCCCCCCCCACAAAAAAACAAAAACATACTAAACATACTCACCTGTCCCCGATGCTCCGGTGTCAGCAGGTCCCAGCACGGTCCGGTCCTGCTGCTCCGCTGTCTTCTTTTGCCGGAAGTCCTCACTGGCTGTGACGTCCCAGGTCCCTTCCTTTAGGCCGCTGATTGGCTTCAGGGGTCATGTGACGTCACAGGTAGTCACGTGCAGGGGGAACTTGCGCTGGAAGAAAACAGAGCTGCAGGCCGAACTGCGCTGGGAGACACTGGGGACAGGAGAGAAAGTTTGTTGTTTTTTTTTACCTGCCCCAGTGTAATTAAAAAAAAATGTTATCCTGCACAACCCCTTTAATGTCCCCCAGGCTATTGGCCTCCATCACTGCCCCTTCAATGACCCCATCAATGGTCCCCATACAGTATAGGGGGGGAATATTGATGTTTATATACCCATACAGTGGCCCCTTCACTGGTCTCCCCTATAGCAATATTGGAGTTTCTGCGACTTAGGCATTGTTATGTTGGAGCCCTAGAGCAGGCACCAGCATAACAATACAGTGAGAAATTAGCTGGGGTGGGAAGGGGGGGAATTACAACTCTCAACAGACCCAGAGCATCTGGAGTTGTTAGGGGTTGTAGTTATCAGAGTTGTCAGTGAAGTTGAAAGATTTGGGGGCAAAATAGGGGGGAAAAGTTGTTTTTTTGTTTGCATGGTTAAGTTGTACTTACCTTTCACACTGCTGGTCTGGGCTCCTATGCAGAAACCGCCGCCGCGCACAGCATCAGTACGTCAGTGCAACTTGCAGCAACAAGCTGCAACTGGATTGGTTCCATTGGCTGCCCATCAGGATCCCCCTATCCCCTCCCTAGAGCGAATTCTTGATAGTGGCAGTTACTGTGCTGCAGCGATATCTCAGATACTTGCAAGAAATACAGCTTTAGTACCCACAACCGCAGTTATCAAGAACATGGTGAATGAGCTGTGCAGCACCCAGCATGTAAACAATACTTGGACAGTATAATATGCTCCGCAGTGTCCCCAACACAGCATTGTATGCTCCGCAGTGGCCCCAACACAGCATTATATGCTCCGTAGTGGCCCCAACACAGCATTATATGCTCCACAGTGGCCCCAACACAGCATTATATGTTCCGCAGTGTCCCCAACACAGCATTATATGCTCCGTAGTGGCCCCAACACAGCATTATATGCTCCACAGTGGCCCCAACACAGCATTATATGCTCACAGTGGCCCCCAACACAGCATTATATGCTCACAGTGGCCCCCACACAGCATTATATGCTCCGCAGTGGCCCCAACACAGCATTATATGCTCCGCAGTGGCCCCAACACAGTATTATATGCCCTCAGTGGCCCCAACACAGCATTATATGCTCCGCAGTGGCCCCAACACAGCATTATATGTCCTCAGTGGCCCCCACACAGTATTATATGCCCACAGTGGCCCCCACACAGTATTATATGCCCTCAGTGGCCCCCACACAGTATTATATGCCCTCAGTGGCCCCCACACAGTATTATATGCCCTTAGGGGCCCCCACACAGTATTATATGCCCTCAGTGGCCCCCACACAGTATTATATGCCCTCAGTGGCCCCCACACAGTATTATATGCCCTGAGTGGCCCCAACACAGCATTATATGCTCCGCAGTGGCCCCAACACAGTATTATATGCCCTCAGTGACCCCCACACAGTATTAAATGCCCTCAGTGGCCCCCACACAGTATTACATGCCCTGAGTGGCCCCCACACAGTATTATATGCCCTGAGTGGCCCCAACACAGCTTTATATGCTCCGCAGTGGCCCCAACACAGTATTATATGCCCTCAGTGGCCCCCACACAGCATTATATGCCCTCAGTGGCCCCCACACAGCATTATATGCCCTCAGTGGCCCCCACACAGTATTATATGCCCTCAGTGGCCCCCACACAGTATTATATGCCCTCAGTGGCCCCCACACAGCATTATATGCCCTCAGTGGCCCCCGCAGAGTATTAATAATAATAGTCCTTTAATAGTCCCACAGTGGGGAAATTCAGTGTGTTACAGCAGCAAAGATAAGATAAGATAAGCAGATACAAATACAACATGTACAGGAATGTTCCAAGGTGAGAGGCATTACATTAATAGCAGACAGACAGATAGGACGTAGCGGGGGGGGGGGGGGGGGGATATAACAGGCAGAGAGATATTTCAGTTCTCTGTATGTAATGATCTCCGCTTAGGTCGGTGTTGGTTGTACAGCCTAACCGCGGTGGGGAGGAAAGACTTCCGATAGCGCTCCTTCTCACACCTAGGGTGGAGCAGTCGGTCACTGACAGTACTACCCAGCGCTATCACAGTCTCATGCATGGGATGGGACTTCTTCTTCTGCATGGAGCTCACCACGGACAGTATCCTTCTGTTACCCACCACCTGCACTGGGTCCAGTGGGCTCTCCAGGACAGAGCTGGCCCTTCTAATCAGCTTGTCAAGTTTATTTCTGTCCCTGGTTGATATACTGCTCCCCCAGCAGGCCACTCCAAAGAAGATGGCTGATGCCACTACTGAGTTGAAGAAAGTCCTAAGAAGTGCCCCCCGGATTCCAAAGGCTCTCAGCTTCCTAAGCAGGTAGAGCCTGCTGTGGCCCTTCCTGTACAGGGCCTCCATATGATCTGCCCAGTCCAGCTTATTATTAAGGAGCAAACCCAGGTACTTATAGGTGTTCACAATCTCGATGCCCGTCCCCAGGATGTCCACTGGTTTTGGAGGGCATCTGCCTTTACGGAAGTCCACCACCATCTCCTTGGTCTTCCCCGCGTTAATCTTCAGGTGGTTCTGGTGGCACCAGTCCACAAAAAACCGGTTCAGTTCTCTGTACTCCTTGTCATCATCGTCTGTGATGAGGCCTACTATTGCAGAGTCGTCAGAATACTTCTGTAGGTAGCAGCTGGATGAGTTGCACCTAAAATCAGCAGTGTACAGTGTGAAGAGGAAAGGGGCGAGAACCGTACCCTGAGGTGTCCCCATATTACAGATCACGGTACCTGACACACAGTCTTGGGCTCTCACGTATTGAGGTTGATTTGTGAGGTAGTCTAGGATCCAGTTGGAGAGGTGGTGGTCCACTCCAGCAAGGCCCAGCTTGTCTCTCAGTAACCTGGGCTGTATGGTGTTAAAAGCACTGGAGAAATCAAAGAACATTATTCTCACCGTGTTCCCTGGTTTTTCCAGGTGAGACAGAGCCCTGTGCAGAAGGTGGATGATGGCATCATCTACCCCAATGCCCGGTCGATAAGCAAACTGGAGAGGGTCCATAGCGGGGCTCACTAGAGGGCGAAGATGTGTGAGAACTAATCTCTCTAAGATCTTCATCAAGTGGGATGTCAGTGCTACAGGTCTGTAGTCGTTGAGGTCCATAGGGTGAGGTTTCTTTGGAACTGGTACCACACAAGAAGATTTCCATAATTCAGGGACTATTTCCTGCCTCAGGCTCATATTATACATATATGTAATTATACCACACAGCTGGTCCCCACAAGTCTTAATTAGCCTTGCACTGATGTCATCTGGCCCTGCGGCTTTCCTCGCCTTGATCTTTTTCATCTCCTTCCTCACCTGGGCCCGTGTGAAGGTCAGACTGTGGTCAGATAAAGACAGATTTCTGGATTTACTGGTGTGTTGGGAAGTAGCCACATGGGGTGAATGGGGTGAAGTCATTGTGGTGAGGGGAGCTGAAGGACATTCTGGGGTGGGAGGAGCTGGTGTGTGATCAAATCTGTTGAAGAATAGGTTTAGTTCATTAAGCCAGTTAACATCTGCCTCAATCTGGCAGACCGACTGTTTATGACCCGAAATTGACTTAAGCCCCTCCCAGACCCCCCTTATGTCTTTTCTTTCCATTTGCTTTTCCATTTTTTCCTTATAACTGGATTTTCCTTGCCTGATTAGATGCCTCAGCTCCTTTTGTACTTCCCTCAACCCCTCCTTATCTCTTGTCCTGAATGCCATCTTTTTCTCCTTAAGTAGTGTTTTTATATCAGAGTTAATCCATGGTTTGTTGTTGGAGAAGCACCTCACCACTTTTGTGGGTACTGTGTTGTCCACACAAAAATTAATGTAGTCCGTTATGCAGTGTGTGAGTCCTTCTATATCTTCTCCATACGAATCCTGCAAAATTATATGCCCTCAGTGGCCCCCACACAGTATTATATGCCCACAGTGGCTCCCACACAGTATTATATGCCCTCAGTGGCCCTCACACTGTATTATATGCCCAAAGTGACCCCCACACACTATTAGGTGCTCCACAGTGGCCCCCCACCCCCAGAGCCAGTGCTATTATTATACTCTGGGGTCTCCTCAGACCTCAGAATATAATAAGTACAGGTCCAGGAGAAGTGTTTAAAAATAACAAACACTTATACTCACCTTCTCTTACCTCTCCGGGGTATCCTCGCTCCGTCCTGCTGTCTTTACCATCTTCCTTGGTCCCCTGGTCTCCACGTCCTGTGTCCCAGACGTCACCGCTGGGGCCTGTGATTGCACCTCAGCGGTCACGTGGGGACGCGATGACGTCATTATGCTAGCGCGCTCCATGTCACCGCTGGGGCCTAACCACAGGCCCCTGAAGTGAGGCCGGAAAAGTGCCGGAGACGATGCTGAGTCCAGGACAGCCAGGTGAGTATTTTTTTTTTTTTTTTGTCACTTCCCCTGGGCTGGCATCTAATGGAAAGGGCCCGGCCCCTTTCCATTAACAATAGGTATAGCGGTCGGGGAACCAGGCCTTCCCCGACCACTATCATGATAGTCCGGGGCCCCGGCCATCTCCAGCTGGCCGAGGGCCCCGCACCCCTCTGGCCACGATCGTTAAGCCACTGTCCATTTGTCAGGGGCCCGATCGGGATGGTCAGGAGCCGGTCGGGACCCTGACCGTCCCGATCAGACCCTTGACCTTTGCATTGGCAAAATGAGTATTAATAGTCGGGGCTCGGGGCCCACCGGGGGATTCACCGGTTCCCCGGTGGGCCAGTCCGACCCTGATTATAGATAGCACATGGCAAGTGGGGGCCCTGTTACACATTTTGCACTGGGGCGCAGGAGCTTCAATTTACGTCTCTGGGTCCGACACCTGCACTGAAGTTACTGCAAAGGACCTATTAAAGTAATAGAAGAAGACCTGCAGCCATTTCCATTGTATAGTGGTGGCCCCGGGGTACTGCAGCTCTGTGTCTATCACATGAATAGGAGCAGAGCTGCTTCCAACCTGGTGTAGTGCAGTGGTTTTCGGCATAGGGCCAGATCAGCTGATCAGTGCAGCGCCCGGGTGTTGGACCCCCATTGATCAGATACTGATGGCGTATCCTGTAAATAGTTTATCAGTATAAAAGACCACCTGGGGGGAAAACTCATTTAATACCAATGTTAAAATAAAAAAAGAAGGTCTCTTTTTAAGATTCTAATTCAATCATTGAAAACATTCTCTGCTGCACTACATGTCCCAGCTATGACTTTCCACTCCAGATTCTGGATAATCCCATCCACACATTGCAGAAAAAATCTGCAGCAAATGTTCTTGTAAATCGCAGCAAGTCTATTATACTTATGGAAATGCTGACGTTTTCCGTATAAGTATAATAGGGGCAGAAAGTTCGCAGAGGAAAACTCTGTGACCTTTCTGTGAAAGCTGTGATGCGTTTCCGTGGTGGAAACCCATTACAGTTTTTCCCGCAGTGCTATTTGGCTGCGGCTCGCTTTTTATCTCCCTTGAGCATAAAGGATCAGACATGTTTCAATCCAACATGTTTGATCATTTTTTCTCCAAAATCTTTTAAACCAATGACTGACATGTTATATATATTAGATAGCTGGCTGATCCAGCAGATTCAGGTGAGGTTAATCTAATGTGTCTGTCCATACTTACATTCACCTCTCCCCTATACTGTGCAAAAGTTTTAGGTCACATAAAATATTTATGGGATTTAGATTTCTCTTTTTCTTTATTCACGTCATTTTGGTAATTGCTAAAAAAAAAAAAAATATTAACACTTCTATTTCTGGAAGCATTTTTACTTTGCAACATTTTTTCCACGCATGCCTAAAACATTTGCACAATACTGTATATATACCATATACTCTTGTTCATAGGCTGTGTTGTGTATTACAGGTTATCCACACTAGGGGGAGCTTTAAATTATGCCATTACATAGACCCAAATAAACAACATAGAACAAATAGTGAGACGGCCACCTCTTTACTTCCAACTTTCTACAATACTTTGTGTTTCAGCTCCTCGCTACTTCCATGTTCTGCTTGCTCTTCAGGAATAGATGCATTTATTCTTTACCTTCACAAGGCTGAAAACCTGTCCTGATCATGTGCTGATCATGGACTAAAAAGCTCTTGTATCTCCAGTGTTACAAAATACACATGTATGACGCATAAGACTAACACACGTAGGGGAACCTGCCCACAGATCTCGCCAACTTCTGAGGCTCTTCTGAGGCTACGGTGGACGTGTGAGATAAAACCTGAGCTTATCTCCTTATACTGTAGCACAAGTACAATCTTACATAGCACATAGCGCAAGTACAATCAAAGGCGCCAAAGATCACTTCTGCATTTTACAAATACAATGTCAGCTTATCTACAGCACGTTATTATTTACTTCTATTCTTATTATTATTTGCTTATTATTAATATTATTATTATTATTATTATTAACTTATTATTATTTACTTGTTTTTATTATTATTTACTTATTATTATTATTATTTACTTGTTATTATTATATTATTATCATTATTATTATTTACTTATTATATTTACTGTATTAAGAATAATAATAATAATCTTAGTAAATATATATATTATATATTATACTATATACTATGCTATAGTGTAAGTGGGCGTTCACACTACCGTTGGTGACCGTCAGTAGAGTCTGTTGCTATTGTCCGTTACAAGATTTTAGCATCGGACACTAGCTGAACCGTCAGAAATCCGTTAAAATTTTCATTCATTTCAATGGGTTTTAAAATTTTGTCTGCTTGTGTCCGTTTACACCAAATCTGTCAGAAGTCTGTTTTTTTTCCGTGGACAAAAAATCCTACATGCAGGACTTTTTTGTCCGTTTGGAAAAACGAATTCTTGACAGACAGCAAGTGTCCGTTATTTTTTTAACATTGAAGTCTATGGGTAACGGACTTATAACGGACAGTAAATGATAGCCATCAGTTACTGTCCGTTATTTTATGTCCGTTTTGTTTCTGCGCATTCTCAGAAAGGAGAAACAAAAAAAAACCAGTGTTAAAAAACAGACACTAACTGATGCTAATGTGTCCATTAATTGGATCAGTTAAAAAAACGGACACATTAACATCAGTTAGTGTCCGTTAATGTCTGTTATGATAGGTGTTCGTTTTTTTTTTGTTAACGGACACCTTCATAACGGAAGCCAACAATAGTGTGAACCCTGCCTAATAGTAAAGTATTATAATATAGTATGGTTTAGTGTAGTATGGTGGAGTATACTGTAGTTTTGTATAATACTGTACTAATATACAGTAAAAAATAGCATAGCCTAGTATAGTTTAGAGAAGTATAATGTAATGTATTATACAGAGCACCTTATAGCACTGTATGGTATGTATAGGGCATTAAAGAATAATCTACTGTAGTAGAGTAGAGTGCCATGTAATATGATATACTGTAGTATAATACAGTATAGTTTTATATAGTGTAGTGCAAAATATGATATACTAGTGTGTTTTTGTATAATATAGTGTAGTATTGTATAATTCTATGTAATATGATATAGTATATTACACTATTGTTCTATATTGCATAGTATTGTGCAATGAAATACTGTATAATAGTGTACCTTTGTACAGTATAGTCTAGAATTAAATAACATTATGCAATGCTGTATGGTATAGTATTGTATGATACAGTATATATAGTATAGTGTGGTGCAATATACTGTAGTGTGCTTTTGTGTTTTTGTACTGTATAATTATATCATATGATATACTACTGAATAAAAATATGATATATAATATATAGTGTATAGCAATATTTTGTAACATAGTGGGATTTTGTATATTATAGTATAGTATTATGTAACATTATGCCATACTGTATGGTATAGTATTCTGCAATACAGTATATATAAAATATGTCTAATATTATGCAGTATGGTATAATGCTATATAATACATTATATATAGTATATGTGTAATATTATGTAATATGGCACAGCACTGTATAATACAGTACATATAAAATACTGTTTAGAGGTGTAACTTGAAGAACCTGGGCTCCAATGGAAAATCTGTAATGGGGCCCCCACTTACCAAGTGCTATCTATAAAATTGGTATTATTTTATGTTGTAAAGATGCCTTTGGGACCCCTCAAGCTCCAGGTCCCGGTATTGATTGTTACCTCTGCACACCCTACCGCTATGTACTATATACTGTAATATAATCAACCCATCTACGCCCATCTATGCCAGTTTTCAGGTAATCTGCCATATCTTTGGTAAAAAGGCCCTTTCTTTTGCCAAAGATTTATCACATTCTCTTTTCTGCACCTCGCTACAAATGAGGGTGGAACAGGGCAGATTGTGGGCCCTATATTTATTATAACATACATAGATGAGGGGTGTAGAATTCCATTCTGGTGCACAGGAGTGCACCTGATTTCTTAGCAGTCTGAAGCCTCTTAAAAAAGCCCCCAACTGGAACAAAGCGTTCCTGAATTATTAAGACTGGCATAGAAAATGCCAGTCTTAGTTCCCACCACTGTGTTTTTATATAATATAGTGTGATTATATATATATATATATATATATATATATATATATACAGTACAGACCAAAAGTTTGGACACACCTTCTCATTCCAAATGTTTTCTGTATTTTCATGACTATAAAAATTGTAGATTCACACTTAAGGCATCAAAACTATGAATTAACACATGTGGAATTATATACTTAACAAAAAAGTGTGAAACAACTGAAAATATGTCTTATATTCTAGGTTCTTCAAAGTAGCCACCTTTTGCTTTGATTACTGCTTTGCACACTCTTGGCATTCTCTTGATGAGCTTCAAGAGGTAGTCACCTGAAATGGTTTTCACTTCACAGGTGTGCCCTGTCAGGTTTAATAAGTGGGATTTCTTGCCTTATAAATGGGGTTGGGACCATCAGTTGTGTTGTTCAGAAGTCAGGTGGATACACAGCTGATAGTCCTACTGAATGGAGTGTTAGAATTTGTATTATGGCAAGAAAAAAGCAGCTAAGTAAAGAAAAACGAGTGGCCATCATTACTTTAAGAAATGAAGGTCAGTCAGTCCGAAAAATTGGGAAAACTTTGAAAGTGTCCCCAAGTGCAGTGGCCAAAACCATCAAGCGCTACAAAGAAACTGGCTCACATGAGGACCGCCCCAGGAAAGGAAGACCAAGAGTCACCTCTGCTGCAGAGGATAAGTTCATCCGAGTCACCAGCCTCAGAAATCGCAGGTTAACAGCAGCTCAGATTAGAGACCAGGTCAATGCCACACAGAGTTCTAGCAGCAGATACATCTCTACAACAACTGTTAAGAGGAGACTGTGTGCAGCAGGCCTTCATGGTAAAATAGCTGCTAGGAAACCACTGCTAAGGACAGGCAACAAGCACAAGAGACTTGTTTGGGCTAAAGAACACAAGGAATGGACATTAGACCTGTGGAAATCTGTGCTTTGGTCTGATGAGTCCAAATTTGAGATCTTTGGTTCCATCCATCGTGTCTTTGTGCGACACAGAAAAGGTGAACGAATGGACTATACATGCCTGGTTCCCACCGTGAAGTATGGAGGAGGAGGTGTGATGGTGTGGGGGTGCTTTGCTGGTGACACTGTTGGGGATTTATTCAAAATTGAAGGAATACTGAACCAGCATGGTTACCACAGCATCTTGCAGCGGCATGCTATTCCATCCGGTTTGCGTTTAGTTGGACCATCATTTATTTTTCAACAGGACAATGACCCCAAACACACCTCCAGACTGTGTAAGGGCTGTTTGACCAAGAAGGAGAGTGATGGGATGCTACGCCAGATGACCTGGCCTCCACAGTCACCAGACCTGAACCCAATCAAGATGGTTTGGGGTGAGCTGGACCACAGAGTGAAGGCAAAAGGGCCAACAAGTGCTAAGCATCTCTGGGAACTCCTTCAAGACTGTTGGAAGACCATTTCAGGTGACTACCTCTTGAAGCTCATCAAGAGAATGCCAAGAGTGTGCAAAGCAGTAATCAAAGCAAAAGGTGGCTACTTTGAAGAACCTAGAATATAAGACATATTTTTTCAGTTGTTTCACACTTTTTTGTTAAGTATATAATTCCACATGTGTTAATTCATAGTTTTGATGCCTTCAGTGTGAATCTACAATTTTTATAGTCATGAAAATACAGAAAACTCTTGGAATGAGAAGGTGTGTCCAAACTTTTGGTCTGTACTGTATATATAAAATAGTGCAGTACACTGCAATGTTAGTGTGCAGACACAAAGTCTTGGTTCTGTGAGCCTGAGGTCTGGTGACATGAGACTGCTTGTTAGCCCTATCTGCCACTAACTAGTCTACAGAGATGAAGGTGCTCTGCAGCAAACTAAATTTCCTTCTTCTAACTTGAGCTCTGCCGGCTAAAGAATCGGGACTCCTAGCAACCACTAAACTCCTCTCAGGTTCTAGGAAACCCAGGGCATAAGTCTTTCCTACTTGCACAAAAACACAGAAATAGCTAGTTAACCCCAAAGTGTCCAGTGTAAAGTGCAAAAAGAACAAAACAGTACCCAAACATTATAAAGCAGTGTAACCATATTATGCATCAATAACGCAGCAAAAAGTCCTTAGCAGTGGCCCTTTTGATGGACCCTGCATGTCCAGGAGTGCACCATTTACCCATTTACTGCTTTGTACAGTGTCCCAAAATATTGTACTTCGGAAACCAGATTAAAATCCACTGATGTTGTTGTGTCACTTTGGATGTCCCATTGATGCCTGTGTTCTACCTGTGGCCTTCTAGAGAGAACAGTGGGGAGGAGTCCCAAAGACCCTGCTCCTCCAAAGTTTTCAGCTGTACCCTCCCTGCCCTGCCCATGCCCCAGGCTTTATTTCTTAAAATGACCAAAATATCAGAGTTTGACTAAAACTTCATTTTATTTCTTAGTAGCAGTAATATATTGGTTACAATGACAGTGACAATGACAATCATCCAGGGCCCATACAATAGTTACCCTTATAGGAAAATGTTAAAAACCTCCATTGTTTTCTGTATAAATTAATAGTAAAATATAAGCTGAATTATCTGCACTCATCATCTGGACACAATCTGCTTGGATATGGATAGCGAGGTCCGCAGCAGGACTTATTTGATCTCTCCCTTTGTGCACTTACAGGTAGCGGGGCATTTCTGACTTTTCATAGTTGGGTCAGATACACAACCGACTTGATAGTCCTTGCAGTTTGAAAAGAAGTCTTGAACTGGACAAGCATTTGCTTAAAAATAAAGAAATAGATGTTATTTGCATCACCTAAGTAACTGGTAGCCTCCTATTAGGCCATATAGACATCATAGACCCCTCCCAATAGCTAGGGCAGAGAGCCACTGTAAGGACCTGCTACCAGTTTGGAGGGCTCAATACGACCATGTGACTTCTTGTGTGTATGGGGTACATTACCTAGCTATGTAATGTGGGTACTGTTGCTAATGTTATGAGGGCCATGTGTTTCTCTATGCCTTAGGAGGGTACTGTACGGAGGGGCGGATTTAGCAACACATGCAATTGCATGGGGTTGCAGAGATCATGGAGGCTCCACAGCAGTAGGTTGCATTATAGCTTTTTTTTTCAGATCAGCCATTGCCTATTATTGGATTATTCCAATAGTTAATGGCTGATCTGTACTACTCACCAATCCCATCTCCTAACCAGGTTCACCTTCACGTAGACCTCCAGGTGGCACCACACACTACATCCGAGACACACTACATCCGAGACTGAACAATGTCATGGCATCACATCCTGACATAGTGGTGCCCCCTGGAGAGAGAAGAGGTGACAGACCTGGACAGGAGTCGGTGAGCAGTAGCCTAGTGAGTGGGGTCCAAAAAAGCAATAATATACTGTGTGGGGACCAATAAAAGGGACAATATACAGTGTGAGATTCAAACAAATGGACAATATACAGTGTGAGGACCAAAAAAGGGGGCAATATAATTAGTCAGGGAATATACTGTGGGGGCCAATAAAGGGGGCAATATACTGTATGTGGACCATTACAGGGGAGTGGTATACTGTGTGGGGGCCAGTAAAGGGGATATTACACAAAAGCAATCCTGTGTAAAATATGGAGGGGTACAGGAAAGGGAGCCATACAAGATAGTAGTTTATGCTGCGCTATTTTGTCCAGATTTTTTTTTACCTGCAAATTATGGTGGTTTTGGTAAAGAGGGGTGTGACCTAAATCTTTTGATTAGGTGGGAACCTAGACAAAATTTAGCTTGGGGCTCCCGAAATGACAAGTTGGCCCCTTTCTGTACCTGGCAAGGTTGAAGCTAATGCTATAGAGTCATGTGACTTCCATTGCTTGCAATGTAATGTGGACACTGTGGAATCTAATGTTATAGAGGAGATGCAATGTCTTGTGCTTATGGAGTACTGTACCTGGCATTGCGGAAGCTAATATTATGGGTCAAAGTGGACAAAATTGTTGGTACCCCTCGTTTAATGAAAGAAAAACCCACAATGGTCACAGAAATAACTTGAATCTGACAAAAGTAATTTGCCAAACTACATGTTGACAAGCCACAAAGCTTCTGGGAGAATGTCCTATGGACTAGACCACCATGAAGACTTGTTCACAACCTGTCTTTGCACACAATCCTCCTATCATTCCTATCCCATTCATCTCCTATCGATGCCCCCCTTTCACACCACAACCTCCCCCACAGAATCTTTCATTGACTATATGCTAATAACTGCTACTTTTGACAATAAAGGGTTACTTTTCTCCTTTCTGTCGGTGGAAGGCTGTGTATCATAAATCTTCTCACTCCAGTGCACCAGAGGGTGGGGTAATAGATTTACGATGCACAGAGGAAATCAGATCAAAGAGACCTAGCATGGTGTGGCTGACCTGCGGTCTACCCTGACTTCTGCACCAGGTCCAAGCCGTGACCAGTGCAACCGCTATAGCTACAGCAGTCATGGTGAATGGACCAAATGGAAAAAAAGTAAAACTCCATATTTATGCTTGAAGAACTTACTGCAGAGATTGTTCTCACAGGCATTAGGGCAGTCTTGACACGTCTTCCCCTCTTTCCAGGGACATTTTTTCGATCCTTTGTTTCCCCTTTAAAAGGAAATATAAATGTAATATAAATATTCATACATGTATGCAAGGGTAGGGTTAGGGAATGCGGCTGGTGGGGCATTAAACCTGGGTGCCAGGAAGGGGTGCCAACAAGCTGGACAGGGCATTTAGATACAGAGTTGGGGCAGTGAACTAATTCTTTGCCCTGAATAAAGGAAAACCTAAGGCTGGGTTCACATCTGCGTCGGGATCTCCAATGTGCAGTCTCCATCCTGCATGCCCAATATTTTGTCCAGCGATTTCGGTTAAAAAGAACGAATATCCAAAGGACTCCATTATAGTCAATAAGATCCTTCAGGCTCTGTCTGCTTGTCCCTTTTTCTGGTCCTCCGACCGACCAGAAGTATGGACACCTGGTGCTAATATGGACCTGGCGTAACATTTTTTATAACTTTATTCCCCACAAAACAGAACTTCAAATCTTCACTAGTTTGGAGTTTGACTCGTATACAAGAACATGTGATACATTGACTATTCTACTGGTAATACTCACGCTGGACAGTAGTGGCACACAAAAACATATTTGTGCGGCCCACTTTTGCATTCAGCCACGCCACATCCCATTAAAGCGGAAGTTGCCCACATCATCTGAAATATTGCACAAATTGCATAATTTATTTAGCATTGGATTAAAACCAGCCTGCATGGACAGATCTGTCCTCCTCTACCTGTCCTATTGCCTGGTAGGTGTTCATTGAGATGACCAGCTTTTCAAAACAACCTCACATTCCCATTTACCTAAAAAAGGTGTTTTATATTGCACTATAATTGCAATGTGTATTATATATATCTTATGTTATAGTCTGATACACTGTACCCCATACTGGTTGTTCTCCTTGAAGGCTCTGGTGGAGTGGATAGTGGCCCTTGATACCCTCAGAGTGTTAGCCCACTGTAGGAGAAGTTTACAACATGAGCATGGGCCTGTAAAGAGCCTGAAGTACTGTAGTCTAGTCAGGAATCAATATAACCACTAATACCACCATACACTAGTGTTGGGCAAACTTTGAAAGATTTGCCTCTCTGAGGTCCAGTCACAGACCTCAGCAGTCCCTGACACCATTCATGAGGCTGGAAGACTCCTGAAGAGGAGAGGAACCCACACGGGACCCCACAACAGAGCCCAGGATAGGTGAATAAGACTGTTCTGTTACACACCTCCCCTGGACCTCTGGGGTCTGAAGACAGTATAATGTCCCCATTAATAGGGCCCCACTGTGTATCTAATGTCCCTATTCATATGGCCTTCACAGTATAATGCACCCCTTAATATGACTCACACAGTTTAATGTCCCTCTCCTTGTAATCCCCACAGAGTATAATGTCCCCTTGTAGCCCATACACTATAATGTCCCCCTCATTTTGACCCCCACAGTAAAATTTCCCCCTCATAGTTCCCCCACGTTATAATGCCCTGCTCACTGATATCTCCACAGTATAATATCCCCCTTAATATAGCTATATATAAAGCCCCCCTTAATATGGCCCCCAAATTATATATAATGTCCCCTTTAATAAGGCCCCCACACTATATTGCACAAAGAAAGAAAAAAAAATACACACTTGGTCCCGCTCCAAAGAAGTCCTCCTGTCTCTTTGCTGCTTCAGAGAGCAACAGACACAATGTAGTGAGGGGTGACATCACTACGTCACCTCTGTCTACTTCCAAACTGAGCGGAGACAGGGGCCGTATGGTGAAACTGGGAGTAAATGGCTCTGAGTTGAAGCTGGGACCCGTGACAGCGGGATGGCACCCAAAATCTGTGACTATGCCACTGAATCAGGGATGGCTGGGAGATATACATTTACAATAGTGAATATGCCCCAGTGTATTATTTCTGTCATAGATTTACTATGAATCTGTAGAAAAATTCTCATGTGTAATACTTGCAATTTTGTCAAGGATTTTTCTGCAGTTTTGCTCTGTGTATTGTAACAGTGAAGTGAGTATGCAGTGGACGTGAAAATCTGCAGTATACTAATATTGTCTGCAATTTTTTTTTTCTGCTATGTGTGAATGAGGTTGTGAAAACCCTTCCATTTATTGTACTGTAAAATGCTCCTGTAAAGACTGTCTAGAGATCCCCACAGTCAGTTTACAGCATTGATAGTGCCCCCTGTACCCAGAAGAGTATGGAGTACAGGAGGACACACAAGCAGAGCAGCTACATCCTTATGTGTCCATTGTCAGGACCTTGTATGTGTCACAGACACTGCATGCAGGTTAGTGTCAGGATCGTATGTGTCAGGGCAGTCAGTCACAGACAGAATCAAAAATAAATGATAGAATTTAGCAGGGTGGCTTTGGAGACCTATTGTGTGACCACTTTTTCTGTCGTCCATCCTGCTATCTATCAAGTATATTGCACTGCCGAGTGTGCTCAGGTAACTATCAAGCATCGAGTGTGTTATGGTTCCGTGTTTTGTTGCTGTTGGTTTTTGTTTTCTGGGTTTTTCCTTTTTCTGGTTTCTTGGTGTCATGTGAGTTTCTGGGGGATGGGTTTTGCTTGGTTAGCTTTTTAGCTCAGTCTCGTCTGGACTCTGAGCGGGTCAGCTTCTATTCAGCGATCAGCCTGATTCAGTCTCTTGCTTTCCTGAAACCTTGGATCTAGCAACCAGCTAACCAACCGTGAGTAGCAGGAATATTAGATTCTAGGCTTCTCACTGCGGATAAGTGTTTTTGAAGTGTGAACAGACAGGGCTTCTCTTAAATGTTAGTATTTCTCTCTACTAGACTTTCCTATCTAGCCTCAGTTAGCGTCCGTTCCTTCTGATGCCATTTTAGGGAG
Organism: Leptodactylus fallax; assembly: GCA_947044405.1. Lineage (NCBI taxonomy): Eukaryota > Metazoa > Chordata > Amphibia > Anura > Leptodactylidae > Leptodactylus > Leptodactylus fallax. The sequence goes on from CAMRHE010000319.1 coordinate 1,558,011, forward strand.
AAACATGGCCAGAAGTGTTCTTTAGTATTTTCTGTAGATAGGAGTCTGTTCACACATGTTTTTGGTCTGCTACCTGTTTTTGGGTGTGGTTCTCTGCAAATCTCTCAGAGAGGTTGTCTGTGATAGCCTCACAGTCTTTGCTGGTTGTATTCTCTGCTGCAGGTTGTGGGTACGGTCTATTATATGTTTGTTGTTTATTTGAACTTCCCATTTATCTACTTGCTTTCTATTGCAGGATATTTCCTATATAGTTCAATGCTGTTTGTTCTTGTGTTAACTGTTACTGCTTAGGTCCCCTGATCGTAACAACGATTAGGCCCCCTGTGACAAGAGTGCAAGGAGTGATGGGTTGTTATGGAAGTCGGAGGCTTGACAATGGTCCCCCTGGCCAGTGTCGGACTGGATTGTCTAGGGCCCACCAGTGGAATTGTTTCTAGGGGCCCACCATCAAGACCCCTGCAGATCAGCGGTACCGAGACAGGGCGGCTAAAGGTAATAACATGCCGGGAGCCATGCTGCTCACCCACTATACCATGTGTACCACTGCACTACCTAAACCTACTGCTACACCTTGTATGGCAAGTGAACATCGTGGCTCCAAGAATTGTTACCTTTACCTGTAGCCTCACTGTCCTGGAAAAGCTGATCTGCAGAGGTCCTGGCTGTTGTATCATCGCATATGTAATCTTGCTGGCCTATCCTAAGGACAGGCCATCAATATTAGAAAGATGGATATATCCTTTAAAGAGGTTGTCCAGGAATTGGAGCAACCCATGTAGCTGGCGGGAGGTGTAAAGTAAAAAATAAATAAATAAAAAGCATACTCGCCTGTCCCCGGCGCTCCGTTGTCCGCTGCCAGTGTCCATTCAGTCTCGTGCCAGCGACTCCTTGCTGGGAGTCCTGCACCTCATATGACTGCTAAGACCAATTAGGTACAGGATTTCCAGAAATGAGGCGCCGCCATGAGACCGAACAGACGCAGGGAGGGGACAACGGGGTGCTGGGGACAGGTGAGTATGCTTTTTTTTTTTTTAAATTTCCTTATTTTTACACCTCCCTGGCGGCCGCCACAGAGGTTGCTCCAGTTTATGGACAACCTCTTTTAAGGGGTTGTCTGGGCCAAATTTTTCTATGGTCACTTCACTGGTCCCCCATACTGTATGGGGAACAGTGATGGGGCCATTATATTGTGTGGGTGAAGTGATGGGGGCTAACATCCTGTGGGGGGAGGGACATTAAACTGTGTGATGCATATTAAAGGGGTTGTGCAGGGTTAATCTTTTTTATGGCCTAAGCTTAGGATAGGCCATAAATACCTGATCGGTAGGGGGCTGACACATGGCACCATCAGCTGCACAGCGTCACTTCCAGCACCCGTTCTGTACACAACACAGGGCCGGAAGCAGAAAGCTCCATCCGCTGTATAGCAGCCCGGCGCCTTCACTGCAGTTCAGCTCCTACTGACATCAATAAGTGCTGAGATGCAGTGAAGGTGCCCGGCTAATATACATTGGACAGAGCTTTCTGCTTCTGGCCCTGCATTGTGTACAGGACGGGCACCAGAAGTGGCTCCATACAGCTGATCGGTCCGGGGTCGGCCCCCTACAGATCAGGTATCTATGGCCTATCCTAAGGATAAACCATAACAAATTATGACTGGACAACCCATTTAATACACCCCCTAATGCGCCACACTTTAAAGAAGTTCTCCAGTATAATTTTTTTTCTTTTTTATAATTAGTCCGAGGGAGATGAATTCCCCCCCCCCCACTCACCCCCCAAAAAAAAAACATACTAAACATACTCACCTGTCCCCGGTGCTCCGGTGTCCTCCCAGCACGATCCGGTCCCACAGCTCCACTGTTTTCTTTTTGCCAGAAGTCCTCACTGGCTGTGACATCCCAGGTCCCTTCCATTAGGTCGCTGATTGGCCTTAGGGGTCACATGATATCACAGGTAGTCACATGCAGGGAGAACTTCAGCTGGAAGAAAACAACAGAACTGCAGGACCGAACTGCGTTAGGAGACACTGGGGACAGGAGAGAAAGGTTTTTTTTTTTTTTTTTCCGCCTGCCCCAGGGTAATTAAAAATAAAGTTATCCTGCACACCCCCTTTAATGTCCCCCAGGCTATTGGCCTCCATCACTGCCCCCCCCCCCGCAACAATATAATGGACCTATCAATGATCCCCATACAGTATAGGGGACCAGTGAAGAAGCCACTGTATGGAGTATAAGCTCCACAGTGGCCCCCACACAGTATTATATGCGCCCAATAGCCCCCCTCCGATTCTGTGCTATTATTATACTCTGGGGTCTCCTCAAACCCCAGAGTATAATAATCGGAGACCCAGGGAAGGTGATTAAAAATAACAAACATTCAGGGCGGAGCCTGCTTGTGGAACGGAATGGCCGCATAGCCGCGCAGCTCCAGGTCTTACACAGCAACGGGAAAAGCGACGTCCCCGTGGACAATAGCAGCCTCATCGTCAACGGGAAAGCCTCCTACCTTCAGGGATGCCGAGGAAGAGAAAATCTGCGGTGAAACCGCAGAGAATCTCAGACTTTTACTTCCCCCACGGCGTGGGGGAAAATCAAGATGGCGGCGGTTCGCGCTCCAGCGCTATCTCCAGGGCCTCCACTCCATCTCGGGACCCTCCGGAGGAGACGCTCACCCTATCTGCACAGCGGAGGACGCTTTCAGCGCCGTCCATACCGCAGCTGTTAGAATGCGGAGGTCCGGAGGCACTGGAGCCCTCTCCCCGGCGGGCCGGGGAGAGCGCGGGTCCGGGGCCTTCTCATGACGACGCACAGAGGCCTACGGGCCTACACAACGTGGAGACACCCCACTTGCCTACCGCTAGCCCGGTCAAACAGAAACCCAGGCTCCAGAACGCCGAGCCCCCAGGAGAGGAGGTGAGCGATCCTACACAATGTGTCCTACCATCTACCGATTTTTTTGTAGATATTCCAGCAACAGAGAGTTTACTCACTGAGGCCTCCATGAAAAATATGCTTATGGCCTTCTATAAATCACTCACAACAGACATGTCCTTAATGGTTAAACCGCTAGATAGAGACCTTCAGGAACTGCAGAAACGCACTGTTCATGTGGAATCTAAAATGGTGGAATTCACTGCATCACATAATCTCCTTATAGACGCTCACTATGAGGTGGAAAAGGACGTGTCGTTTCTAAAGGCTAAAATAGCTGACTTGGAGGATCGCTCGCGGCGCAATAATCTGAAGTTTAGAGGGATTCCGGAGTCAGTATCTGCAAGTAATTTAACAGTTTTCCTTCAAGACCTGATACGCACGCTAATACCGAATCTCACGATAATGGACTTAACCATTGACAGAGCGCATAGGGTCCCAAGGCCTTCTCACCTGGATGAATCAGTACCCAGAGATGTCTTAGCAAAGATCCATTTTTACCGCACCAAAGAGCTGGTGCTGCTGACCTCATGGAAAAGTGGCCGCTTACCTGACCCATACCATAAAATATCCATCTACTCTGATCTTTCGGCCGCTACACTACAATTAAGAAGGCAATTCATCCCTATTACTGCAGCTCTACGCCAACATAACTTATTTGATATTTGGCGTATCCTTCACAAAACTGAAAAAGATTATACCTACTATTCTACTGTACATAATAGCTATTCAAGAATAGATTTATTTTTAATAGAACAAGCTAGTATTCCCCTTGCTGTAAAGGCGGATATTTCACAAATTACATGGTCTGACCATGCAGCAATAACCATGACTCTACGGGAAAAATATGAATGCCCTAGAGCGTATATATGGAGATGCAATGAGTTCTTAATGTCACAACCACAATATAAAGCGATTGTAGAAAACGATCTGAAGGAATTCTTTCTGATCAATGCTCCCTCGGCCTCTAGTCCCGACTTATTGTGGAATTCACATAAAGCTTTTATCAGAGGAACCTTTATTTGATTGGGACACATAGAAAAGAAAACTAGGTTAGCAGAAATTGACCGACTACTGCACCAAATAAAATCTTTAGATAACAGTAACAAAACATCTCCTTCCCCCTCCAATGCAGCAAAGTTGGTGTCACTACGCCATCAACTGACAGCTTGTCTACTGCATAAGTATGAGAAAAACTTGAAAAGAGTGAAAGCGACTTACTATTCTCAATCTAACAAGGCAGGCAAGCTTCTTGCGTCCAAAATTAAACAAAAACATGCAAGGTCTAAAATCCCGTTTCTGCAGAGTAAAGATGGCAAGCATAAAATCTATGATCCTGGTGGCATCGCTAATGCCTTTAAAGACTTCTATGAAGGCTTATATATATTAGAGAAGACTCCTCTGTGACACCTCCAACGATATTGCAAATTTTCTTGCAAGTACTCAATTGCCCACGCTCAATGAAACACAATTGGACTCTTTAAATGAGCCCATCTCAACATCAGAATTGCTGTCAGTAATAAAGTCGATGCCAACCCGAAAGTCCCCGGGCCCAGATGGCCTTACTAATGAATATTACAAAAAGTTTTCTTCACTCCTGCTAAACCCGCTGTTGTCCTTTTTCACGGCTGTGGTGGCCTCTGGTGCCATTCCGAGGGAAAATCAAGAGGCCTTGGTGGTGACGCTGCCTAAACCGGGCAAGCCTGCCACCAGCCCCCAAAATTTTTGACCAATATCTCTATTAAACTCGGACTTAAAAATTTACGCCAAAATTATAGCGAATAGAGTAGCAGCTTGTCTTCCGAGCTTGATAAATCACGACCAAGTGGGATTTGTGAAGGGGAGGCAATCATATGATAATACTAGACGCATTTTGAATATTATACACCACATTAATGCTAGGAAGACGGGGGCAGTGATTCTCGCATTGGATGCCGAGAAGGCGTTTGACCGCATTTGCTGGTCGTACGCCTTCTTGGTGCTTAGGAGTATGGGGTTTGATGGAGCTATTTTAAGGGCAATCGAAGCGCTGTATTCTGCGCCATCTGCAAGAGTATTCACTAACGGGGTAGTGTTGGACCCCTTCTTAATAACAAACGGGACTAGACAGGGGTGCCCCCTCTCACCGCTGATATTTGTCCTCTCAATGGAGCCATTGGCCCAGACACTTAGACTGGACCCAGGGGTAGGTGGCATTGACATACGGGACAAAACTCATCTTATATCATTATATGCAGATGATATCATTCTTACTCTGTCCAAGCCACAAGAGTCTGTTCCCCGACTTATGGAAATTATAGCCAAGTTCGGACACTTATCATTTTATAAATTAAATATGGCCAAGTCACAAGCCCTACCTTTGCATGTCCCTCCCTCTTTGCTTCAACCCCTACAAGCGAAATATGATTTTGACTGGAGGAAAGATGGCGTTCAGTATCTGGGGATACAGGTGACACCCTCCACAGGGGCCCTATACAGAAATAATTATACACCCATGTTAAAAATACTGCAGGATGAGATGGAGCGAATTTCCAAAGTAGACGTGTCTTGGATGGGTCGTGTCGCAGCTTTCAAGATGCTGTTGTTGCCTAGACTCTTGTACCTGTTCCGCACACTCCCAATATTGGTTCCGGTTTCGTTTTTCGAAACCATGCAAAGGATGGAATGGTAGGAGACCTAGAGTCAACAAAAGCTTCCTATTTAAACAAAAAGAGGCGGGAGGACTGGGAGTACCAGTAGTAAGGAATTACTATATAGCGTCCTTAGTCATACAATGTGCAAGATGGAGATCAGCTGACACCTCGGTTCCATGGATACACATGGAACAATCGTTTATATACCCCCTAAAATTAGCAGAAACATTGTGGGCACCCTTTTGGAACATTCCTATGCCTAGGTCCATGTCCCCAGTCATGCAAGCAGCGTTGACCACATGGAGGCTGCTCCACGGGAAAGCAAACCCTACGAGCTACTTCTACGCCTCAGAGATGCCTTTGTCAATCATGACCTGGGCGATAGAGGACCTAGTAGTTGCGGAGTGGGAGGCGAAGGGGATCACACAGGTCTCCCATTTACAGTCCGATACCAAACAACCTTTATCATTTATAGATCTCACACAGAAATTTGGAATTCATAGTGCTGACTTCCTTAAGTACTCCCAAATATGGCACTTTCTATCTAAGAACCCTGTATTGCAAGTACCCCATAGCAATTCAATATTCTCCTGGTTGTCGACTAAGTTGAGGGGTTTACGGTTTCTCTACGATAAAATGGATGGAGTAACAACATTTACTAGATCTACTCCATTCCGTTGTTGGGAGAGGGATTTAGGAAGAATCATTACTTCGGACGAGTGGGAACAAGCTATCAAACTAAGTCACTCATCCTTAAAATGTAGCAATCACATAGAAACAGCTATGAAAATTACTTTGAGTTGGTACCGAACTCCATCCACTTTACAAATGATATACCCTTCCGTTACTGGGAGGTGCTGGAGAGGATGTGGAGGGAGAGGAACCCTTCTCCATATTTTGGAACATATTCCATACTGGAATAGGGTTTTCGACATGCTATCAAAAATATGTAATTTCCACCTCCCCTACAACTCACCTCTAGCCATCCTATTAATTGGAATTCCCGAGGAATTAAACAAATATAAAAAACTCCTATGTAAAATTTTAACTATAGCCAAATTAATGTTGGTACAAAGATGGCGATCGGTGACCCCTCCTTCTGACTCCGCACTGTTGCAAGCTATTAATAATACATACACCTACGAGAGGGTAATTGCATTAGGAAACGACTCCTATCATAGCTTTGGAAATGTATGGGACGCTTGGATTAATTCTCGATTTGTTGCTTGATGGGAGCCATGGAGCTCTATGAAATCGGGCCTTGCGACTAACAATGGGTGAGGTAGGGTAGGAGAGGGAAGTGGAGCGGAACAAATGGAAAAATCAGCTCTGAAATGTCTCACGCTAGCCCTAGAAATGTGCCCACAAGTTACTGTTATTGTTATTGTTAACCACATATACAATATTCATCTTTTGTCTCATTGATGTACAATTCAAAGAATATACTTTGGACAAATTTATATCAAAATGTATATCGCAATGTATGTCAATACTGTTTCTTATATTTGTTCTGAAACCCAAATAAAAATTATTGAAACTAAAAATAACAAACATTCATACTCACCTTGCCTTACCTTTCCTTGGCATACTCGCGCCATCTTGCTGTCTTCAGCGTCTTCAGGCCCTTTTTCGATGTCGCTGCTGAGGCCTGTGATTGGGTCTCAGCGGTCACGTGGGTGCGCACTGACATCATTACGCGGCCTCGCCCCATGTGAACGCTGGGGCCTAAGTCACATGACGGGAGAGCGCCGGGGAGGACGCTGTGCCCAGGAGAGATGAGAATATGTATTTATTGTTTTCAGTCACCTCCCCTGGGCTGCCATCTATTGGAAAGGGGCCTACAATATGCCAGGGCCCCTTTCCAATAACAGTATGTATAGCAGTCGGGGAACCAAGCTTTCCCCGACCGCTATCACAGTGGTCCGGGGCCCGGCCATCTCCAGCTGGCCACGGGCACCTTACCCCTCTGCTTGCGACCGCGATCGTTACACCCCCTGGTCAGGGGCCCGATCGGGATAGTCAGGATCCCAATCGGGCCCCTGACCAATGCATCTGCACTGGTAACGTGGACTAGTAGTCGAGGCTCGGGGCCCACCGGTGGATTCACCGGTTCCCAGGTGGGCCAGTCCGACCCTGCCCCTGGCTGCCAAATGGCCACGTCAGAGACAGGGCCTAATAGGCTGCCTTGCAATGTGCATGTCACATGCAGCAGTGTATTATTCCAATGGTACTAGTGATCGAGCCTGCTAGTAGTGAAATACCCTAGGGGGAATTAAAGGGAGTCTGTCAGTTCCCAAAGCAATAATAGTGCTGCCTAGAGACCTTGAATAGGAGCAGAAACATACTGGATGTGCAAATCCATCGGAAAGGGCACCACGGGGGGGTGGGGGCGTGATTTGCCTACAGATAGCTGTCATGCAGGCAGAGGCTGTAAGTATAATTCACTGCTAAAGCACTGGCTATGTATAGGAAAATATGGAAATCAGGCCCCACCCCCTATTGCACTTTCAGGCTGACTTACATATTCATAAAAATTGATCATCTCCACATTACTTCATCATTTGTGGCCACAAAGATATACTTCTTCTCCTAAGAAATTTGTATATAACTCAAAATGCTACAAATGAATCCTTCAAATGCTACCATACAAAACAAGACCTCACAAAGCTCCAACATTGACAAAATTGACTTTCCGAATATGGCAACACAAAAGCCAATGGTTTTACAAAAGGTGCAAAAGTAATAACATATAAAAAACCTATACATAGAGTATTGGGTATGGCGGTAATCTTATAACATCTCATGGTAAAGTATAAGGAAACCACATTTTTTTTCAAAGCTGGTCGTCTTGTGACACACATCTTGGATTTGTCGAGAAGGCATGCAGGAGAAAGGTAAGGAAGGACATATCTGTAAAGACTATTGTTAAAAATGATTGTCTTAGTGTTTAGTTCTTTACTGGAGGACTCTTAGGGTACCTGTGTAAAGTGCCCGACCTCTTTTTTCAGATCGGGTTCTTGTCCATAATTAAAGTCGACATATTCACTGTACCAAGAATCCACCACAGTACTCCAATCGACTTTTTCATCACAATAAAATATATTTTCACCACATTTTAAATCTAAAAAAATGAATGAACAGTAAAAAATAAATAAATCAAGATATTAAATACACAAACATGTAAATAAGAAGAGCTTTATCTTCTGTCTCATATATAATGATATAACATAATAATGTAGGGGTCCAAGAAGATCTGCCCCATCCTTCCATTTTGAGACCAGTCTAAAAAAGTAAGGCAACTGGCTGCAGCAGGAACCCACCCCACTGCTCTGTCTGGTGTAAGAAAAATAGACATCCTTGTAGAACCCTTTAGGGAATCTTTGGCCTTTTCCTGGCCAAAAAATAGAAATGATTGAGGGAAACTAACAGCTACTATATATTCTGTACGTGAGTGTACCACACAAATCTGACTGAGAGAGTCAAACCACTGAAGATTTATTTGGGGTTTGGATGGTTTGGCCCACAGATTAGTTTTAGATCACATAAGTTTGTCACGAAACCAGAAGTGAAATTGTTATGATCTAGGGTCTCTTCAGATCCCAGACTATAATAGGTGGAGGTCCACAGTTATACTCACTTCCCTTACCTTTTTTGGGCCTCCTTGCGGTGTCTGGTGCTCCCTCTGGGCCTTCTTCTGGCCTACTGGGTGATGTCATTTAGTCCGGTGTCAACACTGAGGCCTGTGATTGGGCCTCAGCAGTCACAAGGGGAATGTCAATGTCAAAGTTAACTAATAACTTTGCTATTTTTTTTAAACCTTCCCTGGGCTTTCACCTTTTATACTTTGAGTTCTGAAGGGAGCCCAGAATATAATAATTTTACTTCTGGTTCATGAGTGACAAACCCTCAAAGTTTCAGGTTCGGGTCCAAAAAACCCGAAACCTTTGGAAAATTTGGGATTAATCTGGTTCGAATTGTACCAGTTCGCTCATCTCTATAATTCACTATGTCAAAACTGTCAGAACCGTCACAAATTTTCAGAATCAATGCTGGGAAATTTGGTTTGAGGCCTGAAGAGGGACAACATTTATTGAAACCTCTCCCAAAAGTGGATGTTTATGTCCACTTTGGGGATAAACCGGGGGTAAAATTTAAAGGAATCTGGTCCCTAGAACCCAACATGTCAACCCACATATAGATTGATTCAGGTGACCCTAATCTAACAGTTTTTTCCCCTTGAGAATCGTTGCCTCCATATTGCTACAAACAAGGTGCTTGCTTCCCGGCACAGGCAGACATTACAATGTCACAGCATTGTGCCTCCTGTACTGAGATGCAAGACGTCCCATTAAAGCACCTTGAAGGCCGCAGGCCTGAACTGGATTACAAGTCAGAGTAAGAAGAGGTGGCAGCTCTTATCAAGGCATCGAAGGCAAGCGAGTATAACATTTATTTATTTTTTAGGGAAATTGGGGTCTTATTATAAGTGGCATTAGGGGGCAACAATGAGATAAGGTGGCATTAAAGGGGTCATTAGTGGGCATTACAAATATAACGGGGTATTATAAATATAAATGTGGATAACTTATATAAGGGGACATCAGGGGCATAATATAAGGGGATAGTTGGGCTTTACTAAAGGGGTTTTTCAGCTCATTTTTATTGATGATCTATCAATAAGAGATCAGTGGGGGTCCATCACATGGGACCTCTGCTGATCAGCTGTTTGAAGGGGCCATGGCATACGTGCAAACACGGTGGCCACTTTACTGTTTACATTACACGCTGTCTGTTTTATAGTGACTGTGCAATGTAATTACAGCCTCGACCCAAAGAAGTGTATAGGACGAGACAGTAGTTATATCTCCTGGCTGCTATGAAACAAACAATACAGTGTAAAGAGAGAAGGGATCATGGCACTTGCACGAGCATTGCAGTCTCTTCAAACAATTGATCAGCAGAGATCCTGGGTGTCAGTACGATTTCTTATTAATGATATACCGGAGGATAGTTCATCAAAATAATGAGCTGAAAAGCCCTTTAATTAGGGGGCACACATGGAACATTATTAAAAAGGGGCACTATTTAGGGGGGCACACAGAGGTTTTTCTAATTTAAAGGGGCACACGGGGGGGTTAAATTATAGATTTTATAATCGGGGTTGCAGCGGGATTGGGACTTTATGTAGGTGAGGCAAAATGTGGGTTGGGCGCACAGAAAAGTGAGGAGCCAAAAAATATCTATGTTGCAAACTTTACAGAGACAAGTCACGGCTGGGAGAAGTGGTCATGGCGGTCCAGATGAAACAGATGGGAAATGTGAAAGTTTACAGTCAGCGAGATCACCTGTAAGTCCATAAATGTTTCCTGTACTGGCCCTTTGTAAAGCCGGTGGAAATACCAATTTCTCCAAGGGAATGAATAGAGTTCTATTCTATTTTATTCTATTCTATCCTACTGTATTCTATTCTATATTCTATTTTATTCTATTCTCCTCTATATAGTCACTGTATTGTGATAATATCGGTATGCCGAAGATGGGGAACTACTCAGACATGTTTGCCCCCACTATGCTGAACCTCGAGCTATACCTCTGCCCAAAATCCATGCCACATGGTGGCAAAAAGATAAAGTGTCACCCTAACCATTGCAAGCATTGTTGAAGCTTACTGGGTATTTCTCTCTGAGTTTGAGGACTGTGTCCTTCTCGGCATTTTTTGGCATATTCTTCAGCTGTTTTTTGAGCAGCTTCACTCCAAACCTGTAATAAAAAATGTGACATGCGTGAAATAAAACTTGTTTTTCAGAATAGGAAGGATTATGACATATGGTGCCCCTGACAAAACTACAGTATATATTTTATGGGCATACAGTAGATAAGGGAGACAAGACAGAGGAGACTGAAAAAAAAGTCACTGTGCCTTGGCCAGGGTCTTAAGTGCACCAGGGCAGCAAGTTAAACTTTTGTCCCACTGCCTTACTACAATTCTAATTTACACAGTTCACCACCAGGAGGTGCCATTCAGAGGGCAAAGTGATAGAATTAAATATGTCCAGACATCTCATATCTATGAAGATACCCTTCATTTTTACTTACCAACTTCAGCATATTCGTTGCACATGGCTTAACTTCCCTTCTATACTTATTGTGACATTCAAGAATAATTTTCCGCACTTCTGGGAGTTGGCATGACAAAGCTGAAAGTGGTATCTGAGCCTGGAATATTGCAAATGTACAAAGTCATTTACATTAAAATCTAGAGAAAAGGTATGGACTGTGCATTATTCAACAGTTGTGAATATCTCCATTGTATAAAAGAATAAAAAGAAAGCAAATTTGCCAATTGTCTTGATTAAAATATACCCTGGACAAGTATATACCTATCACTAGCTCCCACTAGTGGTGGCTACAGGTAGCACACATTTTATTATTTAAAGGGGTTGTCAAGGAATGTGGTAAACTACAGGGGGGCTGAAGGTGGGTGTAATAAAAAAAAAAAAAAAAAGTATACTCAGCTGTCCCCAGTGCTCCAGTATCTGCCATCACAGTCACCTGTCCTCAGTGCCCAGGGCTTCCGGGGACTGAGGCACGGCATGCAACAGAATGGACTGCAGTGGTGGACATGGCTGGTGCGGTGGTGAGCATGCTTTTTTTTTCTTATGTTACACCTGCACCTGGCCCCTCCAAAGTTTTTCCAAATTTCTAGACAACGCCTTTAACACTGCTTGCAAATTAGCTAGCTCCAGAAGAAAGAAAACTGTCAGTCTGCCAATATTTGAAGGGGACTTGTCACTAGGTCTGAAAAGCCCAATGACATGGTGTTTTGTTTATCCAAATCCATTCAGCCATTCCACAGATATAAGCCCTTTGAGTGTTCATGCATTAAGGTCTACCAATTCTGTGGATTCTCTGAGGGCAGGGTCTCTGTGTATTATATGTCATGCAGTGTTACCACCCACTTGGCTAGTAATTTGTATGGACACTAACAGGACTTATATCTTTAAAATGGCTGAACAGATTTGGATAAAGATATAAGTCCTGTTAGTGTATCGATACAAATTACTAGCCAAGTGGGTGGTAACACTGCATGACATACAGTACACAGAGACCCTGCCCCCAGATAATCCACAGAATTGGTAGACCTTAATTTGCATCAACACTCAAATGGTTTATATCTGTGGAATGACTGAACAGATTTGGATAAACAAAACACCAAAATACTCAGGATGACAGCGCCTATCAGGTGATGTACAGTGACAGGTCCTCCTTAAAGGTAGCTGGTGCGTGTTATATACCATAGCAAAGCAAAGCCCTTCCCATTCCCAAGCAGCAGTGCAGTTAGTTTTGGTGCCTGATCCACTTTTAACCCTGCAAGGACATATATATATATATATATATATATATATATATATATATATATACACACATGTCCTTGCAGTGTTAAGCAGCTGGACCTTCTATAGGGAAGGCAGGGATCGATCGCTGTGTATATGACTGTGATGGGCCGAGAACTGCATGAACTGCTGGGTGCTAGACGATCCAGATCAGCTATGATCAGTTATAGGAGGCTGCATTCCTCCTATACCTGGAGCTAAAGTATCAGCCCAAATTAAAAGAAGAGTGAACCCAAAAAAAAACCTTAAAATGCCCCCCAAAGGCCTATTATGACCTTATGGGAGAGAGAAAGAGACATTTCCCCACCTTTTTTTTGTTTACATTTTCTCGGATATTAAAATCAGGAAAGAATGTAGAAAAATAAAAAAAACAAAACATAAAAATAAAGCCCTATGTGTCATAAAAAGATGCAAAAATAATTTCAGAAACCCAAAGGGGAAAAAAAAGTGTTAGCCCTCAATAACCACATATATGGAAAAACCTGAAAGTTTGTCTGGTACTGAACCAGGGAAAATGGAACGGCCCTGAAATGGTTAAGTATAATGGAATAAAAAGGTTGAGGGCTGTATGGTATACATGTAAATGGGTATACAAAAAGAGGAGTTTTCCTATGATTCAGGGGCACTCCTAGGGTCAGGATGGGATAGGATAAAGTATAAAATGACCAGTCATTTAGGATTGGGGAGTAGCATTACGGTGGAAGATTAGGTGAAGATTATAGCCAGTAGGGGTCTTCCTATAGCCCATAGAAATGAATAGGACACAGTATCTTGCACCTTTCACTTATAGTGGCTTGCAAAAGTATTCATATCCCTTGAACTTTTTCACATTTTGTCACCTTACAAGCGTAAATATATTTTATAGAGATTTTAAGTGATAACCAACACAAAGTAACAGATGATTATGAAGTGTAAGGAAAATGATGCATGATTTTCAAAATTTTAATCAAATAAAAATCTGAAAATTGGAAAATTGTGGCGTGCAAAAGTATTCAGCCCCCTGTACTCTGATACCTCTGAATAAAATCCAGTGCGTACAATTACCTTCAGAAGTCACTTCATTAGTTAATAGAGTCCGGCTGTGTGTAATTTAGTCCCGGTATAAATACACCTGTTCTGTGAAGTCCTCAGTGGTTTGTTAGAGAACACTAGTGAACAAACAGCATCATGAAGAACAAGGAACTCACCAGACAGGTCAGAGATAAAGTTGTGGAGAAGTTTAAAGCAGGGTTAGGTTATAAAAACATATCCCAAGCTTTGAGCATCCCAAGGAGCACTGTTTAATCCATCATCCAAAAATGGTAAAAGTATTCTACAACTGAAAACCTACCAAGACATGGCCGTCCACCTAAACTGACCGAGCAAGGAGAGCACTGGTCAGAGGAAGCAACCAAGAGGCCTATGGTCACTCTGGAGGAGCTGCAGAAATCGACTGCTCAGGTGGGAGAATCTGTCCACAGGACAACTATAAGTTGTGCACTCCACAAATCTGGCCTTTATGGAAGAGTGGCAAGAATAAAACCATTATTGTAAGAAAGACATAAGAAGTGGCATCTGCAGTTTGCCACAAGCCATATAGGGGACACAGCAAACATGTGAAAGAAGGTGCTCTGGTCAGATGAGACCAAAGGTGAACTTTTTGGTCTAAATGCAAAGTGCTATGTGCGACAGAAAAATAACCCTGCTCATCCCCCTGAACACACCATCCCCACTGTGACACATAGGGGGCAGCATCATGCTGGGGGAGGCTTTTCTTCAGCAGGGTCAGAGGTGATGGGAAGATGGATGGAGCTAAATACAGGGCAATCCTGGAAGAAAACCTGTTGGAGGCTGCAAAAGACTTGAGACTGGGAAGGAGATTCACCTTCCAGCAAGACAATGACCCTAAACCTACAGCCAGAGCTCCAGTGGAAGGGTTTAGATCACAGAATATTCATGTGTTAGAATAGCCCAGTCACAGTCCAGACCTAAATCCCATTGAGCATCTGTGGCAAGACATGAAAATTGCTGCTCACAGACGCTCCATCCAATCTGGCTGCAAAGAATAAGAATGGGCAAAAGTCTCATCTCTAGATGTGCAAAGCTGGTAAAGACAGAGCCCAAAAGACTTGCAGATGTAATTGCAGAGAAAGCTGGCTCTGCAAAGTATTGATATAGGGGGGCTGAAGACTTTTGCACGTCACACTTTTCAGATTTTTAGTTGATTAAAATTTTGAATACCATGTATCATTTCCTTCCACTTCACAATTATCTGCTGCTTTGTGTTGGTCTATCACTTAAAATCTCAATAAAATACATTTAGGTTTGTGGTTGTAAGGTGACAAAATGTGAAAAAGTTCAAGGGGTATGAACACGTTTGCAAGCCACTGTAGGTACTTTATGGTACTTACCATTCTCTGAATATCCGCAGCAGAAATAACCACTTGTCTTCCAATTGCCCGTTTCCGTAGAATCTTTATTCCCTTGACAAGGTCTTCGACTTGAGAAGGAGTATGAGCTACCATCTGTAATACAAAGGCATATGTAACGCACAGAACCAGTGCTGGATTTACCAGAGTCGGGAGACTATCTGAGTTTTAAAGGGGTATTCTCAATTTCAACAGGGCATTTTGCTAGGATAGAGCATCATTTTATAATAGGCATGCGGCCAACCTCTAGGACTCCCCCACCAATCCTAAAAATGAAGAGGCCATGGTGCTGGTGTAGTACCGCATCCCTTTCAATTTTTTCCATTCAGGGAACTATTTGTCTATTGTGCTAATTTTACTCCACCATTGTGGCCCCTTCAGTCTCAGGATTAGTAAGTCCCAGAGGTGGGACCCTCCCCAATCATAAAGTAATATGCCATATATCTTTGGGTTGGGAATACCACTTTAAAGGAGTTTCTCCCACGAAAGTAAGTTAGGAATAGGGGATAACTTGCTGATCGATGGGGGTCCAACCACTCAGACCTCCACTGATCAGGAGAACAGGAGTCTTGGATCCCTTGTTCTGAATGGAACGGTGGGCGGGCAGTATATACACTGCTCAATTTATTTTAATGGAAGTGCTGGAGATAGCCGCATGCTATCTGACCAGTTTTATAAGGAGGCTCCCTCATCTTACTTAGATGTTTTTGTGTCTTCTGAATGTAGGAAGGTTTTTCTAAGTGTCACAGGGCGTGTAGCTCATTGCAGCATTTTCTTTTTTATGTTGAGCCATGACCCTATCCCATCCCATGTTCCTTTTGACCCTTCCCAGTATAATGCCTCCTTAATGTTCTCATACAATATAACGCCCCCTCTGTTTCCCTTCTGAGCAGCCCCATACAATATAATGTCCGTTAAGTGACCCCATTCAGTATAATGTGCCTTAAGTGGCCCCCACAAAATATAATGCCCCCATGTAGTGAATGCCCCTGCACAGTATAAAGGTCCTCACATAGTAGCTCCATTGCCAAAATATCGCCATTTTTGTTAATAAGCAAATGATCTCTTTGGAGCGATGAGAGTGTTACGTCTTACCTCTTTGGAGCAATGACAACGTCCTGGTTTCTCCAAAGAGCTCATTTTCATATTGGCAAAAACAGCGATATGTCTGCAATAGAGGTGCCGATTCCCAAGGGGAAATGCTGTTTGATTTAGGAGACCCTAACCTATCTATGTGTAGGGCACAGTTTATATGCTGGTTCTTATGATAGACTCCCTTTAAGCCTTGCCATTTAACAAGTTGACAACCCTTCAGTCACCGGCAGCTCAATATGGAAGGGAGGAATCAGAATGTAATCTTTCTGACAAACATTGTTCACAAGTTTTCTTAATTTATTATTATTAATATTATTATATATTTTAGGTTTAATGTCCTAGTAGGAAATACTCACCGGATCTGAGATGTTTTCATATTCTAATTCTAACCCATTGGCGTTGGAAATCACAGCCGTGTTTTCAATGTCATGATTAGGGAAGGCAAAGCTGGTAAGGAGTTCTCCCTATGAATACATCAGTTTGTTACAATGTGTCAGGATCTACATAGTGCCCTTTTTGTGATGCAGATTTTGCTTGGGTACTGTACACACCTGTATTAGGGTCAGCATCAGCCACTTGGCAAGGCTCATCTTGCTGTAAAATAGACAACTCAAGTATTATTTCTATTGTACTTCAAGTCTCTGCTTATTGCTCTGCTCTTGGAAACATGGACTAGTGGGATTCCTGCTTAGTATTCTCTGGATTCAATTGTGTTAGAATCTTTAGGATACATCAGTACTATGGTCACTCATGATATCAGCAGTAAGGCGATGGGTGGAACAACTGTAACCAGCATAACCGTACAATTTTTCAGGTCATCTTTGGAGCTGAGGTTTCTATACCAGGGGTGAACCTGACTTGGCAACTGATTTCATTATTGGAGCTCAAATAATGATTCTGGTGCAGGAAACCTGCTGATAAATATCATATCACAGCCCCAGATAGAACATAGACATGAGATAGATAGATAGAGGGATTTATTGGAATAGAGGATGCCCTTCAGTTTTCCATCTGCCCAAGGCTATTTTAAGTAGAGTATGCTCTGGATCCTACTTGCCCTGTGTTCACACTATAGACCTGTTCTAGGTCCAAGAGAGGTATATAGATAGATATGAGGTGGTAAAAGATAGATAGATAGATAGATAGATAGATAGATAGATAGATAGATAAAAAACACATAGTATTTCGAGCAGCACCATGTAAAAGTTCAATTGTGCGTGCAAATCCATATTGTACGGCGGTTGATCCCTCCAGTAATAATCACAAATAGACAACTCCAAAAAAGTGAAAAAAAAAACTGATGTGAATTTATTCCAAGAACAAGATAGATAGATATGAGATAGATAGATGATAGATAGATAGATAGATAGATAGATAGATAAATAGATATAAGATGGTGAGACATAGATATGAGATAGATAGATAGATATGAGGTGATAGATAGTTATGAGATAGATAGATAGATATGAGGTAGAAGATAGATATGAGGTGATAGATAGATAGATAGTTATGAGATGATAATAGATAGATATATAGATAGACAGATAGATATGAGGTAGAAGATAGATAGATATATACGAGGTGATAGCTAGATAGATAGATATGAGGTGATAGATAATTATGAGATGGTAATAGACAGACGGATCGATAGATAGATAGATAGATAGATAGATAGATAGATAGATAGATATGAGGTGATAGATAAATAGTTATGAGATGGTAATAGATAGATATGAAATAGACAGATAGATATGAGGTAGACGATAGATAGATAGATAGATAGATAGATAGATAGATAGATATGAGGTGACAGATAGATATGAGGTGATTGATAGTTATGAGATGATAATAGATATATAGATAGATATGAGGTGATAGTTAGATATGAGATAGATAGATATGAGGCAGAAGATAGATAGATATGAGGTGATAGATAGATAGTTATGAGATGGTAATAGATAGATAGATATATAAATAGATAGATATGAGATGGTAATAGATATATAGATAGATAGATAGATAGATAGATAGATAGATAGTTATGAGATGGTAATAGATAGATATGAGACAGATAGATATGAGGTAGAAGATAGATAGATATATAGATTGATAGATAGGAGATAGTTATGAGATGGTAAAAGATTAGATGGATAGATAGATAGATAGATAGATAGATAGATAGATATGAGGTGATAGATAGATAGATAGATAGATAGATAGATAGATATGAGATAGATAGATAGATAGATATGAGGTGATAGATGGATAGATAGATAGATAGATAGATAGATAGATAGATAGATAGCAGATAGATATAGATAGATAGATAGATAGATAGATATGAGATAGATATAGATAGATAGATAGATAGATAGATAGATAGATATGAGATAGATAGATAGATATGAGATAGATATAGATAGATAGATAGATAGATAGATAGATAGATATGAGATAGATAGATAGATATGAGGTGATAGATGGATAGATAGATAGATAGATAGATAGATAGATAGCAGATAGATAGATAGATAGATAGATATGAGATAGATATAGATAGATAGATAGATAGATAGATAGATAGATAGATAGATAGATATGAGATAGATAGATAGATAGATATGAGATAGATATAGATAGATAGATAGATAGATAGATAGATAGATAGATAGATAGATAGATATGAGATAGATATAGATAGATAGATAGATAGATAGATAGATAGATAGATAGATAGATATGAGATAGAAGATAGATAGTTATGAGATGGTGATAGATTGATTTGCTGAGCCTGTGATTTTGGTGCATTTTGTTATAAATTCTAGGGGTTGACTACTTTTATTGGTTAACCCTCAGTTACCTGTAGTGCTTCCATTTATTTGGCTCACAGGGGTCTCCACTATATTTGTATTTATCACTTACACTGAGCACATCTCTGAAAATGTAACAATCAGTTTACAAGTCTATACTCACAGACACTCCCTCTAAGTACAGAATTGGTCAATTAAATGTCGTTTCTGACATGTAAAGAATTCCAATAAATCTGTAGTTCAATTAAGGTTATAGTAATACCGTTGTAGTTGTAATACCATGCCTTACCACATGGTGTGCTGTCCTTAATTCAAAACAATTTACTGCTAAATAAGTACAATCTAGTGTTACATTGAATTATCAAATGCAAAAATTTAGTTTCTGAGAATGTTTTGGAAAAATAAGTGATATGTACAATATCTCCTATCTATCTATCTATCTATCTATCTATCTATCTATCTATCTATCTATCACAAATTCATAACTATTATAACTTTGCACTATGAAGTCAACTCCACATTATGGCATCACATATTCATTCCCTTGCCCTCCTGGTGTCTGTTACCTGAATTTGGGTCTTGGTTTCTTCTCAGAGGAGTGTATGTTGGAGATGAGAGCCTCAGGTAATGTAAATTTAGCAGCTCTGAATGGTGTATATATAAGGCAGGGAACGGGAAGACTTCCTGTATGACTTTTTTTTTGTAATCAAACATACAACTACATTGTTGTAACATAATATTATATAACCTGAGCTACATGTTACATTCCGGTTACATGTTTCCAAGAATGTGTGACTACATGTAAGCATAAATCATCAGGAATGTTATTGCACGAGCTCATCATGGCCGTTGTCCTGAAGTAATACTAGATATAGAAGTCTATTGTTTGTATACAGTATGACAGCACAATGTTATTTCTATGGCTTCACTCTTATACACTCTTCATGGCGAGGCTTCCATCTTGCTGGTACACACATGTGCTGTAGCAATAGGCGCAGTAGGGAAGCGCACAACACTTGGTCCATGGTAATATGGCTGCTCCTTCTGGGCTCCTCTATGGACAGCACCAGAGTCTTCCAGAATCAATACACTGCTGTCCACAGCCTGCCTTCTCCAAGCTGCCACCCAGGCACCAACGCTATGCTTCACCTGAAGCCACTTATCTGTGATGGACTCTCGGGACACTTTAGCCTCCTCTAACTGACATCTATAGCGCACATTTAAGAGTCTCTCCCTAAGTGACAAAGAGTGTCAGATAGAGGTGTATGTGGAAAGGGTGCTGGGAGGCTGTGGGGTGCTAACAAAATTACCCTACTCCGCTATTACCTGCCAGTGGAGCATATCTGGGGGAATCCTCAGTGCCAGGTGACACACTGTTCTAACTGACTGTGTGTCCATATACATTTGAGGCTATATTTGAGGCACCAGAGTATATTTACTCCTCAGGCAGAGTGGACGCTGTCTCAGCTGTTATGAGAAGCGATATGTGGACTATTGGTGAATACTAAGCTAACCCCTCCCTGTTTGTTTGTCTTAGCTACCCTTTATACATCCTCTTTAAATTACACTGATGCTATTAACTATATGACTCATGTTATTATCGCTATTAGGGTCATTAGAAATTAAAATAGCAGGACCAATATCTGCTTTGGGCATCTATAAGCAGTAAGGACAATAGTGCACACTATATATGCAATTTATATGATCTCATCCCTTTTCTTTCACTAATCACATGGTAGCACTTGGGAGCACTAGTGAGTCTCATTTTTCCAATATGATTTTATTTATATAAGAAATAAAAGTGAAGTTTTATTATTTTCTATTCTATCGACTCCCCTCTGAAATTTAGATATATAAATCCTGATAGAGCCATAGGCAGGGCTGGACCTCCTGCATTCAGGCTAACTGGTCTTTAACATTATACTGTATGTAGGGCCGGTTTTAGACAAAGTGGAGCCCTGGGCAAAAATTAAAAGCGGGGCCCCAAATGCTGATATGCAAACAACACCATTGTCTTCCAGTGGCAACCCCTATAATAGCGCCTCCTTTCTGCCAACAAAAAAGTAATAACAAGCCCCATTTTACCACATACAATTCAAATGAGCACCTTTGTACCACCTATTAGATTTTTGCACCCAGTCATCAGTTATTATAGCGCCTCCTTATAAATAATAGTCCCTGCTTATAAATAATATTACACCCATATCAGTAATAGCTCCCTTATAAATGATAAATAGTGCCCTGTATCAGTAATATCCCCCCTTATCAGTAACAGTCACCCCGTAAAAATAATACTACTCCCTTATAAATAATAGCCCTCTCATAAATAATAGTTACCCTTATAAATAATAGTCCCCATTATCACTAATAGCCCCCTTTATAAATAAGTCCACTTAACAATTATACCCCCCTTATAAGTAGTTCCCCTCTTATAAATAATAGTTCCCCCTTATAATAGCCCCCTCATACTTAAGTTTCCCAATTATATATAGTAACCCACCCTTATATATAATTGTTCTCCGTTATAGAGTGTCGGACTGAAGGGCCTTAGGCCCACCAAAGGAACTTGTTCTGGGGCCCCACCCAACAGCTTCCTGCTAATAGCCTACACCACGGCTCCTTCACTGAAGTCTTACATATGTGCTGACTATCTGGTGTTACTGAGTATATTCCCAGTATAGTCATCCCATATAGTACTGTGCAGGCCTAATAACTCCATGGCCAGTTCATGCACAGTACTGTATGGGGAATGACATGGCCATGGAGCACTACACATATGTGCAAGATTATAGTGAGGGAGCTGTGATGCAGACATAGCACACAGGGCTGCCAGCAGGAATTGTGAGCCCCCCCCCCCCCCACAGTATAATGCTCTACATGGTATATAATGCTCCACAGTATAAAATGCTCTCCTGAGCTCTCCAGTTTCCCCACATGGTATATAATGCTCCACAGTGACCCCACACAGTATAAAATGCTCCCCTGAGCCCCCCATTGTGGTCCCACATGGTTTGTAAGGCTCCACACAGTATAATACTCCACAGTGGCCCACACAGTATACTACCCCTAAGTGGCCCCAGACAGTACAATATGCTCCCCAGCATCCCCACACAATATAATATGCTCCATACAGTATAATATGCACCCCACAATGCCCCCCCAGTATAATGCTCCACAGTGGCCTAACACAGTATAACATGCTCCATAATGTCCTCCACACAGTATAATATACTCCCCAGAGGGGTTCCCCCAGTATAATGCTCCACAGTGGTCCCCCGCAGTATAATATGTTCCCCAGTCCCCCCCAGTATAATGCTCTACAATGGCCCCACAGAGTATAATATGCTCCCGAAAAGCCCCACACAATATAATACACTCCACAGTGGCCCCACACAGTATAACAGGCTACCCACACTGTCCATTCCCGCAGTATAAAGCTCCACAGTGGCCCATAGTATAATATGCTCCCCAGAGGGCCCCCGCTAGTATAATGCTCCACAGTGCCCCCTCCAGTATTTTGCTCCACAGTGGCCCCATGCAATATATTATGCTCCCCAGAGCATCCCCCCAGTATAATGTTCCACAGTAGGCCCCACGCAGTATAATATGCTCCCCAGAGGGCCCCCTAGTATAATGCTCATTAGCCCCCCCAAATAATGCCCCACAGTGGCGCCATGCAATATAATATGCTCTGCTGAGGGCCCCCCCAGAATAATGCTCCACAGTGACCCCACTCAGTATAACATGCTCCAGAATGGCCTCCACACAGTATAATATACTGCCCAGAGAGGTTTCCCCAGTATAATACTCACAGTGGCCCAAAACAGTATAATATGCTCTCCAGAGCCCCCCCCAGTATAATGCTCCACAGTGGCCCAAAACAGTATAACTGTGGAGCATTATACTGGGGAGGGGGCCCTCTGGAGAACATGTTATATTCTGCGGGGCCTCTATGGAGTATTTTAAAGTGGGGGGGCTCTGGAGAGCATATTATATTCTGTGGGGCCACTTTGAAGCATTATACTGGGGGGCCCCTCTGAAGAGCATAATGCTCCAAAGTGGCCCCACAGAATATAACATTATCTCCAGAGCCCCCCCCCCCACACACACATTATAATTTTTTATAGAGGCCCCACAGAATATAACATGCTATCCAGAGGGGCCCCTTCTCCAGTATAATGCTCCACAGTGGCCCCACACAGTATAATATGCTATCCAGAGGGGGCCCCCCAGTATAATATGCTATCCAGAGGGGGCCCCCAGTATAATGCTCCACAGGGGCCCTACAGTGCTATTATTATATTATATTCTGGGGTCTCTTCAGACCCCAGAGTATAATAATCGAAGGCCCAGGTTAAGTAAGGTAAAATAACAAACAGTTATACTCACCTTGTCTTACCTCTTCTGGACCTCCTCGCACTGCTCCGCTATCCCCTCCGGCGACCGCTTCTTCTTCTCTGCGGCTGACGTCACGCGTTGTGGACGTCACCTCTGAGGCCTGTGATTGGGCCTCAGCGATTACGTGAGGCACGCCCCACGTGACCGTTGAGGCCAGGCCTCAGCGCCTCAGCAGTGATGTCCGGAACGCCAGAAGATGACGTCGGACGCCAAGGACAGGTGAGTAAAAATGTTTGTTATTTTTACTCACCTCGGAAAGGGGCCCTGCGGTCCCTTTCTGTTATTGCTTTGGCCGGGCCTGACTCCGGGATCCGGAGTCATCAGGTTCCGGATCCCGGGGGCCCCTTTGGGGACGGGGCCCTGGGCAATTGCCCAGTTTGCCCCCCCCCTAACGCCGGCCCTGACTGTATGGGGCCATTGTTGAGCATATTATACTGTGTGGGGCCCCTTCACTATTCACATCACACAAACTATTCACATCAGTTTTATAGCAGCCGTGCACTATTATTACAGGCTGTAATAACATAGAATGGCGATTATAAAACAGATACTGTGCAATGTAAATAGTGAAGGGGTCACAGCACTCGCAAAAACACCACAGTATCTTCAAAGAGTTGATGAGCAGGGGCCCCGGGTGTTGGACCCCCACTTATCTCTTACATCTGTTAGACTGTGAGGACCCTGCAGATCAGCTGTTTCCCACAGCACCCAACTTTCAGTATGGTTTACATGCTGCTCTGCTCACTCATTATATTCTTGATAACCACAGTTGTTGGTACCGAAGCTGTATCCCTTTCAAGTATCTGAGATACTGCTGCAGCACCCATAACTGTCACTATCAAAAATTTCGCTGTAGGGAGGGGTAGGGGCCCCAGACAAAAGTTTGCACTGGGGCCCACAAGACTTTAGTTACCTTACTGTCACCACAACCCAGTATATCAACCCTGCCTGCAGATAGATAGGTTAGCGTCACCAGAACCTCCACATCTGCAAACTGTTTTCTCTGGTCACAGGCTGAACATTCTGCACATGTCACAGCTTTCAATGTGAGAAAAGTCTTCTATGGCTGTTTGTGTGGCCATAGATGGGATATTCACAGACAGCAAGTAGCTTTCCTGACTGTGCTCATAGATTGCTCTTTTATTGTGTCAGGGATCTTTTTAGCTGTATCCTGCTTGCATGTATTTGTCCTGTATTTGCTCCTGGATCTCCTATATGATGGTCACTTGGGTTTTTCTCAGCTATTTGTTTACTATTGTAGTTACTCTAAGCAGAATTACATATAAAGAAACCAGTAGTAGTTATAATCGATAGGGGAGGGGGCAGATTGCTCTTTAATGTACATGCCCACAGCCTCAGGGACAAGTGTAAAATGTGCTGCAGCCATAATGTGATTATTAGCAGCAGAAAAAGGTGATAGGACATCATCGTCTAGTAATGACTTTAGGCAGCCACAATTTTATCATATAACTACTCTATAGCTGCAAAGAATATTTGGAGCTCTGTAAAAGACAAACTGGAGCTCTGATTCCACTATAAATATATTTTAAAATTATTTACCAGTAATTTTTTAAACATAGAGATATATCCACCAATACCTTGGCTCGAATTTGGTTAAAGACCCCAGTTTTTCATGTAATCAATTCAATACAACATAATAAGATGCTAGCAAAAACCTTGACTGCCTGCAATTTGTAATGCAACCTCCAGGTGGCCACACATGGACTAATTTAAGATAGACATCTCATGACAGAATACTGTGAAATCACATTGTTTTAAAAATGTTGGTTATCTCTAGACCACGTATCTGGACATGTCCAGCCATGAGGAACGGTATGAAAGGACACGTACTTATTTGGATTTTGGAAAAAAAAAAAAAAGATTGGCTCCTTTTAATGCTTGGAAGCTTTTGTCTTTTGTCTCATTGTCTTTCTAGTAATTTCGTAATTCTTGTAAGGAAGACGACAGATCGTGTTACCTGAACAAGTACAGTAATTTGCACCTGTTTCCTGTATTTTTATGGTCAGTTTTATATGATTGGTAAATAATCTAATACCTGTGCATTGTTAGCGTTTAAGGAAGGAAGAGCGGCCGACAAATCACAAAGTAAAGAAATAAATTCATAGTTCCACAAAAGGACAGAATACAATGTCCTAAGTGTAACAATAGTGGAAGCTGGTTATAGTCACATAAGGGTCCCTCAGTATGGTGCTATACTGCCTCCATGCAGTGACATACTGTATCTATGACACTCTCAGAGTGTGTAGGGACATGCCACATTGACAAGGAAAATGGTATGAATTGAATTTTACGTTTTCAGGAAGAATAGCAGAGTAAAAGCACGACACAAAGTCCTAAGAATTGTTATTTTGTGGAGAAAGCAAGTGCAATGGCCCAGGGAAGCATTGTGGAGCTAGTGCCATGAAAAATGCCTAAGATGGCAGCTAATCTCTTCATCTCTGGTCAGGTGGCTTTGGCGGCAAAACATCTCGCAGACCCTAGAGCAGTAAAGCGATAAGGGGGAAGCACTTGGGTGGTAGATGGTAGAAGATTCCCTCCATGGCACACCCTATTGTGGGTCTCCTGCCAGATGGCGGTTTGGGTTGCCTTTGATGTCAGGTGTGATTAACTCACTGGACACGGGGTAGCAATTTCATAAGTGTCACTCATGGTGCGGACTTTTTAGGGAAATCTTCCAGTCATAGATTCAAGAGGCGCACTCACAGAGCTCTTTACAATCACATAGGAATGGTGTCTGCGCTTTACTCGCTTCTCTAGACCTCTGTCCCTTTCCACCATGGTGAATATGGGGTGTCTTAAGCTCCAAGTCCCTTCCCAGGGCACTTGGTCCCATCTTTCAGGCACTATTGAGGAAAGGCAGGGCTCGATTCAACCATGGATACCAGTTTCCTCACTGATCAGCAGTGGAGATCTTCTCTCAACATCAAGGTTACTTCTGTGAGGTTCTAGGGCTCAGTGTTGTGGGGCAGTCTGTCTTTGGTCTGAACTGCCACTAAACTATAGAGCAAATCTCCACTCAATCTGGACACAGATTCTGCAAACTACATAGTATTTCATTAGGACAACTAAGGGGTTCCTAGTAGAGATGGGAGAATCAGTCATGACGTCATGACATTTGGATTGTCAATGTAACCACTGACGCCCAATTACAGGCCTCAGCGGTGATCCTGGGCTCATGATGTCACAGAAGAGTGGCAGACTCTGCAAACAGGAAGACACAGAGTGCCGGACACCGTGAGGAGGCCCAGAGGAGGTAACGGAAGGTGAGTATAAATGTTTTTTATTTTACACTTCCCCTGGACTTCCACCTATTAATTCCACTTTCGGTTCTATGCAATCACAGGACAAAACAAATCATCTGAGGTTCACCCATCTTTCGTTCCTAGGCTACCAACTAACTCATTCCACCTTATAGAAACAGCAGAGCTGTTGCCGCTCCTTCTTCAAGGATGACATAGCAGAAAAAGAATTGGATATTTCTAGAACAGGAAAATTGGATATACAGTGGGGAAAAAAAATATTTAGTCAGCCACCAATTGTACAAGTTCTCCCACTTAAAAAGATGAGGCCGGCCTGTAATTGTCATCATAGGTAGACCTCAACTATGAGAGACAAAATGAGAAAACATATCCAGAAAATCACATTGTCTGATTTTTTAAGAATTTATTTGCAAATTATGGTGGAAAATAAGTATTTGGTCAATAACAAAAGTTCATCTCAATACTTTGTTATATATCCTTTGCTGGCAATGACAGAGGTCAAACGTTTTCTGTAAGTCTTCACAAGGTTGGCACACACTGTTGCTGGTATGTTGGCCCATTCCTCCATGCAGATCTCCTCTAGAGCAGTGATTGTTTTGGGGCTGTCGCTGGGCAACATGGACTTTCAACTCCCTCCAAAGGTTTCCTATGGGGTTGAGATCTGGAGACTGGCTAGGCCACTCCAGGACCTTGAAATACTTCTTACGAAGCCACTCCTTCATTGCCCTGGCGGTGTGCTTGGGATCATTGTCATGCTGAAAGACCCAGCCACGTTTCATCTTCAATGCCCTTGCTGATGGAAGGAGGTTTGCACTCAAAATCTCATGATACATGGCCCCATTCATTCTTTCATGTACACGGATCAGTCATCCTGGTCCCTTTGCAGAGAAACAGCCCCAAAACATGATGTAGCCACCCCCATGCTTCACAGTAGGTATGGTGTTCTTTGGATGCAACTCAGCATTCACTCTCCTCCAAACACGACGAGCTGTGTTTCTACCAAACAGTTCTACTTTGGTTTCATCTGACCATATGACATTCTCCCAATACTCTTCTGGAACATCCAAATGCTCTCTAGCAAACTTCAGACGGGCCCGGATATGTACTGGCTTAAGCAGGGGGACACGTCTGGCACTGCAGGATCTGAGTCCCTGGCAGCGTAGTGTGTTACTAATGGTAGCCTTTGTCACGTTAGTCCCAGCTTTCTGCAGGTCAGTCACTAGGTCCCCCCGTGTGGTTCTGGGATCTTTGCTCACCGTTCTTGTGATCATTTTGATCCCACGGGGTGAGATCTTGCGTGGAGCCCCTGATGGAGGGAGATTATCAATGGTCTTGTATGTCTTCCATTTTCTAATTATTGCTCCCACAGGTGATTTCTTCACACCAAGCTGCTTGCCTATTGCAGATTCAGTCTTCCCAGCCTGGTGCAGGTCTACAATTTTGTTTCTGGTGTCCTTCCACAGCTCTTTGGTCTTCACCATAGTGGAGTTTGGAGTGTGACTGTTTGAGGTTGTGGACAGGTGTATTTTATCCTGATAACAATGTCAAACAGGAGCCATTACTACAGGTAATGAGTGGAGGACAGAGGAGCCTCTTAAAGAAGTTACAGATCTGTGAGAGCCAGAAATCTTGCTTGTTTGTAGGTGACCAAATACTTATTTTCCACCATAATTTGCAAATAAATTCTTAAAAAATCAGACAATGTGATTTTCTAGATATGTTTTCTCATTTTGTCTCTCATAGTTGAGGTCTACCTATGATGTCAATTACAGGCCTCTCTCATCTTTTTAAGTGGGAGAACTTGCACAATTGGTGACTGACTAAATACTTTTTTTCCCCACTGTAACTAGAAAAGTCCAAAAATACATTAAACATTATTAAACAGTTGAAAACACATATAGCATTACCAGTCCAAGAAAATACTTTTTACCAAACGGAGTGCTTTTGTGGAACTCTACAAAAACATTTAATAAGATAGATATTACGGCACAAGTTGTAGTCAGGCAGGCAGAGGCTAGGGCTAGTGGAGTCCAGGCAATGCAATAAAGAGGCAGAAAGTCGGGACAGGCAGCGTGGGAGGTAGATGGAAAAACAAGGCCAGTAGGGTCAGTAACATGAGTATCCAATCATAAAAAGAACACCCCAGTGCAGAACTTGAAGACTATGGAATCCACTGCTCAGGCCCAGAATCAAGGGAGGGATGCAACGCCTACCTCCTAAAACCAACTTTTTACCAGGATCTGGCTAGTGGTTCAGTTCTGGGCACTGGTTACTGAATTAGGGGTTGTTTAGATGTCTTTCCAGGATTGAAGCGTCATGATGTCGACACGCCCTGCATGATCACTAGGGGTGTGACTGACCAAGTGGATCATGACCAACCAGGGGCAAGATGAGGCTAGAAGAAGATGTTAGGGGAGCATTAGATGCCACAAAGATGTTCAGGAGAGGTGAAGCAAGGTTCGTTGTTTTTACTCACCTCCCCTGGGCCTCAGCTTATTATACTCTGGGTTCTCACAGACCCCAGACCTTAATAATGTTTTGTGAGTTACAAACCCCAAAAGTTTTGGAAAATTTAGGTTCAGCCTGGCTTGATCTGAATCAGTTGGCTCATCCCTAGTTTTTATTTTATTACTTTTTAATAAAACATTCAGGATCATCATTGCCTAAACCCATAAAAATACACATCTTATGGGCATAACTGCAGATCCGAATAAGAGATAGGCAAACCTTTCAGGATTAGTTTCATTTCGGGTTTGCGTGGCTTGGGTCCAATATTTGTTTTGGGTCAAACAAGTTCAGTATAAACCACACCTTAAAATAGTTTAAAACACAGTGTAGAACACTTTTTGGGTTCCTAGGAACCTATCTATAAAACATAGTGTGGAACACTGTCAGGGCTGGCCATTTTCATTCACCCAATTTTGTAAAAAAGGAACAATTTGGAATATTTAGGTCGAACCCTGCACAGCATGAGTCGTTTTGCCCATTTATAATATTTATAATACATGGGACAATAATAACGGAATACTATTTCTAGGAACAATAATTCCTGCTACATGGCCTGTATAAATGTACTGCCGATCAACTGGCAAATGAACAAACGCATGTTTGTTGGCTGTTTGCATCCTTTATGCAGCAACATGCTCAAAGTCTTTCCCATATACTGTAAACAAGGATATACTGCCAACAAGAATGGAACTTAAAATGACTGAACAATCTTCCTGAAAATTGGTCCATAGAAATGGAGATAAACAGGTGAGGGCACAGGTATGTCCTAAAGTACTGTACATTATCACAGAGGAGTCTTGGAGGTCTTTGTTACATTCCAGGCTGTCATTATAAAACTAATATATATATAATCTACTAGTAGAAGGACCCGGCTTCGCATAGGTATATTTCATTTTTTTATTTGTGTAGTAGCCCCATAAGAATTGGCACTGGTGTATTTTGTATGTCGTTTGTGTGTAGTTTTAAATTTGTTTCAATTTATAAGAATGCTGACATCCAGTATGGCAGTCCAGTATAGGTACAGTCTATTTATGGCTGTGTTGTAATGGAAACCTAGTAAATTAAATGTGAAGTTATATTGGCTGATACACATCATATGACTGAATATTTAAGGACCTGCGAACTTCTATTGACTAATACAGGTCATAAATAGCTTGGTTGCTATGGAAACCTGGTGTAAAGATGCGTGTATGTCAAGACTGAAGAACCTGTGAGTTTCCATTGGTCCATAAGTGTCATATGATCATTTGTATCTCAGTTTGGATATCAGTGAAAAACCTGCGATTGGTTGTTATGGAAACCTGAGTAAAGCTGTGTGTATGTGACCTTGTGCAACAGTGTCATCCACAGTACCCTTCCCCTTTAAATCTGACCTACAGCAGTGAAGACAAATGTCTGGTTTGTTATGGAAACCTGGATTAAACTGTGTGCATGTGGAGACTAAGCGCCTGCGAGCTTTTATTGGCTGATAAGGGACATGTGACCATGTGTATTGCAGTTGGAATATTAGTGAAAGACTTGCAGACTTCTATTGGCTAAAGCAGGTCATTTATTTGGAATACTGTTTCTCAGGAATGGTACGTTCTAGAGAGCTGAGCCGGTCTAAAACCTTCCCGGACACCCAATGTACCTGTGTGCCAAATTTGGTGAAGATCGGTCCAGTCGTTTGGTCACACATAAAGAACAGACAGACAGAAACTCATTTTTATATATATATACTGTAAGAGATATACATTTGTGAGCTTCTTACAGGTTGAACTTGTTTGAGCGGAACTGTAACTTATTATTACACTCTGATGTCTCCTTAGACACCTGTATATAATGAGCAGAGGCCCGGATGAGGTGCATGAATGTAACAAAGAGCCATAATCACCCCTCCAGGGCTCCACCGTGGCTTCCAGTGCTGGCCCCCATTTCCTTTGGGCCTCTTCTGGCTTCCTGAATGACACCAATGACTCCAGGGGTTCACTGAGGCTTGCTACTGGGCCTCAGAAGACGCATAGAGCATGCCAACATCTAAGTGTCATGAAGTCGATGCATCTCACATGTTCGCTGAGGCCTCAGAATTACCTTGTGCCACTTCAGAAGGAGGCAGTGCCCTAAGAGGATGGGGACCTGCACTGAAGCTATGATGGAGCTCAGGAAAGGCGAGTAAGATTGTTTGTTACATTTACGCACCTACAGCTAGACTTTTGCTTATTAGAGTCTGGGGTCTGAACAGAACCCAGATTATAATAGTTGTTTGTGGGTGGCAAACCCAAAAAATGTCAAAAAGTTATCTGTGCTAAGAAAGTTGTTTTTCAGAAAGTAATTGTTGATCAAGGAAAACGTTTCATGAAATATTTTTTACATAAATCAACATTTACAATTTACCGACTTGTCCTGGACGAAGTACAAGATGAGTCACACCCTATACTGTCATTGCTCAGGAAGTCAGAACATTGCAAAGAATCCAGTCTTGTTTATTAGCGTGAGCTTAACGGAAGAACATCTGGTAGTTTTTATTAGTGCACACATGATGGGAGTAGTTGTATTGTCTTCAGCGCTGCTCTCTTTCTCTGTACATATTTTTCATCTTGCTATAGAACACTCTGGGTAAACTCTCACTCCATGTAAAGCAGACATTTCTGTTACACAGGGCTGCTGGCTTTATATGTAAAGGCAGCAGTCCTATGTAAGTAAAATTATAGGCAGTGGGGTCAGGGTGGCCATTTAACTGTAGGTGCAGCAGCAGCCGCCATCACAGTCACAATCCACTGACTCCACAATCTAGAGGCCCTCAGGATTTGGACAATCTCCGGAGGGGCTGGGGGCAGGTGTAACATTAAAAAAGAAAAACACATTCCTTAGAGCTCTGGTGTCTGCTGCCGCAGCCTGTTCAGTCAAACTCCATGCTTCAGTCCTTGGAACCCAAGAACACCTCACTTGACCGCTGAGGCCAATCAGCAGCCTCAGCAGTCGCTGGTGTCATATGTGAGTGACATCACTGATCCCTCTCCAGCCACCGCTTAATTGGCCTCAGCAGTCACTTGGGGTACAGGGGAAATGGAGCACAGTGCACGGCCGAACTGTGCTGCAGTGTCAGACAATGGAACGTTGGGGACAGGTGAGTATATATTTTTTTTCTTAATGTTACACCTCTTTACGAATAATGCCTCATAGTCCAAAAAGTATAATGTCCCACATTGGCCCTCACACAGTATAATGTCCCATAGTGGCCCCTCCATGCACTATAATGCTCTATTGTGGCCCCTCCACACAGTATAATGTCCCATAGTTGCCCCTACATGAAATATAATGTCCCATATTGCCCCCCCACACACACCATAATTCCCTATCATGGCCCCTCCACACAGTAAAATGTCCCATATTGGCCCCTCCATAGAGTAAAATGTCCCATAGTAGTCCCTCCACACAATATTATGTCCCACATTGGCCCTCACACAGTATAATGACCCATAGTGGCCCCTCCATGCACTATAACACCCCATAATGGCCCCTCCACACAGTATTATGTCCCCCAGTGGCCACTCCACACAGTATAATGTTACAAAGTGAACCCTTCACACCAGTGTCGGACTGGGATGTCTAGATGTCTAGGGCCCACCAGTGGAATTGTTTCTAGGGGCCCACCATCAGAACCCCTGCAGATCAGCGTTACCGAGACAGGGCGGCTAAAGGTAATAACATGCCGGGAGCCATGCTGCTCACCCACTATAGGTAGTGCAGTGGTGCACATGGTAAACCTACTGCTACACCTTGTATGGCAAGTGAACATCGTGGCTCCAAGAATTGTTACCTTTACCTGTAGCCGCACTGTCCTGGAAAAGTTGATCTGCAGAGGTCCTGGCTGTTGTATCATCGTAGATGTAATATTGATGGCCTATCCTAAGGATAGGCCATCAATATTAGGAAGATGGATAAATCCTTTAAAGAGGTTGTCGAAGGAATTGGAACTATTTTATTATAAAAGTAGAAAAAGTTCACAAACACTGTCACATACGAAAAATACCATACAAAAACCATAAACAGAGACAATACATAAATCCAAAACATAGCATAAATAACATCAAATACAAGAAAACGTCAAGACAAAATTAAAAACCCAAAAATATGCGCAAACCAGCCCCCATCCATTCTGCCTTTCACTCTGCCTTTCATTCTTCTTCAGCCATCCGTCAGTCAAAACTCTAGCTATCCTAAAAAAAAAGAAAAAACAAAATGAGCGATGTACAATGAAACATATAACGAAAACATATAACACTAATAAACCCCAACTGAAACTTACTATGAAATTTTTTATTTTTTTTATTTTTTTTTTTTCCCTTCACCACACCCGGCCAGCACCACGCCCCATGTCCTCCCATGTCCGCATAGTCCTGGTGCTTGCACCACCCACCACCGAGCCCCTGAAACCCCGACCTGGCTCTCCGCCTCATGTCCTCTCATGTCCGCATAGTCCAGAGCCAGGCTTGGCACACGAAAACCTATAAACCAAACCCTCCACCCCCAAAAAGAAACCCCCCTCCCAAACAACCTACCCCCCTAAAAAACCCCTTAACTACTAACAAACAAATGGGATTATGAAATGGAATATGGAAAATGAATATGGGATATGGAAATTGATATGAAAAATGGAAATGGAAATGGGAAATGAATATGGGATATGGAAAAATGGAAAATGGGAAAACGGACACAACACATGACAAACGACAACAACAACAAACAACAAGTACCAGACAAATAACCAATACCAGACAAGCAACAAAACCCACCATCCTACATAACCCACCATCCTACATAACCTGTTAAGATTTCCCTCCCTCCCATGAACCTCCCATGGGCCTAGGATCGGTTATCCTCAAGCCTCTTACCCTTCTATCCGTTTTTCCAAAACAAAAATGACTATGCGGTGACACGCCAGCCCTCCACCAGGAAGAGAGCACAGGAGGCCTGTCCCTGTCTACTCGCCCTACCACTATGTCCCTATCTATCATTCTGTCCCTACCCTGTCCCTACCTGTCCCTCCCTATCAGAAAATAATAAAACCCACCCCTCGTGCCAACCTTGCCCTACCTGTCCCTAATCTAACTCACCTACTTTGAATCCCTTATTATAACCCTCAGGGAACAAAAAAGGTGAACCCCCTCCAGAGGGTACCAGCCCTCTCTGCACCCAGCCCCTCATACTCCCGAGAGCGCACCCTCACCAGGTCCACCATGATGTTTTTAACCACCTCCGGGAGGATTTTGCCTCGCGTCGATACTAGACACCGGGTTGACCACAAGTGGAACCTGACCACTGCACTAACTATAAAAAGTGTCTGGCAGTCCCTGCCCTCCGGGTGTTTGAATGCCCCATAGGCCCACTCGGCATAGGAAAGGCCAGCCAGCCGCAGCCAACCGGTGGAGGTCCCCACCAATTTGCAAACCCTTATATTGAAGGGGCACTGAAGCAGGAAGTGCTCCATGCTTTCCAGCATGTCGCCACACTCCTCCCGACGGCAGCCTCGTTCGTCGGAGTTCCGGTACTTCAAGTTCCCCCTCACATATAACTTACCTAGGAGGCAGCGCCAGGTCAGATCCCAAAACTTCTGAGGAAACCTTTTGGAGTTAAGAAAACGCAACCCTCCCTCTAAGGTTTCTCCTGGGCAATCTTTGAGCGCCAGAGGCTTCTGGAAGCGGGTCAACAGGACTTTGTCATCAAGAAAACGTCTTGACTGAGTCCTGATCTCCCACGCCCCCAGACCCCACCGACGAATCACTTTGAAGACCAGGGAAGCATAGGCCGGGAGATATCCATGGGGTGTACAAAGATCTTTCACTTGCCCTCCTGACTCCCATTTCTGGAAGAAGGGTCGAAACCACCCCTGGCAGGAGGCTACCCACGAAGGAGCCCCCTCGGAGGAGAGGTTTGGTAGATTGATCTTAAGAAAGGTGTTCATTAAGAACACCACGGGGTTAACCATATTTAACCCCCCTAGCCTCCTTGTGCGGTATGTAACCTCCCTCTTGATTAGGTTGAGCCTGTTCCCCCATAACAATTGGAAGAACAGGCAACAGATCCTACTCCAACAAGACTCTGGCAAGGCACAGACGCTACCTAGATAGATCACCAACGGGAGCAGGAAGGCTTTGGCAAGGTGATCCCTTTCTCTCAGGGTCAAAGACCAACCCTTCCAGCAATCAACTCTCTGGGCGACATCCTTAAGTCTACCTTCCCAATTTTGGAGTGGGTAATCACCCTGGCCAAAATGGATGCCTAAGATCTTTACAGACCCCTGGGGTTCTGGGAGGGTGTCCGGGAGAGAAAAATCAGGCTCTCCCCCTCCCAGCCAGAGGCTTCCACACTTATTCCAGTTTACAGCTGATCCGGAAGCCTCCGAGTAACTGTCCACTTCAGACATCACCCATTCAAGCTCCTCCCGTGACGAGACAAGAACGGTGACATCATCTGCGTAGGCTACTGTCCTCAAAGGGGAGCCGGTGCCCTCCAGGTCCATCCCACCACCGGCCCACCATTAATCCGCCTAATCAAGGGATCAATGGTGAACACATACAGTAGCGGGCTCAAGGGACATCCCTGTCGGACGCCCGACCCCACCTCAAAAGGACGACCAACCCAACCATTCACAAGTGGGAAAGACTCAGCCCCAGCGTATAAGGTCTGCAGCCACTGAATGAACCCCCCAGGCAGGCCATACCTAGAGAGAGTTGACCACAAATACTCATGATTCACCCTGTCAAAAGACTTAGCCTGATCTAGGGACAGCAAGTACCCCTTCCACCGACCTGCCCTACTCTGCTCCACTGACACTCAGGACCGCACTTAAGGTGCTACGACCGGGAACAGAGCAGTGCTGAGCCGGCGAGAGGAGCCGGGGCGCAAACTGTACCAGCCGGTTGAAAAGTACCTTCGCCAGAATCTTCCGGTCCGTATTGAGAAGTGCTATGGGCCGCCAGTT
The DNA here is from genome assembly GCA_947044405.1 of Leptodactylus fallax. NCBI lineage: Eukaryota > Metazoa > Chordata > Amphibia > Anura > Leptodactylidae > Leptodactylus > Leptodactylus fallax. Next base: position 1,594,435 of record CAMRHE010000319.1, read on the forward strand.
CTCAATATGGCTCGGATCCTTACCCTTTGACAGAACTATAAGGGCGGACCTCCTCATTGACTTCGGCAGAGTGCCCGAGGATAGACACTCATTAAGCACGTCAGTCAAGAGGGGAGCCAAAGCTCCATTAAAGGTCCAATAGAACTCAGATGTTAAGCCATCTGGGCCAGGTGACTTCTTGAGGGCAAGACCCTCAATAGCCCTGACGACTTCCTCTTCCCTTATAGGTTCTACCAAAAACACCAAGAGAAGGGTCTTCTGCTGACTCAGGAATGGCTTCAGCCAAGAAACCTGAAATCCGATCCCGATTCAGTTCCTTCTTTGCCAAAAGGTTCGAGTAGAAGGACCTGACGACCTCCAAGATCCCGGACCTGGATCTTGTCAGGGATCCTGTACTGTCAATCAGGCCTGTTACTGTCTTACAAGTCACTGACATCTTACAGTTCCTGTAGGGGTCGGGCAAGCGGTATTTCCCGAAATCCCTCTCAAGAACCAAAGATGCGTGCCTATCGTACTGACACCTTTTGAGCAAAGCCTTCACACCGGAGATATCCTCCTGGCTACCTCCGGTCGAGACCAGATGTCCAAGTCTCTTCCTCAGTGCAGTGTACATGCGGTACATGTCCAGTGACCTGAGGCTTGAGAGCCGGCGGAAAAATCCCGCCACCCTTTTTTTGAATATCTCCCACCACTCTGACCTAGTACCCTCAAGACCCAGTAATAGTACCTGATCCTGAAGAAACTCCTCAAAGGCTTGTCTTACAGCTGCCTCCTCAAGGAGTGACGAATTCAGCCTCCACAAACCTCTTCCTCTCCGGAGGGTCTCTGAAATATTCAAAGAAAACAAAATTAGACAGTGATCAGAGAACTCCACCTCCACCACGGACACAGGGGTGGTGACGGAATTCTCCTTCAAAAAAAACCTATCTATCCTAGACCTAACACTACCTCTCTGAAAGGTGAACCCACGGTGACCTGGGGAATGCCTGATGTGGATATCCTCCAGGCGAGCTTCACTCACTATTCTATTTAACGCGGCGCCATCATAGGGCAGTCTATCTCTGGTACCTCCTCGGTCTTGGGGTCTAGTTATGGTATTAAAATCCCCACCAAAGATGACTTGTTTGCCCGTAAAAAGAAAAGGCTTAATCTTCATAAAGAGGCTTTTACGGTCCCACTTTGTCTGGGGACCGTAGATGTTAATGAGGCGCAGGCTTTGCCCCTTCATGAAGACGTCTAAGACTAGGCACCTTCCCATTTCGAGCTCGATCAGTCGCTGGCATTTCACCTCTGCGGTAAAAAGCACCGCCACTCCACTATACGGCTCAGCCGCAAGAGACCAGTAGGAGGGCCCCCTGCGCCACTCCCTCCTTGCTCTGTTTATCTCTGATAGAGTACAGAGCCTGGTCTCCTGCAAAAACAAAATGTCAGCTTCAACCCGGCCAAGAAAATCAAAGGCTGCAAACCTAGCCGTATCAGACTTAATGCTGGCCACATTAATGGTGGCCAGCGTCAGTGGAGAGGGGACTGCCATTAAGACCGATTGAGCTCAATGACCTTCAGATTCCCACCCCCTTTCCTCCTATCACCACCACCCCTAGATGAGTCTGAAGAGGACCCGCGACTTCTCCTCGTCTTGCGGGTCCTCTTCTTACATTGGGATTGGTCCATCACCTCCCCCGGTGCGGTTTGGCCAGAGGAGGGATGGACCTCCCCCGCAACTTCTCCCTGAGGAGTTACAGTGGTCGCAGAGACAGTAGCAGCTTCGGCCCTGGGTGCATCATCTCCTCCTCCAGGCTCCAGGCCAGCCTCCCCCCCAGAGGGCAGGGGGCCCCCTCCCGGAGGGGAGACTCAGCAGCCCCTGACGGCTCCACCTCTGCCTCTGAAGCCTCCCCTGAGGCCGACGCATCCTCACAGAGGGATTGGTACCGGTTGGGACCTACCACTAGAGGGCCGTCGAGTCTGCGTTCCTTCGTCGGGGGGGGGGGGGGCAGATGTTTTTGCCCTCACTTTACTCGGTGACTTTCTCCGCTTGACCGTCTCTCCCTCCCCAGCACTGACGTACTGAGAAGAAGACGACTAGTCAGCCTCTTCCTCCCTCTGCAGTCTCCTCATCTCCTCAACCAGGGTTGCGCCCACTGCTGCCTCGGCATCAGGATCTGGCCCAGCAGAGCCAGGGGCAGAAGGAAGGCACATAACTCCCTCCCTCTGCTCCCTCCTCCTCTCGCGCCTCCTTGCCCTTGATGGTGGCTGGGCCTTCTCCCTTTGCCTTGGCAGACTAGTCTCTCCTCCCCCCACTCACCCCCTCCGCAGCAGGGACAGCCTCCTCAACTGCTCCCGCTTGCCGAAGGGTGGTGTTGGCGAAAGACCGTGGACACGCCCCGATCGGGTGCCCAAGGACACCACACAGGTGGCAACGCACCCTGCCACAGGTCGCCGCGAGATGGCCCACCTCCCCACACATGGCGCACTTCTGCACACGGCAGGAGGCGCTCAAGTGTGAGGGGTCACCGCACCTGTGACAGACTTTTGGCTGCCCCTGGTAGAAGACAAGGATCCTGTCTTTCCCAAGGAAGGTTGAGGACGGGATATGCATCACCGAGTTATCCTCGTGTCGCAATTTGACCATGAAGGTCCAGGCCCCCGACCATATCCCGAACTCGTCGAGATTTTTCTTTGGGAAGTCCTTGACCTCCCCAAACCTGTTCAGCCAGGTCATGATGTCCATATAAGAAAGTGACTCGTTACGAGTTAAAACGGTCACTTTCTTAATGTTATCCTGGCGTGACACCGCCCACACCATAAAGTCACGCCAGGCGGGCTCGTCCTTCACCAGCCTATAGTTTCCCCAGAAGGTTTCTAAGCCCTCCGGGGTAACAAAGCTGATGTCAAACTCCGAGGAGCCGACAGGATGAATCAGGGCAAAGATGTCGCTTGCCCTGAAACCATCCCGAGTAGGAGTTCCACGACCCCCCTCCTCTGGGGACAAGGGCCGGCTCCCCCCCACACGAGACGGGCCACGTTCCTCCGTGTCGGCCCCCTACGCCCGGGTGTAGGGAGAGTCCATCTGGTCTCACCCTCCTTCCTCTCGGAACTTCCCTAGGCCAAAACGCTCGATCCAGAACCTAAGGTCTCTCGACTGCCCATCTATGGTCATTGTGGACTGGCCCGCCCGTAAAGCCTCCAGGAGCTGCCGTTGCAAATCGCCGTCCCTGGAGCCGGGCGGAAGACATGATGCACCCCCAGGGGCCCCAGAAGCGACGCTGGCATAGGAGCGTGGGGGCCCGGAGGCCGCAGCAACCTCCGCTGCCGGAGTACCAGCGCCACTCCCAGGGACCCCCGCAGAACTACTTAGCCCAGCCACGGCAACCGGAGCACCAGAGGCGGCAACAGTCCGCCCTGGCATAGCCGCCGCGGACCGGGTCACTCCAACTGCAGCAGAAGGAACAGCGGCAGAGAGTGTGGCATCCCAGAGCTGGCTATGGCTGGGCTGAGGGTGATCTCTGTGCATTGTATTATTTCCTGTTGCTTCATAGCCTGTGTGACATAGCAGAGGGTCCTGAGTCTCACACAACACAGCGCCACCTAGTGAGCCTCACACATGCATTACACCTCCCATAGGATTGAATAGTAACCAAATGTCCAATGGGAGGACATTGCCTGGGAAAAGGGGAGGAGTCAGCTGATCACTGGGTCCCCATGGTAACACCCCTGCAGGAAGGTCCTGCGTGTGAGGGGTGAGAAGTGTGGAGTGTTAGGAAGAGGAGGTGAGGAGATAAGTGTGATGTCCTGTGAAGAAAGCAGTGAGTTTAGTGCAGGAATCTCAAGTCCTAGACAGGCCCAGGAAGGTTGGAGAGCTGACATACTCCAGCTATTCAGAAGATCCTGTCCCCTGTCTGCCTAGCCATCGCCCTGAAGGAAGTCAAGCATCATTATCTTGTCAGCATGAGACTGTGGAGAGAACATTCTGGAATACGTGCTCCATAGCAAGTATCACAGGATCCAGGGGCCAAGGCCAGACCTGTGGAATATCCTGCCACCCTGACTATTGCACCCCGAAACTCTGAGCTATCAGGACCACATAACGTGAGTGGGGAATATTATGTGCTAGTATCATGGTGGGCATCCTCCTATGAGCCAAATAGGAGCCCAGACGCACCTTAGGGCTGTAACACTGAAGTATAAGGGGCTAGGAACACCTTTCATCAAGTCTACCCTGCACCCCAGGACTTTGCTGTGTCACCAGGTGTACCCCGTTGTTTTGTATTGAAGAAACTGTTTAAGCATTTGTGCCTCCACACCCATGGAAGTAAAAGTTCAACTTTACAACCGTTTCTGTGTCTGACTCTGCACCGACAACATCAGGGCGCCCCAAACACCACCAGTCGGCACAGTATAGGGGAAGCGCCCCGGGGGAACAATCACCACCAACATTTGTGCAGCCCCCTCATCACCGGTACCAGTGGTGGTAACGTGGGACAGCACCAGCGCTGCGCCCTCGTGCCCAGAGACCGTGACAAGTCTGCGCTGTTTGCACCCCGCAATCCCAACTGCAGCGTTACCTTCCATCTGGTCACCGCAAGAAAAACTGGCGTCACGAACAGGATACGGGTGTGTGCCATTTTGAGAAAGTCGCCACGAAAAGTGCGCCAAATTGTCTCCAGAGCATCGGTCTTTATTGTGGACTTTGCTAAGATCAAGTTTATTCCCTGAGAGTGCTTGCCACAAAGAGGGGGGAGCCCTATACCCCTGAAGTAAGCCCTAAAGACTGTCCTCTCAGTGTGTTACAGCCCTGGAAGAGTTAAAACGCCCAGGACTTGTTTGCTGCGCCACATCGCTGTGTAAGAACGCCCACAAAGGGTTAACTGTACCTTGCAAAAGTGCGGGAGATTTTTAGCACTGCCCATGAGGCCAGGAGACCCATCTGCCACCATCTTAGGAGAGCCCAGAATGCTGAGCGCAATGCTCCAGCGCACCCATACAAGAAAGTGAAAGGCGAACGTGCCGGCGCCATTTCTGACTCTCCAGTGCCGCATCACCGTCCCTGCTGTGCACCGCTGATCTCTGGTCCACGCTGCAGTTGTTGTCAGTGAGTACTGTGCCTCCCTGTCCTTGTCTTCAGTCCTCCCACGGCCCCAGCGAGTGTTTTCCGTGTACAGTGTCTGTGGGGAGTGTCACCATTAAAGAGGGGGAGCACACCGTCAGCCTGCATCACAGTGACTCTGTTAATAGCTACAGCATTCTTAAAGAGACAGAATTCCAAGTTGTAGTCTCCATTCCCTGCCAGCAAGCAGTTGAGTTTCTTAAAGAGACGGCGACCTAATTTCAGTTATACCTGCAAACAACATGACTGAGCAAAGTGACATTGTGCCATCTGTTTCTAGTGATCCAGCAGTGACCATGGCGAGCAGCCTACCATTCTCCATGCCATTTTACCCTGGTGCACCATGGCTGCCGCGCTACAAAGGGGAGGCGCATACCCTCAGGGACTTTCGTGAGAAGATGCTGTCTCTCTTCCAGTTCTATCCTCTGAATACAGAACAGCAGATACAGATCCTGCTGGGCCAGCTTGAGGGTGCTGCAGCTAGGGAGGTCAAATCCTGGCCTGCCTCTGACAAAAGAACCCCTGGGCAAATTCTGGACAAACTCCAGGTGAACTTTGACGTGCGATCTGTCTCCGAGGTAAAGATGCGCTTCTTTTCCAGACGACAACTACCTGGTGAGACCCTGCGGGACTATGCTTTATCCCTCCAAGAGGCGTTCAGAGCTGTGGTGCAAGTGGATCCACGTGAAAATGTGGACTCTGATAAAATCTTGCTTGACCGCTTCATAGAAGGGGCGGGTACCACATTGCTCCAGAGTCAGTTGCGAATGCTTGCTGCACAACATCCCAGCATCACGTTTGCTGACTTCAAGGCCCTTGCCATCCAGGTCTTGGGACAGGAGCAGCCCCAGCCAAGCCCTGTCATCTGTGCTCCCTCACCTGGACCCTCAACAAGCATTGCTCCAGTTGTCCTGCCACTACCTCTGGGTACCTCACCTGCTGCCCAAACTGCGCAGACTACACCAGCAGACTCCAGAGATGACCTTCTGGCCCGAGTGGATCATCTGACCCGTGCCATGGAACAGATCACCGTCCGTCTAGATCGTCTGACCCAGCCGTCTTCATCGTCCAGTGATCCTTTGCGAAGTCTCAACATCTCACCTGAGTCGCCGCCCAGACGTCCGTCTTCAGTGAAACCTCCGCAGAGTGAGAGGCCATACTGTACCTATTGCCATAGATATGGACACACCAGGCCTCAGTGTTTTCAGTTAAACGGGCCACCCCCGAGGCAGCGGGCCGCCCCTCGGGAGGAAAGAAGAAGGGCCCAGGTGAATCTTCAGTGCCATTGTCACGCTTCGTCTCAGCCTGCCCACACATCACAATCCGGGTGAACGGCGTCCCTCTGACAGCGTTGGTGGACACTGGATCTCAGGTAACAACCCTGCGCAAGCAGGTGTTCCTTGAACATTGGGACTTAGGTGTGTTGAATAGAACACCTGACACATGGATAAATCTGTGTGCCAGCAATGGACAGCCCATACCACAGCAGGGTTATTGGGAACCCACTATCCAGATTGGGGACTTGAAACTGCCTAGACAGGGTGTAATTGTCACTGATGTAGAGGATGATAGGTTTGCAGTTGTAATATTAGGCATGAATGTTTTACGCCATTGCTTTGCAGAAGTGTTGGATGCCTTGCATGCCTCTCTCCTTACAGCTTCTCCCAGTGACCAGCAGACCATTCAGCGGGCCATTCGTGTACTCAATGCCCAGCACAAGTTCGCCAACAAACAAGGTGAAATTGGTCGAGTCCGGATCCAAGATACCCGTCCAGTAACCCTACAGCCTGGAACAGAAACTATGGTGTGGTGCCGTGCCCGTCCGGGCATAGAAAATCAGGACTACGAGGCCTTGCTACAACCCATACAGGTAGATGGCCAACCACTTGTCATGGCTGCCCGCAGCCTTGTCACAGTTTCCAATGGACGTGTTCCTGTCCGCTTAGTCAACTTGGGCGATGCTCCCGTGAACCTCCACAAGTTCCACTCTGTGGCCCTGCTACACCGGTTAGCACCAGAAGACATTCTCTCTGGTGATTCTACCGCCACACAGCGTTCCACCCAAGCTGCTGAGAACATTCAGAATGGAGCCACGAAGTCCTGGTGGGATGAATTGAACGTGGGAGACGCCAATACCCCTATAGAGCATATCAATGGGGTTCGCAATGTGGCCAAGCGTTACCAAAAGGCATTCAGCAAACACCCATTGGACTTTGGTAAGACCACGACCATACAACATCGCATTCTGACTGGCGACCACCATCCAATCAAGGAGCGTCACCGTCCAATACCACCAGCGATGTACCAACCGGTGAAAAAGTTGATCCAAGAGATGCGAGATGCTGATGTCATCCGGGAGAGTAACAGCCCCTGGGCAGCCCCGCTAGTCCTTGTCAAGAAGAAAGACGGAACCCTACGATTTTGTGTGGACTATCGTAAACTCAACAACGTCACGCACAAAGACGCATACCCATTGCCACGGATTGAGGAATCTCTAACGGCTTTGGGATCAGCTACCTGTTTCTCGACCCTGGACTTAACCAGTGGATACTGGCAAGTCCCTATGGCGCCTGAAGATCGTGAAAAGACTGCGTTTACGACCCCGATGGGACTCTTTGAATTCAATAGTATGCCATTTGGGCTATGTAATGCCCCAGCCACATTCCAACGGCTTATGGAGAGGTGCCTCGGCCATGAGAATTTCCAGAGTGTGCTACTGTACCTGGACGATGTTATTGTATTCTCCCGGACATACCAAGAACACCTTCGTCACCTATCCGAGGTATTCAAGGTACTTATACAGCACGGCCTAAAGTTGAAGCCCTCCAAGTGCTACCTGTTGAAACCCCAAGTTCACTACCTTGGGCATGTCGTGAGCGCACAAGGCGTCCAACCTGATCCTGAAAAGATCACTGCAGTCCAGAACTGGCGAAGACCAACTACCGTCAAAGAAGTCCGAAGCTTCCTTGGATTCGCAGGTTACTACCGGCGTTTCATACCACACTTCGCCCAAGTAGCCGAGCCTCTGAACGAGTTGTTGCGTGGTTGTCCCAGAGAAAACTACAACCGAAAGCTTCCGGTAGACTGGACAGCGCGTCAAGAGGAAGCCTTTCAAGCGCTTAAAGCACTTCTGACGAAACCACCAATTCTAGCCTATCCCGACTACAGTCAGCCATTCCGCTTGTACACAGATGCAAGTCACGAAGGTTTGGGTGCAGTGTTGTCCCAGGTTCAGGACAACAAAGAGCGAGTCATCGCCTACGCCAGCAGGAGTCTGAGAGGCGCGGAGAAGAACGACCAGAACTATAGTTCTTTCAAACTCGAACTTCTGGCGCTTGTCTGGGCCGTGACAGAGAAGTTTAAAGACTACCTGGCTGCCACACCCTTTACCGTGTACACAGATAACAATCCGTTGGCGCATCTGGACACTGCTCGACTGGGAGCCCTTGAACAACGGTGGGCCTCAAGACTCGCGAATTACAAGTTCTCTGTCAAGTATCGCAGTGGCAAGTCCAACGCTAACGCTGATGCACTCTCAAGGTTGCCTGTGGGAGAAGAACCCCCCCGAGAAGACATCTGGGAAGAGGTGGAGATGCCACCATTCTACAACAAGTTTGCCCAACAGGTTGCTATTGGTGTCCCTGTAGAAGGAGAATCTCTGGCGAAAACAGCTGCCGAATCCCTCCAGGAGCCATCTCTGTGGAAAACGTTCCAAGAAGAGAGCAGAGTTTTAGGAGAATTGTCAGATTTCCTGCTTACAGGAAGAATACCAACCCGTGTAAAGAGAGGTCTTCATGACGTGGAATTAAAACGCCTTTGGCGACAGAGGAAGCGCCTGTTTGTCCAACGAGGCCTTCTACTTAGAAACACTCTTGATCCTGTCACAGGTGAAAGGCTTCATCAGATCCTCGTACCAAGAAGAGACGCACAGATGATACTTGAGGCGTATCATGACAGATCCGGTCACTTCGGGGTACAAAAGACCGAAGCTACCATCCGTCGTCGCTTCTATTGGGTTGGGATGAGGAGTGACATTGAGAGTTGGTGCCAAGAGTGTCCCGCCTGTAGTATCACCAAGGAAGGTCGAAGAGATCAGAAGGCCCCTCTACATCCAATTAAGACTCAAAAGCCGTGTGAAATTGTTGCTCTGGACCATGTGAAGTTGGGTCCCACACGTTCCGGCTACAGCTACGCTCTGACAATGGTGGATCATTACTCCAAGTTCCTTGTCATCGTGCCTGTCAGAGATCTTACAGCAAGAACTACGGCTGAGACCTTCTACGCAGAGTTTGTCCGCCATTACGGTTGTCCTGAGCATATCCTCACCGACCGTGGATCGGCGTTTGAATCCCAATTGTTCCGTGAGCTGTGTCAGTTCCAAGACTGCAAGAAGTTGCGAACCACAGCGTATCACCCTCAAGGGAATGGTATGTGCGAGAAGGCAAATCAAGTGATCATCGGCATGCTAAGAAAAGCCGCAGTTACACCTGGTGTTGAGTGGCCTGAGCGTATCAAGGACTTGGCCTATATTTACAACAACACACCCCAAACATCTACGGGATACGCACCATTTTATCTAATGTTTGGAAGACAAGGTCAACTTCCTTCAGACTTAACCCTTGGTGTGAAGGTCCCTGACACCATCAATCCACTACCCATAACAGACTGGGTTGTTGAACACCGCCGACGTATGGAGGAAGCTAAAGAGATAGTTGAAACGCGCATGGATGAGGTTCGTAGGAGACAACAGGAGGATTACAACCATCGCGCCCATGCAGCGCCCCTGAAAGTTGGCGACCGTGTATGGTTAAGGAATAACCATCGGAATGGGAAATTGGATCCATTCTGGGAGAAAGAACCATACAGTGTCATCTCCATACCATATCCTGAATCCGACGTGTATGAGATCTCTAAACCTGGGAGACAGCCCCAAGTAGTACACCGAAACCGTCTGAAGCTGTGCCTTAAAGAAGGACTACCCACAGAGGTGCCCCCAGCTGAGACAACGAGTACAGAGATCTTGTCACCTTCTGAAGCGAAAGAGAGACCCCCAACGTTAACTGAGCTTATGTGGGCGCCTAAACTACTACCATTTAGCTGTTATCCACCAATTGCTCTAGTGCAAGAGAACCCTTCGACAGATGATTTAATTGATTTCAGTGACTCTGTTCCTGATTCAAATCTCGTTCCACTTAGGCGTTCTGAGCGTACCACAAAAGGCATACCTCCAACACGCTATAGTGATGCCATGGCTGTCCTTGTGTAAAAGAGGTTAACTGTCTCTGCTTCTGTATATATGTTATTCCTGCTCTGATTACATTAATGTTTTTCCTGTGTGTATATACAGTATATATATATAATATCTTGCCATGTAATATAGTATTTACATTTATATGCAACAATCCAAGCCATAGTGCCTGGCTCACCGAGCCAAGGAAGTTCTGTTACCCCATTGCGGTATGGACATTCGTGCTAGAGTGCCTACTCTTCCTTACAGAAAGGACTGTTTATTGTTTCTCAGAGAGACTCTCATGATAATGGACACTCACAAAATTTGTGCCAGAGAGCCTCTGGACCCATTTGCACTACTGTTGTTTCTATATGGACTGTCTGATGGTACCGCCAAAAGGTTCCATAAGTCTGAGTTTAATTATCTCTCCGTTACCCTTCAGACTTCTCATGGACATTCCAGGACTATGCCGGGAGGTCTTACCTCAAGTTTCTAAGTATTATATTTTTCTAAACTGTTAGTGACATTTGCACTTTATTCGTATTTATTAACGATATGTTACATTTCTCACCTTCACCCCAGCCCGTCGCCGAGGTCGGCTCAGTGAAAGAGGGGGGAGTATGTGGCATCCCAGAGCTGGCTATGGCTGGGCTGAGGGTGATCTCTGTGCATTGTATTATTTCCTGTTGCTTCATAGCCTGTGTGACATAGCAGAGGGTCCTGAGTCTCACACAACACAGCGCCACCTAGTGAGCCTCACACATGCATTACACCTCCCATAGGATTGAATAGTAACCAAATGTCCAATGGGAGGACATTGCCTGGGAAAAGGGGAGGAGTCAGCTGATCACTGGGTCCCCATGGTAACACCCCTGCAGGAAGGTCCTGCGTGTGAGGGGTGAGAAGTGTGGAGTGTTAGGAGGAGGAGGTGAGGAGATAAGTGTGATGTCCTGTGAAGAAAGCAGTGAGTTTAGTGCAGGAATCTCAAGTCCTAGACAGGCCCAGGAAGGTTGGAGAGCTGACATACTCCAGCTATTCAGAAGATCCTGTCCCCTGTCTGCCTAGCCATCGCCCTGAAGGAAGTCAAGCATCATTATCTTGTCAGCATGAGACTGTGGAGAGAACATTCTGGAATACGTGCTCCATAGCAAGTATCACAGGATCCAGGGGCCAAGGCCAGACCTGTGGAATATCCTGCCACCCTGACTATTGCACCCCGAAACTCTGAGCTATCAGGACCACATAACGTGAGTGGGGAATATTATGTGCTAGTATCATGGTGGGCATCCTCCTATGAGCCAAATAGGAGCCCAGACGCACCTTAGGGCTGTAACACTGAAGTATAAGGGGCTAGGAACACCTTTCATCAAGTCTACCCTGCACCCCAGGACTTTGCTGTGTCACCAGGTGTACCCCGTTGTTTTGTATTGAAGAAACTGTTTAAGCATTTGTGCCTCCACACCCATGGAAGTAAAAGTTCAACTTTACAACCGTTTCTGTGTCTGACTCTGCACCGACAACATCAGGGCGCCCCAAACACCACCAGTCGGCACAGTATAGGGGAAGCGCCCCGGGGGAACAATCACCACCAACATTTGTGCAGCCCCCTCATCACCGGTACCAGTGGTGGTAACGTGGGACAGCACCAGCGCTGCGCCCTCGTGCCCAGAGACCGTGACAAGTCTGCGCTGTTTGCACCCCCGCAATCCCAACTGCAGCGTTACCTTCCATCTGGTCACCGCAAGAGGACAACAGGAGCAACAATATCAGGAGCAGTGACAGGAGTAACAACAGGAGCAACGACAGCATCAGGAACAGCATCAGAAACAGCAGCAGAAACAACAGCAGGGACAACAGCAGAAATACCAGAAACAACAGGGGCCACAACAGAAATATTACCAGCAGTAGAAACACTTTTTTTAGCAGCAATGGTAATAGCCCCTCCTCCCGCAGCCTCCCCGACTACAGGCTCTTGGACCCCCATGCATACTACACCACCTTCTTCAGGAATACTACTAATTACCCCTTTTGTCCCACCCGCTTTCCCCTTTACCTTACCTGTCTGCTTAACTAGCTTCTCCACTCGTCCATCATTCACACCTGCAGTCTTCCTTCTTACAGCGGGGCCGGCTGCACCACTCGCTGATGGCTTCCCCGCTTTTACCTCGGCCTCCGCATCCACAGTCACCCCGGCACCTGATGTTGTAGGAGGACACGCCCCCTTAGCCCCGGAAGTGACCTCCGCATCACCGGCTTCATCAGCACTGGAGGAGGATGAGCCACGCCCACCTGCCACTCCCCCTTTCCTACACCTTACTCTGGGGGAAGCCATCGATATTTTAAAACCTCCTACCAGGGAGGGAGGTTTCCCTACGCCACTCCCCTCCGCAGGGGGGGCTTCTTTGCCTTTGCCCTTGTCCGCAACTATGAGCGCCTTGTCCGCAACTATGAGCGCCTTGTCCGCAACCATGAGCTCCTTGTCCGCCACCACCTGAAAGGTACTATCAGGCGCCATTTTGACTGCTGGCACCCCGGGCACCCCACCACTTGGCGTGACCCGAGGTGCCTGCGCCTCCCTTTTCTCTCCTGGAGGCATCGCAACCTGGGCTGAGGTCCCGGCATGATGCTCCCCAGGCAACGACCTGACAAATTTAAATGTCTCTATCTCTCTTTTTTTTTTCCTTCCTTGCCTTCTTCCTGGTCTTGGCTCCTTTTCCCGCCTCCTCCCCGTCCAGATCTGACATGCTGAATGCTAATTGGTCCATTCTGGACGGGGACTCTAATTGGTAGATTTGCCTCATCAGCTTCCCCGCCTTCTCCCGAGGCTCCGCCCTCCTCCTCCTCCTCCGTCTCGGGCAGTGGTTGGTTCTCTGCGAGTGTGGGAGATTGCGTCACTTCCTGCCCTGTCATTCTGACTTCCTGTCTTGTCATTCTGACTTCCTGCTTCACTGCCGGCACTGATGCCTGCGTATACGTGGGTATCAGGCTGCCGCTACTAGGGACGGCTGCCCGACTATACTGTACCGCCATGCTGTCATCCGACTCCAGGTCTGACTCACAATAGTCGTCCTCTCCCGAGCTGTCTGAGGACGCGGGGCCATCCTTCAACAACCGCTCCTGCTGTTTGCGGAAGAAGAGGTCATCGTTCAGCAGCTTTTCTCTGAACGGCCCCGCGCCCTCCAGGATCTCCGCACACCTGGCTTCCAGGGTCTTAATCTGCTTTTTGAGGCTCTTTACTTGCCTGCTGAAAACCGGGCGGTCCTTCCTCGAGGCCCTGTCGCTACGGGCACGAGCGCTTTGCAGCTCGCCATCCATAGCGAACAGGGACCTCCGGGCCCGGTCATACTCCTCCAGGACCGCCTCGATCCTCCGGCTGTAGATGGCAACCTCTTCTCCAGCTTTCCGGATGCCCCATCCTGCGGGTGATTGAGGCAGCGATGACGGTAAGGCGTCTTTTCTCCTGCTTGCAGGGACCCTTCCAGAGGAAACCGCATATCCTGCGGCCGTAGCCCCCTTCGGACCGGCTTCACCCGCCACTGCCGCTGATGTTACCGCCGTGGCTGATGTCGCCGTCTTCACGGATCCACCTGCCGGGACTGCTGACACCCCTGTCGCCACTGCTACCCCTGCCGGCGTCGCCTGCTGCATGGGCGTCGCTACTCCCGATGCTGTTCCTGATGCTGCAGCCGCCAACGTCGCTGCTGCTGCTCCCGATGCTGTTGTCCTGGTCGCCAGTCTCATTGAGGCTTGCTGCCTCTGCGACCTCCGCCTGCCCTGCTCTGCTGGTGCTGTGTCGGAAGACATTCTCCTGCCCCCCGCCTGTAAGGTCCGGGGGGGGCAGGAGCTCCACGCTCCATGATAAGGCTCCCTTCCGCACGGGGAAGGGAGTCGGAGCTACGGTCTGTAACAAATGTGGCATCCCAGAGCTGGCTATGGCTGGGCTGAGGGTGATCTCTGTGCATTGTATTATTTCCTGTTGCTTCATAGCCTGTGTGACATAGCAGGGGGTCCTGAGTCTCACACAACACAGCGCCACCTAGTGAGCCTCACACATGCATTACACCTCCCATAGGATTGAATAGTAACCAAATGTCCAATGGGAGGACATTGCCTGGGAAAAGGGGAGGAGTCAGCTGATCACTGGGTCCCCATGGTAACACAACTGCAGGAAGGTCCTGCGTGTGAGGAGTGAGAAGTGTGGAGTGTTAGGAGGAGGAGGTGAGGAGATAAGTGTGATGTCCTGTGAAGAAAGCAGTGAGTTTAGTGCAGGAATCTCAAGTCCTAGACAGGCCCAGGAAGGTTGGAGAGCTGACATACTCCAGCTATTCAGAAGATCCTGTCCCCTGTCTGCCTAGCCATCGCCCTGAAGGAAGTCAAGCATCATTATCTTGTCAGCATGAGACTGTGGAGAGAACATTCTGGAACACGTGCTCCATAGCAAGTATCACAGGATCCAGGGGCCAAGGCCAGACCTGTGGAATATCCTGCCACCCTGACTATTGCACCCCGAAACTCTGAGCTATCAGGACCACATAACGTGAGTGGGGAATATTATGTACTAGTATCATGGTGGGCATCCTCCTATGAGCCAAATAGGAGCCCAGACGCACCTTAGGGCTGTAACACTGAAGTATAAGGGGCTAGGAACACCTTTCATCAAGTCTACCCTGCACCCCAGGACTTTGCTGTGTCACCAGGCGTACCCCGTTGTTTTGTATTGAAGAAACTGTTTAAGCATTTGTGCCTCCACACCCATGGAAGTAAAAGTTCAACTTTACAACCGTTTCTGTGTCTGACTCTGCACCGACAACATCAGGACGCCCCAAACACCACCAGTCGGCACAGTATAGGGGAAGCGCCCCGGGGGAACAATCACCACCAACATTTGTGCAGCCCCCTCATCACCGGTACCAGTGGTGGTAACGTGGGACAGCACCAGCGCTGCGCCCTCGTGCCCAGAGACCGTGACAAGTCTGCGCTGTTTGCACCCCCGCAATCCCAACTGCAGCGTTACCTTCCATCTGGTCACCGCACAAACAAAAACCGAAAACCACACCCAATAATCGGTCTCCAAGTATCCAAAAAGCCTCTTAAGCCTCTGGACTCAGGAGCTCAAACAAGTGTGTCTGACTCCCACGGTTGCCCCGAAGGAATTGGAGCGACCCATGTAGCTGGCGGGAGGTGTAAAGTAAAAGATAAGTAAATTAAAAAGCACGCTCCGTTGTCCGCTGTCAGTGTCCATTCAGTCTCGTGCCGGCGACTCCTTGCTGGCGGTCCTGCACCTCATATGATCGCTAAGACCAATTAGGTACAGGATTTCCAGAAATGAGGTGCCGCCATGAGATCGAACAGACACAGGCAGGGGACAACGGGGTGCTGGGGACAGGTGAGTATGCTTTTTTAAAAATTTTCTTATTTTTACACCTTCCTGGCGGCCGACACAGTGATCGCTCCAGTTTATGGACAACCTCTTTTAAGGGGTTGTCTGGGCCAAATTTTTCTATGGTCACTTCACTGGTCCCCCCACATAGTGGCCTCTTCACTGGTCCCCCATACTGTATGGGGAATAGTGATGGGGCCATTATATTGTGTGGGAGCAGTGATGGGGGATAACATCCTGTGGGGGGGACATTAAACTGTGTGGGGCATATTAAAGGGGTTGTCCAGGGTTAATCTTTTTTATGGCCTATGCTCTGGATAGGCCATAAATACCTGATCGGTAGGGGGCTGACACACGGCACCATCAGCTGTTCGGAGCCACTTCCAGAGCCCGTTCTGTACACAATACAGGGCCGGAAGCAGAAAGCTCCATCCGCTGTATAGCAGCCCGGCGTCTTCACTGCAGCTCAGCTACTACTGACTTCAATAAGTGCTGAAATACAGTGAAGGCGCCCGGCTAATATACAGTGGACAGAGCTTTCTGCTTCTGGCCCTGTATTGTGTACAGTACGGGTGCCAGAAGTGGCTCCGTACAGCTGATTGGTCCGGGGTCAGCCCCATACAGATCAGGTATCTGTGGCCTATCCTGAGGATAAACCATAACAAATTATGCCTGGACAATCCCTTTAATATACACCCCTAATGCACCACACTTTAAAGAGATTGTCCAGTATAATTTTTTTCTTTTTTATAATTAGTCTGGGGGAGGTGAATCCCCCCTACCCCCCCCCCCCCCCCCCAAAAAAAAAAAAAAAAAAAAAAAAAAACATGCAAAACATACTCACCTGTCTCTGGTGCTCCGGTGTCCTCCCAGCACAGTCCGGTCCTGCAGCTCCGCTGTCTTCTTTTTGCCGGAATTCCTCACTGGCTTTGACGTCCCAGGTCCCTTCCCTTAGGCCGCTGATTGGCCTCAGGGGTCACGTGACGTCACAGGTAGTCATGTGCAGGGGGAACGTCAGCTGGAAGAAAACAACAGAACTGCAGGACCGAACTGCACTGGGAGACACTGGGGACAGGACAGAAAGTTTGTGGGGGTTTTTTTTGTTTCGTTTTTTTCACCTGCCCCTGCGTTATTAAAAAAAAAAATGAAGGAGCCACTGTATGGGGTATAAGCTCCACAGTGGCCCCCACCCTGTATTATAAGCTCCACAGTGGCCCCCACCCAGTATTATAAGCTCCACAGTGGCCCCCACCCTGTATTATAAGCTCCACAGTGGCCCCCACCCAGTATTATATCCTCCCTACAGTGGCCCCCACCCAGTATTATAAGCTCCACAGTGGCCCCCACCCAGTATTATAAGCTCCACAGTGGCCCCCACCCAGTATTATAAGCTCCACAGTGGCCCCCACCCAGTATTATAAGCTCCAAAGTGGCCCCCACCCAGTATTATATCCTCCCTACAGTGGCCCCCACCTAGTATTATAAGCTCCACAGTGGCCCCCACCCAGTATTATATCCTCCCTACAGTGGCCCCCACCTAGTATTATAAGCTCCACAGTGGCCCCCACCCAGTATTATAAGCTCCATAGTGGCCCCCTCCTAGTATTATAAGCTCCACAGTGGCCCCCACCCAGTATTATATCCTCCCTACAGTGGCCCCCACCAGTATTATATCCTCCCTACAGTGGCCCCCACCAGTATTATAAGCTCCACAGTGGCCCCCACCCAGTATTATAAGCTCCACAGTGGCCCCCATCCTATATTATAAGCTCCATAGTGGCCCCCACCCAGTATTATAAGCCTCACAGTGGCCCCTACCCAGTATTATAAGCTCCATAGTGGCCCCCTCCCTGTATTATAAGCTCCATAGTGGCCCCCACCCAGTATTATAAGCTCCATAGTGGCCCCCTCCTAGTATTATAAGATCCACAGTGGCCCCCACCCTGTATTATAAGCTCCATAGTGGCCCCCACCCAGTATTATAAGCTCCATAGTGGCCGCCTCCTAGTATTATAAGCTCCACAGTGGCCCCCACCCTGTATTACTGAGGTTACTGAGAGACAAGCTGGGCCTTGCTGGAGTGGACCACCACCTCTCCAACTGGATCCTAGACTACCTCACAAATCGACCTCAATACGTGAGAGCCCAAGACTGTGTGTCAGGTACCGTGATCTGTAATACGGGGGGCACCTCAGGGTACGGTTCTCGCCCCTTTCCTCTTCACACTGTACACTGCTGATTTTAGGTGCAACTCATCCAGCTGCTACCTACAGAAGTATTCTGACGACTCTGCAATAGTAGGCCTCATCACAGACGATGATGACAAGGAGTACAGAGAACTGAACCGGTTTTTTGTGGACTGGTGCCACCAGAACCACCTGAAGATTAACGCGGGGAAGACCAAGGAGATGGTGGTGGACTTCCGTAAAGGCAGATGCCCTCCAACACCAGTGGACATCCTGGGGACGGGCATCGAGATTGTGAACACCTATAAGTACCTGGGTCTGCTCCTTAATAATAAGCTGGACTGGGCAGATCATATGGAGGCCCTGTACAGGAAGGGCCACAGCAGGCTCTACCTGCTTAGGAAGCTGAGAGCCTTTGGAATCCGGGGGGCACTTCTTAGGACTTTCTTCAACTCGGTAGTGGCATCAGCCATCTTCTTTGGAGTGGCCTGCTGGGGGAGCAGTATATCAACCAGGGACAGAAATAAACTTGACAAGCTGATTAGAAGGGCCAGCTCTGTCCTGGGGAGCCCACTGGACCCAGTGCAGGTGGTGGGTGACAGAAGGATACTGTCCGTGGTGAGCTCCATGCGGGAGAATAACTCCCATCCCATGCATGAGACTGTGATTGCGCTGGGCAGTACTGTCAGTGACCGACTGCTCCACCCTAGGTGTGAGAAGGAGCGCTATCGGAAGTCTTTCCTCCCCACCGCGGTTAGGCTGTACAACCAACACCGATCTAAGCGGAGATCATTACATACAGAGAACTGAAATATCTCTCTGCCTGTTAAATCCCCCCCCCCCTCTGCTACGTCCTATCTGTCTGTCTGCTATTAATGTAATGCCTCTCACCTTGGAACATTCCTGTACATGTTGTATTTGTATTTGTATCTGCTTATCTTATCTTTGCTGCTGTAACACACTGAATTTCCCCACTGTGGGACTATTAAAGGACTATTATTATTATTATTATTATTATTATTATTATTATTATTATTATAAGCTCCACAGTTGCCCCCACCCAGTATTATATGCGCCCAATAGCCCCCCTCCGCTTCAGTGCTATTACTATACTTTGAGGTCTCCTCAGACCCCAGAGTATAATAATCGGAGGCTTAGGGGAAGGTGATTAAAAATAACAAACTCTCATACTCACCTTGCCTTACCTTTCTTTGGCATCCTCGCTCCATCCTGTCGTCTTCAGCGTCTTCAGGCCCTTTTCCGATGACGCTGCTGAGGCCTGTGATTGGGCCTCAGCAGTCACGTGGGGGCACACTGATGTCATTACGCGGGCGCTCCCCATGTGACCGCCGGGGCCTAATCACAGGCCTCAGTCACATGACGGAGGAGTGCCGGAGAAGACGTTGTGCCCAGGAGAGGTGAGAATATATATTTATTATTTTCAGTCACCTCCCCTGGGCTGCCATTTATTGGAAAGGGGTCTGCAATATGCCAGGGCCCCTCTCCAATAACAGTATGTATAGCGGTCGGGAAACCAGGCTTTCCCCGACCGCTATCATAGTGGTCCGGGGCCCCAGCCATCTCCAGCTGGGATGGTATTGATCCCGATCGGGCCCCCATGACATGAGGACTAATAGTCGGGGCTCGGGGCCCACCGGTGGATTCACCGGTTCCCCGGTGGGCCAGTCCGACCCTGCTTCACACACTACCCACGATCCATTATTATAATCTGGTATCTCTTCAGACTGTGGAGTATTATGATCAGAGGCCCAGGGAAGTGATTAAACATAATAAACAGTGTTACTCACCTCTCCTGGCCTGGCGCCCATCTTCTGGCATCTTCATGTCTTTGAGAAGTCATGAATGACACTGACGTAACTTCGCATGGGTCACACCGGTGTCATTTTGCATCATGATGCTGACATAACTGCTGAAGCCCAATCATAGGCCTCAGCGTTCTCTGACGTCATTTGTGATGTCTCTAGGCCCGAAGACACGCAATGGAGCACAGAAAAAGTGAGTAGCACTGTTTGTTTGTCACTTTCCTTGGGCCTCAGCATATTATACCCTAGAGTATAATGGCAGTTTCAGATAGGACATGTGTGGTCAGAACGAAACTGCTGGGCCTGGTAGAACCTCGTGCGATAAATCTTGTGATATTCGTTCAACACATACCCCCAGTGCAGCCCAGCGGTCACCGCACTGCAGGTATAGAGCGGGGGGTCGCCAGGCTGCACTCTGCAGGAATAGTGAGGGTAAAGGCCAGGCCAAGGGGCAGGGAGCTTTCCAGTTAGGGCTCCTAAAAACCTATCTATAAAACATAGTGTATAATACTGTCAGGGCTCCTAGGAACCTATCTATAAAACATAGTGTAGAACACTGTCAGGACTCCTAGGAACCTATCTATAAAACATAGTGTATAATACTGTCAGGGCTCCTAGGAACCTATCTATAAAACATAGTGTAGAACACTCTTAGGGCTCCTAGGACCCTATCTATAAAACATAGTGTAGAATAGTCTTACGGCTCCTAGGAACCTATCTATAAAACATAGTGTAGAACACTCTTAGGGCTCCTAGGAACCTATCTATAAAACATAGTGTAGAATACTCTTAGGGCTCCTAGGAACCTATCTATAAAGCATAGTGTAGAACACTCTTAGGGCTCCTAGGAACCTATCTATAAAACATAGTGTAGAATACTCTTAGGGCTCCTAGGAACCTATCTATAAAGCATAGTGTAGAACACTGTCAGGGCACCTATCTGTCTATTTGGAGCTGTCTAAGGCAAACACAGCCGAAATTATGTCAAATTGAAAGTTTAATAGGTGGAGGACCAGAGGAGGCCTGTGATTGGGCCTATTATATTCAGGGGTCTGAAGAGTTTGCCGGTTTTATAAAAAAAATAAACATTTTGGAATATTCAGGTCAAATCGGCTCAGTACAAACTGAATGGCCCATCTCTACGCAAGACTAATCTCTTCATGAAAGTCTACAGACTTCAACAACCCTGCTGCCACCACACTATCATCTGAACAGCTTCTACCCACATCGATTGTCTCTGTCCCTCATAGATTGTATGCCCTTGCAGGTTAGAGGATGGTGAGAAAGATGTGGAAGCTATTCTCCTTCATACCTGATGTCAATTTGAGGTTCGCTGCAAGGTAAATACCAAGGGGATAAGATTGTGTTAAAAACATTACATCACCAAATTAATGACATGTAGAATAGAATAAAGTAGAAGGTGACATCATAATGAAAATGACCATTTACTACACATGGATGTGGCCTGGTTACTAGAATGATGACAAGGAGGAGGAGAAGGAGAAAAGTCTTGCTCACATTGCTGGCCAGTTTTTCCAATTGAGCTGGTGATGCCATTACATGTGATGATGGAGACCTTGTTCTCTACCAGTAGAGGTTGCACATTGCAATGGTTTTGTTGGCTGTCAATGTAGAGAAATATTCACATGGGAGATGCCCTCAGAGTCGCCACCAGCAACGCTCACAGCTGCGACATTTCTGCCACCACCTTCAGCTCCCAAGCGGGTAAGATTTACATTTTGGACAAAAATAAATGGAGAATAGAATTTTTATATAAATGGCTTTTCTCTTTTAAGTTGTACAACATTAAGGAGTAAAAATAAAAATATTTAAAAAAAAATAAACTTTCATCCCGTTTTTTATTTTTGGTAAGTGACAAAGAGAACCGCTAGTGACTACCAAGCTAATACTGTAGAAAGCACGCAAAAAGCTTAACCCCTCTACTGTACAGTGTGAGGACCTCAACCAATAAAAGTTTTCTACATCCTTCGAATGTGGTGATTGTAGTTTTCTCCGATCACTCTTGATTTTTTTTATATTGAGTACAGAAGAGCAAACTGATTTTTTATAAGCTGGGTTTGTTAAGAATTTTCCAAAAATCTTGCATTCGTCTGAACTCCAAATTTTTGGGATTTGCCGCCAATGAGTCATTATTATACTTTGGGGTCTCTCAGAGCATAAGAAGTAAAGATCTGAAGGAGGTGCAGAAGAAAAAAAAATCACTGATTCTCACCCTTCCTCACTTCCTCATTTCTCTTTGGGACCACTTGTGATTTGGCTTCCTCTTTGAGCCTCTTCTAGACTCCTGAATGATGTCAGTAGCCCTAGGGGACTGCTGATGTCATGATGTGTAGACTTAATCTCCATGATGTTGGCATACCTCATATGACTGCAGAGACCAATCACAGGTCTCAGCAGTTCCTTGGGGCCGCCAGTATCATTCAGGAGGCCACAAGAGGCCCAAGGGGATGAGGACCAGTGCTAGATGCTGTGATGGAGCCAGGAGAGGTGAATATGATTTAATAAGCCTCTACTTATTATAATCTGGCGTATGGAGAAACTCCAGAGTATAATAGTGGTTCTTGGGTGGTGAGCCCCAAAAATTTTTAACAGTCTTGCTTAGTCAGGACACTTGCAAATCTTGTCAATGGCACATTTTTTATAATGATTTATTTCCAGACCAAATGGCAGAATGGGTCCTCTGATCGCCGACTTACAGCACTTACACATTAGTAGACACTTTAGATGTACTGTATGAAATGACAATGCAATACTTAATATTGGAAGAGTCACTTCATTTTACATAACACATTTCCTGGTGAGAATGCGTCTGTTGACAAGGAAGATTATTAATGATATTTAATGTTCCAGTTACCACAATCACAATCTCTCCATTGTTTTCATTGTTTTTCACATTACCACGTTTGACTCTCGAATTGTCTTGTAATTGTCGTTACTCTGGGATTCTCCACACAACATGTTTTCTCGGATGTTCTCCTTAATGAGAAGATACAAACTAAGTAATGTCTCAAGGAAGGAAACGGTCATGTTATGTAGGTGTGAAAATTACACAAACATAATAATTCTTCCAAATAGTCTACTCACAAGATGCGTTACGGTTATACTGTACAAACAGTTAATCCAAAATTAGGACTTTTTCCATCAAATTTATGTATTTAGGCAAATAATCTATAATTTCGGTCCTCTTCTTCCATAATACAGTATTTGTCCTTAATAAGGGCCGGTTCACATCTGTGTTCGGTTTCCGTACAGGGGAGTCTGCTTGGGGACCCCCCCCGAACAGAAACCTATATGCAGAGAGAAGCGGTTTACATAAGGAAGAGTCAGGGAAGCACGGGCCACAAAATAGGACAGAAATACGACATGTCCTATCTGACACGGATTGGACTGTCGGCCCGCTCAAGGGACTGTGAAAATCATGGTCGTGTGTACGGGCCCATAGAAAAGAATGAGTCAGTGTGCACAGTCATCTGCAACCAGCCTAAAACTTGGTTCTATGTTAATTGATTCACTCTAGCCCAGATGTGTGTGTCCCAACATGATAAGGTTTTCCAGACAATGGCTCAGATTTACTATGGTGGATACAACTAGATACCGGCGTACACATGGCACATCTGTGGCACAGTGTGCTGCATCTTTGCATCTAATTTGGCCTGAAATTTTTCAACATGCACAACATGTGGATGTGGATTTTCAGGGAAAGGGTGCGTGGCTTATATTTACCATGATGCACCAAAAAATGTGCAAAAATAGTGTTGAAAAATTATGGCACAAAGTAAGCCAACTAAAGGGTTGTAAAAAAATGCAGACTAGACAGCAGGAAGATACGCCAGATTTATTCAACATAATTTATGTGATAAATCTGGTGTATTGTAAGACTGCCTGTCTGTTACTAAACCTGGGCCACTATTGTTTCTCTCCAGTATATTGTGTTGCAAAGTGATACCTTTAAGATATCACAGCAAAGACTAAGCTTTTCCATTGTGGATATTTTTCTGCAATGTGTGGATGGGATTAGACAGGATTCCATCCACTTTGCGAGTACTGTAAAATAAAAAAAACAACAAAATCATGCCCACACAAAAGTAAAAATAATTAACATAATTTATTTGACAAATGAATAAAAAATACAAATAAATAAACACATGAGGGAATACAAGAAAAGACCAACAAAAATTGTATACACAAAGGCAGGAAACTCAGGGCATCAATTAATAAATAGTCATGGTAAGTCAAAGCACACTATCAAAATACACATTTGATCAATCAAATAATTTGAAATAACGTGTACAAATATACCCAAAGCTCATCAAAAAGCCATACCACAGATCTTAATCATACCTCCGGACGAAGCTGGTGGTGAAACGCGCGTCGAGGTGGTTTGTGCCTTAGGTATATTATCTCAGGACTTTTTTCCTTTCTACATATGGTTTTTCCAGCACCTTTCTACATTAAGATCTGTGGTATGGCTTTTTGATGAGCTTTGGGTGTATTTGTACACATTATTTCAAATTATTTGATTGATCAAATGTGTATTTTGATAGTGTGCTTTGACTTACCATGACTATTTATTAATTGATGCCCTGAGTTTCCTGCCTTTGTGTATACAATTTTTGTTGGTCTTTTCTTGTATTCCCTCATGTGTTTATTTATTTATTTGTATTTTTTTATTCATTTGTCAAATAAATTATGTTAATTATTTTTACTTTTGTGTGGGCATGATTTTGTTGTTTTTTGATTCATTACTTGACCTGCACACTTTTGGTTATTAATTGGTTATTGGACCATTTTTTTTGGTTTGAGTACTGTAAAATGCAGCGTTTTTTGCCGTGTTTCCGCCACTGCCAAAATGCTGCATTTTGACAATGTAGGGCCTCAGCCATACATCATTACACATAAAAGACAAAAAAAAAAAAAACTTGCAGGGGGTGGCGTTCTTAAAGTGGAGGTCTTTTGGAAGGGTTTCACTCTTATCTATCTATCTATCTATCTATCTATCTATCTATCTAATTAATATCTTTCTATTATCTATCTATATCATATCTATCTATCTACCTGTCTATCTAATATCTGTCTCTCTATCTAAAGATGATTAGACATAAAGCTGTCATGTGGTCATTATGGCTTTTCACACAAGTGTGTTGAGCTTCTGATCACATTTTTTTTCTTTCTTTCTATTTCTTTTTTTTTTAATTATTATTTATTTACGAGGGGCGCTTGAAAAGTTCGTGGCCCGACTCAGAAGTAGTGACTGAGGATCGAAATTTTGCAGTCAGTTCTCAACATAGTCTCCTTTAAGGGTCACACATGTATGCCATCACTCTTGGAGTTTCATTATTCCAATGTGGTAAAATGTTACGTCCTGCTCATCCAAAAAGTCCTTTGCAACAGCCGATGTGTGAACTTCTCCATTTCCATATTTCAGCTTCACTACCTAACTTTAAAATGCTGTACCTGAAACAAAAAAAATCTAAATAAATCCAGATTGCTCAAGAGACCTTTCAAATAACTAAATAACATATCGCATTGCAAAACAAGACCATGTGAAAAAGATTTCATATATGGGCTAAGAATTTTTGAGGTGCCCCTCATATCTATTAATATAAATGTTACCTATATAAACTACAACTCATCCAGAAAGCTCCATGTGGCTATATTGAACAAACAATAAAAAAAAAAGTTGACAGCTGGAACTCAAAGAAATTAAAAAAAAAAAAAAAGTTCTGGCGCTCATTGGGTTACCTATCCTGCCTGCTCCTCAGCTCCTTGCTGTCTGTGTATTCGGAGTCTCTGCTGTTTGGTGTCTTATATTTATTTCATTTGCAGTCAGTAGATGATCATGTCACGCACAGTTACCTAAACTTAAGATATATTGGTGCCCTCTAGTGTATGTTTAGGTGTATTACAGCTATACGCTGTTTAGGTAATATGTCAGTATCTAGTACAGGCATGTCATGAGTCTTGCTCGGAGAAGGTGATCCGAAAGGAGACCGACATCCTGTAGAGGTTGCCAAATGTCCCAATCTCTCCTAGTATAGAAGTGTATGAGACTGGTAAGGCTAGTAATTGGTGATTTTGGCTCAGGCTCCTGTTGGGCGACTAAATATTGGCGTTACCCTGTGATTCCTTTAATAAAGTCACAAAACAAATCCAACAGTGCTCAACTTTTTTGCAGCTAGAAGTTATGTTTGCAATGTCCTCAAGGTCGTAATGCTACTCCATTCACTGGCATTAGGAGTTGTGGCCAAAATTCCCATGTAGCCTAAGCCTACCTCCATGATAGGTAACCACTAGAGGGCCTTGTGCCTTCCAAGTAGATGAAACACTGTCATAGGCGGTGAGGATGAATAGGAAAGCACCTGAGAAAGCAACACCACTCACTAAGAGGTTAAAATCTATGGTTTTCCTTGAAGATGAAGAGCGCCCCCTAAGGTGAATGTCATGTTTGTAAACTATCTAAAGGAATGATCATTCCCAGCAATGACAGATCTAATTTGAGAGACCTGATGGATCAGTAGCCACGGACCCATGGTAGTACGCAGGTGAGTATAGGGCCATACAAAATAATGGGTCAGTGTGCAAGATATTAAAGACACGGCGAACACACTGGCAAAGCACATGTTCATGTGCATGGATTCTTAATCTGTGGTTCCTGGTATCAGATAAAACACAATGGTGGTGAATCTTGAGTAATCTGTCCTCGAGAACAGAAATCAGTGTGCAAATAACAAGATTTTAGGTTTAATTTATGACAATTTTGTGCTGGAAAATATAATAAATATGCTGGACTGCCTATAGTATGCATGTGAAAAAATAAAAAGGCTTTTAGTCAGAGAAAATCCTCCCATAGACAAGTACTGTGCTTCTGTTTCACTGTTAAAGGGTTTTTCAGGATTACATTTTTACCCCTAAAAGTGTCCATATAAAAACGTATTCAATTTCACAGCTTTAACAATTATGCAAGGAAGAGATGCAGTTCAGTATCCACTTAAACCTCAGAAATATATCTCTCTATATCCCTAAACCCCCAGATATATACCGCATTTGGCTCCCATTACCGCACTCCACAAAATTGGTTCACAGGCCATAGATATTGTAATACGAGCTAAACGCAGAACACTGGCCCTCCTCTGGCTGTGATGTGAATTGTAGCATCTCAAAGCTTTTGCTAACATTTCAGGATATTGTACTGAATTGGTGTTATACGGAATTGCAGTCCTTAAAGGGGTTGTCCAGGCAAAACTTTAAATCTGCTGGGGGCAGTGAAAAAATGTATACTCACCTGTCCCCGTTGCTCCGGTGTCCTCCCTGCACGTCCCGGTTCATCTGCTCTCCCAGGTCTCTTCCGGCATTGTGCTGAAGCCGCTGATTTCATAGTAAAAGCAAAAACCAAATAAGGGGGGGCGGAGCCTAGCCGTGGAACGAAATGGCCGCATAGTCTCAGAGCTCCCGGTCTGAGTCTCGCAAAGCGACGTTATATAGCGACGAGCCTGTGAAAGATCCTCCGTGCGCCAAACCGCTTTGGCCACACCCTGAGTCCTCTTTCATATAAAAACCACACTCACAGCCAGTGAATGTCGGGTTCACAAGATAAATACAAGACAAGCTTTCTAAATTTTATATATTTATTAACCCCTAAATGGGTCGGCATTAACATCTAACATATACAGATCAGAACAGATATGCAGATATATGCAAGCATTAACAGTTACTAGTTACAAGATACAGTACAAATAAAATAAAAGGGATTAAAGGTGAAATAATTACTTTACCACACATGTCCTTGATGTGGTTCTATAGTCCAACACTCACACATGCTCTGTCATGTGTGAGTCACCAGTGGAGGCTTGTTAGCATGTGGCATTAATACGATAATCCAGCCTGCATGCTCTCAGGGTGTTCTCTTGTAGTCTGTCTCAACTCCATAGCATCAACTCCATAGCATCAACTCCATAGCATCCACTCTATAGCATAATCTCCATAGCATCATCTCTATAGCATCTTTTATACCCTTTATGCCACCTCCCAGAATGAGGTCACCGGCGGCAACTGGTCTCATAGAATAATCCACTCAAGTCCAGATCTTTTGTATGTAGATGAGACCAAATGACCTGATACAATGTTATCAGCCATATCTGGTCAACCAGTGCAGCTGGACAATGCATGTTTGTTTGATTAGCCAGGACTGTGTATGAATTCAATGGAGCCCTATTGTTCCAGCCCGGCCACTACTGCCAATATACACCTAGGCTCATAGCTGCGCACAGTATGAATAAATGGAACTAGAGAGAAATACGCTACCCAGAGACCAAAATACATCTCTGAGTTATGGCCATATTTAGGCAGAATCATCACAGAGCCCGTGGAGTAAACACACAGATTTACAACAGGAACGGTATCTTACCTTCGGAGATGCCCAGGAAGCGAAAGTCGGCGGTGAAGCCGCAAAAAATCTCAGACTTCTAATTCCCTCACGGAGGAGGAGAGGATCAAGATAGCGACGGCCGCGTGTAGATGCGGCCTCCAGGGCCTCGACTCCCTCTCGGGACCCTCCGGAGAAGACGCTCACGCTCTCCGCGCAAAGGATGGAATGTGCGGACCCGGGATCGCCTGGGCCTTCTTCCTGGCGGGCTGGGACGGGCGCGGACCACGGGCCTGCACAAAATGGCGCTACATGGCTCACAGCCAAATACAGCCTAGAGACACATCAATCGCCTACCGCGAGTCCGGTTAAGCAAAGACCCAGGCTCCAGAACGCCGACTCTCAAGATGAAGAGGTGAGCGACAACGCACAGCATACACCTCCATCCATTGATTTTTTTGCAGATATACCGGCGACAGAGAATCTATTAAACGAGGCCTCCATGAAAAATATGCTCATGGCCTTTTGTAAATCATTAAAGACAGACATGTCTCTTATGGTGAAACCGCTAGATAGAGATCTTCAAGAATTAAAAAGCCGCACTGTACATGTTGAATCTAAAATGGCGGAATTTGCTGCATCACATAATGTGCTTGTAGATGTTCACTATGAAGTGGAGAGAGATGTGTCTTTTCTAAACGCTAAAATAGCTGACTTAGAAGATCGCTCAAGAAGAAATAATCTAAAGTTTAGAGGGATCCCAGAATCAGTATCTGCGAGAGATTTAACTGTTTTCCTCCAGGATATGATACGATCGCTACTACCGAATCTCACGGCGATGGATTTAACTATTGATAGAGCTCATAGTGTTCCGAGACCCTTACACTTAGATGAAACCATACCCAGAGATGTTCTGGCAAAGATCCATTTTTATCGCACTAAAGAGCTGATTCTGCTGACCTCACGGAAAACAGACTGCCTATCTGAACCATATCACAAGATATCCATTTATTCAGATCTCTCGGCCACAACATTACAAATCAGGCGACAATTCATCCCTCTTACTACAGCTTTACGCCAGCATCACATCTTGTATAAATGGGGATTCCCGGTCCGCGTGATCGTCTCCCGAAATAATCTTGTACATGTTATCAAGACTCTGGAGGAAGGGAAAAAATTGCTAACTGAATGGAACATTCCGATTGTTGATCCCCCACTTAAACAACCACCTGGTCCCGAGTCTGATGGTTGGTGCCAAGTGAAAACCCAGAGACGTCCACATAAAGGGCTACAAAGCTAGAGACTCACCTATCCTGGATTTCATATGTTCATTGCTGCTGAACTTATCCCCCCAGGATTACGACAGCCGCTGGTCCGCTGTACCATGTTCTTTTTCTTTCTCTTGATTCAGCTAAGATGGGTTACCCATCGGTTCTGTAGTTTATATGGTTTGTTTCTTTCTTGGTTCTGGCACATTGGGCGAAGTGAATACAAATGGTGGAGGCAATTCCGCCTCATGAAAACAGGGACACCCTCTGGTATAGGAGGTTGTGGTAAGACTCTTAAAGCATTTCTAACTGTGTATTATGGTACTTAGATTATGTCTATGAATGTCAGAGGATTGAACTCCTCTCAAAAAAGAGCCAACTTATGGCGTGAGGCACGAGCTCAAGGCTGTGACATTCTTGCAGTGCAGGAGACACACCTTTTAAGGGCAGATGCTCCTCGCGTTCAACACCCAGCATACCCAAATGTATTTCATGCCTTGTGAGGGCGGTGGACAAGAGAAAACAGGGATGTCTAGCGTTAATGGGAGACTTCAATATGGCTCCGGACCCACTAGTTGATACTACTTCTGGTGTGTCGACACGCCACCCTTCTTTCTCGCAAGCTCTATGGCGCCATGAATTATTTGACGCCTGGCGTATCCTCCATAATACCGAGAGAGATTATACGTATTTTTCTTCCGTACATAATAGTTTTTCACGAATAGATTTATTCCTACTTGAGCAGTCTAGTATTCCCATTGCTATGCAGTCTGATATCTCATTAATTACTTGGTCAGACCATGCAGCGATAACCTTGACTATAGCAGAAAAATATGAAAGTCCAAGATCATTCGTGTGGTGGTGCAATGAATTTTTAATGTCACAGCCGAAATTAAAAGCAACTTTAAAGAACGATTTGAAGGAATTCTTTCTGATCAATGCCCCCTCTGCCCCCGGCCCTTATGTACTGTGGAACTCTCACAAGGCCTTTATTAGAGGAACGTTTATCCGCTTGGGGCATATAGAAAAGAAAAATAGATTAGCAGAGATAGATCGACTGTTTCACCAAATTAAATCTATCGACACCAGCAATAAAAAGTCTCCTCTCCGTCAAATGCAGCGAAATTGATGACATTACGCCATCAACTGACAGCTTGCTTATTACATAAATATGAGAAAAATCTGAAAAGGGCTAAAGCTACATATTAATCTCAGTCCAATAAAGCAGACAAACTCCTGGCATCCAAGCTTAAACAAAAACATGCGAAATCCAGAATCCAATTTCTTCACATTAAGGATGGTACATACAAAATCTATGACCCAGGGGGCATAGCTGACGCCTTTAGAACATTCTATGAAGGCCTCTACAATATAGCAGAAGATTCCGCTATAGTTCCCCCAACAAGCTACGACATTGAGCACTTCCTTACAGCTGCTCAATTACCCAAACTCACTGAGTCACAACTGGACTCTTTGAATGCGCCCATTACCTCAGCGGAGTTGTTGTCCATAATTAAGTCGCTGCCATCTCACAAGTCTCCAGGCCCTGATGGCCTTACTAATGAATACTACAAACGTTTCTTCCCAATCCTGATGAACCCGCTGCTGTCCTTCTTGACGGCCGCGATTGATTCTGGCACCATCCCAAAAGAAAACCAAGAAGCCTTGGTAGTTACGCTGCCAAAGCCGGGCAAACCGGCCACCAACCCCCAAAACTTCCGACCTATATCGCTATTGAATTCCGACCTGAAAATTTATGCCAAATTAATAGCAAGCAGACTACAGCTTGTCTCCCAAGTTTGAAAAATAATAACCAAGTGGGGTTTGTTAAGGGGAGGCAATCTTACGACAACACTAGACGCATTTTGAATCTCATACACCACATTGACTCTAGGAAGGTAGAGGCGGTGATCCTTGCATTGGACGCTGAGAAGGCGTTCGATCGCATTTGCTGGTCGTATGCCTTCTCGGTGCTCAGAATTATGGGGTTCTCTGGAGCTATTTTAAGAGCGATTGAGGCACTATACTCTGCACCTTCTGCGAGAGTGTTCACTAATGGAGTAGTATCGGATCCTTTTTTGATAACGAATGGGACCAGACAGGGATGCCCCCTGTCGCCCCTGATATTTGTTCTCTCCATGGAACCATTAGCCCAGGTACTTAGACTGGATCCGGGGGTGGGGCACTGACATAAGGAATAAAACTCATCTTATATCGCTCTACGCTGATGATATTATTCTTACTTTGTCTAAACCACAAACATCTATTCCTCGCCTAATGGATACTATTGATAGTTTGGGGCAATTATCATGTTACAAATTAAATATGGCCAAATCGCAAGCGCTACCTTTGAATGTCCCTCCTCCTTTGCTTCAACAACTGAAGTCGACTTATGACTTTGATTGGAGGGAGGACAACGTTCAATATCTGGGGACACAGGTGACAGCATCCCCAGGGACCCTTTATAGAAGTAACTATATACCAATGTTAAAACTATTGCAAGAGGAGACGGAGCGAATGTCAAAAACAGATACCTCCTGGATAGGACAGGTAGCGGCCTTCAAGATGTTGCTACTGCCCAGACTCTTATACCTGTTCCGCACGCTCCCAATATCCATCCCTGTTTCCTTCTTTGAAACAGCACAAAGGGTGATTTCAAAATATATATGGAATAGGAAGAGACTTAGAATTAACAAAAGCTTTATATTTAAACAAAAGGAGGCAGGAGGGCTGGGAGTACCAGTGATAAGAAACTATTATATAGCCTCGATGGTCACTCAGTGCGCTAGGTGGAAATCAATGGATACCTCGGTTCCATGGTTGCACATAGAGCAGGCGTTTATAGCTCCCTTAAAATTGGAGGATGCACTATGGTTGCCCTTTTGGAACATTCCTGCTCCTGGATCCTTTTGGCCCGGTCATGTTAGCCTCATTAACGGCATGGCAGTTACTTCATGGGAAAGCTAACCCTATGAAGCATTTTCATATTTCAGAAATGCCTTTATCACTTATGGCATGGGTGATCGACGACTTAGGGGTCTCGGATGGGGGATCACGCAGATTTCTCAATTATACTACGACACCACACAACCTATATCGTTTACAGACCTAAGACAGAAATACAGAATTCCTATAGGCGACTTCCTTAAGTATTTTCAAATATGGCACTTCATGTCTAAACACCCTGTGACGATAATACCCCACGGTGGCGCGATTTTCACTTGGCTGTCGACTAAAATGAGGGGATTGCGATTTGTGTATGACAAAATGAATGGAATTTCGACCTTCACTAGATCTACCCCGTTCCGTTGCTGGGAGAGAGACCTAGGGATAGCCATTACCTCAGAGGAATGGCAGCAAACAATTAAATTGATCCATCTATCCTTAAAGTGTAGTATCCATATAGAGACGGCTATGAAAATCGTATCTTCTTCATATTTTGGGACACTGCCCCGTGATTCACGGATACTGGGACAGGGTCTTTGAAATGCTCTCGGAGCTGTTTGACTTCCTATACCGCAAACCTGGCTATTCTGCTAATCGGAATCCCCAATGAGCTGAATACATACAAAAAACTTATCTGTAAAATTTTGACTATAGCCAAGTTAATGTTGGTGCAGAGATGGAAGACAGTGGCCCCTCTGCCCATGTCGGCTCTGTTAATGGCCGTCAATAACGCATACACATATGAAAGAGTAATCGCAATGGGAAATAACTCCTTTCATAGCTTTGAGAAAGTCTGGGATGCGTGGATCTACTCTCGATTCGCTCTGAGAGAGAATCAAATTGTTACAGGGAATCCAGGGGTGGTGATGCAGTAATCAGGTGGGTGGGTATCGAACCTGCCAACCTCGGGGTGGACAGAGTTGAGGAGGAGTAAGAAGCGCTACGATTAAGTGTCAAAAATCAAATACACAAGCATAAACCCCACAAATAATGGAGGGTCGGAATTGGGGAATGTACCCCGGGTGTAATTCATGATAGCCCTATGATTGTGCCTGAAGGTTATTGTTATGGTTATTGTTTACTGTATAGGTACTTTTATCATCTGTTTCATTGATATACGGTTCAAAGATTGTATCTTGAAAAGGAATGTATCATATTGCATACCAAAATGTATATCCCAATATATGTCAATAATGTTCTTTACTTTTATTCTCTGAAACTTTGAATAAAAAATTATTGAAACTAAAAACCAAATAGGGGGAACTACATTACACCTATAACTGGCGCTGAGGCAATATGACATTCTTTACTTTGATATCCTGTATGCACGCTTGTTCAGTCTGTCTGTCAGTCACATAGAACACCATATCTGAAGAAGAGAGCGAGTACTCTTGAAAGCTCACCATCAAATATACTCAGTTAGCCTCTAAAAGGTATCGCCTGATTTCCTCACTCTTCCACTACTTTCTATGGCTAACATGGTACAATATTATACTACTAGCCACAGTAAAAACACACAGAGGCGGCAGCTGGATGGGACTTTGCTTCATTATTTTTGCATTACTTTCAGGTAATTTTGCGTTGTTTCAGTCATTTATGCACACGGTGCTTTAAATTTAGGATTCCAAAAGAAATAACCAAACTTGGTTGAAAATGTACCTATAGCAAACCCTTTCCCTTGGACTCTGTGTAGAGTATTGGTACTCTGTTGGTTCCAGATAGAGATGAACAAACTGGTTTGGTAAATACTGGTGTCAAGTCGAATTTCCCAAAAGTTTTGGTTTTTTTAACGAAACCAAAACTTTTGTGATTTATATCGGTCAAACTAAAATGGCCAAAGAGGAGGCTCACATGGTCTCTGCTACCTAGGAGGGCTTCTGACAATACCTGACAGTCTCTCAGCCAGTCATGAGTGGTAGAAGGAGAGGTAACAGTGCTGATGTAACATATAGGATGCTTCTCATCAGTATGAAAATTCAAATGGCTCCAGAAAACCCCTTGAGGCCGGGGCTCCACGTAGTGGGGCGCAGCAAAAAAAAGCGCTGCAGGAAAAACTGCAGCTCTTTTCACAGAGAGTCCACAGAGGTTTCCTCTACAGACTTTCTGCTTCCATTATACCTACTGTATAGGGAAACCGCCGGTGTTGACATGCTGCGATTTCCAAAACTGCAACGGTTATGGATATCGCAGCGTGTCCGCTGTACATATTTTTCTGCAATGTTTGTATTCTCTGTTTACCATTCGTTTTTCCATAGACATACATGTCACTTTCACTCTGCCTGTGTTTGCCTTAGGGGCTAGATAGAGTCCTAACTGTATAACATTGCCAGGGCTTAAAGTTTTAAGCTTTTTAAACTCTGATTTGGACTGAACCACCCGAACCTGAAACAAAACAAATCTTTAGAAGTTCACCCATCTCTATTTATAACTATAGGGTGCACTATATGACAGGCGTAACTAGGAATGGCTGGGCCCTAAGGCGAACATTTGACATGCCTCCCCCCGAACCGGTTACAGGTCCCCAAACAGTAAAATATGCTCAACAGTGGCCCCAGATAGCATTATATGCTCAACAGTGGCCCCCACACATCTTTATATGCTCTACATTGCTCCCCCCACACACAGTATAATATGCTCCACACAGTGGTCCCCACCCAGTATTATATGCTTCCCAAAGTGGTCCCCACCCAGTATTATATGCTTCCCACAGTGGTCCCCACCCCCAGTATTATATGCTTCCCACAGTGGTCCCCACCCAGTATTATATGCCCCCCACAGTGGGCCCCACCCAGTATAATATGCTCCCTACAGTGGCCCCCACACAGTATTATATGCTCCCCACAGTGGCCCCCACACAGTATTATATGCTCTACAGTGGCCCCACCCAGTATTATATGCCCCCCACAGTGGGCCCCACCCAGTATAATATGCTCCCCACAGTGGCCCCCACACAGTATTATATGCTCCCCACAGTGGCCACCACCCAGTATTATATGCTTTACAGTGGCCTCACTCAGTATTATATGCTCTACAGTGGCCCCACCCAGTATTATATGCCCCCCACAGTGGGCCCCACCCAGTATATACTCCCCACAGTGGCCCCCACACAGTATTATATGCTCCCCACAGTGGCCCCCACACAGTAGTATATGCTCCCCACAGTGGCCCCCACCCAGTATTATATGCCCCCCACAGTGTCCCCACCCAGTATTATATGCTCTACAGTGGCCCCCGCACAGCATTATAAGCTCCTAACAGCCCCCTCCGCTTCAGTGCTATTATTATATTCTGGGGTCTCCTCAGACCCCAGAGTATAATAATCGGAGGCCCAGGGAAGGTGATTAAAAATAACAAACAATCATACTCACCTTGCCTTACCCTTCCTTGGCATCCTCGTCCATCCTGCTGTCTTCAGCGTCTTCAGGCCCTCTTCCAACGTCACTGCTGAGGCCTGTGATTGGGCCTCAGCGGTCACGTGGGGGCGCATGATGTCAATACGCGGCCGCGCCCCATGTGACCGCTGGGGCCTAATCACAGGCCTCAGTCACATGACAGAAGAGCGCCAGAGAGAATGCTGTGCCCAGGAGAGGTGAGAATATGTGTTTATTGTTTTCAGTCACCTCCCCTCGGTGCCCTGCCCTGCCCTCTATTGGAAAGGGACCTGCAATATGCCAGGGCCCCTTTCCAGTAACAGTATGTATAGTGGTCGGGGAACCAGGCTTTCCCCGACCGCTATCATAGTGGTCCGGTGCCTGGCCATCTCCAGCTGGCCACGGGCCCCGTACCCTGCTGGTCGCGCCCCTTGCAACCGCGATCGTTATGCCACTGGATTGTGTTGTTCGCGGTAGCGGCTGACACAGGGCTCCGGGCCCCCTAATTCTAGCTTCTTAACAGTCCTGGGTCTTATTTGTCAGAGTTCTTTTATTTCACAATGTGCCAAGTTTTTTCTATTGGTAAAAGGTCTGGTCGGTATAACACCTGGAGTCTTCTGAGAAGCTATGCTGTTGTGATGGATGCAGTAAGTGGGGTAGCATTGTCTTTATGAAATATTCAAGGCCTTCCCTGAAAGAGATATTGTCTGGATGGGAGCCTATGTTGTTCGCAGATTGGTACATCTTTGACCATCTTTGCTTCTGAGAGACTCTGCCACTCTAACATGCTCTTTTTTATACACATATGTCATGTGAATTGACCCTCCAGCTGTTTTTCAGCCTCTTGTTAGCCCTTTCCCAACTTTTTTTTTAGATGTTTTATCAATTTCTATTTTTTTTTTTTCAAATGAAATGGAGAAATATCTAGCTTTCACCTTCTGATATGTGATCTATGTTCTGTTGTGTAGCTTTCACCTTCTGATATGTGATCTATGTTCTATTGTGTAACTTTCACCTTCTGATATGTGTTCTATGTTCTATTAACTTTCACCTTCTGATATGTGATCTATGTTCTATTGTGTAACTTTCACCTTCTGATATGTGTTCTCTTGTGAATAAAATATGATTACATGATATTTCCAAATCATTGCATTCTTGTTTTACTACATTTTCCCAAAGTTCCAACTTTTTTGAAATTGGCGCTCAAATACATCATGTTAAACATGTATACAAGAAGTGAATAAGTTTGTTAGAAAAAAAAGAAAACCATTTTGGTTAAAAAAAATGAAAACTGTGAGGGGCGCAATAAATTATAAAAAGAAAATGTTTAAACTATTAAAGCAAGAGGGAATCTGAAGCATGTGTTGTCTAATGAATCATATGTGGCCACTCAATGCACCAGGTCATTTTAACACCTTGGTGGGTTCAGTACAAAGGTTCCATGTCTTCTCCTGAATACTTTGCTCATGAGCTTCCTTAGTCTATACAGATAATTAAATATCGCAAAAAAAAAGTATTTCTATATAATGATGCAATTTTTAGGCACCTTAGTTCGAAAGGTTTTGACTCTCATACGACGTCTTCCTGAACAGGACTTCACTCTTATTTTCCTTCTCCAGTTCAGGTGGCCATGGAGACGTTTACCAGCCATGAGTTTGTTTCCCAGATATCTTTGACTACTTGTTTTTTCATCACCCTCCTTATCTTCTGTATAAACCCCTCATCCTGTCCTCACGAGTACATCATTTGACCAATTACAATATTTCTGTACATCACCCTAAAATACTGACATTGTTGTATCACCTTTGATGTCCTGCTGATGCCTCATTGGGTTACTTTTACCTGTAGACTTCTGAAGATAATGGCGGGGAAGGGAACCAATGGCTTTCAGCTGTATCTTGCCTATAGTAAAGTAGCCCATGCACAAGGCTAGAGATGAGTGAATCAATTCTGCAGAAGTGGAATTCAATCCGAATTTCAGGAAATCTTCGATTCGCCACGATTCCGGATTTCCTCACGCTTCGACGCATCGAATCACATTTTTTAATAAAATGGTCACTGCACATGTTAGGACAAGGGGGAAGGGACTCTGGGAGCGCGGGATCACTCACAATGCCAAGCGTGCAGCTAATCAGCAGCCGGCAGGACCTGTGATGCCACAGCCCTATAAAAACCCTCGGCCATTTTAGATACAGTCATTCCATATCGCTCTCACTGTAGGGACAGACGTTAGCAGGAGCTAGGGAAGACTTAGAAAACAGATATAAGTTCAGGGAAAGAGGATTACAAAGTGTAGGGGAGGAAGGATAGGGAGGAATTGAGAGAAGAATTTGGGGTAGTTGCAGGCTCATTTACAGCAAGAATTTGCAGAATAATTCACATTGCAGCACTCACTGCTGTTATACTGCTGCACATAACTCATATCTGTCTCGTCAAGATGGAACACAACAAGTCTTTTGCAGTGCAGTGCAGTACAGCAAAAAAAAAAGTGAAATATCATACACTAATATCTGCACGCATCTGTAAAAGAAGCCTTTTTAAAAGCCTTTATTATAAGGGGCTTATTCACTGTTCTTACAAGTCATAACATTATTCAGTACTATTATGCCAAAGAAAACTGAATTATCATCCAATAATATCTGCAATTATCTGTAATAAAGGCCTTTAACGTGGGGAAAGACATAATGACCATTCGCCATTTTGTTACCAGTATAAAGTTGCTGGCAATATTTTAAAACAGTATTGTCAATAAAAAAAAAAAAAAAAAAAAAAAAAAATCAATAATTCTTAGTGGTTATCACTTATTTAAAGGTCTTTTTTTAGTGTCAAAACACATAAAAAGGACCATATTCGCCATTTTGTTACCAGTAAAAAGTTGCAGGCCATTTTTCAATACAGTATTGTTAATATTCAATAATTCTTAGTGGTTATCACTTATTTAAAGGAGTTTATTAGTGTCAAAACACATAAAAAAGGACCATATTCGCCATTTTCTTACCAGTATAAAGTTGCTGGCCATTTATAAATAGTATTGTCAATAATTAAATAATTCTGAGCTACAAATCTCTGCCTTTATCACGCTTTTTTTTTTTTATTGGTGTTCATTAGTGGGTGAAGAAATAAGGGGCATATTTGCCGTTCTCTTGAAAGTAGAAAATAACAGGCCTTTTTGCCCTTTACAATTAAGTTGTTTCATCGAACAGTATGTCAGACAGAGAAGCGAGAGGCCATGCACAGGGGAGGGCCGCAGACCTAAATGTTTCTGGCGCAGGCACAGGTCACAGCAGAGTAAGGAAACGCTGTCCTGCCCGGCCAGTAGTGTGGCATCAGAGCGGGTGTTTAGTGCGGCGGGGGCCATAGTTACCCTGTCCACCCAAAATTTGGAGAGACTGACCTTTGTGAAGATGAATCAGGCATGGATCAGCCAGGACTTCCACCACACTCTGCCACTGGTTCACTGTATGGCCTCCTAAGGCTGTTGCTACATACGCATTATATCACCTTGCCACTCTGTGGCCTACTTATTCTGCTGCCGCCTCCGCCTCTGCCACTGGGTGACTGTATGGCCTCCTCACACTGCTTCCACCTCCTTACTCTGCCACTGGGTCACTGTATGGCCTAAGGCAGCTGCTGACACCTCCACAATGTCACTGGGTCACTATGTCCTCCTCATACCGCTTCGACTGGGTCACTCTGTATACTCCTCATGCCGCTGCCACTTGATCACTGTATGCCCTCCTCATGCTGCTGCCACTGGGTCACTGTATGGCCTCCTCATGTTGCTGCCACTTGGTCACTGTATGCCCTTGTCATGCCGCTGCCACTGGGTCACTGTATGCCCTCCTCATGTTGCTGCCACTGGATCTTCCTGCATTCTCCTCATGCTGCTGCCACTTGGTCACTGTATGGCCTCCTCATGCCGCTGCCACTGGGTCACTCTGCGTCCTCCTCATGCTGCTGCCACTGGGTCACTGTATGACCTCCTCATGCTGCTGTGACTGGGTCACTGTATGGCCTCCTCATGCCGCTGCCACTGGGTCACTGTATGGCCTCCTCATGCCGTTTCCACTGGGTCACTCCGCGTCCTCCTCATGCTGCTGCTACTGGGTCACTGTATGGCCTCCTCATGCTGCTGCCACCTCCACATTATGTCGCCTTGCCATTCTGTAGACATCTATGTGGAATGGACAGACGACGGTGTAAAAGGAGTGTGCTCTTTCACTCTACATTAGGATGTTGGGTCTCTGCACGGTTCTTTCTACCTGGCATTAACATGGATCTGTAAGGCTGGGTTCACACTTGAGTTAGATGGATGGTTAGTTTTGAGCCCGTAACTGTCCAAATAAGTGAAGTGTGCATCGATTCTAAGAGCGACGCCTGTCATGTGCGTGTCATTCGGACTCACAGTATTGTTTGACTACCACAGTAGGCTCCCTGTGTGTGTTACTACAAGGCACAGTGTTCTACACCACTATACAGGCTCTCTGAAGCTAGGAAATGTGTTTTTTAGCGATATTTGCCGCAAAGTAATTTGGATCTAAGCAAATTTTTTTTGGAACTACGAATCGAACTGGCGAATCGAACTTTTGAGAAATCGCTCATCTCTACACCTGGCCTTATTTTCATAAAATAAACAAAATATTAGAGCTTTAATAAAAATCCATTTTATTTCTTAGTAGCAGGAATATATTGGTTACAATGACAGTGACAATCATCCAGGGTCCATACAATAGTTACCCTTATAGGAAAACAAACAAAACCAAACATTATTTTATGTATTGATTAATAGTAAAATATAAGCTGAATCATCTGCACTCATCATCAGGACACAACCTGCTTGGATGCTGATAGTGAGGTCCGCAGCAGCACTTATTTGATCTTTCCCTTTGTGCACAGACAGGTAAAGCGGCAATTGCTCTTCACAAAGATGGATGCACACAAGGGTTCCAAATCCCCGCAATTATCAAGGCTGTTTATATATAGACAAGGATTTGCTTAAAAATGAGAAATAAATATTATTTGCTTTGCTTAAGTTATTGGTAGTCTCATATTAGGCCATATAGACATCATAGAACATCCTCCTATCAAAGGCTAGAACACAGAATAGCAGTAGTAATAGTAATAACAGTAGTAATGATAGTAACAATAGTAGTAATAACAGTAGTAATAATAATAATAGTAGCAGCAGTAGTAGCAAGTGGTAGAAGTAGTAATAGTAGTAGTAATAATAGTAGTAGCAGTAATAGTAGTAGCAGCAGTGGTAATAGTAGTAATAGTAGTAGAATTAGTAGTAACAGTGATAGTAGTAGTAGTAATAATAATAGCAATAGTAGTAGTAGTATGATTTTGTGAGTGTTTGTGGTAATCCCTTTAACACCACCAATAAACCCTTGATATCACTGAAAAAAACAACATCTACTTGAAGTTAGATAAAACTATGGATATATGCAGGATGTTGAAAAGCCCAAAAGATATGGTGGAAATAATACAGGGGCAAAATATTAATGATACCACCACTGACATCACTATAACCTATGAAGGGGGGGGGGGGGTGGAGACAGAATTTAAAATACACACAGATAAATGCACGTCTATAGATGCTGGAAAGCCTAGCTTCTAAAATTATGGGTGTGAGCACTAGGTTAACAGCCAGCACTGTGTGCCTCACATTACTAGTCATTACTATCACCTCTATATTATTTTATCTGTGTTCACTTTACATGCAGGAAACCACCCCCATCATGGGTTGTAGGGGGTGCCAGTGGTATCATTAGTATTTTGCCCGTGCCATATACAGTATTCAGATCCCTTTAAATGTTTCACTCTTTGTTTCATTACAGCCATTTACTAAAAGCAAAAAAGTTCATTTTATTTCTCACTAATGTACACTCAGCTCCCCATCTTGACAGAAAAAAAACAGAAATGTAGATATTTTTGCAAATTTATTAAAAAAGAAAAAACTGAAATATCACATGGTCATAAGTATTCAGACCCTTTGCTCAGTATCGAGTAGAAGCCCCTTCCTTTTGAGCTAGTACAGCCATGAGTCTTCTTGGGAATGATGCAACAAGTTTTTCACATCTGGATTTGGGGATCCTCTGCTATTGTTCCTTGCAGATCCTCTCTAGTTTCGTCAGGATGGATGGTGAACGTTGGTGGACAGTCATTTTCAGGCCTCTTCAGAGATGCTCAATTGGGTTGAGGTCAGGGCTCTGGCTGGGCCAGTCAAGAATGGTCACAGAGTTGTTCTGAAGCCGCTCCTTTGTTATTTTAGCTGTGTGCTTAAGGTCATTGTCTTGTTGGAAGGTGAACCTTCGGCCCAGTCTGAGGTCCAGAGCACTCTGGAAGAGATTTTCTTCCAGGATATCTCTGTACTTGGCCGCATTCATCTTTTCTCCTATTGCAACCAGTCGTCCTGTCCCCCATAGCATGATGCTGCCACCACCATGCTTCACTGTTGGGATTGTATTGGGCAGGTGATGAGCAGTGCCTGGTTTTCTCCACACATACCGCTTAGAATTAACGCCAAAAAGTTCAATCTTTGTCTCATCAGACCAGAGAATCTTATTTCTCATAGTCTGGGAGTCCTTCATGTGTTTTTTGGCAAACTCTATGCGGGCTTTCATATGTCTTGCACTGAGGAGAGGCTTCCTTCGGGCCACTCTGACATAAAGCCCCGACTGGTGGAGGGCTGCAGTGATAGTTGACTTTGTGGAACTTTCTCCCATCTCCCTACTGCATCTCTGGAGCTCTGCCACAGTGATCTTTGGGTTCTTCTTTACCTCTCTCACCAAGGCTCTTCTCCCACCATTGCTCAGTTTGGCTGGACAGCCAGGCTTAGGAAGAGTTCTGGTCGTCCCAAACTTCTTCCATTTAAGGATTATGGAGGCCACTGTGCTCTTAGGAACCTTGAGTGCTGCAGAAATTCTTTTGTAACCTTGGCCAGATCTGTGCCTTGCCACAATTCTGTCTCTGAGCTCCTTGGGCAGTTCTTTTGACCTCATGATTCTCATTTGCTCTTACATGCACTGTGAGCTCTTATATAGACAGGTGTGCGCCTTTCCTAATCAAGTCCAATCAGTTTAATTAAACACAGCTGGACACAGCTGAAGGAATAGAACCATCTCAAGTAGGATCAGAAGGAAATGGACAGCAGTGAGTTAAATATGAGTGTCACAGCAAAGGGTCTGAATACTTATGGCCATGTGAGATTTCAGTTTTTCTTTTTTTAATAAATTTGCAAAAATATCTGCATTTGTTTTTTTCTGTCAAGATGGGGAGCTGAGTGTACATTAATGAGAAATAAAATGAACTTTTTTTGCCTTTAGCAAATGGCTGCAATGAAACAAAGAGTGAAAAATTTAAAGGGGTCTGAATACTTTTCGTACCTACTG
Source organism: Leptodactylus fallax (assembly GCA_947044405.1). NCBI lineage: Eukaryota > Metazoa > Chordata > Amphibia > Anura > Leptodactylidae > Leptodactylus > Leptodactylus fallax. The sequence goes on from CAMRHE010000319.1 coordinate 1,637,520, forward strand.
TATATCACATCTTTTGGCCATCTACATCCTGCATACAGCCATCCTATGACATCAGGTAATATACCCAATCTACATAACATCTGAGATACATTATCCTTTATTACTGCGGGCACACACAGTGACAGGTGTTGACTGGTGTTAAAAAATGCTGACAGATTCCACTTAAAGGGAATCTGTCACCACCTCCACCAGTTCTTTTAATAGGCTCCTATCCGCTATTCCTGTCCAGTTGGACTTTTTCTCTAGTCCCCATCATTCCTGAGCAATCAGTCCTGTTAGGATATTGGGTGCTGAAACAAATTAAGCTCTTTATTGTCAGGTGGGCAGTCCTGGTCTGGGGTAGACAACTCAGAACCACCCAGCTGACAGTAGAGAGTGTTATTTTGCTGAAACTAACAAAAATCATTGCTCAGGAAATGTAAATACTGAAAAGCTGATCAGTAGCGGTGCCAGGAGTTGGACTTCCGCTGATCTGATATCGATGGATTGTCTAACAATCCATCCATACTATATTCTCAAAAAATAATATACTGTTTCAATAACCTAAAACCCCAGATAGCTATAAACTGGACAAGGATTAGTAGCAGTGCACATATTATGGGCAGGTGCACCTACCTGTGGTTTCTGCATCTTCAGGTGAGTTTTGATGGATATTTTCGGCCCCCTTTTTATTAGTATTTGCATCCCCCTTGCTCCATGTCTAATGACAAATAAGAGAAAGGCTATGACATGACACATTCATAAGTTTGTAGTTTTATAGAAATTCATTGAAAAATCTCAAATTTTCCACATATTAGTAAGTCAGAAGACAGAGCAACAGCCAAAGTGTGGTCATGTTTTACTGACTACAGAGATGAAGGATTTTTCTATTCAAGCATTTCAGCCATTTTACAAAAATTGACAGCAAGAAGTGCAGCCATATTGCTTGCCATTCACTTCATTTAGTCACTTTTGTAAAAATTACTGCCAGAACCAGGACAAATAATTTATCTGATAGTTAAAAACAATAAAAACCACCCCAAGTACATAAAGAAAGGGCACAAAAAGAATGTATGTTCTTTCGGTTTGCCCTATGCAGCCAATGTTCCCCAACTCCTTTTAAATTTTGCATGTTTGTTCAGTCTGTAAGAAATCTGTTCCTTTGCCCCATATTATAGTATATAAAATTATATTTTATGTCATTGTTATTGGCTATTTTATTTATCCACACACACACACACACACACACACACACAGTATATATATACATATATATATATATATATATATATATATATATATATATATATATATATACACACACATTTTTACTAACATCTGGAATGAGTGACGTCAGCTACAGACCTGAAGAAGGCAGAGGGGACAACAGAGCAATGCGAGTATAAGTGTTTGTTATTTTCTCTTACCTCCCCGGGCCTCTGAAATTTCTCTCTGGGGTCTCTTATAATAGCATTGAAACGAATGGGTAAACCTCACAAATCAAAACAAATTTGGAGAGGTTTACCTGAAGCAGTTCGAGGCTCTAGGAGTATACTATTCTGCAGAGGGCCACTGTGGAGCATTATACTGGGGGGGCCCTCTGGGGAGCATATTATATTGAGAGATTTATTCTTCTGTGCTGTGAGGAGCATATATTGTGTGGGGCTTCTCGGGAGTATATTATACTTTGTGGTGCCACTGTGGGGAGCATATTATATTGTGTAAGGGGACACTGTGGAACATTATACTGCGGTGGAGGTGGACTCTGGGGAGCATATTATACTATATGAGGCCACTGTGAGGAGCCTTTTATACTGTGTGGGGCATATTCTATTGTGTGGGACTCCTAGGGAGCATATTATACTGTGTGGGGCCACTGTCAAGCATTATACTGTGTTAGGGATCTGAGGAGTACATTATACTGTGTGGAGTGTTATATACTATGTGGGCCACTATGGGGGGCACAGGGGAGCATTTTATACTGTGGAGCATTATATACCATGTGGAGCATTATACTGGAGGGGGGGACTATGTGGTATGCCTGCATCACAGCTCCCTCACTATCTTGCATGTACATCTAGCGCTTAATGGCCATGTCATTCCCATGCATTCCTGCATGGAGTTATTTGGGACTGCACAGTACTAGAGGGGATGACGATACTGGGAACATACTCAGTAACAACGGACAGTCAGCACATATGTAAGATGTCAGTGAAGGAGCCGTGGTGTAGGTTATTAGCAGGAAGCTGTTGGGTGGGCCCCCAGAACAAGTTCCTCTGGTGGGCCCTAGGCCCTTCAGTCCGACACTGTATAAGGGGGAACAATTATATATAAGGGGGGCTATTGGGTGAACTATTTATAAAATCGGGCTATTATTTATAAAAAGGGAGGAACTATTTATAAGAGGCCTATGAAAAAAAGGGGGAAAATATATACAGTATAAAGGAGTCTATTATAAAAGGCAGGAGCTATTTATAAGCGGGGAACTATTTATAGGAATAATTGTTAAGTGGGCTTATTTATAAAGGGGGGTGATGAACCGCCCTCAGTTGTATATCTCTCAGAAATGTATTTTTAACTTGCTCATATCAGTCCTCCCTTACTTGTAGGAATGTTGTGCTTAAGTTGGGTTTACACTGCTGGATGATACGCTTCAGTGGTGTTGTGTGTACCAGGGGAGATGGCCTACTCTAGCCAGCCAGTTTTATTATCCCTGGACAGATGTCTATGGGGGAGAGAAGGCTTGTGACCTTAAGTTCACCCACAGACATCTCTCCCAGCACCTAGGCAGGTACCCATCTCTCCAAGGGTTCTGCAAAGGAGGGAGAAGGGGAGCTGCATGGGGAGGTGGTGTGGCTGGGGCACTAGCCATATGCTGAAAGGAGAACTAGATTATTTGTTATTCAGCAAAATGGCAGCAAGGAGTTTCTATCTTGGAGGGGATGTGAGGGCATGTGATGCTGTAGACTGGAGCATGGGCCATGAGGCCTGAAACCTTTTCCTTTGTTCTGGACAGCATGTAGGAGAAATATGCTCTGTAACTCACTGAAGAAAACGCCCTAAGCCCAAGAACCTGCTGTGGCCTAGAGAAATGGACTATAAGCCCATTTTATTTTCTGTACCGTAATTTTTACTTTTACCCGTAATCTGCTTGTTTAGTCATTGATATACATTTCTGTATATATGTTAATGCTTAGTACCGACCCACTTGGGTTAATATATAAAATTTAAAAAGCTTGTTTTCGTATTATCCTATTACCCGGTCCACTCACGAGGTGTGAGTGGAGGGTAAAGAAGGTGGTCTCAGGTGTGCCAAGCGGCTTGGGAAGGCGAAATCCTTCACAGGGGCTATTAGTGATAATGGGGACTTATTTATAAGGATAACTTATTTATGAGAGGGCTATTTATAAATGGAGCAGTATTATTTTTAAGGGGTAACTTACAGATAAGGGGATTATTACTGATAGGGGGTACTATTTAAGCAGTAGATCATTTATAAGGGCACTATTACTGATGTGTTAGGGTGTAATATTTATAAAAATTCCAGCACTCAAATAAAAATTAACTTAATAGTCCATAAAAAAAAAAAAAAAAAAAAACACGAGAATTAAATATACCCCATAAAAAACACACCATTTTTTAATGGACTATTAAAAGTTTAATTTTTATTTATAAGAAATTTGAGTGCTGGAATATTTACAAGTTTTTTTTCATCTGAATTTCATTGCTCCATGAGGTCCGAGGAGGTTTTTCAGTGCACCTTTGATATATGATGGAACGCTAAAACATCTAGTGAGCGGTGAGATACATTTTTTTTTCTGTAATATTTATAAGCAGGGACTATTATTTATAAGGAGTCGCTATAATAACTGATGACTAGGGGCAAAAATATATTAGGCGGTACAAAGTTAGTCATTTCAATTGTGTGTGTGTGGGAAAATGGGAGTCATTACTGTTTTTAGGGCAGAAAGGAGGCGTTATTATAGGGGTTGCCACTGGAAGATGATGGCATTGTTTGCATATCAGCATTTGGGGCCCCGCTTTTAATTTTGCCCAGGTCACCACTGTGTCTAAAACCGGCCCTGTCCATACTGTACTGCCACTTCTCAGTCAGTCATGTACTCTATTAAATACTGTTGGTGCCACAGAGTGAGCAGAATAAAAAAAAAAAAAAAAAAAAAAAATATAGCTAAAAGTCCCCACCTCAAATAAACCCATTGCTCATTCCAATATAAAAGCCATTTCATATCAGTCACATCTGCTTCCATAATCATTTTTGGTGTTTTTTTTTTTCCTGTTGCATTTACAGGTCTGAAAAACTACATAAAACCAGTCCAATATAACTGCTGTGTGTATGAAAAAAATCAAGGGCAAACAACTTTTCCCCAAAACAGGCCAATTTTTGGATCATGTGTAAAAGAAAGTGTCAGTGCAGTGTATGGTTAAACTAGTAGTTTGTATCCTCTGCTTTCTATCAGTTTTTCCATAGACATACATGTCACTATCATTACTCTGCCTGTGTTTGCCTTAGGACTCCATCTAGCCCAATTCTGGCTTTAAGTGTAAGACAAATGACAGAGCTTAAGCCAATTTAAACTCTGATTCATGACAGATTTATTCGACCCGAAATCAATCTTTGGACTGAACCACCTGAACCCGAAACAAAGCAACATCTCTACTTATAACTATACAGGTGCACTATATGCATGATTGTAAACAGACAAAATTTAAGGTTCAAGAGATCATTAATCTCTTCATTACACACCAAAATAGATTTGGTAAACTCTGCACAGAAGAAAAGCAAAAACAAAACCACCACCAGGGTCTTAAAAAGGACCTTTCGGCACCTTCATCAAGTCCAACTCATTGCATTCTAATAGGTTCCGCTCCACCGTTTGTCACAGTTGGAATTTCTCTCTATCCCCCACCGTTCCCAAGCGATCACTTCTGTTAGCTTCAGCACCATTTTGCTCTCTATTGTCAGGTGGGCGTTCCTGGGCTGGAGCAGAAAGACAGGGACCGCCCACCTGGCTAATCCCATCTACACATTGCAGAAAAGCTGTGATTTCAAAAAACACTTGAGAATCGCAGCATGTCAATTATACCCGCAGAAATGCTGGCGTTTTCCTTATAGGTATACTAGAGGCAGAAATTCCAAAGAGGAAAAAAAACTCTGCAGACATTCTGGGAAGAACACTGCGGGGAAAAAAAACGCAAAGACGAAGAGAAGACGACCTGAAATGTATTTTGGAACACTCAAGGTGTGTAAATTAAGCTAGTCTCTAGGTGGTATAAGACACCTGAGTGGTTACATAGCTATAAAATAGCAGATTCGAATAAGTGCTGGTGCTGCAACAAACCACTAGGATCACTCCTACATCTATGGCAGCATTGTGAAACTATCCACCCTTTTTGATGCGTGATTCAGATGCTCACCCAAAGAGTATCATTTTGTCCATATAGCTATGAATTTTGAAAGGCAGGGAAGGAAAATATTTAAAAGTCGCAATTAATGTATAAAACTACTCTGCGTCCTTAAAGAGGACCTGTCACCATCCCCAACAAGTCCAGCTCTTTGTACCCTTTAATACATGCTGCTTTACTGATTTTAGTACAGTTGGAATTTTCTCTCTAGCCCCCACCATTGCCGAGAAATCAGTGCTGTTAGTAGAGAGTCTAAATAGCATGCCAAGCGCCAAAACTGTCAGGAGAGAGGTTTCTCCGAAAAGGTGAGGGCTAGAGAAAATTCCAACTATCCTAAAATTAACAGATTCTAAGAACTAGAATTGAGGGAGGTGGTGAAAGGTCCTTTTTAAGGCTGGTGTCCCATGTGGCATAAACTGCAGCTTTTTACAGTCACAGCAAAGTGGATGGGATTATAGCATTTATTTAATGTGTTCTGCAACATCATGGTGGCAATTGAATATTCTTGTGGAAGGTGGTAGACACCTTTACCTACTGGGGTTACTTAAACAGGCCCCATTTACTTACCAATCCCTGCTGCATAGTTGCGAGTAGTAGTTTTCCAATAACTGGAGAGCCTCAGATAAGAGATCACTATCTTAGACTGATTTGACATTTGCTAAATTCATAGACATTTTCTAGTACATATAAAGCACATATTTAATCTTTTCCTAGGTCTGAATTCCAAAAGTGATGGTAAAGTGTGTGTTATTGCTTAAGAAGATATGAGATGAGAGATTATAACAGTGGAGTTGTCATCGAAGGAGAAGGAAATCATTGTGGTGGGAAGCTGTGGAGAAGTTGAATGCCTTATTCTAAGTTAGTAGTATAATGTTGTACCGTGTTAGCCATAGAAAGTAGTGCAAGAGTGAAAAAAATAAATAAATCAGGCGATACCTTTTATAGGGTCAAGCATATTTGATAGTAAGCTTTCGAGAGTGCTAGCTCTCTAAGCTATACCACAGAGGATTCTATTTCTAGCTCCAGTAATTCCACAATACTGAGATAATTTAGTATCTGAAGTAGCAAAAAAATTGTTATAACAAGGATGGATATTAGGTGTACTAGAAAGTCAACCAGAAAATAGAAAGAGTGTACACTAAAATATAACAATGGTATTCGCTAAAACATAGCCAAAAGGCCATTTAGAGAATAAAGATAGAGACATGATTGTTGTATGTGAGCACCTGATGTGTGCGGTATTATAGTGTAGAGTTGGCCTTCCCCAGCCAAATTAAGCCAGAACGTTCATAATGAAAAGATACATCCACTCAGCTAGAAGGAACAAATAGCTCAATAAGTGGTTAAATACGGCCACAATCAATGTAGCATACAGCCCAAAATATGGAGGAGGAGAGGCTATGATTAACCTCAGCCACCATAAATAGCACAATGGGTGGTTAACAGGGCTGAATATAGGATGTACTAACCTAGCTAGCACACCAGAGGTATGAGCTGAACACACTAGCTAGCTTTCTAGAATAAACTGGCAAGCACAAAGATATAGTATAGCCCCCCTCTCCCCCCGGCCGTGATATGTGGCCGCCATATAGGGTTCTAAAGAGATGTTGAATTTGTTAGTTACCTTAATGTGTGTCATGTGACCATTACGTTTTACCTTGAGAATAAAGTACAATATACATTTTTTTTTTTCAGAACCTCCCACGCTCGTATACAAGACTTCTCCCAAGTTGCACCACTTCTCTGGAATGCTCTATCCCGGACTACCAGATTAACTCCCAATTTCCTCAGCTTCAAGTGCAAACTAAAGACATCTTTTCAGACAGACCTATCAATTCCTAATGTAAACCTTTCCGTAGTTAGAATCCCTAAAACATACCCTCTTCACGCTCCCGCATTACCCCACAGGATATGATGCCGTATCAGACTAGCTTTATATGTCCAGGCACCATCTGCATGTTAAAGGACACGACTGGTGATGGCTCATACAGCTTATATATGTGTAATAACAGTAACCTCTATTACAGAATTGTCTGACCATTGTATAAGCAATGCTACCTCCGATGCCGCCCCTGCTACCTCCTGTGTCACCCCCTCTACCTCATAGATTGTAAGCTCTTGCGAGCAGGGCCCTCAGTCCCAGTGTGTGAATTGAATATTTCTTTGTAATGTATCTTTGTCAGTACTTGAACCCTACAAATTGTACAGTGCTGTGGAATATGTTGGCGCTATACTGTATAAAAATTATTGGATTTTTGAAGCGGTACAGAATGGGAATAAGGTAGAGACGTCATTATATATAGCCTACAGATAAGGACAATGTTACATCATGGCAGCTTTCACGCTCCACATGTATTTAGACGTTTATCTAGCAGTCAGTTAAAGGATTTGCAGCAGAAAGGAAGGTTTTCATGAAGGTGCACAAAAAGTTATTCATCTGCTTGTCAGACAAGGCTCCTAAATATAAGGGAATGAGGGAGATTAATAAAATTATGAAGAGAAAGTAAAAAAGGACAGGTCAGCTGGTATTTCCCACTACTTATGATAGACATACTAACTAAAATTAAAAGGACCATGTGCAGATATTAAGGAATCCTTAGATGTGATCCGAAGTTTGGAGACTTGTTTAGGGATCCCCAAATTTTTTGCATATACAAGGGGTTAATAAATTTCTAATGTGTCAGTGAGACATTGGCAAAAAAAAATCTCAACAAATGGAATTGGCAGCAAAGAAAAATGGACAATTCCCTGCTTAAATCGTGGTTGTTGCAGTTCCATCATTAGGGATGCATTTTTAGATCACCATCTTAGGGAACAAAGATTGCAGTATGGGGCTCTCGCACTTGTAAAATCAGTAATGTCATATGGATTGAAATGCCCTTGTGCTAAAATGTGGGTCAAACGTCCCAATCTATTAAAACCATTATTGGGGAAAATAAAATCAGCATTAGGAATTTTGGTGAGCACGAGAAGAAAAGACAAGGAGGAAAAGAAATTTGGGGAGACCACAGGGAGGATGTCACTTCATAGGGGTTGTTTTAATAAACTATTTACACAAGTATAAAGGGATAGAAAGTGGGTTGTTGGATTTGTTATGGTTGCAGCTCACTAAGACCCCTGTGGTGTTTTCCTGCAAGAGAGAAGGAGTTTCCAACCTTTCCAAGATGAAGAATTTTTTGTTGGTTTTATATGGATTTTCGTCTCCCAGCGCTATACTAGATAAAATATGTTACTTCACCCCAACCCTGCACCTACCTCAGCAATAGCATACAGATATTACATGATCCATTATATTACCCAAACAAATGCAGATTATTTCATATCTATATTGATGCTGATGTATAAATTATTCCAAAATATTAAGAGGGTGTAGAAGGGCTCAGTAATGGGGGTGACAGCAATACAAAGAAGAATTCTCTGTAAATGTAAGTGTAGGACATCCAGATACAACTAGATTTTATATAACAAGTGCTGTAGAACAAACCCTCTGGACACACAGGAGTACTAAGGGGTTAATGTAATACTAATGACTAATAATAAGGTTACTTTCTCTCCATCCAGATGGACATACAAGCAGTATATAACTATGGCGCTCTCCACAGGTAGTGTGTGTATGGGTGGTGGGAGAAGTGTCAGGTACAGGACGTCTATACAAGCTATTTGTGTCCTCCTATCTACATGTCTATGGAGTTTGGGAGGATTCTCTGTACCAGACATTCAGAAGGATTCAGTAGTTGAAAGTGAAAAGATCTGAATATCTCCTACTTTTCTATTCTTAAATATTCACACTTGATATTAAATCCTAAATTTAATGATACAAAACCACTTTTCTGTATTGGTCTTTTGAAAGTGACCGAGGGGTGTAGAATGGTAAAAGCTCACATGTCTCATTGTGGGAGAAAAATCTAAAAAAGGTTTATATCTGTGACATTTATCTGTCAGGAAATAAAGGATGATGGTTGTGTGTTTTGGTGAAAGAATAACGTATTGCATTTAATCACAAGTTACTGAGAAAGTTTGGGTTTTTTTGAACACTGAGATTTTCTTTATTACCTACAATTGAGTCAGTTCAACCATGTGAAAATGTTTGAGTAGTTTATAAAAAAAAAAAAAAATATATAATTGCAAAGTAACTATTTTATATAGTTCGCTATATCTCAAAGTTATAACCTTCCTGGGATATTAAACAGGGTTTAGTTTATGTGACACTATCAGCTGACTTCTTATGGAAGGTTCCCAAACAACACTAATTTTAGTAGAAACATTTTAATGGCTGTTAACGCTGAAATTCTATTAAACCCTTTGGTGTGTATTGTGGGGATTAATGAAGAAATAACTGTCAATATTGTAGAAAGACAAATCCTGTTAGGCACTCTTGGGCTACATGTACAGTCATGGCCAAAAGTTTTGAGAATGATACAAATATTAATTTTTACAAAGTCTACTGCTTCAATTTTTCTAATGGCAATTTGCATATACTCCAGAATGTTATAAAGAGTGATCAGCTTAACAGCAATTACTTGCAAAGTCAATATTTGCCTAGAAAATGAACTTTATCACCCAAAACACATTTCAACATCATTGCAGCCCTGCCTTAAAAGGACCACCTAACATTGTTTCAGTGATTGCTCCATTAACACAGGTGTGGGTGTTGATGAGGACAGGGCTGGAGATCAATCTGTCATGATTAAGTAAGAATGACACCACTGGACACTGTAAAAGGAGGCTGGTGCTTGCCATCATTGTTTCTCTTCTGTTAACCATGGTTATCTCTAAAGAAACACGTGCAGTCATCATTGCACTGCACAAAAATGGCCTAACTGGGAAGAGTATTGCAGCTAGAAAGATTGCACCTCAGTCAACAATCTATCGCATCATCAAGAACTTCAAGGAGAGAGGTTCCATTGGTGCCAAAAAGGCTCCAGGGCGCCCAAGAAAGACCAGCAAGCGACAGGACCATCTCTTAAAAGTGTTTCAGCTGCGGGATCGGGCTACCAGCAGTGCAGAGCTTGCTGAGGAATGGCAGCAGGCAGGTGTGAGTGCATCTGCACGCACTGTGAGGCGGAGACTCTTGGAGCAAGGCCTGGTCTCAAGGAGGGCAGCAAAGAAGCCACTTCTCTCCAGAAAAAACATCAGGGACAGACTGATATTCTGCAAAAGGTACAGGGAGTGGACTGCTGAGGACTGGGGTAAAGTCATTTTCTCTGATGAATCCCCTTTTCGATTGTTTGGAACATCTGGAAAACAGCTTATTCGGAGAAGAGGAGGTGAGCGCTACCACCAGTCTTGTCTCATGCCAACTGTAAAGCATCCTGAAACCATTCATGTGTGGGGTTGCTTCTCAGCCAAGGGAATCGGCTCTCTCACAGTCTTGCCTAAAAACACAGCCATGAATAAAGAATGGTACCAGAATGTCCTCCAAGAGCAACTTCTCCCAACCGTCCAAGAGCAGTTTGGCGCTCAACAATGCCTTTTCCAGCATGATGGAGCACCTTGCCATAAAGCAAAGGTGATAACTAAATGGCTCAGGGAACAAAACATAGAGATTTTGGGTCCATGGCCCGGAAACTCCCCAGATCTTAATCCCATTGAGAACTTGTGGTCAATCATCAAGAGACGGGTGGACAAACAAAAACCAACAAATTCAGACAAAATTAAAGCATTGATTCTGCAAGAATGGACTGCTATCAGTCAGGATTTGGTCCAGAAGTTGATTGAGAGCATGCCAGGGAGAATTGCAGAGGTCCTGAAGAAGAAGGGTCAACACTGCAAATATTGACTTGCTGCATTAACTCATTCTAACTGTCAATATAAGCTTCTGTTACTCATAATATGAATGCAATTCTATTTCTGTATGTGATAAAAACATCTGACAAACACACATAAAAACCAGAGAGCAGCAGATCATGTGAAAATAGAATATTTGTGTCATTCTCAAAACTTTTGGCCATGACTGTACACGACCGTGTAGCTAAATTTCCACTAAATTTTTTTAATACAAAAATATTGATGTTTATCACTAACATGAAGTACAATGCGTCATGAAAAGATGTTCTCAAAATCACTTGGGTAAGTTAAAGCAATTCACAGTGATTGGCAATGTCTAAAGCGCTGCAGAATATGATGGCGCTATACAAGCTAAAATAGCCACAAAGTGTCACATGTCAGGTTTGAATAATAGGGTCGTATCCTTAAGGTGATTTTTTGGCTGTGTCCTTAAAGAGGGTTAATGTGTTTTTGTAGAACTGCAGTATTCTTTATTGTTGATCTATTTAATTGCTATAGATGTGAATTTTATATTTGATATAAAAGTTTTAGCTGTCTCATATGAGGGATAAGTATAAGAGAATGGTAAGGGGCTGACAGTTGTGCATGAAGGAAGCGAAACCTCAAACATCCCTCGCACAATGCTGGTTTCTCCAGGTCTGTATCACCCTGTGTCTCTCTGTATTGTATTTATACATGTATCTTATAGTGTGTCCTATTGATATGGACATCATTTATATCTTCAATTTAATGGTAAGATCTGAACATTATGTAAATATATGTCAAGATTATTCAGAAACAGGTTGAGAATGTAATATATATTGTATAAGGGATTTCATGTGTTATTTGGAAGGAGGTGCACTTAGTATAACTGTACTACCATCTATGGTGGAATTGAATATCTTCGTGGTTTGTTTGGTTGTGAAAGTAGAATCATTTAGACCTTAAGCGCGTAAACAACATCAAAAACTTCACACATTATAGATATCAGCACAAGCTAACTAATAGGTACATGGTTGGCTCCAAGTGGAGAAGTTATCATGTACTTTTACTCTGGATGTAAATAATATCTGCCATTGTATTTCTATATTTTTGTATTTATGATGTGAATTGTTAGACAGGTCTGGACATCTTCAGTGACTGCACAGATAATGGGTGAGATTGTGAGTAAAGGCCATAAAATGAAAAATATTAAAAAAGTGTGGAGAACATTATCCCCATCACTTACAGGAGCTCCAAGAAATCCTCGAGTTGCGGTGTAAGTAGAAGTCACCAGATACATGGCCGCCCAAGGATTAAACATTAACCTTCTGGCTTGGCAAACTTTACTGGCCTTTCCATTGTTAGTGATCCTAGTAAGTTGTTTATGTTGAACACTACACTTTATGACTTTCATATCTATATTGCGCCTCTTTAAATGTCAAGACTTCAAACAAGACTTCAATTAAAATGTTAGTGAAATATTCCCCAAGTGTTAAGAAATTTTTGAAGAATATATACTGAAATGTATGGTTGTATAAACAGATAGTGAGGTGTGGGTCTTGCTCAGGAATGGGGGTGACTGAAATGCTAAGAAGAATCATTTGCAAATGTAAGTGTAGGAGTTTCAGATACAAAGACTCCAAATGGAATAAAAAAAAAATTGTAGAACAAACCATCTAGTCACACAGAGGTGGTCCTGAGGGGAGAATGTTATTCTAAGGATTAAGGTCACTTTCTCTAAATCCACAAGAAAGAATTATTCCCCTTATAGTAAGGTTGAGGCGAGTTCTCCATTGTCAAAAATTTAAAATTTGTTCATCTTCTAAAAAAAAAAAAAAAAAAAAACTGCAATATTACTGGTATTTTATAGAGTTCACTATATTCCCAAATTACTGCATTCCTTGGAATTAAATGTTCACTTTATCTGACCACTGACTTGGTGTATGTCTTATGGAGGTATACAAGGTTGGTATAACATTTTAGCCCATCTTTGCGCTTGTTTTAAGGCTGAAATTCCAGCAAACCCTTTCATGTGTATCTGACATTTAGACGTACTGTAAATACCAAGCCAAGAGGGAGGAAATAGCTGATAGAAAAAGGAGCGTTTCGTCATGTATGACCAGATTTAGTTGTATGTCCACCTTTACCAGGGCAAATGTACAATTATCGCTTAAGGACTAATTTAAAATAGTCTGTGTATACTCTAACTATACAAAATCTGAGCGTGAAATAAGTCGGTCACTGAGCGTCACGTCCAATCAGGCAAAAAAGCGTGGCGATTGGATAATCAAAGCAACACTAGTGTCCGCAGGAATAGCCGCATTGCCCGCCCTCACAATACGGCAACTGATATACAAGAGTGTGTTCAGGTCGTAATATTCCCCGCTGCCTGAAGTTTACTCCAACAGGGCATTGTCAGCCAAGGCGGCTCTATGTTGAACTTCTACAAAGAGCGATTTTTCTGTACTCGTCTGTGTCGGGGGTAAATCAAAAAATATCTATCTCCGATTTGGTGCATTCCACAGAATCATCGTGTATGAAGGCCATGTTATTTCACTAAAAAGTAGTCTCCAGATCATCTAACAGCTTTCTGACATCTCCGTCTTTTAGGTGCTGGGGTTTTATTTAGCACGGGTAGAAAGGATGAACTGGATTTTAGCAGATTTTAAGTTCCCTCCTGAAAAGGGGGACTGCGCACCTAAAAAGACCTCTAAACAAACCAGCAAGGCCAGATCCGTACATTCATGGAAACCCTCTAATCTGCTACCAGCCTGATTAACGTAGTATCGGGCACACACACCGGGATCGCCGTAGTGTCTCGGACAGCATTTTTAGCATGTCACCTCCTTGAGGGTTCTGAAATATAATCACGTTGTTTTACTGTACCTGAAATTGACAGGACGAGATAGGTCCGTTAGGATGGCTATTGAGATCAAAATTATGCTTGGATACCAGGATAGTCGGGGCGCACACTATAGGGTGAAAAACTTGTTTCTGCCAAAAATTTCAACTGTGTAAAAGCTGCGTGTATGAATTTCAAATGAGCGAATGCTGAACAATGTCTGAATAGCGCATAAAAACCCGAATTTATGTCTGCATACATGCTGCGCCTTTCGGTCTGATAGAGCCTTCAACATAGCTGCGTAGCCCTAAAATGGGTGCAAGCTTTTCACCAGGCATAAAAGTGTGTAAGATTTGGCTGTATAAATAGCCCTTTTTATGGGATCATATTTCAATCTAAAGGGCTCCCCCAATATTTTTTAAATTTACAAAGGACCTCAATAGCTTTTACATCTGCTATGGAAGAATAAAAACCAGATTTGATGCGGTATTCAGTTAACACTCCACCTTTTTACCGAAGAAAAAAATCTTTGTGCGATCCGACAGTATTCCAGTTATACGGACTCTAGATTTCAGTCATAGCGACTTAAGGACCCAACAAATGAACGGCTTTTGCGAGTTGTATAAACACCTATTGAATTTTCAGGGTAAATTTTGGAATTCTGTAAACGTGTTCAGCATCCGCAGGGACTTTCTGCAACTCTTTGTAAAATGAACCTTCTATTAGATCATTACCCAAATCAAGTTTATACATAGGTTTTTGAAATCTTGTGTTAAAGCCTGAGAATGAGAATTTCCTCCATGCAAGATTGTTCATAGCCTTTAGCGAAAATTGCTTTATGACTAATTTTGACATGGCCCCCAATTTAAATAAGCCTCCCTGAGTCTGACGGTGGCTGGAGTGCCCTTGATGGTGAATACAAGATAGAGAACCCAGGAGACAGTGTTCACGATGTAACTTAAAATATGGAGGGTAACGAATATGAAATTGGAGGTATAGTTTTAGGAATGCCACAAGGCTGTGTTAAAAAAAAAAAAAAAAAAAAAGGTATTACATTTAAAAATTCCCACATTTTTTAATGTTCTATCGTTTTACTAAAGCGTCTTTCACTCTGTAGTAAAGAAAGTGGATATTGTAATCTTTACAAAGCCGCTACATAGCATTGTTCATAAATTCCCGACCTCGATCAGTCTGTATTTTGAGGCCCACATGATCATTTGTGAAAATCAATTCAAAAGGCTTTCGCTACAGAGGCGCCCGTCTTTCAGCGCAACGCACCATGCATATTTTGATATGTCAATCACGGTTACTATAATACCGTCATTTGCGAATCGATGCTCACCACTACAACTTTATTTCTCACAAAGTTTCTCCTTACAGGTTTATGCAGCGTGTGTGTGTCTTGGTTTAACACGGCTATAGGCGCTCTGTTCATACCGTGTTTTTTTTAAAACACATTTGTATAACCTTCCAATCCACCAAGAGAGTCGGAGGCAAATATTTTCAGCCTGCTATGTCATGATTGTATAGATTATGTGTGTTTATTTCATACACGTGCGCTAAATATCAGCGAAGCTATCACTGCGTATACACTAACCGCTTTTATATATAGTTTTACATTATAGAGGAATCTATTAAATTCCGTGTGCAGTATTTTGGTGTGTGGGTGTAGTGTATATTTTACCACAACAACCACCCCCCCATATCACCCCCTAGTGGGCATCTCCTGTTACAATCTATATAAGCTGTGTCAGTCCATATTCACCACAGACCAGCCAGCGCTAGGTATTTCAGACTCACATGAACCCCCAGCTTACACAGGCCCTCCCTGCGGTTCATACATGTAAGTAGTTTCTTCATCATGCATTATATTTACACTTCACTAGACAATTTATAATTGTAAAATTACCAAATTTATTGAAATGGATGTTTTAACCATTATTCACCATATTACAGGTATGTTATTTGTTTCAGTGTTGTGTATACAAAATTAGTTAAGTTTGTAAATTTATTCTCGTTTATATTTTGCGGGACAGCCGGAGACCCGATACTATGCAGTCTCAAAATGACAGTTTTTTTGAGTAGAGGTCGAGATTTGTATAGTATAAGGCATAGATGTATTTGAGAGTTTAGCATCCAATATTTTGTGATGCGTCACGCTATTAATAATTGCACACGTAGTAATATTTGTAAGTGAACTCATGACGTGAGCTCTGTAGTAAAACCTATTTTAAATAAAATATTTTTATATGTCGCAACAGAGTGAAGGGTTTTCAAGATTTGGAATGACTCATCTAGGTAGAGGAGTTTTACAGTTTTTGCGCTCACACACACTGTTGGTAATCTGTATTCTTTTTAAAGTTGCAGCTTTGGAAACAACTTGATGAAGAACAGCTAGCCCCAGACCAATGTGGTGTAACGCCTGGGCGGACAAGTATCGCCGACACTATTTTGGAACCGTTCAACTAAGTAATTTTCATAAACGTCTAACAAAACGTATGCAAAAAAAAACAAAAACCTAACATTTGCTAATTTTATACAGTGGTCAATTTACCGAGTGTAGACAAACCCCTGTTTTTTCTGAACGTCTTATTCTCATGACACGGAAAAAAAAAGCTGCCACCACCCAAACCCCAGGTTAAAAAAAAAAAAAGGTACTAGCGCATATTTTAGTTTAAAATGAAAATGCGAGATTATAAGTGTAATATCTATATTCATACATTTCGAACCATGTTCAGTGTGTGAATTTACTAAACCAAGAGAGCATCTTTAAAGAGAACATACAGGCCAACCTGCCACCTTACAATTGGGAAACCACAGGGCCTAGCACGTCGAACCAGCTTTGCAAGTATATATAAAAATTAGCCTGTGCTATACATATACTTTATAAAAGCTGACTGTTGCGTGTAATACATGTAACAACCCGGAAAGGCCATGTTATCCGCGCGGTCTCGAGACCAGCTACCGCTTTAGTTTTACCCATAGCTAAATTGTTATTTTCTGAGGCTGTTCTACAGTATGTTTCAGCATTTATTATTCACACAGTAACTTTTAGGTGTAATAAAACAGGAAAAAGGTTAAAAAAAAAAAAAAAAAAAAAAAAACACACACGGCACAACATCAGCCATTGACATCCCTACAAGGACAACCCAATGAAAAAGAGCAGCCCAGCACCAGCGCCTTTTCACCTGCGTGACAAATCTACGCCTTGATCAAGAGTGTGTCGCTGGCAAAAACGCTACACGCCACAAGCGGCATATTACGCTCACCACACTGAAGGACTCCAAAGATGCACAATTGTTCCAACAGCAAAACACTGGTAACCCTGCAACGCTAGCTACGATCCCTGAAGAGGACAAATCCATAGCCACTCAAGACAACACCGGTAAGTAACAAGTCAAATTCAAACTATAACCGGATTTGTCACAATCAAACTTTCGTCAAACACACCCCACACCTACAGCACGTAGTGAATGGTCATCTCGCAATCAGGGGCAGTGGCCGAGAGTCGCTGTTCACATTAAGCGGTCTGGTGTGTCTCTACTTAACCAATTTGCGCAACCAGTTGACTTAATTAGTAAATACCCACTCAATTAAGTTTATCTATGCCTGACAAGGATAAAAATTAGTCAATTATCTGAGCTGAAACAAAATATCACTATGTTGGTCTAGAACAGGGGTAGGCAATCTTTTTTGTTCGGCGTGCCGATTTCGATTAAAGATATCAAAAGTTGAGGTACTCGGAGTGCCGGTCAATAATTGTAAGTTTGATGACCCCTGCACACGATATTATGCCCCATAGCGGCCCCTGCACATGATATTATGCCCCATAGCGGCCCCTGCACACGATATTATGCCCCATAGCGGGCCCTGCACACGATATTATGCCCCATAGCGGACCCTGCACACGATATTATGCCCCATAGCGGACCCTGCACACAGTATCTGAAAACTGCCAAAAACTAGTATTTTATACGCATTTAATGGGTAAAAATGTATTATCTGACTGACGGAACTTCCGTTTGTCAGAAATGTTTTATACGTTCATCGCTAGTGATAGTTGCTATTGCTATTATTTTAGTGTGTAACGGATATCACTAGAGATGCGGGCGGCGTAATTTACTTTATAAAGATCAGGTATGGACAGGACAGGGAAAAAATGTAAATTTTATTAGTGACTTTGTGCATGTGTTGTGTAAGTGTTTGGTGCGACACTTTTGGCGCTGCGACCTGGACGATGGTAAACATCTGGGTCACAGCGAAAATAAACTTCCTGGTTAGGTTCAGAGGGGTATTACATAAGAATACCCCTATGATTAGGCTCAGAGGGGTATTACATTATTCCTGTATGTGACAGAGAGCAAAAGTACAGTATGCTCTCTGATAGGAGAGAGGATAACATTGACAGAAGTCCCTGCCCCCCCCCCCCTGGGGTCATCTCTAGCTTATGCACAGACAATGATGAGTTATCATTGTCTCTGCAGTCTGCAGCTCCTCCTCCCCCTCCTTCCTTAGCTCTAAGATGCTGCCTGAGGCAGGAGGGGGGGGACACTTTAGAGCCCTATTTCTAAGGATCTGTTAGGGCCACAAAGATGCAACTGGATTCATTTTAAAGATGAGAATCTCATCTTTAAAAAAAGATACCATGATTGTCATGATAGACATTACAGATTCAGAGCGATTCACTGTTAAAACGATGTCGGGAATTGAGATCGGCATTGGGATTTCAATGCCAAACATAGTTTTCACCAGCGAATCACTCAGGATGTTTAAGGACAATCATGGTGATCTTGGTATCATTTTAAAGATGAAATTCTCATCTTTAAAATGAATCCAAGTGTTTCTTTATAGCTTTAACCAATCCTGAGAAATTCACTCAGGTACAGTAGTGAAGCCGGCAATTACCGGCTTCACTACTGTACATAGACTGTGCAGACCCTGGGTGCTGCCACATTCATCTTCAAGCAGCACCTGGCACTAATGAAATTTTAATAGGATCAGGCACATATCTGGGTGAGGACTCCGTTGCCCGTGCCAGGGAAATATGCCTCGCGTGCCACTCTTGGCACGCGTGCCTGGGGTTGCCGACCCCTGGTCTAAAAGATCTTTAGCCCACAGGAAGCATAGGAAAGTTAAAGCAAAAGCTCCAGACAGCACAACGAACGACGCAACAATATGAACAAGACTGACTCCTTAGAAGGTTCTAGCGGTGCAGGTTTGCATGACAGGCCTGTGAGCATTACAGAGCGTGTAACGGAGAGGACTAGAAAAGGTGACAAAATACTGTACGACGAAAAATGTTGCAACTATCCAAAGCATCGATCCTTTTCAGCTCACTCAAGCCTCTGTATGTATGGCTATGTACAGGTTTAATTCTCCCTTAAAATACCATAGCCATTTTACCAGCCAAATACCTCAAAACTAAAGCGTTACTCACCTGCTATTCAGTGGCTCATGTATGTAGCGCACACAAAGCATTGACATTCAGCACGCTTTGAGGGGTGGTGAAAAAAGTTGGGAGATATTTTCTAGATGGATATGCCAGAGTTAATGGGGAGTACATAGCGTATGAGTTTCAGGGGTGCTTTTACAACGGGTATCCCATCTGCTATAATGAAAATTACACCAATAGCGTTACAACCACCAGCTATGGTCAGTTGTGCCACACATTCTTCGTTAAGCATTTTCTACAGAGCTGCGGCTATGTAGTGCGTGTGCTCTGGTAACATGAGGGGAATGAAATGGTAGAGAAAGATTCTAGCTTTCAAGTATTCCTTAACATGTGGTTCCCAACCCCGCTAGATCCTCATGGTGCGCTTTATGGCGGATGGACTAACGCCATAAAGCTCTATCAAACAGGCTTAAGGGGAAACTATACATTAATACGATTTCAGTCTGTATCCCTTTGTCAACCAACCAACATATCTGATAGGACATCCTGACATGACAATTTTGGTTACATAAAATTACTTTGGTATAGTTAAGGTTTATCTGAGAGACTTGTTTTTCCTGGTCCTACTGGGGAAAAAAACAAACAGTAAAATGTTCCCCGTTTGCAACACCTGCACCACAAATTCTATGGCGGATGTCTGCACACAGCGATGAACAACGCTCAGACAGGTATTTGGTGTATGATAGAATTAGAGGTAGCTTTGGAAAAAGGGTACAGGATCGCAGAGGTCTATGGAGGTGTGGCATTTTCCCCACATGACGGACAAACTGTTTTCCCCCTACATCGAGTCATCTTGGACAAGCAGGAGGCATCCGAGCTGGTGTACAAATTCTGAAAAAAAAAAGCCTCTTGAAAATGAAGGTGTATAATTAATTAATTAGACCCCGCAAGTGTCAGTGTGAACCCCACAAAGGCAGATAATTTATTAAATTATGGGGAAATTTGGTTGGATCTAATTTACCTGTAGCAGCATCGTGAATAACCCTGATGAGCTCTTTAGCTATGTTTTTTTTCCCCATACTACGATGTTTCGGAGCTAAAATTAAAAAAAAAAACAAAAAACAAACAACCAACCACGATGAAACCGCATCAATTGGAATATATTGGAGATATGCAAAAAGGCCACCAAATTTTTAGTGTGTGTTTTACAGCTGCCTATGCCAGACTAGAGCTCTACTCCCTTCTGGACAGAACGCCGGATACGGATTGTCATTTTTGTTCGCGACGGTGACTGGCTGCCCCCTTTTGGCGGTGTGGGTGAATTAACCAGCGAAATACCAGATAATTTGCATGTACGGGTCCAAACTGAATACCATAAGATGGTTTTAAAAGGTTAAGGGGATCATGCTAAACATTGCTAATTCCCAGGATGTTAATTTTGACAGCCTAAAGGATTTAGTTTTGGATTACATCCTCAACCCTGATCTTGAAACCCAGAATTTGTATCTGTGGAGCAGCCAGGTTATGTTAGAAATAAGAAGTTGTGGCAGATTGAAACAAGACTGCTGCGCAAAACGCAAAGGTGTGTATACACAAAGACACCTGCAAGACGATTTTACCACACTACCTTTCAGCCTCTAATACCGTTATGACAGTTACACCATTCTTTTAACAGATTTACTTGCTTAAGAAGCTCCTGGATCCTGTTTTTGAAAAGACATTTTAGCGGGTCCGTCCAACTCTGGAAAGAGTAAGAAAACTGCTAGAAAATACTGACATGCATCAGACAAACCTGATAATATTGTTTGGTTTTGCGCTTGTTGGCAAAAACTTTATGAAGAACTCTGCTTTCCACACATCAGGTTTATTGAAGGACTACCGCATACGTCTGTAGATGAGTTATTCCCGCCCAAGGAAAACTTGACTATTGATAATCTTATGGATACCGCTAGTGTAAACAGTGAGCTTGAAAAGGTATTCACCAAGTACGTGCATCATAGAAATCTAAGTATTGTATCTGGTGCAGAACATTTTGCCAGGGTAAAGAGTAGAATGATAAGTTTAACCACCAAGTACATTGTTCTCTAATAATCCGCAAGACAATGTATCCTGGGAAAACATTTCTTCGACGCTTTTGAGGACGCCATGTGGGAGCCTTATGGGCATCTGCTACTAGATTTAAGGGCGAATACCCCTGAGCAGTTTCGTTTAAGGTTGGGGTTCTTACCACCGACTTTGCCGGCTGTGTATATTCTCAGGAGAAATAGCTTAAACACATTCTAGGGCACTTACATAGCCGTGACAATGTCAGATTACGGCATAATTTGGCTTTTAATCTCTTTTAAAAAAGTGACACCGTCAGAAAATCTATTTTGCGCCATGCGAGCGAATAGCAGCCATAAGCCTAAAAAGGACGAATTCCGCTAAAGGAATGGTCAAAAATATAAAAAGTGGCGTAAAGCTATAAAGGAGGATGTGTGATAATCCCCATAAAGAAAGAGTGCTTAGTGAATCAGGCGGATTCATAGGTCCTCTATTGGGGTTTGCAATTCCGTTAATAGCGAGTTTGCTTTTTAACAAATGGATCATGCAGAAAAAATGTACTTGGTGCCCAAACACGAACAGGATAAGCCAGGTCTTTACACAGCCGACAGGCGTAGGGCAGAGTGTGATACAATGCATGGATAATTAAATTAGTGATATTTTACACAGCTCTGACCTGGCCAGGTGATGTGAAATTTAAAATACACTGAATACAATGATACTTGGTTCTTGCTAAACAGGAGGCTAAAGAGCTAGCAACTTTAAACCTTCTTATCCAATCTGATCCTGGTCAACAATTGCCAAAATACAGCCATTGAAAAGCGATTCCATCCTTGAAATTGTAACATGTCAACCCACATTTTAAAAATCCTGAACTTTTGTTAAAATGGGATGAAGCAGAACGCCAGAGTTACAACATGGAATGATAAAGGTGAGGAATTTACAAGGGTGATGTTAGAACCAGGAACAACATGATGGACCTCGTGCGCAATATGATGCAAAGTCAGACTGCTGAGAAAAAAGCCTGCCGGGCTGGGTTGCATTTATGCATGCCATGGGTGACATATGCCGTCTGCTGTTGTGGGTAATTCATCTACTAGAGATTCTGGATGGCTTAAAAATGAAACTGAATGAGGCCTGTGTCACCCCTAATCGCAATCTCCTGACCACCCCCTCCACACCTACGGGTATAACAGGAAAGTCTGCCGCCTAATAGGTCCTCACCGGTGCTACATTCTTGGTTAAGCTTGTAAATACTGGTGTATATTATATTTTTGAATTTGTGTGTACGTTTATCAGCTCAATAAACTTTGTGCTCAATTTTGAATACTGACGTTAAGTTTATAAAATGGGATATGGCGAGCGGGGTCTCTAGACATGCCCAGACACGCCTGTGCGGCTGTATGGCAATGTACCCATATGCCACTGCTACGTAGTATGAGAGGCGTATCTTACACACATGGCCAAAGATTTGGGGAGGGAAATTAATCCTGATTATATGGCTGGATCAATCTGAGGTATGGGGGGGATGTGGAATAGAATGTGAGGCCAAGAACAATATACCTCTGGGCTGGTCTGTATTTATGCATAATATTCTACAGTCTGTGTTATGAGGGGGAATGTGAATGGCCTGGCACAAGCTCCCTTTGTTTTGTGTGGGGGAAGAATCTGTCTATGGCTTGGGTGGAGGGTGAATGGTGGACTGTGTCCTGTGTTCTCTCACACAACACTAAATGGGGCAGTGGTGATTGTCTTGTCTATAAGGTTCAAATCACGCTAAGCCTGAAAATATGGTTGGATTAAGCTGTATCGAGTCAAAATCAGTGACACCTGCAACTGTCCTTTGGGAGGCTGTGGAGGGGGTATGAGGGGGAGGGGCCTGTTAGACTTGCCTGTGTGACAGCTGCTAGGGGCGGTTGGAGGGCTGGAGGTGGGCGTGGGACCTGTCAACACAATGGATGGGCCATGTTGACCAGAAGTTGGCAGCTAAGGGGCGGGGCACCTGTTACTGATGAAAGTTTTTTTTGATTCACTTCAGGCCATTCATCTCTACCGAATGAGAATTTAATAAAAGCAGCAATAAGCAGGTTTAACATGCTCTTCAGCCATGAGCCCTCTTTCCGAAGTTCAGTGCTCTCGGTCTTGGACTACATAAATGTCCCGTGGAAGGCTAACATGGCAGACGGATACTGAGGAGGTAGAAGAGAAGAGGAAGAAACAGTAAATCATTTTTGAACAGGTTGAACAGAGTGGATACTGAATTTGTCATACAGGAAGATACTACAAGCCTGAAGCTAGCAGAGAATCCTCTGGTAATCCTCATGTCAGAAGATGCTACACTGACTGGGGTCTGAGGTCGAAACTACAAGACGACGTGGTTGGATATGGTTGCTGGGACAATCATTCTTGCAAAATTCTCAAATCTTAATTTGGGAATAAGATTCAGATTGACCTAATTGTATGACAGAATTCAGAGCTCTTTTTTTGGTCTGAACACATTTGGGCCTTCAAAGGCCCCATTTAGCGAGTCAGTCAAAACAAAAAAAAACCCACACTGTAGAAACGAATTGCGTTTTCTGCAGCGTTCATAGAAAGTCCAGTTTTCCTCTGCAGGCTGTGCCCGTATTATACCTACAAGGAAACCACCAGCATTTCCAGCAGCAGTTGACATGTGATTTTCAAAAAACTGCTGATTTTTTTCCAGCAATGTGTGTATGGGTACTTACACTGGTGACTGTACAACTTTGTTTAGTACTTTTATAATTAAGATTGAGCATTATAGGACTTTGCAATCCCTTATATTGTGTATATTAGTATTTGTAAAATGGGGAAGGGGGATTTGAAATGTAATTTTTCCATTCTTAAAATGCTAAAGCTTTTTGATCACTCACACATTATACTGCAATATTTCAGTTTTGCAGTATATTGTATAGTTATATTATATTGCATTTCTAATACTCTGTGGCAGGATATAATTCTGTATCTCCAGTTTCCTCCCACATCCCAAAGGCAAACTGATAGGAAATTTAAATTGAGACCTCCTTGAGACAGTGTTGACAATATCTGTAAAGCCCTGCAGAAAATGAAGCTTCTATATAGGAAAATGAAATCACTGGCTTCCAATTCTTTGATAGAGATCCTATCAAACATGACCGACCAGATTTGGTTAAATGGGCATGTAAAACAACTGAAACGTACAATTATCTTGTAAATTGCATATTAATACTAGGTGGGATATGCGTAGTTCTACAAAATAGGTTGTCTCCATTTACAATTAAACATTTGATACAGTGAGTTGAGATTGTTTTGGTCAAAGCCATGGGAGATGAGACCATAGTTGATAACACTTCATAAAAGGAGAACGGACATTATGGTCACACTGTTCCCATTGACACTAATGTAAAACATGAGAAGCTAGGGCTGTGGGCCATATCACTTCCAGGACTCCTCCTCCAAAGGGCAAAGGTCATACCAAATATTGATTGGATTAGATATCTTCATTCATGTTATTCAATTTACAAAAGTCATTACGACATCTATTTTTGAAAGTATTTGCTTTGCTGCAGGTTGACACCTACCTAAAATTTGGAAAATACTGTATGGTAAATTTGTATGAAGCAACTACTATAGGTGGCCATACACCTTAGATAGCTGACTTATTTCTTCGGACAATTAGGATAGGTCAGGTTAATAACTTCTGCAAAACCCCTCTACTGTAAAGCCAAATTGTCACAACAGTGTCATATACACTGTCTCAGTCATAAGATTGTAAGTGGACATCACAGATCGAGATCCAACATATTGAAATCATTTGATGAAAATATCTCCTAATGTAAAAGTTTCCATGTGAGATCTAGGAGGTCACTGTAAATCCTATTTTGGTCTTTAGGTAAACCATTGTCTGTGAAGCTCCCGAGGAAGGACAGGACTGAGCAGGATCTCTGCTATGGAGTTGGCGGTCTGTCTCACTTTGAGCACTCGAATTATAACATTTCCCATATTTATCAACACTCCGAATTACTAAGTCATGGCACAGGAGCTGACAAAGGCAGGAAAGATGCACGATTACATCCAGTCCGAGGTAAGCAAGGTCTACTTTGTATGTCCTACTTAATACAATATAACCCTTTGTTACATAAGGCTGGAAGTAGACATGTGATGTGACAGGGTGACATCTTGACATTTAGGAATACATTGATAGCTACAATAATTTTAAGAGTCCAATAACCGTACAATGTTTTAATCAACGTGTCACAATACCAGTTTGACACACCGCTATATCAATCCTATCACCCACAACATCTGTGATTATATATGGTAGTATATCATATTTTTCTGATTTCAAACAGGTTGGCATGCCAGGGAATTCCCATGAAGATATGCACAGTGCAAATATCCAGGGCTCTGTATAAAATGCATGCAAGAGGTCTGGTGCAGAGAGACCTGAAGCCAGACAATGTTTTTGTAATTAACATGGATTGCTACCATGTGAAGCTGGGTGATTTTGGAATGACTCGGTAAGAGGGGAGCGTGGTTTCCATGATGTCCCTCAATACCATTTACAGTTGTACTAAAAATTTTACATACCCCAGCAGATTTTTTGGCTTTTTTTTTTTTTTTTTTTTTTTATAGAGAATATGAATGAAACTCTCCACTCATGGTTGGTTGAACCCATTTAGTCAAACTTCTCTGTTTTCTTTTTAAATGAACCAAAAACATCAAAATGACCCTGTTCAAAAGTTCATATACTCTGGTGATTTTGGCCTGATTACCTGACCGTGGTTTGGTTTCTGGGCATGTTGACCAACCAAAGTTTTGGCCATAAGTGCCCGGGAAATTGTTTGGGATCAAAGAAAAACCCACACATCAGCTGAAATACAGGACTGAAAACTATTGGTGTGACTGTTTCAAGATGCACAATAAGGAGGCACCTGAAGAAAAATGGGCTGCATGGTGGAGTTGCCAGAAGAAAGCCATTACTACACAAATGCCACAAAAAATCTCGCCTTCAATACGCCAAACAGCACAGAGACAAGCCTCAAAACTTCTGGAACAAGGTAGTTTGGAGTGAGAAAAAAAAAAAAAAAAACTTTGGCCACAACCATAAATGTTACATTTGGAGAGGTGTCAACAAGGCCTATGATGAAAGGAACACCATTCCTACTGTAAAGCAAGGAGGTGGATCACTGATGTTGGGATGTGTGAGCTTCACAGGCACAGGAAACTTGGTCAAAGTTGAAGGAAAGATGAATGCAGCACGTTATCAGCAGCAAATACTGGAGGCAAATATATCTTAATACATCCTGCAAAGTGCACATATACAAACAGGGCAAGTATGAATAGGAACTTGCATATAGACAAAGTAACGATGGCAAATCTGGAGAGGGGAAAGAAACACCGCAACACGTGTTTCGCCTACAGCTTCATCAAGGGGGATGTGTCTGGATACATGTTAGCCAGGTATTTATAAAACAGCCGCCAATAGGAAGAAAGTAGCACAAACTTACCTAATCTGTAAAATGATATAGTCCACATGGACAGACAGTGGCGTGTCTATAAACCATGCACCTGCTCAGCCAGCAATAGCACTGTGCAGCAGTGGGAACAAGAAACTTTGTGGAGTGTGAGTACTGAGTACTGAAACATGTTTGTTGCAGATTTTGCTACTTTGAAACTGCATTTCTGCAACAAGGTGCCTTATCTTTCCTGTCATTTACTTTAATTTGGATGTGTTCACACTAAGAAGATCATTGTGGTGGGCAACTGGAGGCGGCCACCATACATTTTAGAAATCAGTACAAGCTAACTTCTCCACATGGAGTCAACCAGGTACTTAGTTTTTACTCTGGATGTAAAAGGTCTCTGCCATTGTATTTCTATATTTGTATTTATCATGTTGTGAATTGTCAGGTCTGGACATCTTCAGTGACTGCACAGATAATGGGTGAGATTAGGTCAATGGAAGCCAAAAAGTGGTCGTCAATTCTGACCTTGGTCAATGCAATATTAAAAGTGAAATTCTAAAGTGTACAGACCAGAAGGGAACTGAAGGTAAAAAACCACTAACACAAACTATTGTCTAACAGAAATGCTTCTCACCATCACAGTTCTCCCCTTACTTGTAAAAACATCTTCCATCACAATCCACCCGTCAGTAAGCAAATCTCTCTCCCTCTATTCTACCCCACCATCTGACCATCTCTTCACAACTACTCACACCTGCAAGCTTTCCGCTCCAGAAACAACTTCCCCACATTCTCCCCTACTTACATCTGCTGTCCCTCTCCCTGCTACTCCTTAATTTTGGTGACATCTCTCCTAATCCTGGACCTTTAAGGCAGATCACTGTTAACACACTTGTCCTATTTGATAAAAGATTTTTCTAATCTAGTTAGACCTAACACTCACATTCATAGGATTTATGATGTGTCCACTTTTGAGGTTCACTTTTCTCATTTGTATCTTAGTGTATATTCTGATGTGGAGGATGCCTCAGCTTCTGTATCCTCCATTTTGTATTCCATGGCCATGTGGGACCATGTCTGTAGCCATTTTACATTCACACATTTGTTTAGAGAGCTCATCCCCTCCAGATGCCTTAATGGGGTGCGGCTCCTGTTTTGTTTGTTGTCCAACTGCCAAAACTATTTTACATCTTTTCCACCAATGTTATGCTAGTTGTACTAGTTCAACCTGTATTTGGTCTACACACTATTTAAGACCACCATTAAAGCAGAACCCACTATATACACACAGTAGCTGTGTATGTGTGTCTATGCCTGTGATGGCGAACCTATGGCACGCGTGCCAGAGGGCACGCAGAGCCCTCAGTTGGCACGCACGCCGTCGCCAAGATCGCTCACTAACAGGGAATCTGGTACAGCATTCCCCGTTAGCGAGTGATCGCTTCTTTCAGCTATATGCAGGGCCGTGGGAGGTATGTCCCGGTATCAACTCATCTGCGTTCTCTCCGGACGCAGAGTTAAATACACCGATGAAGCAGGAACCATCCGCGGACAGCCCCTGCTTCACCATTGTGTGTGAAGCACATCCTTGTTTGCGCCGGTCCCTGGAGCTGCGGGCACGATGTGATGACCTCACTCACATCGCGCTTGCAGTCCGGGAGAAGAGACCTTACAGAGCGGCAGGGGAGCGAGGAGGGGTGAGTATTAGTGTTTCACTATGTTTAACTGTTGGCGGATGAAGGGGGGACATTAAACTGGTAGGGCAACTGGAGGAGGACATTAAATCATGGAGGTAGCTGGAGGGGGACATGTCTGCATCTAGTTGCCCCCAGTTTAATGTCCCCATCCAAGTAACCCCACGGTTTAATGTCCCCCTCTAGTTGCCCCCAGTTTAAAATGGGGCACCAGGAGAGAAGACTTCATACTGTGGGGCAATTGGAGGGGAACATTATAAAATGGGCGGAGTCAAAGTAGGAGTGGGTGGAGCTAAATTTGTTGCAGCACGCATAGCCTAATCACAGGGGTATTTTATGTAATACCCCTCTGAACATAACAACCAGGAAGTTATTGGCGCTGTGACCCAGACGTTTACCATCGTCTAGGTTGCAGCGCCAAAAGAGTTGTACCAAACACCTACACAACGTCATCAATAAAGATTACATTTGACCCTGTCCCTGTCCTGTCCATACCTTTATAGAGTAAAATACTCCGAGCGCCTCTCTAGCGATATCCATTACACGCTAAAATAGCAATAACTATCACCACTAGAGATGAACGTGTAAAACATTTCTGACAGGCGGAAAAGTTCCAGTCACGTAACACATTGTCACCCATTGAATGTCACCATATAAAATCCCAGTTTTTGGCAGCTTTCAGATAGGTATAATAGCAGGTGGTGATGGGGGGGGCCCCCACTTATGAAACCTCTGCACTGGGCCCACCAATGTGTTAAAATGGCTCTGGCTATATGTGCAAATGCAGACCGCAGCTTACACTGACTGCAGAGTGTAACCTCTGCCCCGACGCAAGTCATCAGTGCCTGTGATCAGAAGAAGGACGCTCTTCGTGGGACTACAGCCATACTGGGTAAGTAGCATAAACTACTGTGTGGGGGCCCACTGTGGAGCATGTAATACTGTGTGTGGGCCCATTGTGGGTATATAATACTGTATGGGGGCCACTCTGTAGCATATAATATTGTGTGGGGGCCCTTAACTATATCACACAGTATCTGTTTTATAGCAGACATGTGATATTACAGGCTGTAATAACATTGCAGTCACTATAAAACAGATCCTGGTTAATTTAAAGTTAAATTGCCAGGTTGGCACTTTGCGATAATTTAGTGGGTTTTGGGTTGCAGTTTGGGCACTTGGTCTCTAAAAGGTTCGCCATCACTGCTCTATACTATAACTTATACATCAACTTTATGAATTTGGACTTCAATACGATGATACTTAGAGTGGATTGCGCTCACACTGATATTACTTTAGCGATAAAATGCCTGGATTTCTCTGATACAGACCTGCAGAGATGGATTAGTGTGGCACAGACAGTATTTTCAGAAAAAGTACTGACATCCTCTATAACCAAACATCAGGGTTGCCTTTAAAGAGTTAACATGGGCATATATGATGGAAGATTAATCTCTGGATAACTATAATCAAGCAGGAACTAGTCCCTAGAGGCCTAGGAACAAACATAGGCCCTTCTGACCACATTAGGACTGCATCTCATGTTGAAATGGGAAGCAGCAGTGGCAAAGTTCCATTCACTTTATGAAACTATTACTTGAAGGAAAATTATCCTTTGAAACCAAGAGCAGGGAACTAAACAAGCTTAGGGAACAGCCTCAAAAAAAAAAAAAAAAAAAAGATCCACAATTTCAGCAGAAAGAACAGTCTCCAGACGCAGATGGATAGATTTCAAAACTGAACAGAAACATTCCCAGTTCCTGAGATATGCAGGAGTTGAGAGAACCGGGCTTATAGCTTTCTGAGAAAGGACCCTCGAATGAGAGGTGGTGATCAGGATCCATCATCCTCAGAGGCTGACCTCGGAGAATGAAGGGGATCCATCTCATCAAGAGAACCTTTTCCCGCTCTAGGAAGTGGTAGATCAACACGAAAGGGTCTATCAGGGCCCCTACCCCCCTTCCCCAATCACTATACCCTGAGAAGTCATGTTCAAGAGAAGACGACTGAGGATGCATATTTAGAATCTGAGGGTACTCACAGATGTTGAACAATGTTCTTTCTAGGGGACTGTGCTTTGTTCCAATGATGCAATTAGATTTTTTTTTTTTGTGTGGACAAAGGACATTTCCCTATTCATTCGGAAATTGTGGCAAACACTAAAGACACAGATGAGACGTGAGTGTGCTGAACGCAGTTTGGAGATCAGAGATTTGGGGGGGGGGGGGGTACAGACACTTACGAGCCTGATAGACAATGAATTTGGTTCTGCGGGCACCCTACACTGACCTCAAACTAAAAAGTTCAAAAATGTCACCTCAAGGTGACAACCTACATGCAGAAATATTCCTTTGTATGGTATAAGCTGAGCTGGATAAAAAAAAAAAATCAACTATAAAGGATCAAAAACTTGAATTTTAGTGAACGTTTGTCCTTACACAACCTTGAAAGTGACACTAAAATCACTATCAAACCTTCGGACAAAAGGAGGGAATGTGGTGGTCATGAACTCACTGAGCTATAGGAACATGTGTCACAACTATTCCATAGGACCTTTTATGGGATTGTTGAACACAACCTATTGGTTGGTTGTCAGAGGGATCTTCTTTCTTTGCTACAATCAGCACTTGAGGATCGTGTTCTAGATAAAAATGAATTTGAATTTATTTCCCAGATATCCAATGATGGCTACCTTTTTTTATTCGCTACCAAAAATTGATAAGGGTGTGAATCCCCTTAAGGGTAGACCCATAATATCAGGCGTTGGTAGCCTCACTAGGAATCTGGGTATCTATATTGACAAGATATTACAACCTCATACTAGGGACACCTTGGACCTCCTCTGGAAGCTTCATGGCATTGATAGAGGAAGATGTTTTATTGGCA
Source organism: Leptodactylus fallax (assembly GCA_947044405.1). Taxonomy (NCBI): domain Eukaryota; kingdom Metazoa; phylum Chordata; class Amphibia; order Anura; family Leptodactylidae; genus Leptodactylus; species Leptodactylus fallax. The sequence continues at coordinate 1,668,993 of CAMRHE010000319.1, forward strand.
TCAATTGATGTTGAAGTCCTTTACACCTCTATCATGGTGATGGTATAAGGGCAGTGTCATACTTCCTGGATATGCATGACGTGAGAATTAGGTCAGTGTCTATTTGTGGTTAGACTCCTTGAATTTTGTCTGAACAATTTTGTCTTTGATGGCCTTTACCACCAGCTCAGCGGCACCTCTATGGGGAGCCCCTGTGCCCAGCTATGCCAACTTGCTCCTGGGCTGGTGGGAGGCGGTCATTTTGGGATCCGATGGCCTCAGCTGGTGGCAAGATCATATCTGCCTCTGGCTGAGGTACATCAATGTCTGTGTGCTTTGGAGGGGGTCTGAGGCATGATTTAGGGAGTTAGTTACCTGTTTGAATCTTAAAGATTTGGACCAGAGGTTTACCTCTGAGCGTGACAAATTACCATTTTGGATGTTTTGATTTCCATAGGGGCCAATACCTCCACCTGAGGAGGAACTGTTCGTGAGTACTTGAAAAGATCAGGCTGATGAATTAAGGATACGGTTCATATCCTGACAGTGTCCTTTTTGAATCATTTATTAATGCAATAACTAAGGATCGGAAGGACCTCCTGATTCCGGAGCAAAAAAAAGGGATGATCTAGAATTGTAGGCACTTATGATGGAGTAGAGAGGTCAAGAACATCTTGGATAAATACTGGAAGATCTTATTACAAGAGAATGACCAAAGTAGTCCTGGGCTCTTTCCCTCAAATTACAGAGAGGGAGAAGGATTAGACTTTTACATAGTCACTTTGAGGCTTGACCAAAACAGTGAAATGTATGGCTACTGGGAAAGGGATTACCATCAGGAACTCAATTGTAGGAGTCAAGGGGTCGTTTATCTTGCGCAGTGTGATAGACAATTGGTAAAACTAAAACAGGAATTTCGTAGACGCATACATGAACACTATAACGATCTCACAAATGAGGGATACTCCCCTTGCCAGACTTATACCCACCACAATGGGAGACCAGACCTAAATTTGTTGGTCTACAATTGATCCAACCTCCTAAGAGGTGGCGATTGGGATACATTTAACAGTTCGAGTAGGTGGATTCATAGATTTGGCTCCCTGCAACAAGCAGGTTTAAAATGAAAATATTTCCTTTGCCCATTTCCAGTGATGGGTCATATTCCAGTTAAATATACAGCAGCCTCTATACATATCCACTAGGTACATATAAAATCCCCCTTTCCTTGATTATGCCTTTGTAATCAAATCTTCTAATACTGGTATCACAACTTTTGGGATGATGAGATATATCTAGAGTGTCCAAATGTAGTATAATCTGAGGCAATGGGTAATCTCTGTCACTAATTTTTGATCGTGGTTTTTTAGCATTTAATTAGTAACTGAATAGGATCTATATCCTGACATTCAATTCATAGAGATTCACAACATAGCGGTTATATATGATGTTTGTGCATTCTCACTTTATACATTGCGATGTTTGCTGAATAAGACTGCAATATTCACTGCTACATTAGTCATCGGTTTGTGTACCTGAGCATCTGTTGAGCATCCAGGGAGAGATACGCCTTTAGTCTCCTAGGTGACCAGTGACAGGTTCCCCTGCCCCTCTGGACTGACATGGGACAGCTGGGCGTGTGTGAAGGGAGGGAATTTTGGTCTGACCACTCCCGACATGCTGATTGGCCAATACTGTTTATGACGTCACTGGTGGGTGTGGCCTGCCCTTTAAATGTGGACTCGAGCCGGCAGCATCATTCCCACTGCACTCCAACTGAAAGTATGCATTTTTGTTTTTCCCCTGATCTAGCTATACTTGAGAAACGCGTAGGGTACAGCAGCTTGGTTTAGCATCCTTAGGTGTTACTCTGCCTTACATCTATGAGCACCAGGGATATTTATGCTTTGAGGGCTAAGAGAAGGAGAATTATTAATCTTGTGAGGGTAGTGGCTTAGTAGCGTGCTTCTGATAAAGGGCACTTTCATCTATTTCCATACTAAGTTTTGGGGGAAGCGGTGTGGCATTTTGATCTTTGAAAGGAGAGCGTTGTCCTTCATTCCCTCTAAGTATCAGAAATAACCATGATAGGTATTCTCATCTTTGAATACTGATTATCTAGGGCAGCTGGTTCAGATGTGATTGTGAATCCCTAACTATAAAGAAAGGGAGATTATTGAGCCTGGCCAAATCAATCAACGCTGATATCTTAGAGGAGGGTAGAACAACATTTTCTCCACCATCTTGATACAGACAGCGCTGGCCCTTAAGTGTCCAAGTTTGCTAGACTGTTGTGGCACAGGGGAATATATTTTATGGGACTATACAGGGCCGGCGTTAGGGGGGGGGGGGTCAAACTGGGCAACTGCCCAGGGCCCTGTCCCCAAAGGGGCCCCCGGGATCTGGAGCCTGATTACTCGGGATCCCGGAGTCAGGACGGCCATATTAATAACAGAAAGGGACCCAGCGTCATGTGCCGCAGGGTCCCTTTCAGATGTGAGTGAAAACAAACATTTTTACTCACCTGTCCTTGGCTTGGCGTCCGACGTCATCTTCTGGCGTTCCGGACATCACCGCTGAGGCCTGGCCACAACGGTCACATGGAGAGGTAAGAACAAGGTGAGTATAACTGTTTTCCCTTATCTCTTCTGGGCCTTCGATTATTATACTCTGGGGTCTGAAGAGACCCCAGAGTATAATATAATAGTAGCACTGATGGAGTCTGTAGGGCCACTGTGGAGCATTATACTGGGGGGCCCCCTCTGGATAGCATATTATACTGTGTGGGCCCCCTGTGGAGCATTATATTACGGGGCCCCCTCTGGATAGCATATATATTGTTTTGGGCCACTGTGGAGCATTATACTGGGGGCCCCTCTGGAGAGCATGTTATATTCTGTGGGGTTACTTTGGAGTATTATGCTCTCCAGAGGGCCCCCTCCCCAGTATAATGCTCCAAAGTGGCCCCACACAGTATAATATGCTATCTAGAGGGGCCCCCCAGTATAATGCTCCACAGTGGCCCAAAACAGTATAATATGCACTCCAGAGCCCCCCCCCCACTATAATGCTCCACGGTGGCCCCACACAGTATAATATCCTCTCCAGAGGGGACCCCAGTGTATGGGGGGGGGGGGGGGGGTCGGCTCTGGAGAGCATATTATACTGTTTTGGGCCACTGTGGAGCATTATACTGGGGTAACCTCTCTGGGCAGTATATTATACTGTGTGGAGGCCATTCTGGAGTATGTTATACTGAGTGGGGTCACTGTGGAGCATTATTTTGGGGGGGGCCATCAGCAGAGCATATTATATTGTGTGGCGCCACTGTGGGGCATTTTGCGGGGGGAACTAGGGAACATTATACTAGGGAGCCCTCTGGGGAGCATATTATACTGCGTGGGGCCTACTGTGGAACATTATACTGGGGGGACGCTCTGGGGAGCATAATATATTGCGTGGGGCCACTGTGGAGCAAAATACTGGGGGGGGGCACTGTGGAGCATTATACTAGTGGGGGCCCACTGGAGAGCATATTATACTATGGGCCACTGTGGAGCTTTATACTGGGGGAAGGGGCAGTGTGGGGAGCCGGTTATACTGTGTGGGGCCACTGTGGAGTGTATTATATTGTGCGGGGCTTTTCGGGAGCATGTTATACTCTGTGGGGCCATTGTAGAGCATTATACTGGGGGGGGGACCACTGTGGAGCATTATACTGGGGGAACCCCTCTGGGTAGTATATCATACTGTGTGGAGGCCATTGTGGAGCATGTTATACTATGTTAGACCACTGTGGAGCATTATACTGGGGCACTGTGGGGTGCATATTATACTGTATGGAGCATATTATATTGTGTGGGGCTGCTGGGGGAGCATATTGCACTGGGGCCACTAAGGGGTAGTATACTTTGTGAGCCACTGGAGTATTATACTGTGTGGAGCCTTATATACCATGTGGGGCCACTATGGGGGGCTCAGGGGAGCATTTTATACCATGTGGGGAAACTGGAGAACTATATACCATGTGGAGCATTATACTGTGGGGGGGGGGGGGCTCAAAATTCCTGCTGGCAGCCCTGTGTGCTATGTCTGCATCACAGCTCCCTCACTATAATCTTGCACATACGTGTAGTGCTCCACGGCCATGTCATTCCCCATACAGTACTGTGCATGAGCTGACCATGGAGTTATTGGGGCTGCACAGTACTATAGGGGCTGACTATACTGGGAACATACTCAGTAACACCAGATAGTCAGCACATATGTAAGACTTCAGTGAAGGAGCCGTGGTGTAGGCTATTAGCAGGAAGCTGTTGGGTGGGGCCCCAGAATAAGTTCCTCTGGTGGGCCTAAGGCCCTTCAGTCTGACACTGTATAACGGAGAACTATTATATATAAGGGTGGGTTACTATATATAATTGGGAAACTGAAATATGAGGGGGCTATTATAAGGGGGAACTATTTATAAGATGGGCTATTTATAAGGGGGAACTGTTTATAAGGGGGGTATAACTGATGGGACTTGTCAATATCTGAAAAATGCTGCTATAAAGGAATATTAAAATCACTGGCTTAGAATCTCCGATTTCTATCAAATTGTAACTATATCAAACATGTATGATCAGATTTGGTTATATGGGTATTTTTACCAACTGAAATGTACAATTATCTTGTGAATTGCATATTACTACTAGGTGGGACATGTAGTTCTACAAGATAGGCTGACTCCATTTACAATTAAACACTTGATGCAATGGGTTGAGATTGTTTTGGTCACAGCCATAGAATATGAGACGAGATCATACTTGATATAGCTTCATAAGTTACATTAGCAATTCACTAACCACACAATATTGAAGAAGGCCCCTTCCTGACACCTCTGTGGCGTGACCAGCTCCTTAACTTACACAGCTAACAGCGTCTGGAAGGTGTGGATGAAAGTTGAGACATCTTGTATTATTCAACTTGTTGCGACTCAATTCCTAGGCCTAACACTACCAAAGACCCATAAACAAGACCCAGGTGAGACTGCTCTTCCAGGGTTCATTCATTTGATGCTATTCCTAATAGGTTTGGTGTCTTCTGGACTTGGTTGCCCCATGACTATAAAATGATGACCCTTTCTATTTAGAATCTATGGCTGGTAAACTGTACTGTCCAATGGTACTAATGTGTTTCTAAACCTTTAAGTCAAGGGGTTATAGTACAAACATTGCTGATTGCTGAGCAGCGGAAATAGCTGAAGTACTGTGCTCTGCTATATCTGCCGTCATTGACTAATGGGGTGGGGGCAAAGTATTCTGTGACCCCCATCATGAATGTAGTGGTGGTAAGACATCCCTATTTGAGAACAGGAGTCCAAAGGATAGGGGATATTTGTGCAATTGCTTTAAAAATAGCTTGCAAAAAAATTGTTAGGTATATTATAGTACAGCTAGCTTACACTAATCTAGGAAACACAGTATTGTTCAGAAGTGTTAGGCAGGGGTGGAAAAATGTTTCAAAGTAAGAATGCTTTTTAAAAGTGATCACTTTTTTTTTAAATTAAAATCCCATCAATATGACCTGAACGCAGACATTTTTTCTAATGGACAAGGATTGCTACCATGTGAAGCTGGGGGATTTTGGAATGACCCGGCAAGAGGGGAGCGTAGTTTTCATGATATCCCATATCATACCATTCAGGTCACCAGAGTTGTGTGACCTAAAATCACAGTGAAGGTTTAATTTTAAAGACCTAGTTTGGATATCTGGGCTTTCGGTGTCTTGTGGCTTTGACAGGGTATTATCCCTGGGAGGAAGAAATTGAATATGACATGATGTACCGGGTCTACACCTACTGGCAAGACACTTCTGGCCGGACCCATCTACCAAACAATTGAGAGAAATGTTACTTCTCCCAAGATGATCCTTCTTGAAGTTCAGCACTCTTGGTCTTGGACTGCATTAATGTGCCATGGAAGGCCAACATGCCAGATTTTGAATACTGAGGTGGGAGAAGGAAGGGAAGGAGGTAACAATACAGGAAGATACTGCGCCAAGCCTGGAGCTAGAAGATAATCCTCAGCTAATCATGGCAGAAGATGCTGCACTGACTCTGGGGTCTGAAGTTGAAACTACTTAAGAGGACATTGGACAATAATTCTTGCAAAATCCTGGTTGAAAATTCTTGAGCGATCTACAGCAGTGATGAAAAAGATTCGTGGAGCGCGAGTACTGCATCATTTTCCAATATAATGGAACGGATATAACATTGCCAACATTTGAGAAAAGCTGATGAAACTGTTTTACTTCTGCCAATATACTGTGTGCTCTTTGATTTCTTATGGTAAGTTCACATGAAGTTTGAAGGCTGATTTGAGGCAGAATCCTCTCCAGGCAAATTCCACCTTGCAATGTCCATTCAAATGAATGGGAGGCGGGGAAAAAAAAAAAAAAAAAAAACCAACCACTAGCTATTTTTTTTGTAGCAGTTTTGCTAAACTGCTTAAAATGCTGCAAAAAGCAGCTAGTATTTATGCCTCCCATTCATTGCAATAGGTTTTTCAAAGGTGCAATTCGCCTGAAGACAGGTCATGTCGACACTTCCTGTAGCTTAAAGCTAGGAGGAAGAAAAAAAAGCAAAAAAAAAAAAGCTACTGTCTCCCATTGAAATGAATGGGAGAGCTGGGAGATGTTTGGAGGTGGATATTGGGACAGATTCAACATACCCTTAGGCTGAGGCCCCACATTGCAGAAATGCAGCGTTTGCATCCTCTTGGCACTAGATTCCCTGGGTACATTAGCGACACCAAAGTAGGTACTTGGGATTTGACAGTTTTGAATAGAAACCGAATTACACTGACTTGTGATGTATCCACCTTGCCTACCACATCACAGCCGCAACAGCTTTAGCTTATCACTCATAAAATTATTCCGAGTTTTCTGAGGAACTGTAATATTGCCATCACAAATTTGCTCAAAATGTTCTCATGTTCAATACTACTTATCTTCAGATATGTGGTGCCTCTATGGGGGGGCCTAGTTTTCGCCTTCCATCACTAATCAAGTCATGTCCTGGTGGGAGGAATTATTCAGCTGACCATCCTTTAGGACAGTATTCAGTGGTATGGCTGTTACATTGATGACCTGCTATTAGTGAGATCTGGGGATGTGGCGGCCATACCTGTTTATAGATAAATGACTTCATCCTAAAGTTTACCTTCAGTGTAGAAGATCAGAGGGTTAAATTTCTATCAAAACATCGTAACCAAAAAAAAAAAAAAAAAACTAGATCCACCCTTCACAATTAAGCAAAAGATGCTAGATGAAATCTAAATACAGGAAGATTGTGTCTACTGTATCAGGATGAGGGTTTAACAATGATCTTACATAACTGATGTCAATTTATTGCTAGGAGGGGTAAAGACATTGGGCTGCATTTTCTCCCCAAGTCTGTAATGATGAACACTCACCTGGTTAGACACCAAAGGTTTTGGCAAAAATGCAAAATATGCGTTCAGAATGAATAGCTTCAACAACTGAAGGAACTAAAACCTAGGATAAATTTCTAAATTTCCAGTGTAAACAGATTTATAGAATTTCATGAAGTCTCCAATTTACATTATGTTGGCTGTACCAGTCGCCCTCTAAACACATGCATCACTGATCACAGATTGTACTAATGAAATCTTAAAATATCAGAAGCATCCACTTTGTGACCCATCAGGTTAATCTAATGTCTTTTCAATTCATTGCCCTGGAACAAATAGCTAGGCCTGTACAAAGGAGGAAATTGAGTAGGAAGTTGCTCAGAAGGGAAGCTTTTTGGATATTTCACGTTAGCTACTCCATATCCTATTTAATGCTTAAAATTTACAGATGGATATTTAAAATGTGCATAATGTTGTATAATGTTGACAAACATATTATACACATTGGTGTATGTACTCAGAACTGAGTTTGTTGATTACAGTAGTGAAGCGTCTATACCTTTTGTCAAAGTGACAGGTGCCCCGCCCCCTTGTGTAACCCCGCCCCTTAGCTGCCACCACAGCAACACGCTCCATCCATTGTGTTGTGACAGGTCCCCCGCCCACCTACAACCGCCCATAGCAGCTGTCGTCACATGGGCAAGTCTAAGACCCCCTCCCCCCCCCACAGCTCCATCGCCCTCCCAAAGTCTAGTGACAGCTGCAGGCTAGAGATGAAGCAGAGGCAGAGCTGTGGTAGTGTTATACAAAATTAAAAGTTTATTCAGCCAATAAATGTACAAAAGTGATATTACATCAATTAAAAATACACAGATCAGTATTTACAAGCTTAACCAAGAAGGTTGTAGCATTGGCAGTGTCCTCCATCAAATCTATTGACCTGTTCCTTGGAAAGCTGTGTGTCGGGTCAACGTCTGGTGTTTAGCAGAGTTACATTATACAAATACAATAATGGAGGGCTTTTTATATCTATTTGTACCAGAATTCAAACCCATATAATTCCTACATAAGCTCTCAGGTCTGTACAATGCATTAAACACCTAAATGTTTTGATGTAAATCACGTTCCCAGTCACGGATAATGGAGTCAGGCTAAGCAGCCCTAAATGGGTGACCTTTGAGCCAAACAAAAGCATGTGTCTGAGAAGCAAGTTGACCCCTGAATGTTTGGTGAGAAATACACCAATGATGAACAATTGGCTTTAAAACCTGGCAACTAAATACTGCAACAAAGCTATTTTTTTATTAAACAAATCAAACACTAAGACTCCCCATGCTATATTATATAGATTATATAAAAAAGATGCAGTATTAACCGCAAGCAGCGCTGTTCAGGGATTGCAATTGCCCATTTTGATATACCAATTTCTATTTATAAACTGAATAAAGGCTTGAGGGTACATTTCAAAAGTCAGTGATAAGCCATAGTCAGATATAGCACCCTTATACAGTATAACACCCAATGGCTGCCCTGTATACAGGAAACTATTCACGATGTATGCGGCAGGTCTCTGTAGCACAGATTCGACTGAAAATCGCATGGATATGCGGCTCATACGATCAGATTTAGGGAAAATTGTAAATTGTAGATTATTCATGTTTCAAACTTTCAGGCCAGTTTATCTAAAAGTCAATTTGATTGTTAATTTCCACTATATTTGTATTTCTAGAGCAATCATACTGAGTGAGGTGTTGGCATTGTATAGCGTACCTCCGCTCTAAGATTCCCAGTTTTAATGAGCAAAAAATATCCACCTGGTTCTTGATCTGCTGACAATCAAATGCAAAAAATGTGTAGCTGTTCGTGAATTCATCTGTATGGCCAATGCACTACCACTTCTATGCTTTCCTGATATATGGAGTAGGGCAGCGTACTGACTGCCGACTTTCAAAATTTGGTTGAAACGGTCTTGTGGGAATCTGTTGACTATCCAGGTAAAGTGACGCCTGATTCTCATAGTGGTGGAAGTATAGTGGAGTTTGATTTTATGAGCCGCTAAAGGCTTCATTTTCAACAAAACCTATTACGGTTTTAGGAAGCTGTCCCAGAAAGATTCTGATTTCTAATTCTCAAACCAGCCAGAATGCTGTACACCTTCAGAGGCTCTATCGATTGCGAATTTCACGGTAGTTGACAGAAGGACCTGACTGGCCTATCCTGACAGCGGCGGCGACCTGTACCTCTTGTCAGAGCTGCTTGCAAGATTTGTACTAACTGCTCCGCATCTGCGGACAGGCAAAAAGCATCTTTATTTCTGGTCAGTTTAATTTTCAGGCCCAGTCCTTTCAGTATGAGTTTTGGTTGCTCAAATATATCACCAGAAATGGGTCCCAAAAGCTCTACAGTCCAAGAGCGGGCTGTAGCCCTAACCCTTTTGTTAAAACCCAAATTGTTACCGCCAAGAGCTTTCATGAGGATGACCAGCTGTGTATAGAATACAGAACATAGAACTGCGATGACCGCGCTTGCGGACTGTAATTTAGTCTATGTACGCTCTAACTATACAAATTATCTGAGCGTGAAATAAGTCTGTCACCGAGCGTCACGTCCGTCAAAAAAACACTTGGCGATTGTGCGGTGACCAGATGGAAGGTAACGCTGCAGTTGGGATTGCGGGGTGCAAACAGCGCAGACTTGTCACGGTCTCTGGGCACGAGGGCGCAGCGCTGGTGCTGTCCCACGTTACCACCACTGGTACCGGTGATGAGGGGGCTGCACAAATGTTGGTGGTGATTGTTCCCCCGGGGCGCTTCCCCTATACTGTGCCGACTGGTGGTGTTTGGGGCGCCCTGATGTTGTCGGTGCAGAGTCAGACACAGAAACGGTTGTAAAGTTGAACTTTTACTTCCATGGGTGTGGAGGCACAAATGCTTAAACAGTTTCTTCAATACAAAACAACGGGGTACGCCTGGTGACACAGCAAAGTCCTGGGGTGCAGGGTAGACTTGATGAAAGGTGTTCCTAGCCCCTTATACTTCAGTGTTACAGCCCTAAGGTGCGTCTGGGCTCCTATTTGGCACATAGGAGGATGCCCACCATGATACTAGTACATAATATTCCCCACTCACGTTATGTGGTCCTGATAGCTCAGAGTTTCGGGGTACAATAGTCAGGGTGGCGGGATATTCCACAGGTCTGGCCTTGGCCCCTGGATCCTGTGATACTTGCTATGGAGCACGTGTTCCAGAATGTTCTCTCCACAGTCTCAGGCTGACAAGATAATGATGCTTGACTTCCTTCAGGGCGATGGCTAGGCAGACAGGGGACAGGATCTTCTGAATAGCTGGAGTATGTCAGCTCTCCAACCTTCCTGGGCCTGTCTAGGACTTGAGATTCCTGCACTAAACTCATTGCTTTCTTCACAGGACATCACACTTATCTCCTCACCTCCTCCTCCTAACACTCCACACTTCTAACTCCTCACACGCAGGACCTTCCTGCAGGGGTGTTACCATGGGGACCCAGTGATCAGCTGACTCCTCCCCTTTTCCCAGGCGATGTCCTCCCATTGGACATTTGGTTACTATTCAATCCTATGGGAGGTGTAATGCATGTGTGAGGCTCACTAGGTGGCGCTGTGTTGTGTGAGACTCAGGACCCCCTGCTATGTCACACAGGCTATGAAGCAACAGGAAATACAATGCACAGAGATCACCCTCAGCCCAGCCATAGCTAGCTCTGGGATGCCACAATTGGATCAAACCAACACTAGCACCCGTGGGAAAGCCCACATGGCCCCCCCCCAAAAACGCCACCCAAAAAAAGAGGGGGGCCGGGCCCGAAAATTCCCCCCCCCCTGGAAGAACCCCCCCCGGCCGGGGTGGGCGGGGGGGGGGCGCCCCCCCCCCCCCTAAAAAATCCATTTCCCAAAACTCCTCCCCTTCGAAAAAAAAAAAAAAAAAAAACCCCCTTTTGTCCCCCCCACCAAAAAAAACTATTAATAACACCAAATTTTTTCAAAAAAAAAAGAAAGTCTCCGGATAGTCTAACAGCTTTCTGACGTCTCCGTCTTTTACGTGCCGGGGTTTTATTGAGCACTGGTGGAAACGAAAACAGATTTGTTCACAAAAGGCCCGAATTTCTCAACTTTTGGGGGTTGGTTTAATTTATCCATCACAGCGGCTAATATACTCGTGACACGTCTTTAGTGATATTTCTGGCTGCAGTTTACATGGTTTCACAAGTTCCCTCCAGAAAAGGGGAACTGCGCGCCTAAAGACCTACAAAACCGGCAAGGCCATATCCGTACATTTATTCACCACGGAAACCCTCTAATCTGCTACCTGCCTAACGTAGTACCAGGCACACCCCCGTGATCGCCGTACAGTCGAACATTTTTAGCGTGTCACCTCCTTGCAGGATCTGAAATGTAATCACACAATGGTTTTACTGTACCCGAATTTGACAGGACAAGATAGGTCCATTAGGATGGCTATTTAAATTGTATCGAAATTATGCTTGGATACTGGGATAGTCGGGGCGCACACTATAGGGTGAAAATCTCGTTTCTGCCTAAAATTTCAACTGTGTATAAGTTACGTGTACGAATTTCCAATGACCTAATGCTGAATAGCACATAAAAACCCAAATCTGTGTACATGCTGCGCCTTTTGGTCTGAGAACCTTCAACATACCTGTGTAGCCCTAAAATAGGTGCAAGCTTTTCACCAGGCATAAGTGTGTAAGATTCAGCTGTATAAACAGCCCTTTATGGGATCATTTAAAGGGCTCGCTCAAATTTTTTTCAAAGGGCCTCAATAGCTTTTACAACATCCGCTATGGAAGAATAAAAACCAGATTTGATGCGGTATTCAGTTAATGCTCCACCTTACCAAAGAAGGAACCTCTTGCAACCCGACTGTATACCAGCTATACGGATACTGGATTTCGGTCATAGCGACTTCATAAGGACCTAACAAATGAACGGCTTTTGCGAGTTGCATAAACACCTATTGAATTTTCAGGGTAAATTTTGGAAGAGGCGTTACAAGGGAGCATTATATAAAAAGGACCCAGATTCCATGGCTTATATAGAAGTTAGTTGCTCTTCAGCGATCCAGCTATTGAATTGTGGGGTAACCACGCCACTTTACGAAAGTGAGTTTCACCCCTCACGTATCTTTTCTATTTTGTCCATGGGGACTTTCTGCAACTCTTACCTTCTATTACCCAAATCGAGTTTACACATCGGTTTTTGAAATCTTGTGTTAATGCCTGAGACTATATAAATTTCCTCTGTGCAAGACTGTTCATACCCTTTTATAAAAGGAACTTTTCACTAATGACCAATTCTGACATGGTCGGCAAATTTTAAAGTAGGCCTCGCCGGTTTAAGACTCATGCATTTGCCATAAATGGTCCTCCATATTAAAGAATTGTCTTATGCCAACAGGCCTGCACCGGATTGTATTGTGGTATGTAGGAGTACAGCTGTATAAAAAACTAGAATGTCTGTCGTAATGTATTGCATCTATTTAATGTTCCATCATTCCACTAAAGCGGCTTTCACGCTGTTTGTAGTAAAGAAAGTGGATATTGCGCTCTTACAAAGCCGCTTCATAAATTCCCGACCTCGATCAGTCTGTAGTCTGAGGTACACGTGATCATTTGTGAAAATCAAGTTCAAAGGCATATTTTGAGAGTCAGGTCAATCACGGTTACAATATATTTTATACCGTCAGTTTCTTTGGCGTAGTTTGACATCACAGGTCACTTTGCCATTGCGAATAGATGCTCGCCACTATGACCTTATTTCTCATAGTTTTTCCTTACAGGTTGACGCAGCGTGTACCTGCCTTGGTTTAGCCACACGGCTATAGGCGATCTGTTTATAGCTATTTTTTTTAAACAGATCTGTATAAACCTTTCATCAACCAAGAGAACCGGGGCCTTTAGGATTAAAATATGCCTTGCAAATATTTTTCAGCCTGCTGTGTTCTGATTGTATCGATTATGTGTGTTTATTTCATACATGTGCTATAATCAGCAAAACTATCACTGCGTATGTACTAACAGCTTTTATATACTGTTTTACAGTAGAGCGCCATGATGGCGAATCTATGGCACACAGAGCCCTGTTGGCACGCACGCCGTCTTCATGATCGCTCACTAACGGGGAATCTGGTCCAGGATTCCCCGTTAGTGAACGATCGCTTCTTTCAGCTGTATGTGCATTTTCTGTCAGTGTAAATCAGTAAAGGCTAAAATATTGTACACAGTCATGGCCAAAAGTTGAGAATGATACAAATATTAATTTTTACAAAGTCTACTGCTTCAGTTTTTCTAATGGCAATTTGCATATACTCCAGAATGTTATAAAGAGTGATCAGCTTAACAGCAATTACTTGCAAAGTCAATATTTGCCTAGAAAATGAACTTTATCCCCCAAAACACATTTCAACATCATTGCAGCCCTGCCTTAAAAGGACCACCTAACATCGTTTCAGTGATTGCTCCATTAACACAGGTGTGGGTGTTGATGAGGACAGGGCTGGAGATCAATCTGTCATGATTAAGTAAGAATGACACCACTGGACACTTTAAAAGGAGGCTGGTGCTTGCCATCATTGTTTCTCTTCTGTTAACCATGGTTATCTCTAAAGAAACACGTGCAGTCATTGCACTGCACAAAAATGGCCTCACTGGGAAGAGTATTGCAGCTAGAAAGATTGCACCTCAGTCAACAATCTATCGCATCAAGAACTTCAAGGAGAGAGGTTCCATTGGTGCCAAAAAGGCTCCAGGGCGTCCAAGAAAGACCAGCAAGTGGCAGGACCGTCTCTTAAAAGTGTTTCAGCTGCGGGATCGGGCTACCAGCAGTGCAGAGCTTGCTGAGGAATGGCAGCAGGCAGGTGTGAGGTGCATCTGTACGCACTGTGAGGCGGAGACTCTTGGAGCAAGGCCTGGTCTCAAGGAGGGCAGCAAAGAAGCCACTTCTCTCCAGAAAAAACATCAGGGACAGACTGATATTCTGCAAAAGGTACAGGGAGTGGACTGCTGAGGACTGGGGTAAAGTCATTTTCTCTGATGAATCCCCTTTTCGATTGTTTGGAACATCTGGAAAACAGCTTATTCGGAGAAGAGGTGAGCGCTACCACCAGTCTTGTCCCATGCCAACTGTAAAGCATCCTGAAACCATTCGTGTGGGGTTGTTTCTCAGCCAAGGGAATCGGCTCTCAGTCTTGCCTAAAAACACAGCCATGAATAAAGAATGGTACCAGAATGTCCTCCAAGAGCAACTTCTCCCAACCGTCCAAGAGCAGTTTGGTGCTCAACAATGCCTTTTCCAGCATGATGGAGCACCTTGCCATAAAGCAAAGGTGATAACTAAATGGCTCAGGGAACAAAACAGAGATTTTGGGTCCATGGCCTGGAAACTCCCCAGATCTTAATCCCATTGAGAACTTGTGGTCAATCAAGAGACGGGTGGACAAACAAAAACCAAACAAATTCAGACAAAATTAAAGCATTGATTCTGCAAGAATGGACTGCTATCAGTCAGGATTTGGTCCAGAAGTTGATTGAGAGCATGCCAGGGAGAATTGCAGAGGTCCTGAAGAAGAAGGGGCAACACTGCAAAAATTGACTTGCTGCTATAACTCCTTCTTAACTGTCAATATACGCTTCTGTTACTCATAATATGAATGCAATTCTATTTCTGTATGTGATAAAAACATCTGACAAACACAACATAAAAACCAGAGGGCAGCAGATCATGTGAAAATATAATGTGTCACTCAAAACTTTTGGCCACGACTGTGCTCTGGGAGGACCTGACGACCGCTCTGACTGTCATAAGTTCACATGACAGGGTAGGCGTGGCTTTACTTGTAAGAAGGTCCTTTTAAATGAGGAAAAGTTGTGTCCTGAGCAGGGGAAATATATGTAGAGGTGTGGGGGGGTTTGAGATGTGAGGTGTAGTGTGGGGGGGAAGAGATGAGGGGGGAATGGGGGATGCAGGGGAGACAGGTTAATTTAAGGTGAAGTTGCCGTGTTGGCACTTTGCAATAAATTTAGTGGGCTTTGTGTTGCAGTTTGGGCACACTGCAAAAAAAAAAAAAAAAAAAAAGTTCGCCATCACTGGTAGAGGAAGTTAAATAGTTTAATAGCTAGGCTAATTTCAGACTCAAAAACCCCCAGCTTACACAGGCCCTCCCTGCGGTTCATACATAAACGTACGTTTATCATGCATTATATTTACGTTTCAGTAGACCATTATAAATTACCAAATTTATTGAAATGGATTTATTTTGTTATTTAACCTTTTATGCATCATTTTACGGCTATATTTGTTTCAGTGTTGTGTATACAAAATTAGCATATTTGTAAAAATGTATTTATATTTTGTGACAGCCGGTGACCCGATACAGTTTAACTCAATTTTGACAATTCGAGGAGAGGTTGAGATTTGTATAGTAAAGGCGTAGATGTATTTTCATAGGGTTTAGCGTCGTTATTCTATATTGTGATGCGCCGCACTAATAACTGCACATGTAGCAATTTTACTTTTGGTAATATTTGAAAGTGAACTCGTGATGTGAGCTCTGTAGTAAAACCTTTTAATAAAATTAAATTTTGCAACAGTGAAAGGTTTTCAAGATTTGCTTGCTGGAATGAGATTCTCCACTAGGTAGAGTTTTACAGTTTATGCTTTTACACACTGTTGGTAATCTGTATTCTTTTTAAATTACAGCTTTTGAAACCCCTGGCGGACGAGTATCGTATTTGCTGATTTTATACAGTGGTCAATTTACCTAGTGTAGACAAACCCCCGGTTTTTCTGAACATCTTATTCTCAAAGATACCACCCAACCCCCCCCCCCCACCCCAGGCTAAAAAAGGTACTAACACATATTTTAGTTTAAAATTAAGAAATGCGAGAGTGTAATATATATATATATATTCATACATTTCGAACAGTGTTCGCATTGTGAACTTACTAAACCAAGAGCATCTTTAAAAAGACAGAACATACAGCCCAACTTGCCACCTTAGAATTGTGAAACCTCAGGGACTAGCACGAACCGGCCTTGTAAGTATAAGTTAGCCTGTGCTATACACAGTATACTTTATAAAAGCGGACAGCTGAGTGTAACACATGTAACTTGCAACCCAGAAAGGCAGTGTGTGTTCTGTGCGGTCTCGAGACCAGCTACTGCTTTAGTTTTACCCATAGCTACATTGTTAGTTCCTGAGGCGTTTGCATACATTCAGCATTTAATATAATTCACACATGATACAAAGAACCTTCTAGGTGTAACAGGAAAAAGGTAAAATCACCGGCACGCCAGCCATTGACACATCCGTACAAAGACACCCCGATGAAAGAGCGGCCCAGTACCCGCACGACAAATTATGCCTTTATCAAGAGTTTGCATTGCTGGCAAAAACGCTACCCTGTTTCGTTGAAAAGACTCAATTTTTGCTCCTAAAAATGTGCCAGGTCTTATTTTCAGGGGATGTCTTATTTTTCATGAAGAAATCACATTTATTGTTGAACAAAACAATAAGTTTGGCATGTCCCAGCTCACCTGTGCATACCCCTGCTAAACATTAGCATTCTGATCAAATAAAGTTCTTACCGGTACGTTGTGTTTGCTGCACAAACATGTAGACCGTTGCAGCCACTGCTGCCTCCAGGGACCATTGTGCATGGGTGAGTGATGTCCGTGTATGCAAATGAGAGCCTGCTGCTGCCGCTGCTCTGTGTCCATTGTCCCTGCTGCTCTGGGATGAGCTGGGAGAGCCCCGCTGCCTCCACTGCTGTCCCTACTGTATTGGTCTAAAAAGGGCTGTGAAAACGTTGGTCTAAGATCTTTAACCCACAGGAAGCGCTGAAGGGTTAGAGCAGAACCAGACAGCGCAACCACCACCGACGACCCCTTGGAAGGTCCTAGCAGTGCAGGTTTGAATGACAGTACACCCCTGCGGTTGGTACTAGGTGACACCACCTTGTGACCTCACAAAACCCATCTGTACAGCCTGCCCAATATTATCAGACAACATTCATCCAGCAGACATCCCAGTGATACTAGACCAGTTTCACAGAGATCTAATTGGGTTTAATGGAGTACACCAATCACTTTAGGTTTACGAATTTAGAATGTATACACGTTTGTAGCTGCTCTGGATTCTGTGCATGCGGCCAGAGTCCTCATATTAATCCTGAATTTTGTTCAGCTAAGACGAAGGTGGTCACGCCTTAGACATGCTTTACAAAGCAGGTATGAGAGGTCTAACGCAGAGATGTCTCAATGCAGTTGTGTCTGCTCTCCAGAGTAAATGCTGAAGTCCTCTTCACAGCAGCTCAAACTTGTTGTTGTCATCAGAAATTGACGTGGCGGTGTGAAATCCATTGTTTACAGTAACATTATTCAGCAGAAAAAGTTGGTGTTAGATTGCAATATTCATGACCTGTAAGGGTTAAGTCTATTCTGCTGACACTTGTATCCTATGGTGCATGGGTGTGGTTATGGTACACTATTTTAGTGTTGTCAAATACCGATGTAAAAAAAATGTATAAGGATGCTGGGGAACACCCCCTCATGAATCTAAATGATTGACACATGGCTGGGTCTGTGTCTACTTCCTCTGACACCTGGAGAAGACCAACACACATGGGATGAGTAAACATGAACCAAGATGTCTGCAAGAGAACCAGCTTGAAGAAACCTATGAACTTCTCCCATGATGGAAGCTAATAAGACTGACTTGTTTTTCTGGAAGTTTTCCCTGTATGTTTTTTCCATGAAGACCAATACATTTCCATGTTTTTATAAGCAGCTGAATCCTCCAATAATGTTCTTATGGGTCAAAACATGTGTAAGAATTTCACTCAAGCGTAGAGTATTTTACAGGTTGTATGACTAATGACCACTAATTGGTCTGGCCGCCAACTTATGCTCTGAAAGCTGATGGCGATGCCGATGACACTAGTTTGTCGCTGGCTAGATACGCTGATTTGGGTATTCCCGATTACGAGTTGATTTCAGCTGTATAGACTCTTCTGGAGAACCACCTTGACAGTTATTAAGGTTTTGTACCAGTCGTGGTGATTGGCGCTATTTTGATACTGGGAAAACACACCTAGGGGAAAAACTATTCTGTATGACAGTTACTACGGTATCAAAAATGTGTAGGGTCAGTGAGGCACGTGAAGAGAGTAGTTCAGTGTTTCAACACAAACATAAAACCACTCGTATTTCTGCAGGGCTTGTCAAAGAGGATAGTGGTGAGTGTTTTGACCAACAGCCACAATGGCCCGTATGTCGTGTGTTTGTCATTCAGTTTAGATCACCACAACCTGTTGGCTAGAGATAAGCCAGAGTTTTGTAGGCTGAAAATGTGATTGTTGTGTGTACAATAGAGAGGAAGAGCACAAGTGTAATGGCTTGCATTGCAGCTTTTGCAGTGCCCCCATGTATTCTATCTTTGCTATATGCAGCCTTACAAAGAGATGGATCTATATGTTTAATGACTGAATGCAGGAGATGCACGTGCCATTAATTATAATTATGCCACAACATTGTACGGCACTAATTCCTGGGAGTGAAGGAAAAACCTGTACACAGGAGTTGTTTTTTTACCAGAGGTAAAGTTTGTCGGGTGTATTTTAATAGCTCACAATGCCAGTAGGTACGACGGGTACTTTGAGATGATTAAGGAAAAGCGGTCGCCTCAAATATCCTAAAAGGACGAATTCCGCTAAAGGAGTGTCAGAAGAAAGAAGTGGCGTAAAGCTATAAAAAAGGAGGATGTGCGATAATCCCCATAAAAAAATGCTTAGTGAATCAGACAGGTGGATTCATAGGTCCGCTATTGGGGTTTGCAATTTCGTTAGAGTTTGCTTTTTGGCAAAATGGATCATGTAGAAAGTACTTGGTGCCCAAATACGAACTCAACAGCATAAGCCAGGTCTTCACACGGCTGACAAGCGTAAGGCAGAACGTGATACAATGCATGGATAATGAAATTAGCGTTTTCTTCTACACAGCTCACTTGCCGGATGTGAAAATTAAAAAATACACTGATAATGCAATGATACTTGGTTCTTGCTAAACAGGAGGCTAAAGAGCTAGCAACTTTAAACCTTGTTATCCCATCTGATCCTGATCAACAATTGCCAAATACAGCCACAGAATAAAAGCAACTCCATCCTTGAAATTGTAACGTCAACCCACGTTTTAAGATTAACAAAAGTTCAGCAAATAGGATGAAGCAGAAAACCGAAGTTACGTGGAATAAAGGGGAGTTTAATTTACAAGGCTGATGTTATTCCTGCTTCTAACATGGACCTTGTGCGCAATGTGACGCAAAGCCACAGGCTGCTGAGAAACAAGAGCCCGCCAGGCTGGGTCGCATTTATGCATGCCATGGCTGACATATGCCATCTACAGTCATGGCCAAAAGTTTTGAGAATGACACAAATGTTATATTTTCACATGATCTGCTGCCCTCTGGTTTTTATGTGTGTTTGTCAGATGTTTTTATCACATACAGAAATAGAATTGCATTCATATTATGAGTAACAGAAGCTTATATTGACAGTTAGAATGAGTTAATGCAGCAAGTCAATATTTGCAGTGTTGACCCTTCTTCAGGACCTCTGCAATTCTCCCTGGCATGCTCTCAATCAACTTCTGGACCAAATCCTGACTGATAGTCCATTCTTGCAGAATCAATGCTTTAATTTTGTCTGAATTTGTTGGTTTTTGTTTGTCCACCCGTCTCTTGATGATTGACCACAAGTTCTCAATGGGATTAAGATCTGGGGAGTTTCCGGGCCATGGACCCAAAATCTCTATGTTTTGTTCCCTGAGCCATTTAGTTATCACCTTTGCTTTATGGCAAGGTGCTTCATCATGCTGGAAAAGGCATTGTTGAGCGCCAAACTGCTCTTGGACGGTTGGGAGAAGTTGCTCTTGGAGGACATTCTGGTACCATTCTTTATTCATGGCTGTGTTTTTAGGCAAGACTGTGAGAGCCGATTCCCTAGGCTGAGAAGCAACCCCACACATGAATGGTTTCAGGATGCTTTACAGTTGGCATGAGACAAGACTGGTGGTAGCGCTCACCTCTTCTCCGAATAAGCTGTTTTCCAGATGTTCCAAACAATCGAAAAGGGGATTCAGAGAAAATGACTTTACCCCAGTCCTCAGCAGTCCACTCCCTGTACCTTTTGCAGAATAATCAGTCTGTCCCTGATGTTTTTTCTGGAGAGAAGTGGCTTCTTTGCTGCCCTCCTTGAGACCAGGCCTTGCTCCAAGAGTCTCCGCCTCACAGTGCGTGCAGATGCACTCACACCTGCCTGCTGCCATTCCTCAGCAAGCTCTGCACTGCTGGTAGACCGATCCCGCAGCTGAAAACACTTTTAAGAGACGGTCCTGCCGCTTGCTGGTCTTTTTTGGCACCAATGGAACCTCTCCTTGAAGTTCTTGATGCGATAGATTGTTGACTGAGGTGCAATCTTTCTAGCTGCAATACTCTTCCCAGTGAGGCCATTTTTGTGCAGTGCAATGATGACTGCACGTGTTTCTTTAGAGATAACCATGGTTAACAGAAGAGAAACAATGATGGCAAGCACCAGCCTCCTTTTACAGTGTCCAGTGGTGTCATTCTTACTTAATCATGACAGATTGATCTCCAGCCCTGTCCTCATCAACACCCACACCTGTGTTAATGGAGCAATCACTGAAACGATGTTAGGTGGTCCTTTTAAGGCAGGGCTGCAATGATGGAATGTGTTTTGGGGGATAAAGTTCATTTTCTAGGCAAATATTGACTTTGCAAGTAATTGCTGTTAAGCTGATCATTCGTTATAACATTCTGGAGTATATGCAAATTGCCATTAGAAAAACTGAAGCAGTAGACTTTGTAAAAATTAATATTTGTATCACTCAACTTTTGGCCATGACTGTACTGTTGTGGGTAATTCATCTACGAGAGATTCTGGATGGCTTAAAAATGAAGCTGAATGAGGCCTCTGTCACCCCGAATTGCAAGCTGACCACCCTCTCCACACCTACGGGTATAACAGGGAAGTCTGCTACCTAATAGGTCCTCGCCAATGCTACAATCTTTGTTGAGCTTGTAAAGACTGGTCAATATGTGTACGTTTATCAGCTCAATAAACTTACATTTGTTTATGCTTGATTTTGTATACCGACATATAAAAATGGGATATGCTGAGCGGGGTCTCGACATGTCATACGCCTGTGTGGCTGTGTCTGGGCAACGTACCCATATGCCACTACTACGTAGTATGAGGCGCATATCTTACAAACGTGGCCAAAGATTTGTGGAGGGAAATTGATCCAGCCATATAAAATCAGGCTTAATCTGAGGTATGGGAGATGTGGAATAGAATGTGATGCCAGGAACAATATACCTCTGGGCTGGTCGACATTTATGCATAATATTCTACAGTCTTTGGTATGATTGTCTCATCTATAAGGCTCAAATCATACTAAGCCTGAATATATGGTTGGATTAAGCTGTATAGAATCATAAAATCAGTGACACCTGCAGCTGTCCTTTGGGAGGATGTGGAGGGGGTGTGAGGGGGGAGGGGCCTGTTAGACTTGCCTGTGTGACAGCTGCTAGGGGCGGTTGGAGGGCTGGAGGTGGGCGTGGGACCTGTCAACACAATGGATGGGGCATGTTGACGAGAAGAAGTTGGCAGCTAAGGGGCGGGGCACCTGTCACTGCCGAAAGGTTTTTTGGATTTACTTCAGGCCTTCCACCTCTGAGAATTCAACAAAAAGCAGCAATAAGCATGCTTAACATGCTCTTTATCC
Source organism: Leptodactylus fallax (assembly GCA_947044405.1). Lineage (NCBI taxonomy): Eukaryota > Metazoa > Chordata > Amphibia > Anura > Leptodactylidae > Leptodactylus > Leptodactylus fallax. Next base: position 1,691,242 of record CAMRHE010000319.1, read on the forward strand.
AAGACCCCTCTTTCCGAAGTTCTTTGTCTTAGACTACCTTAATGTCCCGTGGAAGGCTGACATGGCAGACGGATACTGAGGTGCTAGAAGAGAAAGGAACAGTAAATCATATTTGAACAGGTTGAAAAGAATGAAGACTGAATTTATCATACAGGAAGATACTACAAGCCTGGAGCTAGAAGAGAATCCTCATGTCAGAAGATGCTTCACTGACTCTGGGGTCTGAGGTCGAAACTACAAGAGGACGTGGTTGATCTGGTTGCTGGGACAAAAATCACTCTTGCAAAATTCCCAAATCTTAAATTTGGGAATAAGATTCAGATTGTCTTCATTGTATGACAGAATTCAGAGTACGTTTTGGGAAAATAAATGTTGCCTATTTAATGCAAAGGCCCCATTTAGCGAGCCAGTCAAAAAAAAAAAAAAAAAAAAGCTGTAGAAACAAATTGCGTTTTCTGCAGCGTTCATAGAAAGTCCAGAGTCCCTCTGCAGACTCTGCCCGTATTATACCTACAAGGAAAAACTAGCGTTTCCAGCAGCAGTTGACATGTGATTAAAAAAAGCTGATTTTTCCTGCAGTGTGTATGGGTACTTACACTGGTCACTATACAACTTTGTTTAGTACTTTAATTTAGATTATAGGACTTGGAAATCCCTTATATTGCATATATTTGTAAAATGGGGAAGGGGGATTTGAAGTGTAATTCTCTTTCCATTAAAACTAAAGCTGTTTGATCACTCATACAATATACTGCAGTATATTATATAGCATTTATATTAGTCTGTGGCAGGATATAATTTTGTATCACCAGTTTCCTCCCATATCCCAAAGGCAAAAGTCTCAATTTAAAATTTCCTACTTGAGACAGTGTTGACAATATCTGTAAAGCACTACAGAAAATGAAGCTGCTATATAGGAAAAATGAAAAATCACTGGCTTCCAATTCTTTGATAAAGATCCTATCAAACATGACCGACCAGATTTGGTTAGGCATTTTTACCAACTGAAATGTACAATTATCTTGTAAATTGCCTACTACTAGGTGGGATGTGTAGTTCTACAAAAGTGTGTTTAATTGTAAATGGAGAACCTGATACAGTGGATTGAGTGTTTTGGTCACAGCCATGGGAGACGAGACCATAGTTTATAACACTTCATAAATTAGAAATTCACTAACCACACAATATTGAAGTAGGCCCCTCCCTGACATCCCTGTGGAGTGACCAGCTCCTTGGTTTATACACAGCTAACTCAGCAACAAGAGTCTTCAATGCCAAGTTCTTGGTGACAACATTAGCAATTAGACATCCGACATCCAATTGCCATTTAAAAAGGTAGAGCATGATATTGAGATATTCCTTAGAATACCTCTGGAAGGTGTGGAGAAGACATTTGAGACATCTTAGATCATTCAACTTGTTGTGACTGAACACAAGACCCAGGTGAGACTGCTCTTCCAGGGTTCATTCATTTGATGCCATTACTAATAGGTTTGGGGTCTTCTGACTTGGTTGCCCCATGACTATAAAATTACCCTATGTAGAATCTATGGCTGGTAAACTGTACTGTCCAATGGTACTAATGTGTTTCTAAACCTTTATTCAAGGGTTATAGTCAAACATTGCTGATTGTTGGGGGTCCGATCTGAGGGAGTTTTACCCCTGTCATATGTAGCAGTGAATGCAGAATGTGCGCCCTCACTGTTCCTTCAATGGGAGCAGCGGAAATAGCTGAAGTACTGTGCTCTGCTATATCTGCTATCATTGAAACTATGGAGTGGGTGGGGGTAAGACATCCCAGTTCAAGAACAATGGAGTCCAATGGATAGGGTATGAATTTGTAAAACCAGTTAATCACTAAAAAAAAAAGTTTGATGTATATTGTAGCACAGCTAGCTAGCTTACAGTATAACTGTTTAGGAGAAACTGGATTTTCTGCCTGCGTTTAGATCCATTAAATGTTGTAGAGGTTGTCACCTGCCCTTCCTCACCTATCTTTTACATAGATTTGGTTAGGGCAAGATGAAATGTGGCTGGGTCTCAGCATGACAATGATCCCAAGCACACCGCCAGGGCAATGAAGGAGCGGCTTCGTAAGAAGCATTTAAAGGTCCTGAGTGGCCTAGCCAGTCTCCAGATCAACCCCATAGAAAACCTTTGGAGTTGAAAGTCCGTGTTGCCCAGTGACAGCCCCAAAACACCCCTGCTCTAGAGGAGATCTGCATGGAGGAATGGGCCAACATATCAGCAAGTGTGTGCCAACATTGTGAAGACTTACAGAAAACGTTTGACCTCTGTCATTGCCAAAGGATATATAAAAAGTATTGAGATTAACTTGTTATTGACCAAATACTTATTTTCCACCATAATTTGCAAATAAATTCTTTAAAAATCAGACTGATTTTCTGGATTAGTTTCCTCATTTTGTCTCTCATAGTTGAGGTCTACCTATGACGACAATTACAGGCCGGCCTCATCTTTAAGTGGGAGAACTTGCACAATTGGTGGCTGAATACTTTTCCCCACTGTACACTACCTCAGACAAGATTGTAGGCAAATTCTATTGAGATCTGCCATGTGATATCTAGGAGGTCACTAAATCCTCTGTCTAAGTAAACCATTGGCTGAGAAGCTCCAGAGGAAGAAGGACAGGACTGATCAGGATCTCTTTGCTATGGAGTTGGCGGTCTCCGTCTCCCTTTGAGCACCCTGAAATTATAAACATCTTCCATATTTATCAATACTCTGAACTACTACATCATGGCACAGGAGCTGGCAAAGGCAGGAACGATGCACAATTACATCCAGTCTAAGGTCTAATTAGTATTTTCTTAATATAACCCCCTTTGTTACATATATGCTAGAGACAGACATGTCATGTGACAGTCACTTCAGAATACACTGAGCCTTACAATAGGTGGAAAAGTCCAACATTTTATGCAACATGGCTGTAACAATAGTTTGACCCACTGCTGCATCAATCCTACCACCCACAACATCTGTCACAATCACACAGTATATATGGTAGTATCAGTATCATGATATTTCTGATTTCTGTAGTTTGGAATGCCAAATTGATTATATGCATGAAAGGGGTCTGGTGCATAAAGACTTGAAGCCAGACAACTTTTCTAATGGGCAGGGATTGCTACCATGTGAAGCTGGGCGATTTTGGAATGACCCGGCAAGAGGGGAGTGTGGTTTCTATGATGTCCCATGATATAGTGTAAAACAAAACAAATGCACCTTGCAGAAAGCAGTGCGTTAGTTTAAATAAAGCATAAGGTATTTATAGCTTCTCACCTTATTAGGTTGTGTAAGTCACAACCCGCTGTCAACATGAATTGCCATAATCAGGATTGCAGCAGAACCAAACACCTGGAAAAGGTGTAGGTAATATCTTGCTTGGTGGACCAATGGAAAGAGCCGCGCAAATCCAGTTATGATGTAAATCTTTATTCCAAACAAATTGCACACGACGCGTTTTGGGGCAAACGTCCCCTTTATCAAGTGTATAAAAGTACTGGACAATAAAAACCTGTATGTAAAGTACCTGCATTAGAACGTAACCACCAACTCCCAAAAAGTGGAGTAGTGAGGTAGGCTAAATAAGTAACCAAAATTTCCTAAGAGATGTTAAAATAGTAGCTAATGTTTGACAGTCTATTGTTGATAAAGTGACTTCCCAATAGAATAGCACTGAATCAGTTAGAGGTGCACAATTTGTGTCAAAACAAATTTCACTAATTGGTCAGCAGAGAAGACCAAGTTTATAGAAAGGTGGTTAAACCAGAACAGAAGTAATTTTTACCTTAAAATGCTGTAAAGACTGCTTAAGAGCAGAGAGAATATGCAGGTACTATTAACTCACCACTGCATGTGGTAAAAATATATAGCGTCTTTAAAATGAATTTGCGCATGCGTGAAACCGCTATTTCGCGCATGTCAGATCGAGTGGAAGGGTAGGAAGCAATTTGGTTCTACTGCGCATGCGTGAAAATCTTGTCCCGCACATGTCAAGTAAGAACCAAGAGAAAGAGGTAAAGACTTCAAATAACGCATTGAGCATGTGTGGAACTACATAAAAAGGCGAGCCCAGTGTAAAATTAGCGCTTATTACTAAGTGTGGGAAAGGAGTGTAAATGGGTATAAACAGAACAGAATTAAGCATAATGATGGAATATGAAATATGGATAGACATATCCAGGAATAGACCACCACAATTAAAGTAGAAAAAAAAGCTCAAACTCTCCACCAGCAGTTTGGAGAAAGTCTTTAGGTCTTCCTAGTGTAGTCACACCCATGTCCACGCGACAACAAAAATCTCCACGTCTACCACAAATCCCACTGTACTAACATACCACAGAAGCACCACTTTACAAAAATCTCAGACTACAGCCCACTAGGTCTCAAGAGAAAACGAGGGACGCACCTCCAGGTGACCCAATCCCTTTAGTAAACGTAGAGGCTGTAGAGGTGGTGCCAAATCACGACCCATTATTAGATCCATTAAGCCCCACACCAAAAAGAAAGATGTAAATGTGTTTAACCTTTCGGACTACACTTAGTAAATCAGGTTAGCTTCCTAAGCAAAGGATTCTCTTTTTGTCCTAACCAAGGTCATAATGACCTACAACTTTGACCTAAATTACATTAGGAAACATTTTAAAAAATTTCATCCCAAGCTGAGGGGAATCCTAATACCGTTTCAAATACATTGAAAAAACTTTCCCCTCAGGTGGTAAAGCTTTGGATATTAAACTTCTGAATCTGACCCCATTCCCACGGATCTTAAGGGCAAATCCTTTTTTAAATCCCACATATAGGGGGGAGTCATAGAAACATTTTTCTCCCTGGTTTCAAATGATTTTAGACAACTCAAAATCCCCATTTGAAAAATAAACATAATTTGACTAGGGGTGAAACAGTTTACGCTCCCTTATGAAAAATACAGATTGTCCTAAGTGCGGATAAGGGAGGGGGTGTGGTGATTAAGTAGGACATTTAAACGAGGCATACAACATTTTATCAGATAATTACTACAAACTGCTGTCCTACAACCCTACCTATGAGCACACTCGAATATATGACATTGATTTCTAAAGCGTTTGCTGACAATTAGCAAAAGAGATTCTCACCATTACTCATCCCTCCCTGGCTTTATTCTACCATTTGCCCAAAATTCACAAAAATGAAACAAAAAAAACCCTGGTCAACCAATAATTTCAGGGGTACAATCACTTACTAGAAATCTGAGTATAGACATCTCCAGAGAGGTCTTACTACCTTCCTATTTAAGACTCTGCAAGTGTTAGACCTCAGACCATCCATGGAGACCAAGCTACATGTGGGCAACCTTAGATGTAGCATCACTATATAGTAATATTCCCCACACTAATGGTCTTTCAGCAATTTCAACTATATTATATAGGGATCAAACTATGCCAGTTAAAAATAATTTCTTTAGTATCAAATTCATATTGACACTGGCTTCCAGTTTGACAAAATGTATTTACAAACCAGGGGAACAGCGATGGGAACTAAATTCACCCCGAGTTACGCTAACCTACACGGGTTCTTTTGAAGAAATTTATGGACAACATGAGTGGTCTAAACACCTAATTTCAGAAGACATAGATCTCCTTTTCAATTTGGGATGGGCCCTGTGACAGTTGAGAAATTTACACTAAATAACCAAATGGGGCCTTAAGTTCCTAGGCAAGACAGACCTCAAATTGAATCTGGATCTTGTCTTGGTTGGATCTGATTACATTCTCATGTACTCGTTTTAAGAATGTCAATTGTGACAGCCTTCTAGATTTTCAGACTGAACATTATTTTTCCACATGTGCCATTTGGACAATTTAAAAGAATGGAGATGCAATTGCACAAGGGATGTTGAATACCAATTACAGAGTAAGATCTTAAAATAGGTTTAATGAAAAGCTTCATCCCACTGGGATTATTGAGGCTGCCAATATTAAAGCAGGCAGCTTGACTCAGGCAATGCCTCAGCGGTCACCCGAAAGCCAAAATTGACTTTAAAAATAATTTTACCACAGTAAGAAGGGAAATTCTAGAAAAACCTAGCATATCCCGAGGAATGACCAGTACCTGAAAAGTACTCTGTTAAACCTGGAATCACCTTTAGGCATGCTCAAATGCTTAAAAATATGCTGGCCCCTAGCCGCCTACATAAAGAAAAAAAAAACTACCAAAATCATGCAAACCCCTTTCAGTGTTAAAGTTGGTAGTTTTAAGTGTGAATATATCAAATATAAAATGTTGCTATAATCAAAATATTTCGACATTCAAGAGCCACTACAGGTGAGACACTCCAGATCAAATATAGATTAGACTGCTCCACACCTTATCTTTTGGCATGCCCTTGCGGCCTACAAATGTGGGTTGCACCACAATGCATTTAAGGGAGAGAATAAATAACCGCTCCAATGTTAGTGGTTTTTTGAAAGTCTCGACATGCCCATTTATAACAGTTTTAATGATTTTGTTGTGTTACCATTAGATCATAGTGGTGAAATACCTAACAGATTTAATACTTAAGGAAGATGTATTGGATCTATAAATTGAATACATTATCCCCAGAGGGGCTTAACGAATCAGAGGATGTGACGTGTTTCTAGTATCTTGTATAAGTTTATATATTCTAAACGGAAACATAATATATTCAGTTTTTTGTGCTTCAACTTTTTTTTTATAAGGCAAGTTTTATATGAATTGTATAGCTAGTTTATATATAAAAAAAAAAAGTTTTATATTTTCTAATTGTGATGTTCTATTCCTGGATTTGTGTATCCATATGTTTTATTCCATCATATGCTTGCTTAATTCCCTGTTTTTACCCACTTTTCTCCTTTCCCACATTTAGTAATAAGCGCTAATTCTCTTAACACTGGGCTCACCTTTTATGTAGTTCCACACACGCTCAATGCGTTTTGAAATTTTACCTCACTTGGTTCTTGACATGCGCGGGATAACATTTTTGTGCATGCGCAGTAGAACCAAAAGGCTTTGAACCGGTTTATTTCATTTAACATGCGTGAAATAGCCGTTTCACGCATGCACAAATTCATTTTAAAGATGCTATATATTCTTACCACATTCAGCGGTGAGTTAATGGTACCTGCATAATCTCTGCTCTTAAGCAGTCTTTACAGCATTTTAAAAAGGTAAAAATTACTTCTGGTTTAACCTCCTTTTATAAACTTGGCTTCTCTCCTGACCAGTTATAAACTTTGATATGTTTTGGCACCAAATTGTGTGCACCTCTTCTAACTGATTCAGTGCTATTCTATTGGGAAGTCACCATCAATAGACTGGCAAACATTAGCACTATCTACTTTTGTTTCTGCTAACTCCCACTATAGTTTGGAGCTATTTTAACTTTTTTGGAAATTTGGTTACTCATTTAGCCTCCCTCACTACTACACTTTTTGGGAGTGGGTTGTTACGTTCTAATGCAGGTACTTTTTTTTTTTTTTTTTAATTGTCCAGTACTTTTATACACTTGATAAAGGGGACTGTTTGCCCCAAAATGCGTCATGTGCAGCTTTGGAATAAAAGATTTACATCACTGTGGATTTGTGCGGCTTTCCATTGGTCCTCCAAGCAATGATATAGCGTGTGACCTAAAGCACAATGAAGGATTAATTGTAAGACCTAGCTTAGACATCTGGGCTTTTGGTGTCCTTTGTGGCTTTGACAGTGTGATATCCCTGGGAGGAAGCATTTGACTGACATGATGTACTGGCTTTTCACCTACTGGCAAAGACTACTAAATTGGGAGAAGGTTACAGAAGATTCATTAAGCATGGTTTAAACATGCTCTTCTCCCCAGACCCTTCTCGAAGTTCAGTGCTCAGTCTTGGACTACATTAATGCGATGTGTAAGGCTGATATGCCAGACTGATACTGAGATGGTAGAAGTGGGACAGGAAGATACTATACCAAGCCTGGAGATGAGAATCCTCTGGTAAGCATGTCAGAAGATGCACTGACTCTGGGGTCTGAAGTTGAAACCATTGAGGATATTCTTGAACAATCCTTGTAAAATCCTGGTTGAAATTCTAGTGTTCTACAGCAGTAGGAAAAAGAAGCAGCTTCATGGAGTGTGAGTACTGCATCATTTTTCCAATATAATGGAACCGATAACATTGCCAACATTCCAGAGAAAGCTCTGGTGACACCAGGTTACATCTGCCAAAGTACACTGAGCTCATTTCTTAGGGTATGTTCACATGAAGTTTTTTGAAGGCTGATTTGAGACAGAATCCTCTACAGTCAAATTTCGCCTTGTAAAAACCCATTCAATTGAATGGGAGGCAGAAATAAATCACTTATTGCAGCTGTTTGACACACTATTTCAATGGGCTTTTCAGGGTGGAATCCACTGAAGATTGTCATGACACTTTCCTGTAGATGGGAAAAAAAAAAAAAAATCTGCTAGTCTCCCTTTGAAATGAATGGGAGAACTGGGAGATGTTATTTGGAAATGGACCGAGAGATTATACCATGCCAATTTACACATGGGAGGTTGAGGATATCTTCATATGTGGCCAAGAAATGGACTAAACATTCTCTATAAGAGGACCTGCTCTTTGGGACAGAACAGAAAAGGAATTTACTAATTTTACAAATGACTGGGTTAAATTGCTCAGGTAGTTCGGATTCTAAAGAGAATCAACTACCCTGACCTCACTTTATTAAGTGAAGACAAAATTTACACCAAAATTTTTTAAACAAAGTAGACTAAGTCTACTTTATTATCAGAGCCTCCACTACAGAAAGTGGCGAGATAATGTTCCCTATGGGCAATTTAAAAGGATCAGGAGGAACTGTACTAAGGACACATTTTGAGAAAGATTAATAGGATTCAACGAAAAGCATTACCCAAAAGGCCTGATCAAAACGGCGAAAACTAAAGCTGCTAATTCTACACAAAGATTGTCTACAACCTAGAATTGAACACAAAAAAAAAAAAAAAATTGGTTTCAACTTCATTACCACTTTCAATGGAATACAAAAATATTCTTGAAATACTCAGTAAATACTGGCATGTACTTAATGACCAATTTTTGAAAAATTTACCAAGACACCCTGACATTTATAAGGGCATGGATGCTAAAAAGTGTCCTAAATCCAAGTAGACTTAAAGCCAAACTAAACCTGGCCCTACCTCTATCAAAGCTTTAGATGTAAATCAGAAAAGTAAGTGTTTAACTATTACTAATACTAATCAAATTAGCCACTCTACAGGCAAAATGTTTTCAATCTCCCATCTAACATGTGCATCCTCTTACATAATCTGTGTCATACAATGTCCCTGTGGCCTGCAATACATAAGCCGCACTCAGGACATTAAGGGAGCGCCTTAATCTGTTCGAATGTTGTGAATAAATTTGAAACTCCCCAAACATGCAGCTAGCCTACATAATGGCCTATTTAATGACTTTTTGGTTATCCCTATAGACCACATTCCCCCGTCCGTTACTAACAGGTTCAATGCACTCCGAAGAGATGTTTTGGATATACAAGCTAACACCTTCGTTCCAGCCGGACAAAGCGCTAGAAGATTACAGGTTGATCCATCAAGCCCGATCTTAATTTCCTTTGCCTGGACTACATGACATTTTTGTACATTTGGTAATTTTGTATATTTGGTGTATTATATTTCCCTTTTGTAGTCACCTATTTTACCTAGTATGTTTACCTACGTTTTCATATGTGCTTATTTTTTTATACTGGCTGACTTAGTCATACCGCTTAAGTATTCCAATATCATAACCATTTTAATCACTTAAGTTAGACCCTATATTGTAAGGATATTGTATTTATTTGTACTAGTATTTTAGATCTCTTATTTATACTTGCGTTTCCATTCATCTACCCTTGTCTTATTCTCCCTTCATTAAATTTTATGGTATCTATTTTTCACATTCATGTATGAATCAATTTATCCCTAGTATAATTTACTTCCCTCCAATGTGTGGGTAGGCAAATTTATAATATGAAAAAATTCAAAGCATAGACAAAGTTCGGGTGCAAGTCCAATGTGCAGTAGATTATGGGTACATGCCAGTACTTTATACAGTCATATGAAAAAGTTTGGGCACCCCTATTAATCTTAATCATTTTTAGTTCTAAATATTTGGGTGTTTGCAACAGCCATTTCAATTTGATATCTCTAATAACTGATGGACACAGTAATATTTCAGGATTGAAATGAGGTTTATTGTACTAACAGAAAATGTGCAATATGCATTAAACCAAAATTTGACCGGTGCAAAAGTATGGGCACCTCAACAGAAAAGTGACATTAATATTTAGTAGATCCTCCTTTTGCAAAAATAACAGCCTCTAGTCGCTTCCTGTAGCTTTTAATCAGTTCCTGGATCCTGGATGAAGGTATTTTTGACCATTCCTCTTTACAAAACAATTCCAGTTCAGTTAAGTTTGATGGTCGCCGAGCATGGACAGCCCGCTTCAAATTATCCCACAGATGTTCAATGATATTCAGGTCTGGGGACTGGGATGGCCATTCCAGAACATTGTAATTGTTCCTCTGCATGAATGCCTGAGTAGATTTGGAGCTGTGTTTTGGATCATTGTCTTGCTGAAATATCCATCCCCGGCGTAACTTCAAATTCCTCACTGATTCTTGTACATTATTCTCAAGAATCTGCTGATACTGAGTTGAATCCATGCGACCCTCAACTTTAACAAGATTCCCGGTGCCGGCATTGGCCACACAGCCCCAAAGCATGATGGAACCTCCACCAAATTTTACAGTGGGTAGCAAGTGTTTTTCTTGGAATGCTGTGTTTTTTGGACGCCATGCATAACGCCTTTTTGTATGACCAAACAACTCAATCTTTGTTTCATCAGTCCACAGGACCTTCTTCCAAAATGAAGCTGGCTTGTCCAAATGTGCTTTTGCATACCTCAGGCGACTCTGTGGCGTGCTTTCAGAAACGGCTTCTTTCGCATCTCTCCCATACAGCTTCTCCTTGTGCAAAGTGTGCTGTATTGTTGACCGATGCACAGTGACACCATCTGCAGCAAGATGATGCTGCAGCTCTTTGGAGGTGGTCTGTGGATTGTCCTTGACTGTTCTCACCATTCTTCTTCTCTGCCTTTCTGATATTTTTCTTGGCCTGCCACTTCTGGGCTTAACAAGAACTGTCCCTGTGGTCTTCCATTTCCTTACTATGTTCCTCACAGTGGAAACTGACAGGTTAAATCTCTGAGACAACTTTTTGTATCCTTCCCCTGAACAACTATGTTGAACAATCTTTGTTTTCAGATCATTTGAGAGTTGTTTTGAGGAGCCCATGATGCCACTCTTCAGAGGAGATTCAAATAGGAGAACAACTTGCAATTGGCCACCTTAAATACCTTTTCTCATGATTGGATACACCTGGCTATGAAGTTCAAAGCTCAGTGAGGTTACAAAACCAATTTTGTGTTTCAGTAAGTCAGTAAAAAGTAGTTAGGAGTATTCAAATCAATAAAATAAGGGTACCCAAATTGTTGCACCGGTCAAATTTTGGTTTAATGCATATTGCACATTTTCTGTTAGTACAATAAACCTCATTTCAATCCTGAAATATTACTGTGTCCATCAGTTATTAGATATATCAAATTGAAATGGCTGTTGCAAACACCCAAATATTTAGAACTAAAAATGATTAAGATTAATAGGGGTGCCCAAACTTTTTCATATGACTATGTCTGCTGATCTTGAATTGCCTGTTCTGCTCATGCTCGGACATGCATATTCGATGCACTTGATCTCAGTAATCACATTCAGCTGTTTATTCATGCGCAGTTGGTATCCATTAACGCTGTATTCGCATGGTTTGCATAAGTTTATCAGTATATTGTGTTTGGGTAAGTGGGATGTCCCTCCCTTCCTTTTAATAACTGCACAGGTGCACTTATGAGCCTAATGAAATACATTTATTACACTCTGAACTATGGCTATGTAGGATATATGAATGTGATTTTCAGTGTCACTTTGCACTTTACTATATGTACAGGATGTATAGAACTATTTACATGCACAATTTTTATTGTAAATTGTTTTAATTGTAATTACACTTTATGTACTACCTATATGAAGTAGCTGTGTTTGCCATCACACTATTTATTGCTTGAGAAAGGTTCCTGTGTGGACCGAAACGTCGCACTTGGATTAAAATTCACTGGTTTTTTTTTTTAAAGGAGTGCTGCCATTTTTTCCTATTATATATGCACACACACAAATTTCTGTTCTATACATTCATTAATTTCATTTTCTCTTTTGGTACATATCCTCATACTACATTATATTCCATACTTCGTTCTCAATATACATTTAGCTACTTTCCCCCATTGCTAAATTTTATGATTTTCCCCCCCTCTTTATCCCCATCTTGAACCATTAGCACCATTGTTTAGTCACTGATGTATATTTGCACAGGTCTAGTGTCCTTTGCTTCAATCTGCATTTATGGTACCTCTGTTATGCCTGCCCTCTACAATAGCATTCTTCCATGAATCATTTAGTAACTGAGGTCCCCTCTATATTCATCTATATACCCTTACGTACTGCTGGCACCTTCATCTCACATACATCCTGTATATTACACTAACGACTCATCTAATATACACTAGCGACAGTCATCCAATATAACACCCTTTATATTACATCGGCGACTTCCATTTACAATCAGTTCTTTGTTTACCAACACAACCTATTTGGTGGTTTCTGTACCTGAATCCAATAGCCGTTTTCCTAATGGAATTTGGCTCCGCCTTCCATTCCTCATCTTGCATGACACTTACGGTCAGCTGCGCATGTGTGGTCTCCCGCCGGCTGTACAGCTGTCAAAGCGATCAGCTGTTTGGCTTGCTGACCACACTGGGCATGCACAAGTTTTTAGACAGCAGCCTCATCGCGCATGGTAAACCCTCCATGCATGTGCATTTTGATAATGGAATGCTGTGACGCTCTGCAGTAACCCTTTTTTTCCCCCCCCACACACTTCCTGGTAAGATAAAGCGCTTATTTTTTCTAAATGATCGTCCATTAACAATAGTTAATGATCTATTGTCCTTTAGATCCTTCCTCTTCCAGTTAATCACAATTTGATTTGTCCAAATGGTTTTGTATCTTTGCTCTTTTGCCGCTGGCCACACCCCCTTTTAATTGTCTTGGGACGTGTCCAGCTGTATGTCTGTCTGTCTTATATAAACCTGCATTTGGTGTATGTTATTTAGCGCTGTGTTCTTCCTATACACTTGATAAAGGGATGTGTACCACGAAACTTGTAGTGTTGGAAAATAAAGTTTCGGATTCCTCATTTGGGCAAAGCGCGGTTCCTTCCCTCTGATCCGGTTGTGGGTCGAATTGGTCCTTTCTATTAAAAGTTTTAGCCGTTTTCCTTTCATTTGTTGTCCTGCCACTACCCTGCCTGAAGATTACATACACCAGAAGATTACCTGTGTCCTATTCATTAAATAGAACGTTTGTCTTGTTTTCTTGGATCCTTCAATAGAGATTGTCAGATCAGTGAAAATGGATTATCCTTGGATGAACATCAGCCGTGATAAACACTGTCTCACATCCATGTACATGGCCTAATTGTGTGAATAAGCTCTTACACGTCCTGTAGATGCTGTACTTGCTCTATATATGCTGGTCCTGTACTGAGGCTGCTGTAGTTCTTTATAAACATGGGCATAACAAGTAATCATGGGGCCCTTTAGTATATCTTAATGGGGCCCTTCTGTACCATGACCGCCTTAGGCAGCAAGTTCAGAAAGATGTACAAATTTTGGCCTCCTTACCTTAACAGCACAGAAAGCTCGCAATGTCACAGCACAGGGAAAATGTATATGTATAAACGTGACGTTATGTATCAGTTGCTCCTCAGGCCCTATATGTATATACTTACTGATACTATACCCAGGTCTTATGCCGCTCATATATACTGCTCAGGTATTGTATCACTAATGTGAAGTAGCTGGGCAGCTTTGTGGACTTTTATCCAGATGTCCATGTACCTGCTATTTTGCCATCACAGCTCATAAAAATTAATATATATATATATATATATATATATATATATATATATATATATATATATAATATATGTAATGTTCCTACAGAAACTTCTGTTATCAGGATTATATATTTTGAATTCAAACTTATCCCCAATATACAGGATAGAAGTCTCATTGCGGAAACCTCCACTGATCACAACAGGTCCCGAGTAGGAGTCTGGAGGGGGAAGCAGCACCTAAATGGGCTGTAAGTTTTATTACTGTACACCACCGACTGCCTGCCACACATTAGCAATGAGACTAATACAAAAAAAAAAAAAAAATAAATAAAAAAAAAACTATCCACCACCTTGTCTTCCCCTTTGGAGTATAGCCTTGTGCTCAGCAGAAGCAAATTGACCGGAGTATAAAAGCAGAAGTGCTTGAGCTATTCACAGCTCATTATCCCATATATACAGTCATGGCCAAAAGTTTTGAGAATGATACAAATATTAATTTTTACAAAGTCTACTGCTTCAGTTTTTCTAATGGCAATTTGCATATACTCCAGAATGTTATAAAGAGTGATCAGCTTAACAATTACTTGCAAAGTCAATATTTGCCTAGAAAATGAACTTTATCCCCCAAAACACATTTCAACATCATTGCAGCCCTGCCTTAAAAGGACCACCTAACATCGTTTCAGTGATTGCTCCATTAACACAGGTGTGGGTGTTGATGAGGACAGGGCTGGAGATCAATCTGTCATGATGTAAGAATGACACCACTGGACACTGTAAAAGGAGGCTGGTGCTTGCCATCATTGTTTCTCTTCTGTTAACCATGGTTATCTCTAAAGAAACACGTGCAGTCGTCATCATTGCACTGCACAAAAATGGCCTCACTGGGAAGAGTATTGCAGCTAGAAAGCTTGCACCTCAGTCAACAATCTATCGCATCATCAAGAACTTCAAGGAGAGAGGTTCCATTGGTGTCAAAAAGGCTCCAGGGCGCCCAAGACCAGCAAGCGTCAGGACCGTCTCTTAAAAGTGTTTCAGCTGCGGGATCGGGCTACCAGCAGTGCAGAGCTTGCTGAGGAATGGCAGCAGGCAGGTGTGAGGTGCATCTGCACACACTGTGAGGCGGAGACTCTTGGAGCAAGGCCTGGTCTCAAGGAGGGCAGCGAAGAAGCCACTTCTCTCCAGAAAAAACATCAGGGACAGACTGATATTCTGCAAAAGGTACAGGGAGTGGACTGCTGAGGACTGGGGTAAAGTCATTTTCTCTGATTAATCCCCTTTTCGATTGGAACATCTGGAAAACAGCTTATTCGGAGAAGAAGAGGTGAGCGCTACCACCAGTCTTGTCTCATGCCAACTGTAAAGCATCCTGAAACCATTCATGTGTGGGGTTGCTTCTCAGCCAAGGGAATCGGCTCTCACAGTCTTGCCTAAAAACACAGCCATGAATAAAGAATGGTACCAGAATGTCCTCCAAGAGCAACTTCTCCCAACCGTCCAAGAGCAGTTTGGCGCTCAACAATACCTTTTCCAGCATGATGGAGCACCTTGCCATAAAGCAAAGGTGATAACTAAATGGCTCAGGGAACAAAACAGAGATTTTGGGTCCATGGCCTGGAAACTCCCCATTGAGTACTTAATCCCATTGAGAACTTGTGGTCAGTCATCAAGAGACGGGTGGACAAACAAAAACCAACAAATTCAGACAAAATTAAAGCATTGATTCTGCAAGAATGGACTGCTATCAGTCAGGATTTGGTCCAGAAGTTGATTGAGAGCATGCCAGGGAGAATTGCAGAGGTCCTGAAGAAGAAGGGTCAACACTGCAAATATTGACTTGCTGCATAAACTCATTCTGTCAATATAAGCTTCTGTTACTCATAATATGAATGCAATTATATTTCTGTATGTGATAAAAACATCTGACACATAAAAACCAGAGGGCAGCAGATCATGTGAAAATATAATATTTGTGTCACTCAACTTTTGGCCATGACTGTACATGGATGTTCTGCTATATTCTATTGTTACATTACACCAACTGAATGGGGATGTCCTACATGCACAGTAGATTCTGGTGGTCTGTGGGTGTCTTAGCAGTTAGATCACCAGAATAGGGTTGTGTGTTCCTTTTTTTTTGAAGCGGCTGAAGGGGAAAAACCTTTTGGCTCGTTCCCCAAAAAAACACCCCGGGTGGGGCCCCCCCCCACCAAATATTAAAAAAATCTCTTGTGTATAGGTGGTAAAGGTTTGTGGTACAACGCCTTTAGGGGTAGACTAAATTAAGGCAGTTGCCCAAGGGCCCAATGCCAATTTGGGCCAACATTTCCTTATAGATCTCTTTAGGAAAGGGTTTAAAAAATAGCCCTTTATAAGTCATCCCTAGGTAAAACCCTAATGCCTAATGTGCACAAACCCCATCTATGAGGGTACCTTCAAGTCCTGCAAAACCCAGCTGCTAAGATGTCAGACACACACAAGACAAATTTTCCTTCATATGGCACCATGAAGGACAAATCGAGTAATACACACTTCCAGCTCTAAGACGTTGCTTCTACCATGGTGGAAATGCTAGGAAACTGAGGGAAGATCCACAATATAGTGTCATGTGACAGCAATGACAAAATTTCTGTGGTTATATGATGTCATTCCGGATTAGAGTAGTAACGAAGCTCCAGGGCCCCAATGTAAGAGCTAATGAAGTCTACTTGTGCCATCTAAAATACTGGTTTGTTATGTTGCAGAGACCTTTGGACCCCCTAAGGCTCCAGGGCCCTGTAGAGATTGCTACCTCTGCAATGTCATGCAAATACATAAACAAGCTCTGTTCACACTGCCAGAATTACATCAAGTGATGGCAGTGCCCAAAGTTTACAAACCTGATAAATGCCACCATCTTATGTGGTATGTCAGGTTGTCAGTCGCTTTTTGGAAAACAGCCGCACTAATCTTTCCTCAAATTTAACTAGACTGCCAATTAAGTCTATTAAAAGGCTCTAGTCAGTGAACCCTGGCTGAGGAGTAAGTCATGGCAGCCATTTTTAAAATATTTTATATACAGATCAGACATTGTAAAGTTTGATACACAGGATAAAAATGCATCAAAATAAGTGGTAGCAATGGGCACCCTATTGTGAGAACTTAGTTATATGGATTTGAGTTTCGGGAGATGGTATTGGGAGGTAATGGAAGGCTGGAAACAAGTGGATCCGGCAATGTCTGGGAGAAGAAATCCAAATACTTGGCTCCACCTACATGGTCATGATTCAGCCATGCATATTTGACTCCTGTAGGATCTCTCTATTCTTAGACTAGTTTAAGCATTTCCAAGCTGTATTTTCAAACATGACATTTTGATATTTAGCCGTAAAAAAAAAAAAAAAAAACAATTTGGAAGAAAGTTACAAATGCGTCAAAGCAGCAAGCCAAAGCTTCCATAGAAGGTGAAATTTACACCTTTACAGAAGTATTGTATATGTATTGTGAATCGCATTTCAATTAGACAATTTATCCCCAGTTTCCTTCCACATCCCAAATAAAACTGAGGGAACACAATTTACAATTGTGAGGCCTACTTGGGACAGTTGACAAACTACAGAATATGCTGCTATACAAGTAGAATCACTGGCTTAAGATTCTTTGATAAGATCTCCAATATCTAACCATAGTCAAACATGACCAGATTTGGTTATATGGGTTCTCTTGTGAATTGCATATTAAGTACTACTAGGTGGGACAGTTCTACAAAAGTAGGTTGTCCGTTTACTATGAAATCATGGAGACCATATCACCACTTTCAGGACTGCTCTCAAAAAAAAAAAAAAAAAAAAAAAAAAAAAAAGAGGAAATTAAGTTGTTCACTTCATTGTGAATTGACGAGATTAACCCTTCTATTTCTGAAAGCACTTTACTGCATGTTTTCAATGCCTTTTTACACATTACAGTGTGCCAATTTGTTTTTGCATTACTATAGGTGCCACACACCTTAGATAGCTGATAGCACCAGTTATTCCTTGTGATGTTCTCACACGTTTAGTAAAATCTCAATTGAGAAAAAGGATTGGGTATATGGAAATCCAACATGAAGTAGACCTTTGAAATTTTACCATCTTTAGCCATCTCTTAGCATGTGACGTTAGGGAAGTCAGGACATCCTCAAAACATTGTATGGCCAGCCACTCCCTTGGAAATTGGTGGACTGGGTAGGCCTTCATTCAAGTATATTTCTACCTTTATAAGAAATTATCTAAGTAGGTTCCTCTCACTGACAAGATTACATGTGTTTATAGGGGGTTTCTAGGATTTCTCTAGGATAGGGCATCAATTGAAGAACCCTGTGGATCTGACAACTGGAACCCCTGAATCAGCTGTATGAAGCAGCAGTGGAGTTCCCGCTTCTACTTCGTCGGCAATAAGACCATGTTCATCGTCACATGGGCCAAGCACAGCCATTTTACTACTGTACAACATTGTGCTTAGTAGTTGCTGTTGAGACTACATGCTCCCATGAGCACAGCAGCCTCAAAAAGCTATTAAGCCAGAGGCCCATGCATCAGACCTCTACCAATCTAATTGACCTAAAATCCCAGAAAACCCCTTTAAATCCAAGGTGTCCCAATAGTGCCAGACAATGCCTCAGATTGTTCACAGATTCCACTGAAATCTGTGAGCTCCACCGAATTGAGGTCCAGTGATAAAAGGTCATTATAAAAATTTTCCATGTGAAATCTAGGAAGTCACTAGAAATGGTCTTTAGATAACCACTGGTGCAGCAGATGGACAAAACTGAGCAGAATAGGTTTGTTACCAAGCTTGTCTCACTGAACACCCTAGAATAAAGAACATTTCCCAATTTTTATTAACACTCCAGATTACTGCAGGTCTCAGGAGCTGGCAACAGCAGGCACGAAGGAGATACAGTCCAAGGTCTACTTTGTATGTTCTTATTACACGGTTACATACTGAAGGATGGAGATTTGTGCTGTGCAAATATCCAGGACTCTGGATTATATGCATGAAAGGTCTGGTGCATAGAGACGTGAAGGAGAATACCTGTAGCAATCCATGTCCATTAGAACATGTGAAGCTGGGTAATTTTGGAATGACCCAGCAAGAGGGGAGCGTGGTCGCCATGATGTCCCATATACCATTTATGTCACCAGAGTTGTGTGACCTAAAACAAAGCTTTAATTGTAAGACCTAGCTTAGGACATCTGGGCTGTGTGTCTTTATGGCTTGGATAGCAAGCAATTGAATCTGACATGATGTATCAGCTTTTCACCTACAGGCAAGACCCTTGTGAACCGAGAGCAAGGCAGGTGGTTTGGTCTCCGCAACCAGAAATGAACGCACACGCGGTAGTTCAAGAAAAGAATATATATTTACTATAAGTTAATAAAGGCTATTTGAAGGTAAAATGACAGGGATAAAGACAAGCAAAATATACAATATAGCATGAACAATTTCAAGGCAAATTCTGCAATGGTTTCTACTTTTACTCTGTCCAATTCTGCAGTATGGACACTGAATGAACAATATACTCAAAACTATCCCTAACTGACCCTGACATCACATTTGGGTGCACCCCCTTTTCCCCAGTGGTCCAGGTGGACCGCTTACAGTCTGTAGAAGCGCGCGGTGGGGCCCAAAGTCGGTCTCTTTTATAGTGAAGCGTCCTCTCCTCACTGTTATCAGGATCTTGGGAGAAATGAAGTCCTCTTTAACAGGGAAACCCAATGAATGCAATGTAATCCAACAGCAGATTCCACTCAGCACACTGACAGTCCTGCCGAATCCATACACTGAGCTGGGATGTAAGCCGGGGTTTAGCAGGTGCTGTCCAGTACATCAACAGCACTGCGAGTCTCTATCTGTGGTATCCATATACACAGTCACAATGTCAGTCTCACTGATCAGCCACTGAGCACAGTTCCTTTCACGTGGACTCACTAGTCCTGTTGTCTCTTTACACTCTGTTTGTCTCTGGACCAAGATACAGCTTAGCTGTACAGAAAAATCTCCACACCAGTTCAATACAACACTTGCTAAGATGGCTGCTGCTCTTTGTCTCGTCACTTCCTGCTTCTCTGCTCACATTCTGTCTGCAGAACAGGCAGGCTGACATAAAAGGGGGGGGGGGGGGGGGAGTCACTCCAGCATCATGTCACAATTACAATGGCTGCTGTCTTAAAGGAACAGAATCACAGAAATACATTCAACATTAACAGTTTATACAGACAAATGAAGCTTAGGACAACATTGGCTGTCTTACACCCTTCTGGCCGTACCTCTCTACCAAATAATTGGGAGAATGTAAAAAGCAGCATTAAAGCATCTTCAACTTGCTATTTGCCCAAGACCCCTGTTGCCCAAGTTCAGTGCTCTCAGTCTTTGACTACATTAATGTCCTGTGGAAGGCTGACATGCCAGACACTGGATACTGAGGAGGCAGAAGGAGGTGGTAATACAGGAAGATACTGTGCCAAGCCTGGAGCTAGAAGATAATCTGGTAATCCTCATGTCAGAAGATGTTACACTGACTGGGGTCTGAGGTTAAAGCCACTTGGACATTGTTGGACATTGTGCAACATTGATTCATTCAAGCTTATGTATTTTTTCCCCCAGACCAAATTTAACAGTTGCATTTTGGCTAAAATACCTCAATTTAAAATATCTACAGATTTAATTTTCTTTATTGGTATTTCCTTTCAGCTCCATTCTGTGATGTATTACTATCATGGATTCCACTAATATATTTTACCATCTTGAACTTTATTGCATTTTCTATTCTCCTTGTTACTCATCCTTTAATACAGTGACCAACCATGGATGAAATCTCTTGCTTTGCACTGCCTCAAGACTGCAGACATTACATGCACCAATAACCCTAATATGTGCCTTTTGTCCATTTTGCTTTATAGTCTAATTTAGAAAAATAGTAAGATTTACTTAAATCTTATGTAGATAGTATACACTGAGGTTATGTAATTTTAGAATAACTTACTAGCTAGTGTAGGGAACTGCCATTTCTACTAGTATATAATGTATCTGGCTTCTTTGCCCCTGCAGTTTGGCTTCAGAGACCCCAGGCATTTAGTGCAAGTTTTGTTTTGTAAATACAGTGAGTCAGACACATGTGAGGCAGAGCTGCTGGGGGGAGAGATGTGAGCAGAGCTGCTGAGACAGACATGTTATGTCTGGGGGAGTCTAAGAGCCACTTGTTCCTCTTTACTTCACAGTATATAGTTAGGTATGTGTTACCCCCTATATACTCACAGGACCTAGCTAGTAACCGTAGTTAGGGATCCATATATATATATATATAGTTCAGGGCAGTGATAGGTTAGGCTTCCGAAGGCCAACTAGCTAGTTAGAGGCCCGGTGGCACTAGTAGTTTAGCTGGCAGGTTAAGGACTCAGTGTTAGGGTAGTCAGGCCTGCATCTACTGCCGTCACCGTCGCCCTGTTTGCTGCCTGTGAAGAATCTCACCATCATCATCATCTCCTGATCGGCTGTCTGTCATCTCCTGGAAGAATCCGAGGATCCACAGTCATCCACAGGGGCCCCTGCATCTCTTCTGTTGCCTGGAGGTATTGTGCACTGGACTCTTGCTATATATCTATATATATATATACCCGGGTATATAACCTAAGACGGTTGAGGACTTGCTGGTTGTTGTAGTATTGCTGTGTTCTGAGTATATTTTATGTATGTATTATTACCCTGTTGATTCTTATAAAGCTACTGTTATAACCTTATGTGGTATCTGTATGTATTCTTCAGACTGTGAGATTAGTACAGTGATCCTTGTTAAGGCTACTAACTGTATTTCATGGGTAAGTCCCAGGAAGAGATCCTCCCTGTAATACAGAGGCTCTATCCTGGGTGGAGGCACTGATATATTTCATATATGTTCCCACTCTTCCCTTCAGCGAAGGCTTCAGGTCCCATTATACACACAGGTCAGCGCCAGAGTCTGTTGCGGGAGGGATAATACTCATACCCCCCCCAAATAGGGCTACACTAGCAAAGTACTAAGCATTGGGATCATGACTTTAGGAGGGGGGAACCCTGAGCTATTTCATGGCTTTAGGACGGAGAGCTTCCTTTTTAGAATTCGGAGCCCATCAGTGTGAATAATGGTTATGTGGGGAGGACGAGCTTTATGACAGGAATGTATAATACTGGGAAGTTTTACCTCACACCATGTACTAGTATAATATCAATGTAGTGTCTACCTCACAGGAGGGATAGCTTTTACCTCACATGGTGTGCGCCCCCATTGTCCACCTCATGTATCTGCCTAACATTGCAGACATGGCTGACACCCCATAGTGTCCTATAATGTGATGCCTGCAGCTTTCCTCATGTGGATATAGATAACAGGCCCTGTGTGTCACATGTTCCTTCACTGAATATGGTGGATCTAGGAGGACATGTAATGGAGATTAATATGAGAGAGCACCAGCAGCCTGGGAGAGGAGAGGATTCAATATGGACACTGCACTATTATATGACCTACATAATATATACTGATCCTGGTTATTGGCTCCCTCTTGGTTTAGTGATTGACATAACACAAGGGATCCTATAATCTATATAAAGCCTATGGGGTGCAGGTTCCTGGGTCCCCTCCTTGTATATGGTGTGTAGTGATCTGTATGAGCCCTCCATGGTATGAATATATCATGTGCAGGTTACTAGTTTTGCTCTGTGTAGTGTTTTGTGCTTTGTGTGACCTCCCTACATGGACACTGCAGGCTTATACATGTGGGGATTCTCCCTGTGTATATATATATATATATATATATATATATATATATATATATATATATATATGGTTATTCTGAAGTCTGCTCATGTTCTTGGAGTTTGGGGTTGCCATAAAAAGTCAACCCCTTTTAAAGAGATTTGGTGCTAAAGAGAAAAAGCATCAATTTGTTAAGCAATTTCTCCTGACTAAATACCCCACATGTGGATGTAAGCTGCTGTATGGTCACAGTGGGACAATATTTGGAGGGCAGATTTTGCCATAGTTTTTAGTTACCATGTCACATTTGCAGGACTCCTGAAGGGTCAGAACAGTGGAAATCCTGGACAAGTGACCAGTTTGGGAATTACACCCCTTAAAAATCAAGGGATATAGCGAGCATTAATTTTCCAGAAATTAATGGACAGAGTTTGAAGTGTAAATATGTACATCATGGCATAAGGAGGAGGAGATACCAGGACAATCAGATTATATAAAAATTCATCTATGGATGTGTGGTACAATCTGAAGCAATCCATGCACAGGCCAGGTTTTTCCAAGGCAGATGTCGCTAATTGTGCGCCTTTCCTTAGCACACTTTTGAACCACCACTGTGTTCCCCTTTGCAGTTTGTGGGATTTCACTGGGAAAGTGTTGCCCTGGTACAATGCGGGCACCTTCCGTTCCAGAAGTACTGGGCCCTGCCTTTCACCACAATTGATAACTGCCTCCTCAAATTTAGGGAAAGTTCCTGCCCTACCTGCACATCGTAATAGCACATAAGCGTTATACATTGTCATCTGTACGATGTGCACGGCCAGCTTTTTGTAAGACTTTATGGCACTATATGGCTTCTGAACTGGGTGAGATCAACCACTCCCATATACATAGTATGCTAGGATGGTGTCTGGCTTGGGGGTGAGGGTACAGGTTCCATGTAGAGGAACAGGGGTTCTACCGTTAGCATAACTTGTGTCCACTACAAGGCCATTCCTCTTGTCCTACTTGACCAACAGCATGTTCTCATTGCAGACCGCCTGATTTCTGCGTACTGTCCCACAAGCTGCAGTTCCTCAGGAACGGAGACACCTAAAGAGTGGGATGCTGGTGTAAGTTATCCCCATAGAGGTGATAACCCTGGTCCAGCAGTGGTTGTAGCAGATCCCACACTATTTCCCCACTAACTCCTAGGATTTGGGGCATTCAGGGGGCTCAATTCTTGTGTCCCTTCGTAAATCCCAAGCTTGTAGGTGTACCCAGAGCTGTTTGCACCGTTTGTACATTTTAATGTTGTACTGGACCCTCTTATGAGCAGATATTGGTAGAATTTCAGCCTCCCGGTGATACTGATCAGAGACTGTTGCAGTGTTCTGATCAGGGATGTAAGACACTGCAAATTTGGTGATAAAGTGGTCAATGAGTGACTTGACTGAATAAGTGGTTAGAGTTGGGAGCATCTTGGGGAGGGCACCAGTGTAAAAATATGAATTTCAAACTGTCCTGGCCATTCTATAGATTTGAGTATTATACAAGACATCTGAAATCAGATCTGTCAATTTTTGTTTTGCCACTATCCTGATATGCAGCATAAGACCCCAGAATATTTTCATCTGTACTGCATTTACAGGGGTCCAACTCTGGAGCCTAGCATATGAAGAGGTGGCATTTTATTCTATATATGACTAGGCATATAAATATTTGTTTGGGCCACCATAAAAATCAGAAAGACTGAAGGCTTCACAGACATTGACTCAGTCTCAGTTTGGATTCCTGACCTGCCCAGTCAGAAAGCTGAGGCTCAATTCATTGGGGTGGGGTCCACATTTGTTCTGCAATTTCAGGAGTTGCCTCAATTGTTCTGGGGCACCTACTTTGGGGTCATTTATCACTGGCTGACCGGGGTGTGGGAAGATTGAAAAAAAAAAAAAAAAAAATAATTTGGGAATGGGGCATCTTCCTCTCCCTCACTGGCAGTATCAGTTTGAGACCAGTAACTCACTGTTGAATATATTTTTATATTTTGGGACATTGCATTTGTTGTGTTTACACATTTATAGAAATTTCTTGAAATTTTCGTTATTTTAAATTTTGACATCCTTACATAGACATGTTGAAGCATAATATATACCCCACACAAAAATAAAGTCTTAAAGGTATGTTACCATGAATATAACCATATTTAGTTTGTAGACAGTTTAAAGTTACACATTTTAGTTAAATTTTGCAGAGTTAAAGATTTTTCGAACCATCTTTGTGATGACAACCTGTTTTTATAGATTGCCAATGGATACAACCATGAATGCAGGAACTTTCTATGGTCTGGGTTTAAGGTCATGTCGAACTGGGGTTCATTGGGCCAGAAGAGGAAGTGATCCTTAAGGGGCACCCTTCATTTACACCTCCACGTTTGAGAAGTCTATTTTTAGAACTGCACACAGGATTAATAAGAGCAGATACATTATGCCTATAAGAAATAGACCCCAGTAGCGATTGCACCAAAGTCATCTCCAAATGGGGTTGTCAAGGTTGCTTGCCTTGAGGTCCATTGTTGTGTATGAAGCATTGCCAGAGGATCTTCTGTTACTCTGGTGGGCCAGTCTAAAGCAGCCCTTACAGTGATAGTTTTACACTTGTGACAATAAGGACTTTGGGACGATTTACACAGAAAAAAAAACATCTGATGGCCATTTTTGTAACTGCTGTCATGTGGCTGTTTTGAGAAAACATTGGCCCACATTTACTAAAACATTTCTGCCTAGAAAGTGACCAAAAATGTGCCTCAGCTTGGTGCATTTCTAGCGCACTGTGGCTTAGGAGTCCCTGTGCCTCGGTCAGCCAGATTTACTATAACACTAGAAAATTGGCATGTTCTACCACAAATCTACACCAGCCTGACTGGTGTTCTGCAATTAGACGCATCTACATGTGATAGAATTACTAAGAGGCCGGAGACTCAGAACTGGCAGAAGGATCACCAGCTTTAATTTCTCCCATCGATCTCAATGTGATCTTAGATTTAAGACTAATGTATCATACTCCAATCTTAATAAAGAATATATGAATATGGTGAATATATGAATATGACCTACCATCAAATCATATGCACATCCCTGCACCTGAATGGAAATCTACACTAAGTTATGAACTGGCATCAGTTCTAAAATGTCAGAACAGGGGTTGTGGCACATGGTTGTCAAACATGCACAATATCATCCATCTATGCCATTGCTAAATCTCCCACTATCTGTCTAGTCACATGGCTGTTTTTGTTAGACCATTTATCAGCCATCACATAATACTGACATGTTATCTTGGTTTGTTTTGACAGGCACAGACCCAATAAAAACCAAGGACCAGTTGACTTCATAAATAGGACGGCAGCTTATTAAGCAGAATTCATTGAGATTTTAAAAATCCAATAAAGATCTTTAGTATATAACCTTTAATAAGGTAAGCAATAAAATGAAAAAGCCATCCTATACTCAATATTGTGTCATGAAAAGATTAGCTAAATGAGTAGCCAATGACATAAGGCTTATTCCCTCACTAGTTACAGCCAGAAAACCTCCCTATCCAGATACACAATAGGGAGCAGTGCTGCACCTCCATCCCAGATAAAGCATAGAGCTGGCTGGCTCATAAACTGCAGAGGATACAGCCCAAGGATACTGGCCTAATGCCACACCAATGGGCTGAGCCTCCAGGAGAGCAAACCAGATAGATGGAGCACCAGCACTGCTACACCGAGCTAACAGAGGAGCCTACACATGTCTATAGGAGTATATATCATCTGGGGCCTGATAGACAGAACACCCCACTAACTATACATAGCTAGGAAGCAATAACATGGCTGTGTGACCAGGTACAACACCCACATTGGTGCCTGCCAAGCACAAACACCCCACTGCCAGGTTTATATAGGCTCAGATACTCCTACTGCCAATTATGAGGGTGTGGCCTCCCGGCCAATCAGAAACTGGCATGTCACCAAGGCAACACCCTCTGCCTGATAGGTGGCTGATGACATCATGCTCATCACAGGTCACATGAACCCTCAGCCAAAATGTAAGCAGAGGCATGGTAATCACTATGGAAACACTAGATGCTGGCTGTAAGGTATCAGGGTAAGTAAACAAATGCTCCGATCATGGATAAGTCTCATGTGATCCAGGGGAAACACAGACATGACAAAGAAGCAGCACATGGCCGTAACATGCGGGAGGCATGGCATATGAAAATGCTGATACCGCAGTAACAACCCCCCCCCCCCCCCCAAAAAAAAAGCCCCAAAAGACATTAAAAGGTGAAAGGTAAATAGCCATAAATAGAGGGGGAGGGGAAACTGCAACATGGCAGAAAGACATATTCACAGATACTAGAGAAGATAGCCATAAATACAAGAGATATGGCAGGGAAACAAAGCACCGCAGAGCACCCTCACTAATATTTATAGGGGCACAGACTGTCAGAAAATGGCTCAAACAGCGATGCAAAAACAATACAACAATATATCGCTAAGACCACCCACCCTGAAATCGGAAAATGGAAAACTGAACTAAAGCAAAACATCCATCAAAACCGGATGTTCCCTGACATTAGATCAATCAGAAATGACATGGTCGTGTGAATAAGGCCTAAGGCTGTTTGTGTTCATACGTGTTACTATATTGGCACTGAATGGTATAAACTATATTGCAGATTATTTTCTTATTTGACAAATTCTTACCAGATCCTGATTGTGATCACTTCATTTTTTTTTTTTAAACTTTACAAAATAAGTAAATTTTTATTTCAAAAATGGGAAATTGGGTGATTAGAAATATTGTTTTAAATTTTTTACAATAATCTTAAAATATTTTTTTTAATTTTATTTTTAGTCTCCCTAGATTTGAACCCTAAGGGGTTTGATCAATAATAAAATACACTACAATATTTCTGTATTACAGTATATTTGTATACGTATATACCGCACTTCTATTACGCTCTTCCTGTGGCAGGTGGGAGACAGTGACAGGAAAGTGGTTGAGGATTACATTACGTTTCCCTAAGATTTCTCTCCTATGTGTACTGGATCTCACTGAGGGAATGCTGGGTGAGACATAAGTATCCTTAGCAAAGGTTAGTTGTGCTGGAGATACTTGGTGGGCTCAGTTTCCCGGTATGGATTGTCAGTGGAATGGCAGACAGGTAGGTACTGGGACACGCTACTCCCTGGTTGTCCAGTACGGGTCTTCCATGTACCTCAGCCCAGGTGTAGGAGCTCAGATTATTACTGGGTTATAAAGCTGTGCCGGGTGTGCACCTCAGATCCATGTGTGACAGAACCTGTCTAAGACACTGAGGGCTTCTAATCTGCAACTTTGCTTTGTTCTACATTGGTGAGATAACTTGTTTATTAACCTGAGTGTTTGGTAGTAATATACCATGTGTATGGTAAGGCAGGATTATGTTAGTGTCTAGCTGAGCAGGAGTTAATTTGTGTTTAAATTATTATTATTTTTTTAATTTGATCTGGGGGGACCAGCGATCAGATCCCTGTCATCTTTAACCTAATTCTTGGCAAAACTCTTTTAGGCTTGGTCCCCATGTTACAAAAAAATGCAGCATTTTGGCTGTGGTGGAATTACTGCAAGAAATGCTGTGCTCTATAGTACCTGCAAAGTGGGTGGGATTCTGGCTAATCCATTCACATACTGCAGAAAAAAAATCTGCAGTGAAAATGCCTTAGGCTGAGGCCCCATGTTGCAGAAATGCAACTTTTTTTTTTTTTTTGTCAGTATTGAATTGAGTAGAAGGCAGTATAAGGGCTTCCTTTATATTTCCTATTACTCCTGTAGCCATTCTTGGTTTTGGCTCAAAATAGAGCAAAATCTGCAACAAAAAAGTTGTTTCTGCAACATGGGGCTTTATCCTAAATCTAAAGTGTCCCAGCAATGTCATAGACTAGATTGTTGGCAGATCCCATTGAAATGTGAGCTCCAACATATTGAAGTCCAACGATAATAAAATGTCTCCTAATGTAAAGGTTCCATGTGAGATCTAGGCGGTCACTGTCAATCCTCTTTTGGCTTTAGGTAAACCATTGGCTGTGAAGCTCAGAAATGACAAGTCTGAGTGGAATATGATTGTTATGGAGTTGGTGGTCTCCGTCTCCCTTTGAGTACTCTGGAGTAATAACATTTGCCATCTTTATCAACGCTCTGAATTAAGAAGCCATGTCACAGGAGCTACTAACGGCGGGCACCATGCATGATCTTATCCAGGCCCAGGTAAGAAAGGTCTAATTCATAACTTCTCCTACATACAATATAGCTCATCCTCATTGTTACATACCAAAGGCTGGAGATGGATGTGATGTGGGAATACACTGAGGGCTATTTGTGGAGGAGAGTCCCATAACAGTACAATGTCCTATGTAACATGCCCATCACAATAACATGCGACCTACTGCTGCATCAATCCTACCAACCAGGGCCGGTGTCGGCACCCGGTGTACCCAGGCAAGTGCCGGGGGCCCACTGGACTGCTGGGCGCTGACTGCAGGTTTTTTTTTTTTTTTTGTTTTAAATAGGCTGTTACCTGCTGGAGTGACCCCAGGAGTGGGGATTGGTAAGTAAGGCCCGGATCGCTAGGCGGTTTGGTTCAGATCAAATAGGTCTGAACGAAACTTAGTGGTATAGCTAGCGGGTGAGGGGGCGGCTGCCCCGAGCCCACCCTGGGGCCGCCATGAATACGTGCTTTACCATTTACTAGATCGGTGTCTGCAGACCCCGATCTAGTTAAAATGCATCCTGCAGCTTAACTGTTTTGTAAACCGCAAGCCACTTCAGGCCTGCGGTTTACAAGACCCCGAGACCACAGATGTATGTCTGCTTCTCAGCTAAGGGGGACGATGACGTCACAGCATTGCGCCTCCTGCGCTGAGAGGTAGACGTTCTGAGAGGTGCTGGCTCTGTTCAAAGGATCGCAGGTAGGTGAGTAGAACTTTCTTTTTTTTTGTCTTTAGTTTAGTTGTGGGTAATTTAATAGTATAAGGAGTTAGGAGGAGGAAATATAACTATTAGGGAGGTTTATGTAAGGGCTATTAGGGGACATTATGAATACAAGGGGGAGGTTTTGTATAGGGTCGTCATTTATATAAGGGGGTCATTTGAGGTGCAGTATTTGTCAGGGGCATAATATAAGTAGGCAATTGATTTAATTAAGGCGACACTTGGGCTTTAGTAAGACTAAGGCCCCATGTAGCGTGCTGCAGCCTTGTGGTTTTCCCCACAACGCTTCTAACAGGAGGTCTGCAGGGTTCTCCTCTGTGGACTTTCCGCTTCCATTATAACTATAGGGAACCACCAGTGTTTCTGTAGGTATAACTGATATGCTTCACATATTTTTCTGCAGTGTGTAGATGGGATTTGCATGAACTGTAAAATGCAGTGCTTTTTTTTTTTCCACTGCATTGCTGCCACATGAGGCCCTGGCCTTAAGGCGGTTTCCAGCTTATTTTTATTGATGATCTATCCTCAGAATAGATCAATAAGAGATAAGTGAATCCCCACTGATCAGCTGTATGAAGGGGCCCTGGCGCTTGTTTATAGTGACCGTGTGATGTCATTCCAGCCTTGTCACATGGATGTGTATAGGACAAAGCTGTAGTTACATGACATGGCCGCTATGAGATGAATGACACTATGTGAACAGAAGGGGTCACCGCGCTTACACAGGTACCACAGTTCATTTAAACAGCTGATCCTGGGGGTCCCAGGTA
Source organism: Leptodactylus fallax (assembly GCA_947044405.1). Classification (NCBI taxonomy): domain Eukaryota; kingdom Metazoa; phylum Chordata; class Amphibia; order Anura; family Leptodactylidae; genus Leptodactylus; species Leptodactylus fallax. The sequence continues at coordinate 1,721,819 of CAMRHE010000319.1, forward strand.
TTGGAACCCCAATAATTTTACCTTTTAACTAGGAAACACCTGGGGCATTAAGGGGCACTATTTAAAGGGGGTACACAGGAAAGTTATTAATTTAAAGATGCACTTGGGGGTATTATTCATTATGGGGGGTTATATTATACATTTTATAACTGGGGGTAGCAGCAGGATGGGGGCTTTGTGTAGGTGAGGACAATGTGAGTCAGGTGTTTGGAAAAGTGAGGAGCCAAAGATGTCTGTGCTGCAAACTTTAGAGATTGGAATAAATGGTCATGTCAGTCCAGATGGAAGAGACAGGAAATGGGAACGATTAGTCAAACATCACCAGTAAGTCACTAAATGTTACTGCAGTGTATTCACCTAACTGGTCTGCAGAGCCCTATGTAGAGCCGATATATACCACTATACAGGCACCATATAGTGATAATATTGGTATATCTAAGTTGGGGGCCCACTTAGACATGTTCGTCCCCCCTGTGCTGAACCTCTAGCTAGGCCTTTGAGCTATTATCATATCCGGGGTCTCTTCAGACTCCGGAGTATGATGATCGGAGGCCCAAGGGAGGTAAGCGAACATAATAAACAGTGTTACTTACCTCTCCTGCGCTCCAATGCGACTCCGTACTATCTTCGGCTCTCTTCAATGACCTCATGTGGGTAAGGATGGCGTCGCGAGGCATGAAGACACCGGTGTAACCTAAGTCTGACGTCATTGAAGAAAACTGAAGACTGAGCAGAGAAAAGACCCCTGAGTATAATAGTTTTTGGGTTGTAAACAACAAAAACTTAGGGTTCTGCCAAACCTTAAATTTTTCCAATATTTGCAAGGATCACCCTAGGGGCCACTATGGGACATCATGTTGTGTGCAGGGGCTGCTATGGGACATTATGCAGTGTGGAGGGGTCGCTATGGGACAGTGTACCTCGTGAAGGAGTCACTGTGGGACATTATAGTGTGTTAAATGGGGTGTTATTCTGTGTGGAGGCCAGGAAAGGGGGCACTATGCCATGGGGGGGACCCAAGTGAAAAGAATGCTATGGGGCCCAGTCTTTGCTAGTTCTATCCCTGTATATATTTATTATACCTGGTCTGTACATATGTGTGTGTGTGTATATATCTGTATCTGTATCTGTGAGCAGTGGTGTAACTAGGAATGGCTGGGCCCCAAGGCGAACATTTGACATGGGGCCCCCAAGCCGCTGCCCCCAACCCCCCCACACACACAAACCGCATTCCTGCGCACACTATTATGCCCCATAGTGGCGCCTGCACACAGTAGTTTGCCCCGTAGTGGCCCCTGCACACAGTAGTATGCCCCGTAGTGGCCCCTGCACACAGTAGTATGCCCCGTAGTGGCCCCTGCACACAGTAGTTTGCCCCGTAGTGGCCCCTGCACACAGTAGTTTGCCCCGTAGTGGCCCCTGCACACAGTAGTATGCCCCGTAGTGGCCCCTGCACACAGTAGTATGCCCCGTAGTGGCCCCTGCACACAGTAGTATGCCCCGTAGTGGCCCCTGCACACAGTAGTATGCCCCGTAGTGGCCCCTGCACACAGTAGTATGCCCCGTAGTGGCCCCTGCACACAGTAGTATGCCCCGTAGTGGCCCCTGCACACAGTAGTATGCCCCGTAGTGGCCCCTGCACACAGTAGTATGCCCCGTAGTGGCCCCTGCACACAGTAGTATGCCCCGTAGTGGCCCCTGCACACAGTAGTATGCCCCGTAGTGGCCCCTGCACACAGTAGTATGCCCCGTAGTGGCCCCTGCACACAGTAGTATGCCCCGTAGTGGCCCCTGCACACAGTAGTATGCCCCGTAGTGGCCCCTGCACACAGTAGTATGCCCCGTAGTGGCCCCTGCACACAGTAGTATGCCCCGAAGTGGCCCCTGCACACAGTAGTATGCCCCGTAGTGGCCCCTGCACACAGTAGTATGCCCCGTAGTGGCCCCTGCACACAGTAGTATGCCCCGTAGTGGCCCCTGCACACAGTAGTATGCCCCGTAGTGGCCCCTGCACACAGTAGTATGCCCCGTAGTGGCCCCTGCACACAGTAGTATGCCCCGTAGTGGCCCCTGCACACAGTAGTATGCCCCGTAGTGGCCCCTGCACACAGTAGTATGCCCCGTAGTGGCCCCTGCACACAGTAGTATGCCCCGTAGTGGCCCCTGCACACAGTAGTATGCCCCGTAGTGGCCCCTGCACACAGTAGTATGCCCCGTAGTGGCCCCTGCACACAGTAGTATGCCCCGTAGTGGCCCCTGCACACAGTAGTATGCCCCGTAGTGGCCCCTGCACACAGTAGTATGCCCCGTAGTGGCCCCTGCACACAGTAGTATGCCCCGTAGTGGCCCCTGCACACAGTAGTATGCCCCGTAGTGGCCCCTGCACACAGTAGTATGCCCCGTAGTGGCCCCTGCACACAGTAGTATGCCCCGTGGGCCCGTAGTGGCCCCTGCACACAGTAGTATGCCCCGTAGTGGCCCCTGCACACAGTAGTATGCCCCGTAGTGGCCCCTGCACACAGTAGTATGCCCCGTAGTGGCCCCTGCACACAGTAGTATGCCCCGTAGTGGCCCCTGCACACAGTAGTATGCCCCGTAGTGGCCCCTGCACACAGTAGTATGCCCCGTAGTGGCCCCTGCACACAGTAGTATGCCCCGTAGTGGCCCCTGCACACAGTAGTATGCCCCGTAGTGGCCCCTGCACACAGTAGTATGCCCCGTAGTGGCCCCTGCACACAGTAGTATGCCCCGTAGTGGCCCCTGCACACAGTAGTATGCCCCGTAGTGGCCCCTGCACACAGTAGTATGCCCCGTAGTGGCCCCTGCACACAGTAGTATGCCCCGTAGTGGCCCCTGCACACAGTAGTATGCCCCGTAGTGGCCCCTGCACACAGTAGTATGCCCCGTAGTGGCCCCTGCACACAGTAGTATGCCCCGTAGTGGCCCCTGCACACAGTAGTATGCCCCGTAGTGGCCCCTGCACACAGTAGTATGCCCCGTAGTGGCCCCTGCACACAGTAGTATGCCCCGTAGTGGCCCCTGCACACAGTAGTATGCCCCGTAGTGGCCCCTGCACACAGTAGTATGCCCCGTAGTGGCCCCTGCACACAGTAGTATGCCCCGTAGTGGCCCCTGCACACAGTAGTATGCCCCGTAGTGGCCCCTGCACACAGTAGTATGCCCCGTAGTGGCCCCTGCACACAGTAGTATGCCCCGTAGTGGCCCCTGCACACAGTAGTATGCCCCGTAGTGGCCCCTGCACACAGTAGTATGCCCCGTAGTGGCCCCTGCACACAGTAGTATGCCCCGTAGTGGCCCCTGCACACAGTAGTATGCCCCGTAGTGGCCCCTGCACACAGTAGTATGCCCCGTAGTGGCCCCTGCACACAGTAGTATGCCCCGTAGTGGCCCCTGCACACAGTAGTATGCCCCGTAGTGGCCCCTGCACACAGTAGTATGCCCCGTAGTGGCCCCTGCACACAGTAGTATGCCCCGTAGTGGCCCCTGCACACAGTAGTATGCCCCGTAGTGGCCCCTGCACACAGTAGTATGCCCCGTAGTGGCCCCTGCACACAGTAGTATGCCCCGTAGTGGCCCCTGCACACAGTAGTATGCCCCGTAGTGGCCCCTGCACACAGTAGTATGCCCCGTAGTGGCCCCTGCACACAGTAGTATGCCCCGTAGTGGCCCCTGCACACAGTAGTATGCCCCGTAGTGGCCCCTGCACACAGTAGTATGCCCCGTAGTGGCCCCTGCACACAGTAGTATGCCCCGTAGTGGCCCCTGCACACAGTAGTATGCCCCGTAGTGGCCCCTGCACACAGTAGTATGCCCCGTAGTGGCCCCTGCACACAGTAGTATGCCCCGTAGTGGCCCCTGCACACAGTAGTATGCCCCGTAGTGGCCCCTGCACACAGTAGTATGCCCCGTAGTGGCCCCTGCACACAGTAGTATGCCCCGTAGTGGCCCCTGCACACAGTAGTATGCCCCGTAGTGGCCCCTGCACACAGTAGTATGCCCCGTAGTGGCCCCTGCACACAGTAGTATGCCCCGTAGTGGCCCCTGCACACAGTAGTATGCCCCGTAGTGGCCCCTGCACACAGTAGTATGCCCCGTAGTGGCCCCTGCACACAGTAGTATGCCCCGTAGTGGCCCCTGCACACAGTAGTATGCCCCGTAGTGGCCCCTGCACACAGTAGTATGCCCCGTAGTGGCCCCTGCACACAGTAGTATGCCCCGTAGTGGCCCCTGCACACAGTAGTATGCCCCGTAGTGGCCCCTGCACACAGTAGTATGCCCCGTAGTGGCCCCTGCACACAGTAGTATGCCCCGTAGTGGCCCCTGCACACAGTAGTATGCCCCGTAGTGGCCCCTGCACACAGTAGTATGCCCCGTAGTGGCCCCTGCACACAGTAGTATGCCCCGTAGTGGCCCCTGCACACAGTAGTATGCCCCGTAGTGGCCCCTGCACACAGTAGTATGCCCCGTAGTGGCCCCTGCACACAGTAGTATGCCCCGTAGTGGCCCCTGCACACAGTAGTATGCCCCGTAGTGGCCCCTGCACACAGTAGTATGCCCCGTAGTGGCCCCTGCACACAGTAGTATGCCCCGTAGTGGCCCCTGCACACAGTAGTATGCCCCGTAGTGGCCCCTGCACACAGTAGTATGCCCCGTAGTGGCCCCTGCACACAGTAGTATGCCCCGTAGTGGCCCCTGCACACAGTAGTATGCCCCGTAGTGGCCCCTGCACACAGTAGTATGCCCCGTAGTGGCCCCTGCACACAGTAGTATGCCCCGTAGTGGCCCCTGCACACAGTAGTATGCCCCGTAGTGGCCCCTGCACACAGTAGTATGCCCCGTAGTGGCCCCTGCACACAGTAGTATGCCCCGTAGTGGCCCCTGCACACAGTAGTATGCCCCGTAGTGGCCCCTGCACACAGTAGTATGCCCCGTAGTGGCCCCTGCACACAGTAGTATGCCCCGTAGTGGCCCCTGCACACAGTAGTATGCCCCGTAGTGGCCCCTGCACACAGTAGTATGCCCCGTAGTGGCCCCTGCACACAGTAGTATGCCCCGTAGTGGCCCCTGCACACAGTAGTATGCCCCGTAGTGGCCCCTGCACACAGTAGTATGCCCCGTAGTGGCCCCTGCACACAGTAGTATGCCCCGTAGTGGCCCCTGCACACAGTAGTATGCCCCGTAGTGGCCCCTGCACACAGTAGTATGCCCCGTAGTGGCCCCTGCACACAGTAGTATGCCCCGTAGTGGCCCCTGCACACAGTAGTATGCCCCGTAGTGGCCCCTGCACACAGTAGTATGCCCCGTAGTGGCCCCTGCACACAGTAGTATGCCCCGTAGTGGCCCCTGCACACAGTAGTATGGCCCGCCCGTAGTGGCCCCTGCACACAGTAGTATGCCCCGTAGTGGCCCCTGCACACAGTAGTATGCCCCGTAGTGGCCCCTGCACACAGTAGTATGCCCCGTAGTGGCCCCTGCACACAGTAGTATGCCCCGTAGTGGCCCCTGCACACAGTAGTATGCCCCGTAGTGGCCCCTGCACACAGTAGTATGCCCCGTAGTGGCCCCTGCACACAGTAGTATGCCCCGTAGTGGCCCCTGCACACAGTAGTATGCCCCGTAGTGGCCCCTGCACACAGTAGTATGCCCCGTAGTGGCCCCTGCACACAGTAGTATGCCCCGTAGTGGCCCCTGCACACAGTAGTATGCCCCGTAGTGGCCCCTGCACACAGTAGTATGCCCCGTAGTGGCCCCTGCACACAGTAGTATGCCCCGTAGTGGCCCCTGCACACAGTAGTATGCCCCGTAGTGGCCCCTGCACACAGTAGTATGCCCCGTAGTGGCCCCTGCACACAGTAGTATGCCCCGTAGTGGCCCCTGCACACAGTAGTATGCCCCGTAGTGGCCCCTGCACACAGTAGTATGCCCCGTAGTGGCCCCTGCACACAGTAGTATGCCCCGTAGTGGCCCCTGCACACAGTAGTATGCCCCGTAGTGGCCCCTGCACACAGTAGTATGCCCCGTAGTGGCCCCTGCACACAGTAGTATGCCCCGTAGTGGCCCCTGCACACAGTAGTATGCCCCGTAGTGGCCCCTGCACACAGTAGTATGCCCCGTAGTGGCCCCTGCACACAGTAGTATGCCCCGTAGTGGCCCCTGCACACAGTAGTATGCCCCGTAGTGGCCCCTGCACACAGTAGTATGCCCCGTAGTGGCCCCTGCACACAGTAGTATGCCCCGTAGTGGCCCCTGCACACAGTAGTATGCCCCGTAGTGGCCCCTGCACACAGTAGTATGCCCCGTAGTGGCCCCTGCACACAGTAGTATGCCCCGTAGTGGACCACCCATGAACGATTATTATACTCTGGGGTCTTTTCAGACCCCAGAGTATAATGATCGGAGACCCAGGGGAGGATAGAAACATAGAAAACACTGCAACTTACCTCTTCCTCGCTCCGGTGCATTCCCGTGCGCTACTAAGGCCATCTTCAATGTCGGACCGGATCTCGCGCGATCCAGGCCAGCGTCGCGACGCATAATGACGTCGGCTGACGTCTGGGACGTCAAACAGGCCCGAAGCTTGCGGAGCGGCAGATAGGTGAGTTACAGTGTTTTTTTATGTTCGCTCACCTCCCCTGGGCCCCCGATCGTTATACTCCGGGGTCTCAAAAGACCCCGGAGTATAATGATAGCAGTGATTGTGGGGTTCGCGGTAGCGACTGCCACAGGGATCCGGGCCCCGTGGCAGTCGCTACCACTGCTACCCCGGTAGTTACGCCCCTGTCTGTGAGGGCCAACTCAGTTTCTGCATTGAACACTTCCATTAATACAGATGAAAGCGTTCATTGCACTGTTAACAGAATCAGGCCTTGTTCACATGGTGGAATCTGGTGCTGATTTTGCAGTGGATTTTGCCCCTAAATCAGTGGCAGACTATTCCCTCATTCTGTCTCCCAATGAAAATAATTAGTACAGGATGCTGAAGTGTCCTGCCCGATCTTGCTGCGAATTCTGCAGCTGATTCGGAGGCCACGACTTGAGACTCTGCACTGACTGGACCCATTTATTTGGGCCTAATCAGTGGTGGAAAGCCGCAAGGGCATGCTGATGCTCTGTATCCACCATTGTAAGCCGGGGGACAAAAAAATAAAGGAGTCCAGGGCAGATGTCTGCCTAACATTCCTTTTTTTCTTTCTGATGTCTGGACAGGTTGTATCTACTTGTATAGAATGGACTGTATTACAGTCCACCTCAGCAAAAAAACACTCAATTTCGGTTGAATTTTTGCTGCGGTGCACATGGGTTGCGCCAAAAGGGGCCCACTGAGGCTCTGTCGCCCAAGGTCCCACAAAAACCTGGGGCCGGCCCTGCTACCAACCACATCAAGATCTGTCCTAGTCTATATATTATGATATAATATTTTTTTTTTTGGTAGGTTTGAGTGCCAGAGGATGTGCAGTACAAATTTCTAGGACTATGGGCTTTATGTACAGGAGAGGTCTGGTGCAGAGACCTGAAGCCAGTTTACGTACTGATAATAGACAAGGATTCCTACCATGTGAAGATGGGTGGTTTTGGATTGACTCTGTACAGAGAGGATCATGTCCCATATTCTCTGTTCCTAAAGCTTTGACATGATGCACAGTGAATATTTAATTTTATGGCCTAGTTTAGGTACTTGGGCTTTCAGGATATTTTGACACATTTAGCAGGGTATTTTACCGGGAGCAACAACTGCAGCAGAAAATATATATCCTCTCTAAATTCACTACAAGATTCTTCAGACCTTACTCCTTTACCATTTGGGAGGATTGAACCGTAGAAGCTTTAGAATGTTTAACCTGTTCCTTGCCTAGAGGTCCTGGACTAGGTTAATGCCCCTTAGTCTTACATGTCAAACTTCTATTACATTGAGCAGCTTCTTTGGTATTACATTAGGGGTATGTATCATATAAAGCTTTGGCTATTATATACTTTGGGAATCATTTAATTCCCTTTATTACCACTAGTTCATGTTGTCCTTTTGATGTTTGCTATATTACTATGTACTGTGACCTTAGGTGGATGTTGATGGGATATGTGACATTATATTCACCTGTGATGAGGCTCTTACAAAGTGGATACTTTGCCTAATTTATTGTATATCTTTTTATGAAATATAATAAAATGCTATTATAGAGTTTGGAGTTTCTTTTCACTTTTTTTTTTTTTTTTTTTTGGGTACTGATAAGAATTGCTAGGACTACTAGGTATCTTCAGATGTGGCTTTACCTGTATGTTGCATATATAACATTGAGGTGGTAGAGGAGGAAGAGGAGTTGTTAGTATTCACTGTACAGTAGAAGAATGTGACTTAATCATTGTACAAAAAGATGGTGCACATTATCCTTGGGATAGAAGTCAATCCACTCTAATTGTTGTCAGAAAACTTCGGATTGACTCTTGAACCTGAAGTGGAAATTGAGTTTTTGCTGGGACATGGACAATCATTCTTGCAAGTGGTGTGTTTGTGTTTTTTTTTTTTTTTTTTTTTTTTTTTTTTAAAACTGGGACTTAAAAATTGTTGGCTTCTTTGAATGGTACAAGGACATACGACAAGAGGGTAATTCACACCATTATCTATAGGAAACCTAGGAACCTCAAACTAAGGCCCATTGCAGATGACCATGAAATCTGTGTATTTCAGAGAGCACATTGACCCATTCTTTTCTATGGGCTCATACACACGACCATGATTTTCACGGTCCTGTGTGCAGGCCGACAGTCCGGTCTGCGTCAGATAGGAAATGTCCTACTTTGTGGCCCCTATTCAGTTAATGAAAGGAACTGCAGAAGCGTGGTCAGCGCACGGGGACATCCTTGTGTCCCCTGTGTGTGGCCCATGCACTTAAATCACAGCAATGGAGAGTCAGACCACTAAAACAGAGGTTACATGCAGACCCTATTGATTATGGTTGTTGGGTGTCTGTCGGTCTCATACTGAAAAGTCCTCTGTGCAGGACTTTTCTCTGCAGTTTTTTGGTGGTTTCTGGAAACTCCGTCTTAGATGTGTCCTTAGTCTTACTCATGTCCATGATGATGATCTTACAAATAAAGGTGGTCCTCTTGACCTGTAGTCACTGAGAAGTAGATCCTGTCCTTGACCTTCTAGATTGAGACTGAAGCTCCTGTGGACCATAGAGGCAAATGGTCTTTGGGAAATTAGTGAATCTTCATTGTTCAGGATAGTGTCAATCTTGCACAATGTTTCTAATTTTTGGCCATTGCTTTGTAACTTTAATCTCCAATTGTCTTGTCTGGAATGCCTGTCTTTCCCTAATTACCTATTCTTTCTAATGTATGAGTCTCTTTGTAAAAGAACATTTCCCAAAATGCAATGGAAGACATGCCTGAGTTTGATTAAAAAAAAGTGCAGAATTCCAAATGTTGACATTTTATGGGATAATGTAGAAAAATTCAATTCAATGTGTTTTAATCAATGCGTGTTTAAAACCTGTGTGGCATAAAGTTATAAAACTTACATCCCCTACCATGAATCTGATGAAAATGTTTCCCATGTTATCTATATTAAACAAGTCCTGCAGTTCTAACTCTGTCCACTAGGTAATATGCTGAGACTTCCTGTAGGTATATTTGCAGCAGCCTTCAGAAGCACGTTGTGCCAAATGGCCCGTTACTTGCTTCAATAAAGCCTGGAGATGGATGAGTGCTGCCTCTGCTCTCATGTCGTTTTTTTTTTTTTTTTTTTTTGGGTTATTTGCAGTAGCCACCTCACTTATTGGCACACTGATCCCAGCTATCATGTATATGTAGATAAACTGTGAAATCCTCTATTGACTGGTGTATACTGTGCCTTATCTACTCCCCCCTCTGTCCAGGGCACATAGCATGCAAAAACACTCCCATACAAGCAACTAAGGTCTGTTCTGGTCCATTGTCATTTCCTGCCAAAAATTTCCCTTTAAGGAAACTTAAAACTATTCTATCACTTGTACCCTCTCAACCAAGTCCTCATCAGCGAGTAGAATGCCTTCCGTGAAAGGTTCAGAATGTCACTCATTCCATTATGATCTCAGCTCTGTAAATACTTTGGGGGCCATCCTAAAAGTTGTTGGTCTCCATTATATAACTTTACATGAGGTTTCTATTGCATTCTACACTGAGCCATTGAATAACCAGTTCTGAAATGAGAAGTATACTGTTCTCCCTAGCAACATGACTAAGTGTTGCTATGATCATCCATCCAATATACAATGTGTGTTGCTCATATACATAAAATAAAAATATATATGCATGCAAATGCCACAGGAAGAAATCATCTCAAATCGCTGTATCTACAGATTTGATGTTTTTGACCAAGAGTTGGCTCCAGTTTCCCATTCTGTTCCCTGGCAGTAGGATCACTCATACTAAAATTGTGCATTGTTTGCACCATTTGACAGTTTACCTTCGCTGTAAGTTTTGTTAGTGTAGGGAGTTGCAAGCTTATGTAATTTTACCAACTTTTTATTACTGAATTTTTTGGGGGTGGGCCTCTGCAACCACAGGAACGTAACTAGTGCTATCACTTACATACCTCACCGATTCCTTTGGCCACTGCAGTTGTGAGGCAAGGGCTTCCGCCAGCAAAAGCATGTGCTAGACCAGACAACGGAGCACATGGACAGGTGAGTATTATATATAAATTTTGTTTCCCACTCGTAGGCCTCCTACAGGGTTTCTGTAATTCATAACAACCCCTTTTTGCTCTGTTTGTATTTTAACAAAACAGACATGTCTTTTCATGGTCCTGGGAAGGAATTTGGAGAACTAATTTACCTAAATAATTCCTCCTCCTTGCCCTGTAATTGTTCAATAGTTTGCCTTTCAGGAAAGCTGGGTAACCTAACAGTTAGTACTGGAATACAGATTGCCGAATCTAAGTCTACCTACATAAACCTCTAAATTATGACACAGCCAGCCAGTTTTGACTTTCAGGAATCTGGGAAAGCCTAGCAAAGAATATGATAAATATGTAATCCTCTCCTACCTGGTGTAACTTATGCCCTGGAGCTATACAGCTTACATTAGTCAATGGCACTCCATTATGGTGAATGGGAGCTAAGCCCTGCCCTTCTGGATCATGCTGTGATGTTGCGCCTGTTGCTGGTGAATTGCCAAAAATGAACAAGAAGCACTGTCTGCACGGTTTCTGATAAACTACTCACAACAACAAGCCACAAAAAAGACCAATCAATAATATTGCAATGAGATCAGACAGACATGTAAACTTGAAAATAAATCCATATAACAACAATGATTTATGGGGGATAGACCATGAAGTAAAAAAATACCAGAATTACCTACAATGAAACTGGCGATCCAGTCTCCAAACACTGGAGTTCAAAATGTATAAAGGTATATTGGCACCCAGATAAGTCAAAACTGTGTAATAGATAATATTTAAACAGTGACAAAAAAAAAAAATCTCCAATTCCCTTACGTCCTACCAGCAGCACAATATGGGGTGTTTCTGCCCCTGTGTGCTGGTAGGACAGGCATAATTTTTAATTAGCATAATTAATTGCAGGACAACACCCCTATAAGAGGGCAAAAGAGACCTCCCCCCTTTATATGTTTTTTTTTTTTTCGGTCCTGCGTGGTGGGACAGGTGGAGGGAAGCTCTTTTGTCCTCCCATTTTTTCTTAAAAGGATTTTGAGGGTTAACTACTTTTTAGTAGTTTTCATCTGTTCATCTCTTTTCCTTGGGAGCTTTTTACTTTTGAGGCTTCCTTGTTTCTCCCTGCTGCGCTCTGTCAGTGGCCTCTATACAGCTTCTGGCCTGGCTGAGCGCTTCAGCAGACTTTATGCTTGGAGCCGGGTAAAGTGGTGATGTGACTTCAGGCTCCAGAACCTTTTTGTGAGTCCTGGGGACCCTTTTTTTCTGTTACACTTCTGCAGCCTAGTTCTAAGGCCATTCTCTTTACCGCGGTAGCAGTATTAAAGACACCATTGTTAAGGGTCTCTAAAAGAGTTTGTGTATATAGGTTTTATGGGGAAGTATGGTCTTTCCTCCTTACCTATTTAAACTTTACTCCCTCAGACTTTGGTGTCTTGTCTTGTCTCTTATATAGGGGAGGCCTCAGTACTCTTCCTTTTGTTTGTTACAGTAACAGGAGATTGGAAAAAATGCAAACATACTGTTCTAACTTTTTCTCTTTCATAGATGTCCTCCTCTGCATCCGGTGGCAGCGGCGACTCCAGGAGGGAAAGGTCCTCCAAGCTGAAACATTTCACTTATACAGTGTGTGACATTCCTCTGGCTGATGGTATGACTACACTCACTGTCGCCACTGCCGTGGGTCCCCATCTGAGGATCCGTCCATATGTGACGTAATTGTATGGGTCAAAGAGCAAAAAGGAGATCCGGGACTCGATTTCTCAGATCTCTAAGAAGCCTCATACTGAGAGACATTCTCAGTCAGTTCCATTAGAGGAGGAATTTCACATGCTCAAGGTGACGCACTCATCTGATGAAGACTTTTCGGAAAATCCTAGCAGGCCTTTTTCCCTTTGAAAGGATGCATAGGCTGCTGCAGTCCATGTGGTCAAGGGACCGTGATGTTGAACCCTTCCATTCAGTGTATCTAAATGAATACATTATGGCTCCTTCTTATATTTTGTGAATGTGGCTCTGATAAAGTCTTGAAACTCTCTAAAGTTTACAAAAATTGTTCTGTGAGGTCCAGGCAAACAGTCCATCAGGGATGGAAAACTGTTGTACAACTATAGAAAAAAAAAAAATTGTAATAGTACGTCATGGTGCATTAAGGTACAGCTTTCCATTACATAGTGTCATGTTATGGTGCTGGAGGATATTAAAAGAGTTGTCCAGTCGTAGAAAATGGTATCTATATGTTTAAAATGGAAATTAATTTAACTTAATATTCTTTAATTATGAAAGCTCCACTGCACTTTGGTCAGGTGTCAAAAAAACAAAACAAATAAACGTGTATCCAAGCTGAAAGCCGAGAAAAAGCCCAATGTTTTTTAAAACACCTGAGGAAGAAGACACCCTTTACCCCACCCTTAGGGTAGCTGCACATTACCTTGTTTCACCCATGAAACGCTGTCCATGTGTTAGCCAGATTTACCGGCTTGAACTTCATGCTGGGAGCGAGACTTCTAGCAGTATACTGTAGTTATCTATGACGCTAAGAGTCCCTGCCTCCCAGCAACATACTGTCCCATACTGTACTTGATATGGTACAGTATGGCAGTGACTCTTATCTATGATGCTAACTATACTGCTAGGAGTCCCGCTCCCAGCACAAAGTTCAAGCCGGTAAATCTGGCTAACACATGGACCGAGTTTCACAGGTAAAACACGGTCCTGTGCTGCTGCCCTTACTAGAAGTTTCAAAGTTGGGGTCATACCAACTGCTCAGTCAATAGCTCAGTGGTTTGTCCCATTCAGAAAGTGGCACTGTCAGCATGAGCATAATATACACATAAGACAATACTATTCACTTTTGTAGGGTTCAACTGACAATGTATTTCCATATACAATAAAGAATTACAAGCAACTGAGAAGTTCTGTAAACCTTTATAAATAGTAGAAATTGTGACCACCTTAGTCAGTAGACTGAAGAGACTGCCTGCAGGAAAACTTTCATTGATCAGGCATTAAATAACTATACTTGGGATAAGCCATCAAATTTACAATCCTAGATAACCCTTTCACTTCTTACTTACTTATTCTGACTTACCCGGACCCATGGGTTTCCTAGGAGTCTTATATTCTCATGAACTAAACCCATAAGCCTCAGTATGGTCGGATCCTCATAGTCATATCTTTTATTGAGTAATATGGCAACAATTATCTTGGTTACGGCAGCATTTATACTGGTGAAATTACCAAAGGGTTTTCCTGAAGAAAAAACAAACTTTTCTTTATTAAAAATATTTAGGTACAACTGCATACGTACACTATATGCTTAATGTAAAACAGGAACAAAAGATAAATTAGCAATGAGAATCCATTTGGCGGGTTGACTTGATATTTAGGGCACGGTGGAATTTAGCGCTGATTTTGAGATGGATTTTGCCCTAAATCTAGTGCTTATTGTTTTCAATGGCAGGCAGAGATCGACGTAGAACACTGAAAAAATAAGAGCCCTACTCGATCTTGTCGCAAATTCTGTGACTGATTAATCTGCCGAACTTGAGGCGCGAGCCACTCCGGTGACGAGGCTCACCTATGGGCAGTTTGTGTATCGTGGGCATGCATTTCTAAAATTTATTGGCTGGTCAGAAACCTTGTGGGTTGAAACAAACTTTCGCATAACAAAAATTCATGTTCACAAATATTTTGTAATGCAAATATATTTGTGTCATATTCCTCCTTATGCAAAAAAAAAATAAAATAAATAAAAAGCTTTTTAATATGAAATAGTTTTTACTTTAAACTCATTTATAAAAATGTTTTTGAAAAAACTTTATGCTGCTGCCAAGCCTTGGCATTTACACTACGTGGGTTTCAGCCTTAAACAGCGAGACAAAAAAAGGCAGCGTTTTACAGTCCCAACATTTATGTCCTGAATCCCATCCACATATTGCAGAAAAATATCTGCAGCGGAAATGCTGTGATTTTCAAAACCGTTGCATTTTTGGAAATTGCAGCATGTCAATTATACCTACGGAGACATTGGTGGTTTCTCTATACGTATAACTGAAGCAGAAGGTAAGCAGAGGAAAACTTAAAATCGCTGCAGGAAAAACCGTAATGCATTTCTGCCGCAATTTTTCCCGCAGCGCTTTTTGCCTGTGCCACTTCCTTTATATTGTCAGAGTTTAAATCCAGTAAAGATCATGGAGGGAATTTATCAACCCCTCTTCACCAGTTTTTTTCTCAAAACTTTCCCAGAAAGTAGGAGGAGCAGGGCGGAGAGCCATTCCTAAAGCAAAAATCTATTCAGTAGAGGTTCTTCATGAATCAGGGCTGTTTTGCAGCTGTCAGGCTGTTAAGACTGGCGTATGAAATGTCTTAATAAATCTGACCCCATGTGTTTGGGGTAAACAAGTTTTCATCAGAATGTTTGTTGTTTGTCAATCATTTGGGAACGCCTATTCCGAGCACACAAAGGTTCATTCCAGACAAACAGCAGCAGTCTAAAATGTGTTGTGTATGACCAGCTTAAGAAGCCAATGATATATAATCAAAGCAAGATCACTTATGTCGAACATGTACAATGCAGACATCCCACCACTAGCCTTCAGATGTCTTCAGCTTCTGTACTAAACACTCGGCCTCCTCAATGATCTTGTTTTCTATGGTTTTCTTGCCCATTCCATATTCTCGTAATGAAGAGAGTGTAAATCTTCTCATCACTTTCCAGTTCTCTCCATTGGCAACAACAATACTTAGGGAGTAGAAGTATTATATGTTATATGATGAGATGCATATTGGGGCACATTTATTAAGTTACTTGCACTTTTTTTTATGTTTTTTTGTGTCCTACACTTCATTTATGAAGCCTTTTTTGCAGCTGTTATGCTGCCCTCACCAGTTTTGCTTTTTTGAGAGAAAAGGGGGCATGTCCTAAATGGAGATCCTTTTCACACTATTTATGACTGGCACCTTTTTAAAAATGGGCAAAAAAAAGGCACAAATGCCCTCGAGTACATGGACAATGTAAAAGAGCCCATCAGGTTAGAAAGTATTAAAAGGGGCAATTGTGCTATTTTTTAACAATTGTGCCTTTTTGAGCAAAAAAGGGGCAAAGTACACATGGCCAAAAAAAAAGGTGCATCTAAACTAACCAACATGTGCACAACATTTAACAAGGAGGTGCGCCGACATCATAAATAAGTACCACAGTAAAACTATAGTAGTCTAAAAAAAAAAAAAAGGCGCACCTGTGAAAAATATAACCCCCAATGGAGTTCAGATGTTTTATCCACACCCTTAGTATTAAGCACACAGCCATGCTATCTCCATAAACAAACATTGATGGAAGTATAGGCTGTACTGAAGAGCTCCGGGACTTTTAACATGACACAATCGTATGATAATGAAAAAAAAAATATATATATATATATCTATATTAAACAATGAAAAATTTGCAATATAAAACTATGTTCATGTATCCCTAAAATGTGCACATTCACAAGGGGTTAAAGGAGAAAATGCACCCCATAGTTTGTTGTACAATTTCTCTTAAGCATAAAAATACCACATGTATTGATGTAACCTGCTGTTTGGGCACACGACAGGACGCAGAAAGGGAAGGAGCGACATTGAGCTTTCGGAGGGCAGATTTTACTTGAATCGTT
Source organism: Leptodactylus fallax (assembly GCA_947044405.1). Classification (NCBI taxonomy): domain Eukaryota; kingdom Metazoa; phylum Chordata; class Amphibia; order Anura; family Leptodactylidae; genus Leptodactylus; species Leptodactylus fallax. The sequence goes on from CAMRHE010000319.1 coordinate 1,738,151, forward strand.
TTCAGGTGCCATGTTGTATTTGCAGAGCAAATGAGTACCAGAACAATAAAACCACCATTAAAATTACCCCATTTAAGAAAATACACCGCTCAAGGAATTTATCAAGGGGTACAATGAGCACTTTGACCCTACAGCTGTTTCACAGTATTTACTTCCATTGGGACATGAATACGAAAAATTACTCTTTCCAGTAAAATGTCTCTTTAGACTCAAATTTCTCATTTTCACAAGGGGTTACAAGAGAAAAAGCCCCCCACAGTTCATTGCACAATTTCTCCTGAACGTAACAGTACCCCATATGTGGTCGTAAATTGCTGTATGGGTACATGACAGAGTTTGGAACAGAGAGAGTGCTATTTGGCTGTTGGAGGGCAGATTTTGCTGTGATCAGTTTCAGGCACCATGTCGCATTTTCAGAGCCTCTGAAGTGCCAGAACAGTGGAAACCCCCGAAATGTGACCCCATTTTGGAAACTAGACCCCTCAAGAAATCTATCAAGGGGTATAGTGAGTATTTTGACCCTACAGATGTTTCTCAGAATTGGGCCGTGAAAAGAGAAGATGACATTTTTTCCATTAAAATGTTTTAATCCCAGACTACTGGAAGTCCAGGTGTTTTGTTTGTACTGTGGGTTAAAAAAAAAAACGCTATTATACCCATCTGAAAGCTGGAAAACACAGATTTTATATTGTGACATTAAATGGGTGAAAATGTTATCTGACTGGCGGAACTTTTCGCTTGTCATCGGTGTTTTATACGTTTATCTCTAGTAATTGTTATTGCTATTATTTTAGCATGTAATGGATATTGCTGGAGAGGTGGTCGGTGTATTATACTCTATAAAAAGCAGGTATGGACAGGACAGGGAAAAAATGTAAACTTTATTGGTGACTGTGCTGTGTAAGTGTCAATTCTTTTGGCACTGCGACCTCGACGATGGTAAATGTCTGTCACTGCGCCAATAAACTTTCTGGTTATGTTATGTTCAGAGGGGTATTACAGAAGAATACCCCTCTAATAAGGCTGAGAGAAGTATTACATTATCCCTCTATGTGACAATCAGAACAAAAGTACAGTATGCTCTCTGATTGATATGAGATGGGATAACATGGACAGAAGTCCCTGCTACACCCCCCCTGGGGTCACCTACAGGTTATGCAGAGATGATGATGATTATGATGATGAAGAATCATCATCCTCTGTGCAGTATGCATCTCTCCTCCCCCCCTCCCCCTTCAGCAGCTGGCTAAGATGGCTGGAAGGGGGTGGACACTTTAGAGACCCATATCTCAGGATCTGTTAGGGCTATGAAGATCACTATGGATTCATTCATCTTTAAAATGATACCAAGATCTTCATGAGAGCCCTTACAGATCTGGAGCGATTTACTGTGGGGAATTGAGATCTGTATTAGAATCTTAATGTCCAATAACGTTTTCAGCAGGGAATTGCTCTGGATCTGTAAGGGCTATAATGAAGATCTTGGTATTTTTAAAAAGAGGAGAATCTCATCTTTAAAATAAATCCTCTTCATAGCCATAATGGATCCTGAGAGAATAAAGAAAAACTAATACTCACCTCTCTTCTCCCCTGCTGTCTGACTGCACTGTGAATGGTGATTGCTGGCTAGTGGAGGCTGTGACAGATCCCACGCTGGTCAGATCAGAGTATCAGTTTCATACAGCTGAGGCTCCAATCTCCCTGTTCCGGGGCACTGTCACCCAATCACTGTGATCGCTGGATAGGGGAGGCTTCTAGTGGTGCCTCTTCGGTCACAGGGGAGTCTCAGCTGCCTGCAACAGCTTAGCTCTCGATACCCAGCCAGTCTCCCTGCTCGAGAAAAGCTGGGATGTAACTATGTCCTGGTGCATTAATGAAGCTCTCTCCAGGACGTACAGTTATGTCGTGGTGCTCCTCGGGGTTAAATAGAAGGTAGAAGTACAAGAACTCCCTTCATATTTCCCATTCCTTTATAAGCCACTCCTGACTTTGGCTCAAGAAAAAAAGCAAAATCTGCAACAAAATACGCTGCATTTCCGCATCCTCAATCATAAAAACTTCCCATACATTTAAGTCAAACGTCAGTTTTTAAATTATATTGCAGCTTGGATCTTCAGTCCCCTCTGGACAGTGGGTCTGATGGATAGACATCAGTGGGATGGTGAGTTTGTAAAAGAAAGACTTCTCCCTGTAGTGGACTATATTTATTTTTAACAAATCAAACAATTTTGGGATTGATCAGATTAACTTAAATGGCCACCGTGAAAAGATGGTAGTGGGACCACCACCACTATTATCAGCGGTGGTCCCACTATCACAGAACAGCCTATTGAATTCGCTAGTGGCAGTGTCTCTCCTGTGATCGGCCCATTAAAGTTAGCACCAGAGCAGACAATAGTGGCCGCAGCTCCACTATAATATTTGTATTTTATTTTTCAGCCACTGCCACCAATGTTTTTTTTACTATCCCAGCCCTGTGACATCCTAGTGGCACTGCACAGGGATAGATGATAGTGGGACCACCACCTCTATTCTCAGCATTGGTCTCGCTATCCCAGAAGAGCCGCTGCCGCTATTGAATTCAATAATAAATAATTCAATAAATCCAGCCTCAGACCAAGAACACCACAGATTCCGTGTCATTATATATTTAACAATCAGTACTTACCAAGTACAACGCTGAATATTGTGAAAATTTTGAGGGGGGGGGGAATTAGTCTCAAATGGCGGCAGACTCCTGGTCCCGACAGCAGTGGTTCGTGGCACTGGGCGCCGGAGAGACAGCGTTCAGACTGTGCCAATTTAAAGCAAAATGGCTTTATTTCAGCTTAAGTGCAACATAAAACCAAAAAACAGCCTGGGCCACGGTTAGGGCACTTACTGACTCCTTGACCCCTATCTAGGCTGACTAATGCTCAGCTCAAGCAAAAGTCCCCCGTGGACCTCAGCCCTCCTGGGACAGACTGCCTCTCTGCCCTTGGCTGGTTCCACAATTTCCTGCTCCATGCAGGTTTCTCCAGCCTTCTGGAGATACACCCCCCCACCCAAATGTGTGGCTGAAGGCCTTTTCAGGGCTGGCCTTGGGTCGCTCCCTAGCTCCCTCTAGGTTCACATACTCACATACCCTCCCCCTCAGCTCACTACCCATGGGGTGAGCGACAATGGGACGAGACATCCTATGTCGAAGTCCCTCTTCAACCATGTCCAGTGTCTCTCCAGAAGTCCCAATCTGGCGGTCTTTTCTTCCAAATTCCGCTCCATTGAGTTTTCTGTTTTCTCATCACTTTAAATGCTACGCCAAGATCCTGGCCATTCTGTGCAAAGGCTAGTTTTACTTCATCACCTTCACAATTCACCATACAGGAGATCACATTTTCATCACATCTCTCGCCATAGTCTTCAGCCATCCCATTGCATGACTGATTCCTTTAGTGAATAGCCGTAAGAATCTTCTTCTATCATGAATCCACAGGAGCTCAGAGACCAACTAACACGTACTTCATGCACATCAATGTCTTTAGAATATAATTTTCACGGGTACTTTTTCCATAACCTTCATCTCAAAGCAAACTTTGTCATCACCATCAAGGCTTAGAAGTTTAGGAGACATAGGCTGCTTGCTCTCTTTGTTTGAGATACACAAGCTCTGTACCGCAATATCTTCTCCTTCTGCACGAGGACCATACAGTACACCCTCACAAAATAGATCACGCTGAACTACATTTTCTGGTATGTCTTTAACAACTGCCACATCATATATTGGAATGGTTTCTGTATAATGCTTCCACACCTGTACGGCAGCAGGAGAACCACTTCCACACTCTAGTCTTACCTCCTCTTTCTCATACGCATAACTTCCTGGAGGCATGTTGCGGTACTGTGATAGATTGCAAGAATTTTCGTGACAGTACAGGAGCTGGTGATAGTCATCTCAACATTCTCCAAGTTATTTTCATTCCCTGTGCTAACACCGGAGGACTGGGATACCAAGTTTTCAACATCACAGTCTTTACTGTCAGTACCCAAATGATTTTTGGTTACAGGCTCTGGCTGCCTTAATGGCTCTGATTTCTCTGCCTCTATGGTGGCAGCTTTCTCCAATTCTAACGCCTTCTGTAGCGCACAAATCTCTGATTCCAGTTCCAGAACTTTCTTCGTTGCCACATTTTTCTGCACAGCCTCCATCTCAGTTTTTACTATTGCAACTTGCAGATCTTCCTCAATCCTTCACACTGCATCCTGGATGATATTTTCTGCTTTCCTCACTGTTCCCTGAATTATATTGAACTGATCCTCCAACATCTTCTGATAAAAAGTTTGCCGATGAGCAGAAGCTTTGTCAAGTCTTTCATTCAAGTTCCGTATCTCATTGGCTCTCTTATCTTGCTCTTGGTTGAATAAAGACTGTCTCTTGAGTCACGTTTTTCAGGGATAACAGCTCTGATTCTTTAGAGGTTAACAGGCTCTGCAGCGAATCCTTCTCAGCTTCTAGTACTGCCAGCTTTGAAGATAGTGCAGATGCCGACTGTTCAGTATTGGATAAAGACTGCTGCAATTGATCCAATTCTTCTCTTTTAGATTCCACTTCGGTTTTTAACTGTTCTATCTGAAAAGTGTGCTCTTCCAACTTTATTTCTGACTCGTGCTTGACTTGAACCATCGGAAACTCCAGCTGTTCCTTGATGCGTGTAATTTCCTCCTACTTATTCACTTGCACCTTTAGTTTAGCAACAAGCATTTTTAGATCTACAATCTCAGCAGATAAATTAGTCAGGTTTCCCTCAAACTGAATCCTCATGTCTTCTGTCTGGAGTTCCAGTTTTGTCTTGGCCTTTTCCAGCTTGTCATAAGCATTAGCTTTGTTCTCATACAATATCTGCACAGATTCCAGGTTTCTCAACTTCATCCTTGGAGCTAACCAAATCCTCCATTTCAGTGCGCAGTTGCTTGTTGAGCCTCTCTAACTCGGCCTTCAATTCAAGGGCCTCTTCTAGGGAGCGAGCCAAGGCAAGAGCTTTGGTCTCTTTTCCACAAGCCCGGTCACGTTCTTCTGCATATCTAGCAGAAAGTCTTCTCTTCACCAAGCAGCTGATCAAACCTTTTCTGCTTCTTTTCCAAATTTGACACAATCCGACGTTGATGATAAAGATCTACACCTATATCTTCTAGTTCCTGCTGAAGTCTAATTTTCGTCTTCAAGTTTGTCATAAGCAGCAATCCTCTCCTCAAACCGTTGATTTGTAGCTTCTAGCTCCTTTTGCAACTTTTCCTTTAGTTCTTCAACAGAGTCCAAGGACCTAATACTATCCTCCATTTTTTTCTTCAGATCAGTCGCCTGAGCCTGTAGTGTTGAAATTTGCTTTGTCAAATCTCTTTTTGCTTCCTCCTCTTCCTCTAGTTGCTCAAGAAAACCATTTTTCTCATCTTCCATTTGTTTTAGTTTTGTACTAAGGTCAAGCTTCTGTCGAGTTTCTTCTTGCAAAAGTTCCTGAGTGTCCTGAAGCTGAGATTCCAGTGTAGACAACTCTTTGGAAAGTTTGATAAACTTGCTGTTTGCTGCTTGAGAAAGAAGCCCTGTGACATTATTCAATTCCTCCTGCAGACCATTTGCCTTGTCTAGCAGTTCTGCTTGAAACCTGTCCCCTTCTGTGACTTAGTTGCAGCACTTGAAGTTGAGTCTCTACTTTTTTGTGACTCTCCTGTAAGGCTTGCACTTTGAGCATGGACAGATGACATCTCCATCAATTCTTTCTTTGTCTTTATTTTTCACCAAAACAGACAATTTCTCATTATCTTCACAAGATCCTGAGAGCGCCCTCTCCAGGCTACATATTCTACCTTTGAGTTCCATTTCTCTTTGTTCCAGAACTCCAGCTCTGCTCCGCAATTCGTTGACTTCACTATTTAGGAGAACCTGCTTTAGTTCATGCAAGTTTTGCTCTGACTGCAATGTCTGCACCACAGATTCTAAATCACTCTCTCGGTCAGACACATGCTTCCTCAGCTCTGCAATTTCATTTTGTCAGTTAATGCAGCCGAAAGTTTTTCACACTTCCTGACTGTCATCCCGACATTCTGACTGACACTGCAAAAATTCACTTCTCTCACGTTTAGCAGTTTCAAGGTCATCTCTTAATTTTTTTTAATGACACTCTGACAATGGAGTCTTGGACATGCTGCTCCTTTAAATCCTGCAATTGCTTCTCAAGCACTTGCTTTTGTTCCACACTCTGTATAACTTTATTAGATAGAGCGCATTTCATTTCTGCAAATTCCTTAGTGACAGTCCATTCCAGGCAAACCCAGTACCACATTTTCACAATGACTAGGATATGAACTCTTTATAGTCTCAAGCTCTTTCTTTAACTTAAGATTCTCTTTCTGATACCTCAAGTTGCCATTTCCAATCAGATATTTCATCTTCATAAATGAACCTGATGGTTTTAATCTCATCTTGAAGCTGCTGCACCATAATATTTTCATCTTTGGGGCTTTCATGCACTCCAGTATGAGACACAGTCAGCAGGGTCATATTCATTCATAGAACAGAGGTGCTTAAGAAAAACTAAGTCACCATCATGCAACCCATTATCTTTACTTGCATTCCACATGCTCTGTTCTGGGTTTTGTGTCTCTGCATTCAGACTGCTGCACTAATAAACCTGTGCATAACTTCTCTGCATTTTTACAAGCTGAAATTCTCTTTCTTGCCCATGGTTTACTAACAAGATTACACAATATTCCACAGCAACCTTGGGTTCAACCAGCAGCAACTTTTTTTGCTATCTTCTGCAGTCACATGTATTCAAACAGTTAACTTATGTGGCACTACAGCAACCAGCATTTTCTTCTGTCTTCCACAGAAAACACAAACATGGCACCATAGCCTTTCACATAGACTGTTTGCAATATCCAGCTTCTACACACATTGCTTACTTTCTTGCCATCAGCAAGCACTTTACAGACTTCTGTGCCACAGTATACACAAAGTCCATTCCCTGCAATTCCACTCACCCCTTCCTGGGTTTCTCAGTTGAAATCACAGATTTCTTCCAGCTGTAGGCCACAATGCACACTTAGCAGTACTGCAGTCACCAACCACTTGTCTTCCAGGACTGCGTGGATCTCTTTATGCCCGAATCTGTAGCACCATATGTGACAATTTGGGGGGGGGATTAGTCTCAAATGGCGGCAGACTACTGGTCCTGACAGCAGTGGTTCGTGGCACTGGGCGCCGGAGAGACAGCGTTCAGACTGTGCCAATTTAAAGCAAAATGGCTTTATTTCAGCTTAAGTGCAACATAAAACCAAAAAACAGCCTGGGCCACGGTTAGGGCACTTACTGACTCCTTGATCCCTATCTAGGCTGACTAATGCTCAGCTCAAGCAAAAGTCCCCCATGGACCTCAGCCCTCCTGGGACAGACTGCCTCTCTGCCCTTGGCTGGTTCCACGATTTCCTGCTCCATGCAGGTTTCTCCAGCCTTCTGGAGATACGCCCCCCACCCAAAGGTGGGGCTGAGGGCCTTTTCAGGGATGGCCTTGAGTCGCTCCCTAGCGCCCTCTAGGTTCACACTCACAATATGTGAAAAATAAACTTTTATATAGCACCAACGTATTCTGCAGCACTTTATAAATCAGAGGACACATGGACAATGACAATTACAATGTGACGAAGAAATAAGCATATCAAACAATAGGAATGAGGGCCCTGCTCGCAAGAGCTTACATTCTATGAGGAGATAGGGGGACAAGAGGTCAGAGGACTTGTTTGCTACAATGGTCCAGCCATCTTAATAGAAAAGGTTGTGTAACAAACTGAGCCATCACCAGCCCGTATCTGTGAATAAACCGATACTAAGTGCAAGGCATGTAGTGTAACTTCTAGCTTGAGAGAACAGGATCGGAGGAACAGAGGAGGAAAGATAAAAGGTGTTATTGTCCTGCACCTCCACACACTACACTGATCAGGACACGCGATAAGCTTGGGGTAAGCATTTCCAAAGCAGGTGACATTTTCTAATGCAGTGTCCAAATTCAACTAAGTGCATATTAAACAAAGTGCACTTATACATGGCACTAAGACGGAACGAAACAGGCAAAGCATGGAAGAACACCAGGTAATCATACACAAAACAACAAGCTTTAAAAACATGGTATGATAGAGCTGCACTGTCACTATCTTAGCAGTTTTTCTGCAGAACTCCATCTCTACCACCAGTGCACACTATCCACACCAGTCCTTTTCTTCCTTATCTCATGTACAACTCACACACTTTTCACTCTCTTTAATCATCCCAATACCTATACTTCTCTTAGTGAAAACAAACAGAAGTGTCCACATAAATCACTGAACCACCTTCTGTCTGTTCATTTTGCTCCTCCTAGCTGCTGGGGACCTCTCTCCAAACCCTGGCCCTCCTTTCCCTAATTTTTTCCTCTTCCTGCACACAGAAATCCTACAAACCATCAATATTTACCATGTTCCCTCTCCTTATGTTTCCTGTCTTTTAACTGCTCTCTCTGGAATGCCCGCTTAGTGTGTAACTAGAATATATTAATGACTTATTCCTAAGTAAATCTCGCAACATGCTTACCCTTACTGAAACCTGGATGCAGCAGTCTGATACGGCCTCCCCTGCTGCTCTCTCTCATGGTGGCCTACAATTCTCACACACTTCTAGGCCTGACAACAGGAATGGTGGAGGGGTAGAGATACCTCTGTCACCACAGTGCACTTTTCAGGCCATTCCACCGGTACCCTCACTCACATTCCCCTCATTTGAAGTCCATGCCAGACTTTTCCACCCACTCTCCTTACGTGTAGCTGTGATCTACCGTCCACCCGGCTCACCCTACCAATTTCTGGATCACTTCGATTCTTGGCTTCCCCTCTTTATCTTGTGAAATTCCTACCCTCATCATAGGTGACTAACATCCACACTGACATCCCTGTCTCTCCAGCTGCCTCAAAGTTTCTCTCAATAACCACTTCTTTTGGTCTTATAACCTTCCTCTTCTGCCACACATGTAGATGGTAACACGATTGATCTCGTCTTCCATCGACTCCTCTCAGTTTCTAAAATTACTAACTCTTCTCTACCACTCTGACCATAACCTGCTTTCTCTCCTTCACAGGACACACCCACTCATCATACATATAGGAATTTGTGCTATTGGACACCCAGCACCTCTCAGATACTTTACAGTCCTCTGTCCTCATCTCTTCTCTCCTGCCCAAATCTGGCCACCAGTCACTATAATGAAGCCCTTAAGAGTGCATTGGATGAGGCGGCTCCCCCGCACACTCCAAAATTTTGACACAGGAGGCAGCAACCCTGGAACACACAGACGCGTTTTCTTCAGCGTGCTCTGTGTGCTGAACATCTGGAGAAAATCATGTACACCTGCAGACTTCCTCCACTTAAAATGTATGCTTAAAACCTATAGTTCTGCCCTTCACCTTGCCAAACAAACCTATTTCACCGCTCTCATCTCTTCTCTCTCCTGAAACCCTAAAAGGCTCTTTGAAACTTTTCACTCCTTATTCACTCCCAAGGTGCAGACGCCATTCACAGACCTTAGTGTAGATGACCTGGCCACTTATTTCCATGATAAGATCCGTCAGGAAATAACTGCCCAATCCCCAGGTGGCATTGATCCCCTCACCAACCACACTTCAGACTGTTCATTCTCATCTTTTGAACCTATTACGGAAGAGGAAGAAGTATCTCAGCTACTTTCTTCTTCTCGCCCTACTACCTGCAGTAGTGACCCTTTTCCCCTCACACCTTCTCCAGTCGCTGTCATGACTTACCTAACTAAAATATTTAACCTCTCTTCTGGAATCTTTCCATCCTCTTTCAAACATGCTGTCATATCACCACTATTGAAGAAATTCTCCTTTGACCCGTCCTGTGCTGCTAACTATCAACCCATATCTAACCCTTCCCCCTTCATCTCCAAAATCTTGGAACGCTTGGTCTATTCTCGTTTAATACACTATTTTTCTGCTAACTCCCTTATTGACCCCGTCCAATCTGGCTTTCGCACTCTGCATTCTACAGAAAGGGCCTTAACAAAAAAGTCTCCAATGATTTCTTAACGACTAAATCAAATGGTGACTACTCTTATTCTTCTGGATCAGCATTTGACACTGTTGACCATCAACTCCTCCTCACTATACTCCGCTCTGTTGGTCTCACGGAGACCATGCTCTCCTGGTTCTCCTCTTATCTCTCAGACCGCACTTTCAGTGTATCATTTACGGGCTCTGTTTCTTCTCCTCTTCCCCTTGCCATTGGAGTTCCTCAGGGCTCAGCCCTACACAACCTTCTCTATACACAGCCCCCATTGGACAAACCATCACCAGTTTTGGCTTCCGGTAACATCTTTATGCTGAGAACACCCAATTATATAAAGTCATCCTGTGACATCATTCCTGCACTAATACAGAACATCAGTGACTCTCTGTCTGCTGTCTCAAATAGGTCTTTGCAATGGAGATATCAGGGACAGATCTATGAGATGGTGGAAACAGCAGTAGTACAGTCTTTGAGAGATTCAGTTTCAGAGCCCGCTGCCTCGGGGTTATGTTTGACTCAGACCTCTCCTTCACCCCCCCATATCCAATCACTCGCATGCTCATATCTCCACCTCAAAAAACATCTCCAGAATCCGCCCTTTCCTTATCACAGATACACATTGTTGCCCTGATTCACTCTCGCCTTGACTACTGTAACTCCTTAAACTCTCCCCTCTACAATCTATTCTGAATATGGTGGACAGGCTCAGTCTAGATGCTACAGTGATGCCTCTGGTCTGTGTCAGTCACTACATTGGCTGCCTATTCAATAAAGAATACAATATAAATTTAATCACCCTCATCCACAAGGCTCTCCATAATGCTGCACCTCCCTACATTTCCTCCCTCATCTGTCTATCGCCCAACCCGTGTTCTCTGGTCACTCAATGACCTAACACTAACATCCTCTATTTTCCCATCACCCATGACAGCACCCAGAGAGAGGATCCACCCCAGGGACAGGAAACCTACGGTATAAAAAGGTGGAGCCTCTCCTACCCCCCCTCAGTTGTTTCCTGTCCCTGGAGGGAGACCTACGTGCCTGCCTGAGGCAGGCTTACCTGATGGCATAGGAGAGTTGGTCCTGGTAGGGGTTGCCTCTCTTCTTGCATGGGTGGCTGTTAGTTATGGCCCGGTCTGGAGTCGGTGCCGTCCCCCCCAGCTATGCGCTGCTGGTGTTCCGGGCATGGGGGTTCTGATATCCAGGCAGAAGGAGTGTGTTTCCTCTGCTTTAGGCCGCAGGAGTTCTGGGCCTGCAGGGAGACACATGGAGGTGCCAGCCCTGAAGGAAGTGGGTGTGGATGATGAAGGGGCGTGGCTTACTGGTAATGAGGGTGTGGCTTCCGGTGGAAGGGACGTGGCCTAGCAGCTGAATGGCCATATAATACAGATTGAAGGACGGTGGAGCTACTAAGCAGTTCATGGGCCTTCCTGCACTGAGTTTCTACAGTATGGAAGAGCAGCAGCAGCAGCTGCCGGCAAGAGGAAGACCCCAATATGGTGGGCAAGATGAAGGTCTACCTCCGCCTTCCTCGGTATTCTAGGGGGATGTAAGTGGCTGCATGCCAACCTTTTAATTTTTTATTGATTAATTGGTTCCCCTGTCTTTTGTAGGATAGACCTAAGAAAGCCTTGGTGAAATCTAAGAATAAGGAATGTGCCTTATGTAGAATTAGACTTTCTTCTTATGAGAATAAGCTCTGCCCATCATGCAGATAGAACTATTGCTGAGGAGTCCCCGTCATTCTTACAGGGTATCAGATCTAAGATACCGGAGGAGGTCAGGAGTTCCCTTAAGGGTAGAAGTGGCCAGAAAAAAGTCCAGTTCCTCTACCCGGGGTCATGACTCCTCCTGAGGAGGAGTCTGTTCAGGGTGAAAGTGGAGAATTATCCGATGACGCCTCCTCTTCCTCCATATCTGATGTAGAGGGAGGCCAGTCGTGTTTTCCAGTTGAGGACACTGACATTGTTCAAAGCCATTCGAGCGACTATGGGGATTGAGAACTCTAGACCCTCCCGTTCTATGCAGGACATTACGTTTGGAGGTTCGTCAATGGAGACAATTTCCAGTCCATAAAAATATTACATCGCTTAGCAAGAAGGGTTTTATCCCTAGAGTAGTTAAGCGTAAATACCCGTTTGAAGAGGGAGCATTATCTTCTTGGGATAATGTACCAAAAATTGATGTTGCCATAGCCAGAGCCTCCAGGAAGTCAGCACTGCCTTTCGAGGACATGGGTACCCTGAAGGATCCCTTAGACAAGAAAGCAGAAAGTTTCCTATGACATTCTTGGGAGTCAGTAGGAGCATCCCTCAAGCCCTATATAGCTGCTACCTGTACTGCAAGATCCCTTATGCTCTGGCTAGGGGAGCTGGAAGATCAATTAAGGGATAAGGTCCCAAGAGAGCAGATTATGTCAGCCCTGCCGACTATTAGAAAAGCTGCAGATTTTTTGGCAGATGCTTCAGCGGATGCTGTAAGATTATCAGCTCGCTCCCTTGCCCTGAGCAACTCTGCCAGAAGGGCTATATGGCTGAAGAGTTTGACAGGTGATGTAGGGTCTAAGACCCGGCTGTGCAATCTGCCCTGTGACGGTGAATATCTATTTGGACCAGCCTTGGATGACATCTTCGCTAAGGCAGCAGATAAGGGGTTTTCCTGTGCCTTCCTCTGGTCATACACAGAGGTCCTTTCGTCCCTTTGGAGCATACAGAGGGCAGAAATTTGTCAAGTCCAGAGATAATAGCTGGTCGGAATCCAATAAGAAACACAAGGGGTTCTTATTTAGCAACTCACCCCGTAATAAAGATCCAAGACTCAATAGGCAATGACGCCAGGCCGCGGGTGGGGGGGGGGGGGGGTTAGACTGAGGAAATTCCTTCCTACCTGGGAGGAAAATTTCATCAAGCCCTTGGATCCTGGATACAGTGGGAGTAGGCCTGAAGCTGGAGTTCTCTTCTCCTCTGCCTTCAAGTTTTCAGATTACCAGAACTCAGACTTCCCTAATATCAGGCCCTTCCCTTTGGAATCTCCATGGCCCCAAGAGTCTTTACCAAAATAGTGGCAGAAATGGGGGCACATGTAAGAGAAAGACGTTCTGTTTATTCCATATCTAGACGACTCTCATTGTGGCAAGATCCAGAATAGAATATTTAGAAAGTGTCAGAGTAGTACTGGACATTCTGGAGGAATTAGGTTGGATGGTGAATCCAGAGAAATCAAGTTTAGTTCCCTCTCAACAGAAAATGTTTCTAGGGATCATTCTAAATTCCACAGCTCAGAGAAGTTTTCCCCCTCCAGAGAAAATAGAAAGGGTTCTATCCCTAGTAAAAACCCTGATCCAGTCCCCCAGGGTCACTATAAGAAAGGCTATGTCCATCCCGGGGACTCTCGGCCTGCATTCCAGCAGTACCTTGGGCTCAGAGCCACTCCCGAGACCTGCAGTGGGAAATCCTGACAGCCTGGAGTCAGGAAGAGAAAATTTGACAAATTTATGTGGGTGTCTCGGCCAACAAGAGAAGCCCTGGGTTGGTGGTTAGTCAGGGGTCACCTAGAAATTGGAGTTCCATGGAAGATCTCGGACCCCCTAATTATTACCACGAATGCCAGCCTTTGGGGGTGGGGTGCCCACATGGGGGATCAGGTGTTCCAGGGCTGCTGGTCAAGGAGTCGTAGGTCAGGGTATTCGGAATTGCCATGTAAGGATCATGTCCGACAATATGACTGCAGTTTCATATATAAACAGGCAAGGGGGTACGAGGTCCCTTCCCCTTATGAAAATAATGGCCCAGATTCTACATCTGTCAGAGCCTCTGGTTCTCTCCTTGTCCGCTCTGCATATCAGGGGGTCAGACAATTTCAGGGCAGATTTCTTGAGCAGTCACAGTCTGAATCAGAGCGAGTGGGAATTGAACCCATCCATCTCTTTAGAGATCACCAGGGTTTGAGGGGTCCCAGAAATAGATCTCTGCCAGTTGGTCAAACAAGGTGGAGAGATTTTTTTCCCTAAACCCAGAGGACTCCCCTTTGGGGTGGATGCTCTGTCCCACAAGTGGGATTTCAATCTAGCTGACATTTTTCCTCCCTTCTCATTCCACCAGTTCTGAGGAAGATTAGGGAGGATCGAGCGAGGGTTATTCTAATGGCCCCCTTTTGGCCGAGGAGAGTCTGGTTTACCTGGCTAAGGATCCTGTCCGTTTCGGACCCTTGGATTCTCCCAGTCAGCGAGGACCTTCTATGTCAGGACCCCATTCTCCACCCGGAGTCCAGTGACTTACATTTGATTGCCTGGAAATTTGAGCGGAGATTACTAGCCTCAAAAGGTTTCTCCGAATCTCATTTCCACTCTTCTAAAAAAGCAGAAAACCGGTCACTACTAAAATATACGCTAGGACTTGGTTCCGGTTTTTGAATTTCTAGGGGGTTCTCCGGGGGAGCTTAGGGATATACCTAGAAAACAGATACTAGAGTTTCTTTAGAAGGGGCTAGAAAAGGGGCTACCAGCACTTTAAGAGTCCAGGTTTCAGTCCTTCGTGCTCTGCTAAACGTTAAATTGGCTGAAGATCCCTGGGTGATTAGGTTCATCAAGGCGGCCTCTAGAAGTAGACCTGTTATGTCCAGAGTTCCTTCCTGGGACTTGAACCTAGTTTTGCTGCCTTAACTAAACCTCCCTTTGAACCATTGGACTCTATCCCTATTAAAAATTTATCCCTGAAAGTGATTTTTTTAGTGGCCCTTACCTCGGCACGTCGCATAGGAGAATTGCAGGCTCTATCGGTTAATCCACCCTTTACTGTTATTACAGAAGACAGGGTAATTAAACTAGACCCAGCTTTTTTGCCTAAAGTAGCCTCAAAATTTTATAGATCTCAGGAGGTAGTTCTCCCCTCCCTCTGTGCTAACCCAAGTAATACTAAAGAGCAGGAATGCCACTGTTTGGATGTAAGACGTTGCCTAATCCAGTATTTGTCCTCTTCTTCCTCCTGGAGGAAATCTACTTCCCTTTTTTGTTCTCTTTTCAGGTCCCAACAAAGGGATCTCTAAGTGCAGTCTGGCTAGATGGGTGAGACTAGTAATCTCCTTGGCCTACAGTTCTTTGGGCCTTCCATATTCTACTAGGGCGTTTGCCACCTCTTGGGCCGAGAGAGCTGATGCTTCCATAGAATCTATCTGCAAAGCGGCAACCTGGTCTTCACCTTCTACCTTTTTTTGCCATTATAGGCTGAACATTGGGGCTTCTGCTGATCTTTCTTTTGAAAGGAAAGTTTTACAAGCGGTGGTCCCTCCCTAGTTTTTTCTTATTTTATTCTCTCTGGGTGCTGTCGTGGGTGATAAGTAATTACCATTTTTTCCTACCGGTAATTGGATTTTGCAGAACCTATGACAGCACCATCCTTTATCCCTCCCTTTTTTCTTGGTGATGGACTTTTGTTTGGCACTGGGTGTAGCAAGCAAAAAAAAAAAAAAATCTTTGACCTTAGGGTCATGGGTTACAAGTTAACTGGAGTCTCTCTCTCGCTTCTATAAAAACTGAGGGTAGGAGAGGCTCCACCTTTTTTTATACCGTAGGTTTCCTGTCCCTGGGGGCAGATCCTCTCTCTGGGTGCTGTTGTGGGTTCTGGAAAATCCAATTACCGGTAAAGTAATTACCATTTTTTCAGAACCTCCCACACTGACTTGACTTGTCTGAGGGTCCAGACACCATCTGCATGTTAAAGGACACAGCTGGTGACGGCTCATACAGCTTTGTGTGTAATGACAGTGGTAGCCAAAAAAATAAGGTTAGAGACTTCACTTATAGAAGAACAGTTTATTCATGTAAAATACAATATTCATATACAGGTAAAGAATGTGCAAACACGTACGTAGTTGGAAAAGTGTATACCGTACCAATGAACCACCCTACCCCCAAGGAAAACTGATCATGCAATATAGTCCACAATTAGATGTAATCAGACTAGAGATAATTTGTGTTAATAACAGTGACTAGTCCACAAATCAGCAAATAAGAACCACTAATATATTATACTTAAATCACCTAAACATCCAGCCCATATTGAATTATAAAAGAGTAAATAGCCCCGGTTAGAACAACATGAGCCGGAGTGTATATAGCCGAGATAAACAATATAAACTGCAGCCATAGACAACAGCAATTATGCTAAAATGGGTGCACATAATAAAAGACTTAGTAGATAAGATGCTGTATAATTACATACCGGTAGTCATGATGACACAAAGGCAATTGCACTAATACAGAAAACCCACAGGGAGGGAAGAGCGCTGCGCCCGACACGTTTCACCACCAAAATGGCTGTGTCGTCAAGAGCAAATGTGGTTTATGGAGGCATTTATATTGAGGATTACCTTTGTTGTATCTATTACAAAAGTTATCAAAATCCAAATAAGGCAATTGTAACACAAAAAGTGGGATAATATACCGAAGTAGAAACAAGGGAAATCCACACAAATATAAAAATAAATATTTATTAGTGTCCAATAAAAAAACGAATGCAGACATGGATAGCAAAATATACAAATAGTATACAAAATGGGGAAAGACTTGTAAAGTCAAACATGGTACCAATAACACCTACTATAATGCATGATGGTAATGGAATATACATATGAAAAAAAAACTTCACACAAAAGAGTCAAAGATAATACTTTTAGGGGTATAGATACATGACAGGGTAAAGTATCAGTTCTAACTAACAATAAATTGCCCCAAATATAACAAAATTAGTAAATAAAGCTACAAAAGGCACCATGCAGACTGTGATATACAGATGTAACAATTACTTATCCACACCATGCAATCGCCCGACGTGCGTTTTGCCTGCACCTCAGGCTACGGCCAGGGACAAATGTATATGGGGTACCCCAGTATTTAAATAGCCATACGCCAATAAAAACAGACAGGTTTGAGCTACAACATAGACAAGCCGACCTGATAACGATAGATGACGCTGTTTTGCAGTAACTGCACAAGTGCGGAATATCTTGCAACTTAACGCGATACCAATCATGAATGGAACTAAAGCGCATGCGTGAGAATTACCACCGTGTAACGCGAGAATTAGACAAAATGCATCGCAGCGCCACACAACATTGATCCCAGATAGAACAAGGGACCATGCGTGAGCTTAAGATAAGTCTCGAGATAATACGCCCCTCCCCTATGGAGGTATGATATTGAAAGAGAAGAATTGCGGCTACATGTTAAAAAAGTTAGTGCCTAAAAATGATACTACGATGCTGAAACCACCGTGAACAAAATACACGGAGAATGCAAACTTTAAAACCAAAGCCAAAAATGGCATAATACCCAATTATATATGAGCAACCCTATAAAACGTGTACAAGTGAGAATGTTATACAAAAAACTTAGTGTAATATGGCATTAAACAAACCCACTTATGAAACATGTACAGTAATACTGAATATATATATATTTATACACATATACATACACACATATATACTGTAAGGGTTAAAACAGTTTGCACTATATACAGAAAGCACAAGAGGGTAGAATCTTCTGCAGACAAGACTGCATAGTTTATAGATAGAATACAGACTTGGAGTCTGGGGAAAGATGTCAACAGTTCTGATGTTCTCAGCAGAACTGGTATTCTCAGGAATGATAAGAAGGACATTCAGATAAGGTGAAAAGGAAACATCTGGGGTGATGGGTAACTGAACAAATTTGTCTGATAACGGAACTGGAAAGACCATATATGTATATTGATCACATGACTGTTATGTAACTGAGCTTGCTTTTAAAACTGTATTGAACTACGCAATAAAGTAGAAACTGTTCATACACGATACCTGTGTACGTCTTGTTTCCCGAGCGCTCAAAACTGGTTATCTATTTGATTAGGCTTACGGTGACATCCATCCCGGGGGAGATTAACCCCCGACAAATTGGCGCCCAACGTGGGGCCTCGAGATCGTCTGATGTGCAGCCGATAGAGTGCCGACCCACTCACCGATCGACTTGAGGACAGGACCAGAGGACCTCAGATAGATAAAAACAGTACTGTGAGGTAAGCCTTTGATCTTGCCAATTAGTATATCTGAGGTTCCTGTGTGTCTATTCTCTGTATCGATGAGTGAGGTAAGCTGCTGCATGCTTATATGACATCTCGATGCCAATTGTATAGTACAGAAGAACCTAAAAGGGACATGTCACCTGTAAATGATATGGAAATTGTTTTCTTTGCTTTTTGTCTTACCTGTTTACCTGTCTACTGATGTTTGCATGTTACCTGTGTTATAAGATATAAGGCTGCAAAGAATGGGGAAAAGTTCTCTATTCTTAACCCCTAGAGTTTAGAGTTGCGGACAAGGTTCGGAACTGAGAAGCACTGAGTGATTGAAAAGTCCTTGTTTTGGAACACTAGCCTCCAGCCGTGTCTGGACGGTCAAGGTCGAATGGGACCTGAGTAGTAGCACAAAGGACTTAGTAGAATCCGCGCGAAGAAGTGCGTGTAGTGATTTGGGAGTGGTTTGGTAAGGGGACACAGGCAGAAAGTTGAGCCTGTGGAAGCCAATTGAGGCATTGCCCTGAGCACTACTCCTGAACTTACACAAGTAGTTCATAGAAGACAGAAGAGTCTGTCTGGGAGTTCTCACTAAGTAGTCATAAGTGACCCTCTATTGTCTCAAAGGTTGCCCTAGAGGAGTGAGAGACTCATCGGCTGATTAACTACCAGCCAAGATGGGGATGGGACCCTCTAAGATATGGTACACCCCATGTGAACTAATAGAAATAGGGGAAGGGAAAGAAGTAGCCGCACAGGTAAAAACAATCCTAAAAAGAGCAGGAATACACCAGACTGGGTTAGTAGACAGTAAATTTTGGGATCAGTGGAGATTAGATCATGTGGGATTGATTCAGGACAGTAAATTGCAAAGAGGCATATATGGAAGAAAGGAAGCAATAGAATAGGATAAGGGGATGATAGTTCAGGAAATAATGAATCACCCCCACCTCACTCCGAGAATCAGGCTTGAAGGGAGACATCCCCCTTCTCAGTATTATTGTTTAATATAACCCATGTTATCTCCCAGTTCTGTATGAAATATTACTTTAACAAAATACTCAGAGAATCTGATATAGTGCAAAGAGAAAAACTGTCCACCATCGGTATGATGTTTATTGGATTATGTATTTTATATATATATATGTGTCAACCTGTATTTGTAATATTCATTCTGTTTATATCAATGCCAGGATTCAACTTTTATGCTTTTTGTAAAATTAAATCCGCTTTCAGGAAATGTCCCCTAAAAAGAAGAAACTAGGATATTGTGATGTTCCACAGGGGTTCAACTTTTGGTTGGAATCCAGTGAAGAAAATTCTAAAGTCTGTGGGGTTTGGGAAATATTTGAAAATTGTACAAAAATAGTAATATGTAATTTTGGTGTCAGTATTAACTGCTATCTGCTTGAATTGTATTCCTGTATTCTGTTGTAGCGCTCTGCAAATGTTCTGCAGGGAATAACCAAAACATTAAATTGACTGCCAAGTAGCTCCAAGGACGTTGTATCTGATATGATGCGCACGCAGAAAATCACAAGCTGAACATGATGCTGTTACCCAGTAATGTTACATGTCAATTATTACAAAGTGAAACTTGGCTTTGGGCCTCCGGGGTCCGCAGCCTGTGTATGATGACTATTTATGCCCAAAGGGAAAATATTTTGATAAAAGTGTTAGCCTAAGGTTAAATGGAAAGTAAGGTACAATGACAATATATATGTGTAAAATATTCAAGAACACACTCAAACATATGAAATTATGTCTTGTACTATGTTATGTGAATTTATTGTCTTGCCTGTTATCACCTGAAGTAAGGTATCTGTTAAAAGAGAGAAAGGTGAATCAGTGGAAGTTTATGGAAGACTTCTCACTAAAGCGGTGGATGCTTTAGATCAAACTGATCCTGTAGAAACCTCATTTCAGGGTTGCAGGATACTCACTAGGTATTTAGTCTCAGACACATCAGATAACATTCTTGGTACAGATGTGATGGGAGTATTAGGTTGTAACCATGTTGCATTCATCAGGAGAAGCATATGTAAAAGTCACACATACTAACCATGAGATTTTATGCTTATCTGCCGAGTTAAGTACACCAAATTGTATTTTTGTCCTCACTGAAGAAGAAAATGTACTGTTATCCCAAGTGCCAACAGCATTATGGGCAACTGGGAAAACAGACTTAGGTAAATTGGATGTACCCCCTGTTATGGTAACCCTGAAACCTGGTGCTCAGCCACCCAGGATTAAACAATATCCTCTGACCCATGCCCAAGAGGATGCCATAGCAGTAACAATAGTGGAATTAGTGAAAGCAGAAGCATTGAAGGAATGCACTTCTGTAGCAAAACACTCCTCTTTTCCCAGTGAAGAAAAAGGGCAAAAAGGGAGAACCAGACACATACCGTATGGTTCACGATCTTAGGGAATTGAATAAAGTAACACTACTTGAAACCCCAGTGGTACCTAACCCACACACCCTGCTGTCAGCTGTCCCCACAGGTACCACCTGGTACAGTTGTATAGATCTTTCCAATGCATATTTTTCTGTGCCTTTACACCCCGATTGCCAGTATTTGTTTGCATTTACATTCAGGGGTAAACAGTACACTTGGACAGTACTACCACAAGGGGAGCAAAACAGTCCTAACCAATTCACAAGGTGTCTTACACTTATTATGAGTACTTGGTATTTTCCACATGATGATGTTGTTCTGTTACAATATGTTGACGATCTTCTTCTTTGTGCTCCAAACCAACCTGTGAAGCGGCGACCATCAGCCTGTTGTGTTTCCTCTACCAGAACGGCTGCAAGGCCAACAAGGACAAGTTGCAATTTTGCAAACAAAAAGTGGTGTTCCTGGGACACTGTCTCGGCCAGGGTACCAAGCACCTGTCAGATGAGAGGACCAAGGTGGTGAGAGACATGCAGGTGCCGACCTCTCATGCTCAGCTACGTACCTTCTTGGGATTGGTATCCTACTGTAGGCCATGGATCAGATCTGCATCTCTGACCATGCAACTTCTGTACGATAGCCTCTCCTCAAAACCATTCAGCCTCACATCTGAGGCCATGGATGCGTTTTACCAGCTGAAGTTGCAGATAGTCAGGTAGGCCTAGGGCCGGAGCACTGACTATCAGAAACCTTTTCAGCTCTACGTGACTGAGATGGGGCACGCAACTGCAGTTCTCACACAACACCACATTACAGCTCAAGGTTAGATGCTGTAGCCAGGGGGACCCCCTCCTGTGTGCGTGTTGTCCTCTCGGTACAAGCGTTGCTTGAGAAAAGCTCAGACATTGTCCTAGATCATATACTGGTTGTGTATACACCTCATGACATCCATGCTATCCTCACAAGTAGACAGACGTCACCTTTCTTTGGCACGGCAGTGCAAAATGGAATTTGCTCTGCAGTCCTCCTCAAACATCTCTTTTCAACGCTGTTTAACTTTGAATCCTGCAACTCTTCTTCCTGTAGGAGTTCATGATTCAAAAGGGGGAGTGGAAGATGAGTTATTTTTAAATTCCCTCTCTGAAGAACTGTTTGACAGCCAGCATGAACATGATTGCGTGGCTCTTATGTCGCAGGAAACACTGGGATTTGACCATGTCACGGATGTGCCATTACAAAATCCTGATTATGAGATGTTTGTGGACGGCTCAAGGTATCTGACAGATGAAGGCAAATTTGTTACAGGGTATGCTGTAGTCACTGAACATGACATCATAGTCCAGGAAGCTCTTCCACCACACGTCAGCCCAAGAAGCTGAGCTCAAAGCCCTCATGGAGGCTTGTAAGGTAGCCAAAGGTAGAACAGCCAACATATACACTGACTCCAGGTATGCTTTTGGCATTGCGCATGATTATGGTCCGATATGGAGGTCAAGGAACTTCCTAATGGCCCAGGGCAAGCCAATTAAGAATGGAGATGTGGTAAGTCGATTGATGGAGGCAATACTGTTCCCAAAGCAGCTGGCAATTGTGAAAGTCAGAGCTCACGCAAAAGAAAGGGACCCTGAAAGCTGTGGAAATGAGAGAGCTGACAGAGCAGCCAAGGCTGCAGCACTCCTGGCCAGAAGGGGTCCCAACCAGGTGAGCAAAATGGACATTGACCTAGCAGACCCAAAAGGGCTGTACTCAAAGGTTACCAGTGTGGAAACTGAAAGATGGAAGAAAGCAGGTGCTACAGAAGGTGATGGTATGTGGAAAATGGGGGATCGATTATGTCTGCCCGTAGCAGTCTACCCCCAGATGGCTGGCTTGGCCCACGGTAAGGTGCATGCCTCTCGAAATGCCATGGAGTCATTAGTGGGTAAATTATGGTTTGCCCCAGGTTTTGGAAGAGCTGCTAGTAACCACGTAAAAGCATGTCACATATGTGCTCTACACAACCCAGGACAGGTAGTTAAAACACCCACCAAGTGTACACCAAAATCCCTGTACCCATTTCAGAGAGTACAGATAGATTACATACAGTTGCCTAAGTCTGGAACATACGAGTATGTATTGGTCTGTGTGGATCTGTTTTCAGGATGGCCTGAGGCCTACCCTGTGAGCAAAGCAACCGCACAAGCAACTGCCAAGAAATTGATGTCTGAGCTTGTGTGTAGGTTTGGAGTGCCCGAGGTGATTGAGTCTGACAGAGGTACGCATTTCACAGGTGAGATAATGAAAGAAATAATGTCTGCACTAGGGATTGAGCAAGCTTTCCACACACCCTACCATCCTCAGAGTTCAGGCAAAGTGGAAAGGTTGAGTGGTACACTTAAGTTGAAGATTCAGAAAGCCATAGCAGAGACAGGAAAGCCTTGGCCTGAATGCCTGTCTCTAGCCTTATATTCAGTAAGAACTACTCCTAAACAGGAGGTCAGGGTTGTCACCATTTGAAATATTGTTTGGAAGTGCACCTAAAACAGGGTTATACTTCCCTCAGACGTTACAGCTTAACTATGACAGTATTTCTAGCTATGTACAAAATTTGTGTCAAAAAACTGAAACACACACATAAACAAGTGTTCTCTTCTATTCCAGACCCTTCTGATTTTTCAGGAACAGATAGCCTGCAGCCTGGTGATTGGGTGGTTGTGAAAAGACACACTAGGAAGTCTCTTGAACTTTACAGGAGAAAAGACAGCCCAAATCGGGGAGTAAGGGAGCTGGAGGAACATATATGGAGAACAAAAGAGAATATGTGGTTATATTTGGCCCGAGTATTAAACATGACAGAATTGTGTTTGAGAAATGCATATTCCAGTAATGTGTTAGAAACTTGTTTGATTGCAGTGCCGACTTCTGTTGCAGTATGGAAGCTGATCTCCATGTGCATGCAGACTGGATAAGTCCTTATTATGTTGTATTAGATTTGCAATCACATAAAAAAGCAATATTGCAGAATAGAGCGGCTATAGATTATTTACTGCTTAAACATGGTTATGGGTGCAACACTTTTGCGGGAATGTGCTGTTTTAATTTGTCTGACCATTCAGAAGATGTGCATAAGTTGAAACAGTTGCAGGAAATGGTAACACATATTAAACAAGATGTCATCCAAGGATGGTGGGACTGGCTGTTAGCTTTCCTACCTGACTTGGGATACCTCCGACAAATCGTAGGTATAATCCTTTGTGTAATCATTTTTATGATATTAGGATGCTGTCGTATCCAATGTATTCCTTCGCTATGCAATCTTATGAGGGACAATACTCAGTATATAAGGTAGGATCATTATTTGTAACATCTTCAATGGAGAATCCATCACAGATGGCACACAGAGTGTGAATGTATTCATTGAATATTGATTAAAAATAAAGTCCTAAATGGGGGAATTGTAAGGGTTAAAACATAGTTTGCACTATATACAGAAAGCACAAGAGGGTAGAATCTTCTGCAGACAAGACTGCATAGTTTATAGATAGAATACAGACTTGGAGTCTGGGGAAAGATGTCAACAGTTCTGATGTTCTCAGCAGAACTGGTATTCTCAGGAATGATAAGAAGGACATTCAGATAAGGTGAAAAGGAAACATCTGGGGTGATGGGTAACTGAACAAATTTGTCTGATAACGGAACTGGAAAGACCATATATGTATATTGATCACATGACTTATGTAACTGAGCTTGCTTTTAAAACTGTATTGAACTACGCAATAAAGTAGAAACTGTTCATACACGATACCTGTGTACGTCTTGTTTCCCGAGCGCTCAAAACTGGTTATCTATTTGATTAGGCTTACGGTGACATCCATCCCGGGGGAGATTAACCCCCGACAATACATATACACACACACACACACACACACACACACTACCATTGTTCACAGATAGTGATCAATATGAAAAGCAAATGTGATACATATAAATACAACGCATGTGTAAAATACGTATAATCCATCATGTGAATACAAAATAATGTGTAAGTTGCAAGATATTCCGCACTTGCGCAATTATTGCAAAATGGCGTCATCTATCGTTATCAGGTCTGTCTAATTATATTGTATCTCAAACCTGTGTGTTTTTATTGGCGTATGGCTATTTAAATAGTGGGGTACCCCGTATACATTTGTCCCTGGACAAAGCCTGAGGTGCAGGCCAAAAGCGTGTCGGGCGTTTGCATGGTGTGGATAAGTAATTGTTACATCTGTATATCACAGTCTGCATGGTGCCTTTGTGCTGTTGCAGCTTTATTTAATTACTAATTTGTTATATTTGGGGCAATTTGTTAGGTAGAACTGATGCTTTACCCTGTCATGTATCTATACCCCTAAAAGTTTTCTCTTTATGACTCGTGTGATAACAGTGTCCCCCTCTACCTCATAGACTGTAAGCTCTTGTGAGCATGGCCATCAGTCCCATTGTGTGAATTGACCATTTCCTTGTAATGTATCTTTGTACTTGAACCCTACAAAATTGTACAGTGCTGCGGAATAAGCTGGTGCTAAATAAAGTGTATTGATTGGATTAGATTTTTCTTCATTATTTTGAAAAGTGTCAGACATTTTTGAAAGTATTTTTAATCTGCTGCAAGCTTCTAACACCTGCCTAAAATTTTGACTATACTGTATGGTAAATTTGTATCAAGCAATTACTATAGGTGCTCATACACCTTAGATAGCTGATAGTTATTTCTAACAATTAGGAAATTACTACATTCTGGAAAACCCCTTTAAATCCAAAGGGTCCCACCACAAGGGTCATAGATACACTGCCTCAGACAAGATTGTAGGTGGATACCACTGAGATAATCGAGATCCACCATATTGAAATCATTTGATAATGAAAAATGTCAAATGTAAAGTTTCCATGTGAGATCTAGGAGGTCACTGTAAATCCTATTTTGGTCTTTAGGTAAACCATTGGCTGTGAAGCTACAAAGGAAGGACAGGACTGATCAGGATCTCTTTGCTATGGAGTTGGCGGTCTCCGTCTCCCTTTCTGAGCACCCTGGAATTATAACATTTCCCATATTCATCAATACCCCGGATTACTACATCATGGCGCAGGAGCTGGCAAAGGTAGGAACGATGCACAATTACATCCAGTCCGAGGTAAGAAAGGTCTACTTTATCTATTAAAGGACATATGGAGCTAGAGATGTGACATAGGGTGACATCTTGACACTTAAGTGTTTCATACAACATGGCTGTAATAATAGTTGGAGCCGCTGATGCATCAATCCTACCACCTACATTAACATCTGTCACGTCACAATCCGATATAATGATATACTACCATACATAATCTCATGATATTTATCTGATTTCTGTAGGTTGGGATGCCAGAGGATGCCCTGAAGAGATGTGCGGTGCAAATATCCAGGGCTCTGGATTATATGCATGAAAAAGGGGTCTGGTGCAGAGAGACCTGAAGCCAAGCAATGTTCTTCTAATGGACAAGGATTGCTACCATGTGAAGCTGGGTGATTTTAGAATGACCTGGCAAGAGGGGAGCGTGGTTTCCATGATGTCTCACATCATTCCATTCATGTCGCCAGAGTTGTGTGACAAAGCACAATGAAGGTTTAATTTTAAAGACCTAGTTTGGATGTCTGGGCTTTTGGTGGCCTGTTTGTGGATTTGACAGGGGATTATCCGTGGGAGGAAAAAACTGAATCTGACATGATGTACCAGCTTTTCCACGTACTGGCAAGATACTGACAGTACCAGTCTACTGAATAATTGGGAGAATGTAACAGAATATGCTTTAAGCATGTTGAACTTGTTCTTATCCGAAAATCCCTCTTCTCGAAGTTCAGTGATCTCAGTCTTAGACTACATTAATGTGCCATGGAAGGCTGACATGCCAGACACTGGGGAGGTAGAAGAAGGTGTAGCAGTAACAATAAAAAGATACTACGCCAAGCCTGGAGCTAGAAGAGAATCCTCTGGTGATCATGTCAGAAGATGTTGCACTGACTCTGGGGTCTGAATTTGTAACCACCTAAGGGGACATTGTTGCATATGGTTGGACAATCCTGGTTGAATCTACAGCAGTAGAACCAGAAGAAGCTTCGTGGAGTGTGGATCATCATTTTCCAGTATAATAGAAATATTACATCATTGCCAACATTTCAAAGAAAGCTCAGGTAAAACTAGAAAGGTTAAGTCTGCCATTACAAAGTATGCTGTAAGCTCCTTGATTTGTTAGGGTATGTTCACCCGGTGTTTCTTGCAGGAAGATTTGAGGCTGTATCCTCTGCAGGCAAATTCTGCCTTGCAAAGCTCATTCCAATGAATGGGAGGCAGAAAAATCACTAGCTATTTTGGCAGCCGTTTTGCAAAAACCACTTAAATGCTGTAAAAAGCAGCTAGTATTTTTTATGCCTCCCATTCAGTGCATTGGGCTCTTCAGGGTGGAATCTGCCTGAAGATAGATCATGACTTTTCCTGTAGATTAAAAAAGGTAGAAGAAAAAACAAATTCTGCTACTGTCTCCCAATGAAATGATTGGTACTTATACTTTTAACAATAAGACTGTACAATTGGTTTTACTCTTGAAGTTTTATAAATTTATAATTTTAGGACTTGGCATTCCCTTGTTTGTGTATATATTTGTATAATGGGGAAGGGGGATTTGAAGTGTAAATTTTTTTTTCCATTAATCTTAAAACTCTAAAGCTGTTTGATTACTCTCAATATACTGCAATACTTCTGTGTTGCAGTATATTGTGTATATAAATCATATAGCAATTTCTATTACTTTCTCTGCGGCAGGATATAATTGTGCATCTTCAGTTTCCTCCCAAAGAAACTGATGGGACAGTGTTCACTATCTGAAAACGATGCTGCTATAAAAAAGGAAAAATTTAAAAATCACTGACTTAGAAATCAGAGGTTCTATTGAATTGTAACTATATGAAAGCTGTAGGACCAAATTTGGTTTTATGGGTAGTTTTACCAACTCAGGGTAAACTGTACTGTCCAAGGGTACTAATGTGTTTCCAAACATTGCTGGGGGTCCGATCTGAGGGAGTTTTACCCCTGTCATATGTAGCAGTGAATGCAGAATGTGCGCCCTCACTCTGTTCCCTTCAATGGGAGCAGCGGAAATAGCTGAAGTACTGTGCTCTGCTATATCTGCTGTCATTGACTAATGGAGTGGGGGCAAGTATTGTGTGTCCACCACTACATTCAGGGTGGGGGTAAGACATTCCAGTTCTCAAGAACAATGGATGGAGTCCAATGGATAGGGGATAGATTTTTGCGCAACCACTAAGATTCTGTTGCCAAAAAAATTATGTATATTATATTACAGCTAGATAGCTTACAGTATAACAGTTTAGGAGAAACTGGATTGAGTTTTAGTTTAGATCCATTCTAGTTAAGTGTTTAAGGCTTTCACCTACCCTTTCCCATACCTATATCTTACATACAAATCTTTGGTTAGGGCAAGTATAAATATATATATATATATATATATATATATATATATATATATATATATATATATATATATATATATATATATAAGTCGATGGCTGGGAAGTTACTGGAAGGGATGTTCATCTCACCCAGATTGCTCAGATGAGTGAGATGAGAGAAATCCAGAGAGAAATGAGCTGGATTTTTAGGGAATGGTAGGCTGGTAGTGGGACCTGCCATTCCCATCCCCTCCAGTCCACACCTTGTGGACACTCCTGGAAAAACCCAGCTGGCTGGGATGGTCCTCATTGGGGGGGGGAATAAGAAGTCTGCTGGGAGAGCAGACTGTGGCAGAGCTTGGCTGGAAAGCCACAAAGAGGGTTGCTACTGCTGGAGACAATCCTGACTGTCTGAACTTTTCTATCCTAGGTGAAGTAACCCACTTCTGTTTAGAGCCCAGACGGGCAGGTGTTTATTTTATGTTTTTTCTGTTATTCTGCATGTACCAAGGAGTGTTTAAGTGAATAAAAATCAATACTTGGACTATTACCTTGGAGTGTGTCCATGCCAACCCCCCACCACCCCCAGATCCAGACTAACATATATAAAATGACAAATCTACATTGGAATAAAAATGCTCAGACCTGAACCAGGAATTATGACCGCATAGTAATCCTCCATATACTGTCTGTTCCTTAGGCCATAAATCTATAATGGAAAAATCACCAAACTGTGAAGGTTGAGGACATTACCGAGTGTTACAAAGTCATTGAGATCTTGGGTCAGGGATCATATGGACAAGTATTGCTTGTGGAAGACAAAATAGGTATGTGATGTCAAAAAGAAAGCTGGCTATGCATGTACTGTACACTAATCTAGGATATACACAGTACTGTTCAGAAGTGTTTGCTATGGAGTTGGCTGTCTGTCTATTTCCCACGATTGCATCCAGTCCGGAGGTAAGGAAGGTCTACTTTGTATGTCCTACTTAATACACTATAACCTATTACATATAAAAGGCTGGAGAGACATGTGATGTGACATGGGGAGACATCTTTTCACTTTGGAATACACAGCCTTACAATAGGTGGAAGAGAGTCCCATAACAGAGTTTAATGCAACATGGCTGTAACAGTTTGACCAACTGCTGCATCAACCCTACAACCCACATCTGACCTAATATAATATATATGATCATATATGGTAGTATATCATGATAATTTATCCGATTTCTACAGGTTGGGCTGCCAGAGGATTAACTGAAGAAATGCTTAGTATCTAGGGCTCTGGATTATATGCATGTAAGGGGTCTGGTGCATAGAGACCTGAAGTCAGACGTTTCTCTACTGGACAGGGGTTGCTACCATGTGAAGCTGGGTGATTTTGGAATGACTTTGCAAGCAGGGAGCGTGGTTTCCATGATGTCCCATATCATACCATTTATGTCAGTGTGACCTAAACACAATGAAGGATTAATTTTAAGACCTAACTTAGACATCTGGGCTTTTGGTGTCCTTTTTTTGGCTTTTACATGGTGTTTCCTCCCACAGATAAACACTTGACTGACATGATGTACCGACTACACCTACTGGCAAGACACTTCTGGTCATACCCCCTCTACTGAATTGGGAGAATTTACAGAAGATGCTTTAAACATGCTTTTCACCCAAGTTCCCTCTTCTCGAAGTTCAGCGTTCTCAGTCTTGGGCTACATTGATGTGCCATGGACATGCCAGACACTGGATACTGAGGTGGTAGAAGAGGAAACAATACAAGATACTACGACAAGCCTGGAGATAGAAGAGAATCCTGTGGTAGTCAGAAGATGCTTCACTGACTCTGGGGTCTGAAGTCGAAACCACTTAAGACAAGATGGTTGCTGGGACCTGGTTGAGCAATAATTCTTGCAAAATTCTGGTTGAAATTCTTGAGTGAACAACAGCAGAAGCTTTGTGGAGTGCGAGTGCTGCATCATTTTCCAATACAATGAAACTTATATAACATTGCCAACATTTTAAATAAAACTCTGATGAAACTAGGTTACTTCTGCCAATATACTGTACTGTGAGCGTCTTGATTTTAGTGTTCACATGGAGTTTCTTGAAGTCAGATTTGAAGCAGAATTCTCTACAGGCAAATTCCACTTCGCAAATCCCATTTAAAATGAATGGCAGGCGCAAAAAGCTATTTTCCAGCTGTTTTGCTAAACCACTTAAAATGCTGCAAAAAGTAGCTAGTATTTTTATGCCTGCCATTCATTGCAATAGGTTTTTCAAAGGTGGAATCTTCCTGAAGACAAGTCATGACACTTTCTTGTAGCTTAAAAATAAAGCTAGAGGAAAAAATGATTGGGAGATATTTGGAAGTGGATTTTGGGACAGATTCTGCTTCAAAATCCGCCTTCTTAAAAAGGTTTCAATATACCCTTAGGCTGAGGTCCCATGTTGCAGAAATATAGCTTTTTTGCAGATATTGCTGCTTTTGAGCCAAAGTCGTGGATTAGAAGGGAAGCTTTTAAGCTTCCTTTATATTTTCAATTTTTTCAAGCCACTGCTGACTATACTCTAAAAAAAAAAAAAAAAAAAAAATCTGCCCCCAAAAATGCTGCTTTTCTGCAATGTGGGGCCTTATCCCGTCATTTTATTGTTTTCACATTAACGGTAATTACCGTTACTGTCCAGATGAAAATTACTTTTTGATGGAAACCACAAGTTCTGCATGGAGGACATTTGGTTACATAAGTACGCAGACATGATAGAAGACAGCGCCCATCATGTTCTTTACATTAGTGTCAATGATAAGTGACAGATGAAGGGGGCTCCGTCTGTGTCCTTTACTCTGCTCCAATAAACGTCCACTGAGGTCATCCTACGACCAATGGCAGCAGTGGACAGTAACAGTAGTGAGAACCCGCCCTTACTGTATGGACTCGCAAGATGAGGACCTGTGATGTGGGTTGTGAGCTTATGTATGTTTACCAAAATGTTTTACACTTTACTAATTTTTTTCCCCCAAGACCAATTTTTTTTTCTGCATTTTGGCTAAAATATAACCAATACCGCATTTCTCAATTTAAAACATTAAAAATGAATGTCGTTCTTGTCCCTTATATCAGATTCCATAGTTTTCTTTAGCATTGGTATCTTTTCATTCATGGCCTATGTTACTCTATAGTTCTATTACACAATCACCACAACTGAACAGGGATGTCCTACATACACAGCACAGTAGATTCATGTATGATCACTGGAGATCCAACTGCTGAGACACCCACAGATCACTAGAATAGGGTGGTGTGTTCTGTTTCTATGGAGTGACTGACTACTGAATAGTCATGTAAAGTTCTTGGCTAATTTGATCAGTGCCACTGGCGTGGAGTGTGTATAGACAATTGCTCATCAAAAAGGGAACATAAGGGTGTAAGTGGTGGAATCTCCAGCTATCATACATTTTATCTATCATGTATGTGTGATAAATATTTGTGGGACATCCCCTTTAAGGGTAGACTAAGTGCACTAGGGCAGTTGCCAGTGGGGACCTTTATAAATCCCCCCTAGGTAATTACCTAATGTCTAACATGCGGAAACCCCACCTATGAGGGTACCTTCAAGTCCTGCAAGATTAAGCTGCTAAGATGTCAGACATGCACAAGACGTCCTTCATGGTGCCACATGATGGAAAAATAAATACTGAGTCAAACAAAAACCCTTCCAACACTTAAATGCAGCTTCTTCCACCATGGTGAAAATGCTAGGAAACTGTACAAGGAGGGAAGATACACAGTAATGTCATGTGACAGCTAAGACAATTGTGTCTTGTGGTCATATGTCATTATGGATAAGAGGCGTAACTTGCCCAATGGATGTGGCAATTGGCATGATAGGAGAACAAATCCAAATAGGGTACTTGGCTCCAAATACCTGGTCATGATTCAGTCATACATATATTAAATTGGCTCCTGTAGGATCCCTCTGTTTAGCCTAGTTTAAGCATTTATAAATTATATTTTCAAACATGAAATATTGTTGATATTTGGCCAAAAAAAATTTTCTGGAGAAATTCTGAAGGTCTATGGTCAGTATTTAGTCTCAGATGTTTTATACATAG
The DNA here is from genome assembly GCA_947044405.1 of Leptodactylus fallax. Lineage (NCBI taxonomy): Eukaryota > Metazoa > Chordata > Amphibia > Anura > Leptodactylidae > Leptodactylus > Leptodactylus fallax. The sequence continues at coordinate 1,770,255 of CAMRHE010000319.1, forward strand.
ATCCGTGATCTCCATCCTGGGACATTCTAGCTCTTTCCTTAGGCTGCCAGGACATGTTGAGTAGTAGTTTTCCAATAGCTGGAGAGCCTCAGGTAAGAGATCTCTCTTGTAGACTGATTTGACGTTTGGTAAGACATTTTCTGGTTTAGATAATGCACAGATTCTACTTCGCTTGCTCTGAATCCCAGAAGTGATGGCGAAGTGTTGTGTGTTATTGTTCAAGATGATGCTGAGATGAGAGATAAGTGGAGTTGTCATCGAAGGAGAAGAGGAGATCATTGTGGTGGTTAACTGTGGAGATGCTGAATGTCTTATTCTAAACCACCTTAACCCTCTGGCTTGGAGAGTTGGGGGAAACATTACAGGCCTTCACCTTTTAGAGATGGCATCCTAGTAAGCGGTTTCCTTGTGTGACACTTGGGCAATATAAAGCACAATGCAGGTTATATTTTATCTGCAGTTTTAGCTGAACTTTTTGCAGGTGCGCCTTATTCTCTGCTTTTTAGTTAGTGGATGTTTAATAGGTGCAGTTCATTGATAAATGTTGAGCATGTCAGTCATTTTAGGTGCATTTGCATAATAAATTTAAAAAAGGTAACACGGAATTGCGAATCCAATGCTGTGTGACTTTACACGCTGCCCATTTACTGGAGTGCATTTCCACCTTAATTGCACTTTAAAAAAAAAAAAAAAAAAAAGGCACAAGATATAAATACGGCAAGAAGAAATTTTAGCACGTCCCCTTTCCTTACCAAAATAGATTTTTGCTGTTTACAAAATTTTTTTGTTCTGTATTGCCATTTTAAATTCACTATTACTGTGTTTTACTGTAATGATTCTATTACTCATTTTGTACATTGTATATATTTTATATTCTAGTAGAGATGAAAGGTTATTTTTCCCTAACCCCCCCCACCTCAGTAATAGCACAGACATTACAAGTTCCATTACCCAAATAATGCACTCATTTGTTCCTTTCATGTGGTAGAAACGTTTATATCTTTCACAGACTGTATACTAATTGTCTATATACATAAATCACCCATGTAGATAGGCAGTAGAAGGATGGTGGACAAACTCTTTAACCCATTCCCAATATCCGCTGTAAAAGCCGCAGATGTCAGGTATGTAAATATGGTGGCAGCTCAGGAGCCGAACGGGCACTATAGACAGTGTGTCTGCTCTGTTAGACAGCAGAGACCCAACGCTAATACCTGCAGTTCCCATACTGACCCTAGGTATTAAGACCTCCAGCACTATGGTAAAGTAACCGAGGTTCCATTTTTGTGCGGCACATGAGCACTATGATTTTGTTTTGGATCGCCAGCCCCCGGAACGAGATAGGAAGGCTCCTTGGCTTGTCTGCATTGATTTGTATTACAGGCATCTCTATGCAGCATTAGTGGTCAGACCCCCTAGGGAGTATTAAAAAAAAAAAAGCCATATGCATCCCCATACAAGAATATATATTATATATTATATATATATATATATATATATATATATATATATATATATATATACAGTCATATGAAAAAGTTTGGGCACCCCTATTAATCTTAATCATTTTTAGTTCTAAATATTTGGGTGTTTGCAACAGCCATTTCAATTTGATATATCTAATAACTGATGGACACAGTAATATTTCAGGATTGAAATGAGGTTTATTGTACTAACAGAAAATGTGCAATATGCATTAAACCAAAATTTGACCGGTGCAAAAATTTGGGTACCCTTATCATTTTATTGATTTGAATACTCCTAACTACTTTTTACTGACTTACTGAAGCACAAACTTGGTTTTGTAACCTCACTGAGCTTTGAACTTCATAGCCAGGTGTATCCAATCATGAGAAAAGGTATTTAAGGTGGCCAATTGCAAGTTGTTCTCCAATTTGAATCTCCTCTGAAGAGTGGCATCATGGGCTCCTCAAAACAACTCTCAAATGATCTGAAAACAAAGATTGTTCAACATAGTTGTTCAGGGGAAGGATACAAAAAGTTGTCTCAGAGATTTAACCTGTCAGTTTCCACTGTGAGGAACATAGTAAGGAAATGGAAGACCACAGGGACAGTTCTTGTTAAGCCCAGAAGTGGCAGGCCAAGAAAAATATCAGAAAGGCAGAGAAGAAGAATGGTGAGAACAGTCAAGGACAATCCACAGACCACCTCCAAAGAGCTGCAGCATCATCTTGCTGCAGATGGTGTCACTGTGCATCGGTCAACAATACAGCACACTTTGCACAAGGAGAAGCTGTATGGGAGAGTGATGCGAAAGAAGCCGTTTCTGAAAGCACGCCACAAACAGAGTCGCCTGAGGTATGCAAAAGCACATTTGGACAAGCCAGCTTCATTTTGGAAGAAGGTCCTGTGGACTGATGAAACAAAGATTGAGTTGTTTGGTCATACAAAAAGGCGTTATGCATGGCGTCCAAAAAACACAGCATTCCAAGAAAAACACTTGCTACCCACTGTAAAATTTGGTGGAGGTTCCATCATGCTTTGGGGCTGTGTGGCCAATGCCGGCACCGGGAATCTTGTTAAAGTTGAGGGTCGCATGGATTCAACTCAGTATCAGCAGATTCTTGAGAATAATGTACAAGAATCAGTGACGAATTTGAAGTTACGTCGGGGATGGATATTTCAGCAAGACAATGATCCAAAACACAGCTCCAAATCTACTCAGGCATTCATGCAGAGGAACAATTACAATGTTCTGGAATGGCCATCCCAGTCCCCAGACCTGAATATCATTGAACATCTGTGGGATAATTTGAAGCGGGCTGTCCATGCTCGGCGACCATCAAAATTAACTGAACTGGAATTGTTTTGTAAATAGGAATGGTCAAAAATACCTTCATCCAGGATCCAGGAACTGATTAAAAGCTACAGGAAGCGACTAGAGGCTGTTATTTTTGCAAAAGGAGGATCTACTAAATATTAATGTCACTTTTCTGTTGAGGTGCCTATACTTTTGCACCGGTCAAATTTTGGTTTAATGCATATTGCACATTTTCTGTTAGTACAATAAACCTCATTTCAATCCTGAAATATTACTGTGTCCATCAGTTATTAGATATATCAAATTGAAATGGCTGTTGCAAACACCCAAATATTTAGAACTAAAAATGATTAAGATTAATAGGGGTGCCCAAACTTTTTCATATGACTGTATATATATAGTTTCAGGTCTTAGAATACTGCAACTCTTGGCAAATTTGAATTTCTTTAAATGGGTTAAAAAAAAAAAACCTATATAAAACACTAAAAACCTATTTTTGTATCGCTAGAATTATACCAAACCATAGAACTCAGTTGGTATGTCAGTTTGGCTGCACAGCAAACATGGTAAAAAACAAAATCCGTAAGAATGTTGGAGAAACGCAGATTCTTCAATTCCATCCTATTTTGAATTTTTTCACAGTTTCCCAGTACATATGGAATATTAAAATGGTGCCATTACAATTTGTCAAACATTAAAGCTCTGATAGGGCTCTGTCAATAAAAATAAAGTTCTGAATGGGGTTTTAAAGGAAGGGAGTGAAAAAAAAAAAAAAAAAATATTTTATATATATATATATATATATATATATATATATATATATATATATATATATATATATATATATCGAAATATACCTGTGGTGGGAAGGGGTTAAAGTTCAAAAAAATTCTTTGGAAATCTCTAAAATGAGAAAAAAAAAAAAAAAGTTATGGGGAGAGATAGTGAGATGTAGGTTTGTATAAAAGGTATGGGTGACTGCAAGGAAAAAAAAAAAAAAAAAACCCACACATTTGTAAATGTAAGTTCACTTCCAGATATAATATATAATACTTGTGTATCAAGTACTGTAGAACAAGCCACCTGAACCCACATAGAAGTGGTACTGAGGGGCTAATGTAATGCTAATGAATATTAGGTTACGTTCTCCACATCCAGATGGGAATACAAGCAGCATGGAACTATATAGTGTTCTCTACATGTTCTGTATACAGTGTGTGTGTCTGGTATAGGCCGTCCACTTTGTTTTAGGAAGACATTTTCATAGGAAATAAATGGGTATAGAATTGTGGTGATTGTGGGGTAAATGGCTAGATTTGGATATTAAAAGGGTTTACATCTGGTACAACTATGGCAGGAAAAATGGTGACAGCCATGTGGTTTTATTGGAATTATAACATTGGTGGTTTTTTTTTTTTTTTTTGACAGTTTACAATGAACGTGGCTTTTAAGAATTTTCATTAGTTACAATTGAGTCACTTTGTAAGAGAATTATTCCCCTCATAACAGGCAGGAGGTGAGTTCTCGCTTTCCAAAATTTGTCATCTTCTAAAAGGGGCTAAAGTTATATGCCATTGCAGGTCGCAGGGACCTGTGGTGGACATAGCAGAAAATACAGGATTTAGAAAATGGTAGAAGTTATCCAGATTGAGAGACAGATTGGATATGACATTTCTAATCTACTAGCAGAAGGACCCGGCTTTGCACGGGTATATTTCATTTTTTGTTTGTGTAGTGACCCCATAAGGATTGGCCAGTTTTGCACTTGACATCCAGTATGGCAGTTCAGTATAGGTATAGTCTATTTATGGCTGTGTTGCTATGGAAACCTGGTAAATGAAATGTGAACTTATATTGGCTGATGCACGTCATATGACTGACTATTTAAGGACCTGCTTACTGCTATTGACTCATACAGGTCATAAATAGCTTGCTTGCGATGGAAACCTGGTGTAAAGCTGTGTGTATGCCAAGACTGAAGAACCTGCGATTTTCCATTGGTCCATAAGTCATGTGGTCATGTGTATCAGTTTGGATATCAGTGAAAGACCTGCGATCAGTTATGGAAAACCTGGAGTAAAACTGTGTGTGTGTGTGTGTGTGTGTGTGTGTGTGTGTGTGTGTGTGTGTGTGTGTGAGCTTGTGTAACAGTCATCCACAGCGCCCTGCCTCTTTAAAGCTGACCCACAGCAGTGAAGAAAAATGGCTGGGTTATGGAAACATGGAGTGCAGCTGTGTGCATGTGGATGACAATGCCTTGTCAGATTGGAGATGAGCTTGGGTCTGCTGAGAGTAGTTTAAAAATGTTTCAATTTATAAAGAATGCTGAAATCCAGTATGGCAGTCCAGTCAGTGGCGTAAATTCCGGGGTAGCAGCTGCCACAGGGCCGGAACATTAGGGGCCCCTGATTTTTTATTTTTTTTTAATAGGCCGTTACCTGCTAGTGGAACACCAGCAGGTAACAGGCCCTATTTACTTACCGATCCCCGCTCCTGCTCACGGCCGCCTGCGCTTCACCTTCTGCAGAGGCGGCTGTGATCAGGAGCGGGGATCAGTAAGTAAGGCCTGCAGGCTGTGAACCCCACAAACACTGCTATCATTACACTCTGGGGTCTTTTCAGCAGGCTTCGGGCCTCCTTGGTGACGTCCCAGACGTGGGTGGGCCAGTCCGATGTCATTATGCGTCGTGATGCATGCCTGGCTCACATGACATCTGGTCCAACATTGAAGAGGTAGCGGGGAAAGTTTGCATAATACTATATGAAGGGGCCACTATGGGGCATAATAGTGTGTGCAGGAATGCAGTTTGTGCGGGGGGAGGCGGCGGTCCCATGTCAAATGTTCGCCTTGGGGCCCAGCCATTGCTAGTTACGCCACTGAGTCCAGTATAGGTACAGTCTATTTATGGCTATGGTGTAATGGAAACCTGGTAAAATTAAATGTAAACTTATATTGGCTGATACACGTGATATGACAATATTTAAGGACCTGCAAAATGCTCTTGACTAATACAGGTCATAAATAGCTTGTTTGCTATGGAAACCTGTGTGCCTGAGGAGACTAAGTGCCTGCGAGCTCTTATTGGCTGATAAGGGACATGTGACCATGTGTATGGCAGTTGGAATGAGTGGAAGACTTGCAGACTTGTATTAGCTAATGCTGGTAATTTTTTGGGAATACTCTCTCAGGAACGGTATGTCCAAGAGAGCTGAGACCCAGTCTAAAATATTCCCAGACATCTGATGTACATGTGTGCCAGATTTGGTGAGGATTGGTCCAGTCGTTTGGTCACGTATAAACAGACAGCTCATTTATATTATATTATATATAAGATTAGTAACATTGCTCACAAGCCTTCCCTTCATCACAACTGTGGATATTTTATATAGTTCACTATTTCCAATTTTTTACATTCTTTGGGTATTGAACAAGATTGATTGTTCTCGTAAGACATCAGCTGATTTGGAGTATGTTTTGGGAAAAATTTTGGCCCATCTTTCTACCCATTTAATGCTAAGGCCCCAAGCAGTGAGCCACAACACTGCGGAAAGCAGTGATGGAAACTCCTTCACAGAAAGTCCACAATTTCTCTGCAGACTTTCTGCCCCTATTATACCTATACAGACAACACCAGCAGTTTTGTAGGTATAGTTGACATTCTGCAGTGTGTGGATGGGCACTTACACTTGAATAGACTGTACAGTTTTGGTACTTTATAGATTGAGCATTATAGGACTCAGCAATCCTTTATATTGTGCATATTTTTAATTTTTAGAAGAGGGATTTGAAATGTAACTTTACATTAAACACAAGCTGTTTGATCACTCATACAATATACTGCAATATTTGTGTTGCAGTATATTGTATATATAAAATTACACAGCATTTCTAGTCTGTGGCAGGATATAATTCTGTATCTCCATTTTCCTCCGATATCCCAAACACAAAATTTGTATGAGATTTAAATTGAGAGACCTACTCTGGACAGTGTTGACAATATCTAAAGAAGCTCTGTAGACAAGGATGCTGCTATATAGGAAAATAAAAATCACTGACAAGCAATTCTTTGATGGGATCTCTGATTTCTAAATTAACATGACCGACCAGATTTGTCTATATGGGCACCAACTGAAATGTCCAATAATCTTGTGAATTGCATATTAAATACGAGGTGGGACACGCACAGTTCTACAAAATGAATTGTAAATGGAAACAACCTAACAAAAAATACAATGGGTTGAGATTCTGTTTGTCACAGCCATGAAAGCTGAGACCATAGTTGATAACTTCATAAAAATAAAAAATAAAAAAGCCACGAAGAGGGCATCTTCCTGACACCCTGTTGAGTGACCAGCTCCTTGTCAGTTCATACACCGCTAACTCAGTAACAAGAGTCTCCATCAATGCCAAGTTCTTGAGGTCTATTAAATTGGGAATTAATGTAATCTGACAACCACTTGCTAGTGGAAGGGGAGTGACCTCAACTGCATGGAGAAGCTTCTGTATAAAAGATGGGGCAGAGCATGATATTCAGTTATTCCTTAGAATACCTCTGGAAGGTGTGAAGGCAGTTGAGACATCTTGGATCATCATTCAACTTGTTGCAACTGAATTCCTGGACCTGACAACATCTTCACCAAAGGCCCATCAACCAAACCCAGGTGAGACTGCTCTTCCATGGTTCATTCATTTGATGCTATTACTAATAGGTTTGGGGTCTTCTGGACTTGGTTGCCCCATGACTATAAAATGACGACCCTTTCTATGTAGAATCTATGGCTGGTAAACTGTACTGTCCAATGGTACTAATGTGTTTCTAAACCTTTATTCAAGGGGTTTTAGTCAAACATTGCTGATTGTTGGGGGTCCGATCTGAGGGACTTTTACCCGTCATATGTAGCAGTGAATGCAGAATGTGTTCCCTCACTGTTCCCTTCAATGGGAGCCGCGAAAATAGCTGAAGTACTGTGCTCTGCTATATCTGCTGTCATTGAAACTAATGAGTGGGGGCAAATATTGTGTTCACCACTACATTTAGGGTGGGGGTTCAAGAACAAAGACCACCAACGGATAGGAGGATAAGTTTTGTGCAACTACTTTAAAAATTACTATTGCTGTGGCCACCTTTGGTTTGTATAGTGATGCTTTCCCTCTGGTCCACTTTCCAGGGACTGTAAAATTTCATGTAGTTTATGCCTTGTGGGGCCCTGGCCTCAGGTTATAGTCCCAAGTTGCGGAAAAGCCGCTGTTGCAGATTTTGCGCAATTCAGGAGTGCCTTCAAAAGGACTGGGAATCTGAAGGAATCTTCTCCCTTCTGCTCAATCCACTCCTGACACTGGCTGAAAAAACACAAAATCTGCAAATACTTTAAAAATCACTATTGCCAAAAAAAAAAAAAAAATGTATATTCTTACAGTACAACTAGCGTACAGTATATAACTTTATGAATGGATCTTAAAAGGCTCAAAATCCAGTTTCTCCTAAACCATGATTTAAAAAGGTTGTCACCTACCCTATCTTATATACATATCTTTGGTTAGGGCAGGCTTCAATTTTGTGACAAAATCTTCATTGTAATACAAATGCTCAGACCTGAAACAGGAATTATGACCGCATAGTAATCCTCCATATGCTGTCTGTTCCTTAGGCCATAAACAAGAAATCAGTTATAAATCTATAATGGAAATCACCGTCTACACTGTGAAGGTTGAGGACATCACCGAGTGCTACAAAAGTCATCGAGATCTTGGGTCAGGGGTCCTATGGACAAGTATTGCTCGTGGACACAAAATAGGTATGTGATATCAAAAAGAAAGCTGGCTATGCATGTACTGTACACTAATCTAGGATATACACAGTATGGTTCAGAAGTATTAGGCAGGGGTGGAAAAATGATAAAGAAAGAATGCTTCCAAAAATAAAAGTGGTAATCTTTTTTTCAATTAAAATCCCATCAATATTTGATGTGAGCTTTGCCCTTTGCAAGTGTAATGAGAAGAATTGATGGAAAGCAAAGTTTTTGAAGGAACTGTAGGGAGGTTGATCCCTGCCTTTCTGGAGAACTAAGCACAGATCTTCTGTAGATGTAGGTTTACGACAATCCTTCTGTCATGTAATCCCAGAAAGACTGGATGATGTTGATATCAGGGATCCGTGGGGGCTGTATCACTTCCAGGATTACTACAAAAAAGGCAGCTCAGACCAAATATTGATTTTTAGATCTCCATTTACAATTGACAAGTCATTACATCTATTTACTTTGCTGCAGGTTTTCAAACACCTACTTACAATGTTATCTTGTATCAAGCAATTACTATAGGTGGCCATACACCTTAGACAGCCAACAGTTATTTCTGCTGACAATTAGGATAGGTCATCGATTAATGCTGAAAACCCCTTTAAATCTAAAAAGGGTCTCAACACTGTCAGACCCACTGCCTCAGACAATGTTACAGCTGGATATAAGCGAGATCCACCATATTGAAATCCTTTGATGAAAAGCATCTCCTAAAGTAAAAAGTTTCCATATGAGATCCAGGAGGTCACTGTAAATCCTATTTTGGTCTTTGGGTAAACCATTGGTTGTGAAGCTCCAGAGGAAGGACAGGACTGATCAGGATCATTTTGCTATGGAGTTGGCAGTCTCCGTCACACTTTGAGCACCCTGGAATTATATGAACGTTTCCCATATTTACAGTATACGCCAAAATACTGTGTCATGGTACAGGAGCTGGCAAAGGCAGGAAAGATTCACGATTACATCCAGTCCAAGGTAAAGGACTACTTCATATATGTCCTACTTAATATAACCCTTTATTGCTACATATAAAAGGCTCAAGATGTAATGAGACATAAGTGACAAGATGTCACCCAGGAACACAGCCTTCCAATAGGTGTAAGAGTCCCATAACAGTGCAACACTCACGCCTCTGACATATCATATATGGTAAGATCTCAGTATATTTATCTGATTTCTATAGGTTGGGATGCCGGAGGATGCCCTGAAGAGATGTGCGGTGCAAATATCCAGGGATCTGGATTATTGGCACAAAGTGAGTCTGGGGTATAGATACCAAAAGCTAGACAATGTTCTAATGGACAAGAATTGCTACCATGTGAAGTTGGGTGATTTTGGAATGACTCTGCAAGCAGGCAGCATGGTTTCCATGAAGTCCCATATAACATTTGTGTAACCAGAGTTGTGTTACCTAAAGTGCAATGAATTTTAAAGACCTACTTTGGATATCTGGGCTTTCAGTGTCCTTTTTGTGGCTTTGACAGGGGGATTATCCCTGGGAGGAAGCAATTTTCTGACATGATGTACCGGCTTTTCACCTACTGACAAGGACACTACCGAACAATTGGGAGAATGTAACAGAAGACGCTTTAAGCATGCTTAACATTCTATTCTCCCAAGACCCCTCTTCCTGAAGTTCAGTGCTCTCGGTCTTGGACTCCACTAATGTCCCGTGGAAGGCCGACATGCCAGACTTTGGATACTGAGGCGGTAGGAGAGGAAGGAGGCAGTAACTTTTCACAATATCAATGATACAAATTATGATGTCAGTGCCACATCCATCACACAGTGAACAAAAAAAAAAAAAAAAAAAGGTAGTGTTAGTTTTGTTTTTGAAAAGAATAGAGCCGTACTAACCTTCCTTCAAATCTAATGGAACTGCCAATGTCTCCAACTAGATCTTTAATAGAGTGAACCCCGGCTAAGGAGGTGGTCATGGCAGTCATCTTTTCTTCAAGTTTATATACAGATCACACATCAGTTTCATACACAGGACAAAAATGGGTATAAAAATAAAAGGTAGTCTCGATGGGCACCCTATTGTGCATAACTCAGTTATATGGATTTGAGTTTGGGGGAGACTATTGGGAGGTGATAGGAGGCTGGCAACAAGTGGGTGTGGTAATTGGCATGGGAGGAGAAATCCAATATGATTGATTGATTCCACCTACATGGTCATGATTCAGCCATGCATATTAAATTGAATCCTGTAGGATCCCTCTATTCTCATCTAGCCTAATTTGAGCATTTAAAATGTTTCAAACATGAAATATTGTTGATATTTAGCCATATCTTAGTTTTTCTGGAGAAATTCAGAAGGTCTGGTCAGTAATGTACTAAATCTCAGATGTTTTATACACATTTAGATCCATGATCTCCATCCTGGGACATTCTAGTTCTGCCAGGTCATGTTTAGTAGTTTTCCAATAGCTGGAGAGCCACAGGTAAGGTTCCTGGCTTACTCAAGTGGAGAGGTTTCTTTTCCTCTGGATGTAAATGTCTCTGCCATTGTATTTTTATATTGTATTTATGATGTGAATTGTTTGGCAGGTCTGGACATCTTCAGTGACTGCACAGATAATGGGTGAGATTAGGTCAATGAAATCCACAAAGCAACAAATTGGAAAGTGAAGAGGAGTTGCCACCTACAGGAGCTCCAAGAAATCCTTGAGTAGTGGTGTAAGCAGAAGTCACCACATACATGGCTGCCCGAGCTTCACCTTATCTGTCTGGCTTGGAGAGTTGGGGAACTGTGTGCAGAATTAGGCAAATGAGTATTTTGATCACATCCTTTTTATACATGTTGTCTTACTCCAAGCTGTACAGGCTTGAAAGCCAACCACCAATTAAGTAAATCTGGTGATGTGCATCTCTAATGAGGGGTGTGGTCTAATGACATCACCCTATATAAGGTGTGCCTAATTAGGCAACTTCCTTTCCTTTGGCAAAATGGGTCAGAAGAGAGATTTGACGGACTCTGAAAAGTCAAATTGTGAGATGTCTTGCAGAGCGATGCAGCAGTCTTGAAATTGCCAAACTTTTGAAGCTTGATCACCGAACAAGCAAGCGTTTCATGGCAAATAGCCAACAGGGTCGCAAGAAGCGTGTTGAAAAAAAAAAAAGGCAGGCGCAATATAACTGCCCATGAATTGAGGAAAATCAAGCATGAAGCTGCTAAGATGCCATTATCCACCAGTTTGGCCATATGTCAGAGCTGCAACGTTACTGGAGTATCAAAAAGCACAAGGTGCGCGATACTCAGGGACATGGCCAAGGTAAGGAAGGCTGAAAAACAACCACCTTTGAACAAGAAACATAAGACTGATTTTTCAAAGGTTTTATGGACTGATGAAGTGAGAGTGACTCTTGATGGGCCAGATGGATGGGCCCAAGGCTGGATCAGTAAAGGGCAAAGAGCTCCACTCCGACTCAGATGCCTGCAAGGTGGAGGTGGGGTACTGGTATCAAAAAATGAACTTGTGGGACCTTTTCGGGTGGAGGATGGAGTGAAGCTAAACTCCCAGACCTACTGCCAATTTCTGGAAGACACCTTCAAGCAGTGGTACAGGAAGAAGTCGGTATTGTTCAAGAAAAACATGATTTTCATGCAGGACAATGCTCCATCACATGCATCCAAATACTCCACAGCGTGGCTGGCCAGTAAAGGTCTAAAAGAAGAAAAAATAATGACATGGCCCCCTTGCTCACCTGATCTGAACCCTATAGAGAACCTGTGGTCCCTCATAAAATGTGAGATCTACAGGGAGGGAAAACAATAAGTACACGTCTCTGAACAGTGTCTGGGAGGCTGTGGTGGCCGCTGCACGCAATGGTGATTGTAAACAGATCAAGCAACTGACAATCTATGGATGGAAGGCTTTTGAGTGTCATCGTAAAGAAAGGTGGCTATATTGGTCACGGATTTGTTTTTGGTTTTATTTTTGAACGTTAGAAATGTTTATTTCTAAATTCTGTTATTGGTTTACCTGGTGAAAATAAACTAGTGAGATGGGTATATATTTGGTTTATTAAGTTGCCTAATAATTCTGCACAGTAATAGTTAACTGCACAAACAGATCTCCTAAAATAGCCAAATCTAAAACCCACTCCAACTTCCAAAAATATTAAGCTTTGATATTTAATGAGTCTTTTGGGTTGATTGAGAACATAGTTCAATAATAAAAATAATCTCAAATACAACTTGCCTAATAATTCTGTACACACTGTACAGGCCTTCACCTTTTAGAGATGGCATCCTAGTAAGAGGTTTGTGTGGAACACTTGGGCAATATAAAAAGCACAGTGGAGGTTAATATATTTGCCTTTAGCTGAAATTTTTGCAGGTGCCTTATTTCTCTGCTTTTTAGGTAGTGGATATTTAATAGGCGCAGTTCATTGATGAAGTTGATCACGTTAGTTATTTTAGGTGCATTTGCATAATAAATTTAAAAGGTAACATGGAATTGTGAATCCAATGCTGTGCGACAGGATGGGCCGCATAAATAGCCCATGTACTGGAGCATTGCACTTTTTTTGCACCTTTTTATAAAATGCAAGTTATAAATCTGGTGAGAAACACTGCTTTAACTACAACCCCTTTCCTTGTGAAGGTGTGGAGGGAAGAAACATGTGAAAGAAAAAAGGTGCAAATGTATCAAAGAGCAGCGAACAAGCCTCCAAAAAAAACACAAGTTATTTAATAAAATGTGCCAATAAAAATGCACTTTAATCTATTTTGTTCATGTGGTAAAAGTTCAATATAGAAATTTCCATTTCATGGACTGTATAGTAATGTAAATAGGTGGGTTAAAGGGGTTGTCCACCAATTCTTAAAATCCACTGTATTAAAACAGCAAGTGTCAGGTTTTTAAATATGGTGACAGTTCAGAAGTCGAGCGGGTGCCAGTTCCCGTACTGATCGCTGGTATTAAGGCTTCCAGCACAACTAACAGATGCAATGTGTGTAGGCACATAAGCACTGCAATTTTGTTGTGGATCCCCAGCCCCCAGAACAAGATATGAAGGCTCCTAGGCTTGTCTGGCATTGGATTTATTACAGGAATCTATGTAGTCTAATACAAATGCCAGTATATTGCAATGCATTAGTGATCGGACCCCCTAGGGAGTCCTTAAATTTTAAATCTCCCTTTAAAAAAAAAAAAGTTCAAACACTAAATACACATTTTTCCCAAATGGTGAACACCGTATCTTGGGGGAACAAAAGAAAGCCTAAATCACCATTCTCCAAAATGGTATAACTAAGGTACTGTAAAAAAATTCTTATGCATCCCCATAAACGTTAGTTATTGGTGTCAGAATACGGCAGACCAATTTTTTTTGTAAGGTTTTGAATTTTAACTAGCTTAAATAAATTTGGTATCGCTAGAATCATACCAAATCATAGAATACAGGCAGTATGTCAGTTTGGCTGCACAATGAACACTAAACAATCCTTAAAAGCTGTAGAAGACGCAATTCCATGTCATTTTGAATTTTCCCAGTACATCATATGAAATATTAAAATGGTGCCAAATACCAAGTACAATTTATCCAAACATTAAGCTCCCATAGGGAGTCTAAGAAAAAAATTAAAAATGCAATTTAAAAATTGCATTTTAGAGAAATAAAAATTCCAATAAGAATAAAATAAGTTATGCGGTATATAGTGAAATGTAGGTTTGTATAAACCATACTGAGGTGTGGGCCCTGCTCAGGAATATTGGCTGACTGCAAGGGGAAGAATCATTTGCAAATTCTCACCTGTGGAAACTAAAACCTTCATTGTCGTTCTGATTCCCCCTCGTCTTCACTATTGCAATTCTCTTCCAATTGGGCTTCCTCTTACCAAACTCTCCCCATTACAATCTGTCCTGAATGCGGCCGCCAGACTGTCAAACCAGTACACAGACGCATCTACCTTTTGTCAGTCGCTGTATTGGTTGCCCATCCATTACAGAATACAATGTAAAAATCACACTGACCCATAAATCCATGCATAGCACTGCGCCCCTTTATCTCCTCTCTCACTGTCTACCGTCCTAACTGTCCTCTCCGTTCTGCCAATGACCTTAGACTTGCATCCCGTTATCTGATCATCCCACTCCCGTCTCCAAGACTTTTCTCGAGCTGCACCGGTGCTCCGATTAAATCCCCAACTACAGCAGCTTCAAGACTGTCCTAAAATCACATCTGTATGGTCAGGCTTCTGTGACCTGATCAGTGTACAGTGGGAAGGTGGAGACCACCACCTTTTGTCCCTCTGTTCATCAGATTCTGTCCTCTCCATCTAGAAGTTACGCTGCACTCCTTGCACTTAGTATATGTCTATTCACAGATACTGGCTGGTGACTGGTTCATACAGCTTCAGTTACACAACCTTTTCTATTAAAAGATGGCTGGACGATGGTAGCAAACAAGCCCTCTGACCTAGTGTCCCCCTATCTCCTCAGAATATAAGCTCGTGAGCAGGGCCCTCACTCCTATTGTTTCATACGTTTATTTCTTTCGTCACATCATAATGTCTCGTCTGTTCATGTGTGTAGGACATCCAGATACAGACACACCCAGAGGTTTTCACAAGTAGTGTAGCACAAGCCACCTGGACCCACATAGAAGTGGAACTGAGGGGCTAAAGAATATTCGGTTACGTTCTCTACATCCAGATGGAAGTACAAGCAGCATGGAACTATAGTCTTCTCTACATGTGATCTGTATATGGTTGGTGTGAGAGGTGTCTGGTATAGGCCGTCCATACAAGTTATTGTCATCCTTTCTACATCTTTAGAGTGTATGGGGGGGATTCTCTGTACCAGACAAATCCTAAAGTTTAGTTTTCCAAATGCTTTTTATTTTCAGTTAGGAAGTCTCACGGAATAATGGGTATAGAATTGTGTTAGTTAAAAACCTAGATTTTGATAGGATTTACATCTTGTTAGTCTATGTGGCAGGAATAGATGTTTAGTCATGTTTTGTGGGAAGAAGGTTTTTTTTTTTTTTTTTTTTTTACCACTTTACAATGAACGTGGCTTTTAAAGGATTTTAGTTAAAATTGAGACACCTTTGTAAGAAAATTATTCCCATAACAGGGAGGCGGCGAGTTCTCTTCCCAAAATTTAATCACATCTTTATTAAAAAAAAAAAAAAAAAAAAAAAAAAGCTATTGAAAAATGATCTGCCATTGCAGGTCCCTGGGCCTGAGACCTGTGGTGGACATAGAATTTAGAAAATGGAAAGAAAGTTAAAGATTCAGAGACAAATTGGATATGACATTTATAGTCTATTAGTAAAATCGCTCACCACCCTTCCCTTCATTCATCACAACTGTGGATATATTTTATATAGTTCACTATATTACCAAACTACTACATTATTGGGGGATTGAACAAGATTCAAATTGTCCTCATTGTATGAAGTCAGCTAATTTGGAGTATGTTCGTTTTCAGAAACATTTTGGCCCATATTTCAATCCATTTAATGCTAAGGCCCCACTTAGCGAGCCACAGCCAATAAACGCTGCGGAAAAAACTGCGGCAGAAACGCATGTCTTTCACAGAAAATCCAATTTCTCTGCAGACTCTGCTCCTATTATACCGATTACTGAAACACCAACGTTTCTATAGGTATAGTTGTGTACATGCTGCAATTCTTTTCTGCAATGTGTAGATGGGCATTTACATTGGTGACAATTTGACTGTACAATTTTGGTACTTTTATAATTTAGATTGAACATTATAGGACTTGGCAATCCCTTATTTTTGAGAATATTTATTTGGAAAATGGGGAAGGGGGATTTGAAATGTAATGTTTCCTTTTTCCATTAATCTTAAAATTCTAAAGCTGTTTGATCACTCATACAATACCTGTGTTGCAGTATAATATATATTATATAGCATTTCTATTACTCTGTGGCAGGATATTCTGTATCTCCAGTTTCCTCCCACATCCAAAAAGAAACTGGTAAAAATTAAATTGAGAGACCTACTTTGGACAATATCTAAAAATGTTGCAGAAAATGCCACTATATTAGGAAAATTATATCCCTAGCTTCCAATTCTTGCATAGGATCTCCTATTTAAAATATCAAACATGCATGACCTGATTTGGTTATTGGGCATTACCAACTGAAATGTACAATCTTGTTAATATGCAATTCACAATACTAGATGGAAAACGCGTAGTTCTACAAAATAGGCTGACAATTTACAATTAAGAAAACACGATCCAATGGGTTATCACTTCATAAATTACATTAGGAATTCACTAACCACACAAAAATACTGAAGAGGACCTGTCCCTGACACCCCCGTGTGTAGTAACCATCTCCTTTGTCAGTTTATACACAGCTAACTCAATAGGAGTCAATGCCAAGTTCTTGGTGACAACATTAGCAATTTAATAGACATCTGACATCCAATTGTTAATGGAAGGGGTTAGAATACCTCTGGAAGGTGTGGAGAAGGCAGTTGAGACATTTGGATTGTTGCAAATGAATTCCTGGACCTGAATGTGCGCCCTCACTCTGTTCCCTTCAATGGGAGCAGTGGAAATAGCTGAAGTACTGTGCTCTGCTATATCTGCTGTCATTGACTAATGGAGGAGTGGGGGCAAAGTATTGTGTCCACCATTACATTCAGGGTGGGAATAAGACATCCCAGTTCAATAATAGAGTCCAAAAGGATATGGAATACAAATTTGTGCAACTATAAAATCACTTGCCCAAAAATTGTTAGATGTATATTATAGTACAGCTAACTTACAGTATAGCTGTTTAGGAGAAACTGGATTGGATTGAGCCTTTTCTTAGTTCAAATCCATTATTACATGTTTTAAAAAAGGTCACCTACCCTTTCCCATACATAAATCTTTGGTTAGGGCAAGCTTCAAATTTATGAAATCATTGGAATACAAATGCTCAGACCTGAACCATGAACTATGGCCGCATAGTAATCCTCCATATACTGTCTGTTCCTATTGGAGTAATGTCGAGTCTGTTCCTTAGGCCATAACCAAGAAATCAACAATCACCAGTTATAAATCTATAATTGATATCACCATCCAAACTGTGAAGGTTGACGACATCACCGAGTGCTACAATATCATTGAGATCTTGGGTCAGGGATCACATGGACAAGTATTGCTCGTGGAAGACAAAATAGGTAAGTGATGTCAAAAAAAGCTGGCTATGCATGTACTGTGCACTAATCTAGGATATACACAGTATGGTTCAGAAGTATTAGGCAGGGGTGGAAAATGCTGCAAAGTAAAAATGCTTTTGAAAGTGGTAATGTTTTTTTTTCTCAATTAAAATCCCATCAAAATTTTGTTTGAACCCTCATATAATCCCAGAAAGACGATTTTGATATTAGTGCTCTGTTGGTGCTATATCAATTCCAGGACTCCTCCAAAAGGCAGATCACACCAAATATTGATGAGATTTAGATCTCTTCTGAATTTCATCTTGTTCACAATTAATAAAAAAAGTTATTACATCTATTGAAAACATTCTCTTTGCTGCAGGTTAACTACCTACAATTTTTATACAATACTGTATGCTAATTTGTATCAAGCAATTACTATAGGTGGCCATACACCTTATAGCGGACAGCCAATAGTTTGACCTACTGCTGCATCAACCCTACCACCTACATCAACATCTCTCACAATCCTATATATATATATATATATATATATATATATATATATATATATATATATATATATATATAATTATATATGGTAATATATATCAGTATCTCTCATGATATTTATATGATTTCGGTAGGTTGGGATGCCAGAAGATCCACTGAAGAGATGTGCGGTGCAAATATCCAGGGCTCTGGATTATATGCATGAAAAGAGGTCTGGTTCATAGAGACCTGAAGCCAGACAATGTTGTTCTAATGGACAGGGATTGCTATCATGTGAAGCTGGGTGATTTTGGAGTGGGACTGCTAGAGGGGAGCGTGGTTTCCATGGTGTCCCTTATACCATTCATGTCACCTAAAGCACAATGAAGGATTAAATTGGAAGACCAAGCTTAGACATTTGGGCTTTCGGTCTCTTTTCTGGCTTTGACAGGGTATCATCTGGGAGAAAGCAATTGAATTTGACATGATGTACCGGCTTTTCACCTACTGGTGAGACACTTCTGGCTGTACCCGTCTACCAAATAATTGGGAGAATGTTAGAGAAGACGCTTTATGCATGTTTAGCATGCTCTTCTCCCAAGATTCCCCTTAACGAAGTTCAGGGATTTGGGTCTTTGATTACATTAAACGTGGCAGAAGAGGAAGGAGGCAGCAGTAACAATCATTGTTGGAGTGAAGACTGATTCAGGGATTTTTGCACCAAAAAAAAAAATAAATAAATAAAATGCAGCACCACTGCAGAATAATCCGACATCTGCCTGGTAACGAGCTGTGCACCTGTGTCCGTCACATGACCATGGACTCATTCACCGGAAGTAAAAATGACAAAAGACATCTAAAAAACCATGAAGAATTGATAGAAAGTATATTGGAAAATTGTAGAATCTCATACAATTTTCTCATCTACAGTATATAGGTCTTGAACTGAAACCACCTTTAGGTTGGGGCTCCACCTGGCGTAAATGCAGCTTAAGTGTCAATTAGACCTACAGAAGTGTCGGCCATTTCCCTATAAGTATAATGGAAGCAGAAAGTCGGCAGCTGAAACCTTGTTGCAACCGTTAATGTCCATTGCTCTCATCCAGTCTGAGGCAAGCAGCGTAGGTTAAGACATACAGTACAATTACCCCATAGCCCAATCGGAGCAGTCTGTGCGCCAACTTTCGCCAATTTGTTCCTTTGGTGGTGGGAAGTGGCAGTCTTTGGCGGCACGCATGCTAAATATACGCAATGTCAGCATATGGCGTTTATATACACACACTTATATGGAGTAGCTCTGAACCCGACTTATTCCAGTTCGAGACAATACAAAAATAAAGTCTAAAATCAAACTCAGAAGTCTACAGAAAAGAAACTGCTGTAAATGGATTACTGGATGCTAAGTGCTCAAGAACCATTAGAAGCATACCAAAAATGGGAAATCCTAAAACTAAGGAATTGCTCTGGATATTCAAATTCAATTAAAAAACCCACCTTTCAGACTAATATAAGTAGAATTTTGGCTGTTTTGAGAAATGATTCTTTATGGATGAATCTACGTACTACAGATAACCATGTATCAATTGGAAGAGCTAAAAAATATTTTCCCCAATTTATATTTGATCCTCAGATTAAAAAAAGTGACCTAATATGTAAATTTGAGTTTAGTTCTCTCTATCATGTATAAACAAATCCTGACATCTGTACATACTAGATATTATACAGATTTGTTTAGTCCATGTATTAGGTGAAAGACTTCATATAAACCTGATAATGCACATTCATGCATCAAAAATCCTTCATGCCTATGAACAAGGTGATTCAAACATCTATTTTCATGCATTTCTTTATATTTGTGATTAAGATACTGGCACAAGCCAGGCAAGTTCACACACTAGGTATACTGTAGGTAGTTTGAAGAGAAATAGATTATTTTGTATCAGCAGAGTCTCATTCATTTTCTTTGACTACTTGCTCCCTGTTCCAATTGGACAACTGACCCAACCACCTCATATGTGGAAAGGTCCTAGACTTCCAGAAGGGAACATGCCCTCAGAAGAACCCGGATAAATTCAGGTTCTCTGTCTTATTCAGGGATAGATCAATACCCCCCGCCTTACTCCCCTTCACTAATAGCTAATAGTCAGTTTGTGCAACTCATGCCATATACATTTTATACTATCGACTAGCTGGGTTCAGTGCTTTGGGTAGACATCCGCAGCGGTGGTATTCCTCCGAGCCTCTGCAAAGCCGACATTTGTACTTGCCTTTGGCGCACAGCGGCAGTGTATGGACTGTGCACTGTTAGATTCGAAGTTGGAGTATTGCACGACTTCGGTCCCAAGGTTCACAGATGGCCGGAGGAGGAGTCCATTTCTCTCCGGGATCTCCCTCATGCAACTCCGACAGTGCTCTGCAGCAGGTCCTGACAGAGGGTGCACATCCACTGTGTCAGGTACTGGGAGGAGTCCTGTTCTCTATATTCAAATCCACACCACAGCTAGAGGGTACTAGGAGCTATATATGAAGCATTGTAGAGAATGGGTTTTAGGATTACAGCCCTATTGGTACTAGTGATTAAGTTGTCTGCACCAATTTAGGACAGGGCTATGAAGAACAAGTTGAATATCCTGTTTAATTGTTAATACTGGATTTTAAAACCCTTATAGGCATAAGGTCATTGCAAGTCTTAGTCATATAGGCATCTCAGATTGGTAAAAAAAAAAAAAAAAAAAAAAGTTTAAAATCCCTGAGGAGTGAGGGGGAACCTCACTCCAGTTTCACACACAATTTTAATGACCATATATATGTTTCGGGGAAAAGCTATATATTTCCACTTTCCCTTCCTTCCCTATTTACACACAGTTTCTTTAAGTTACGCTTCTCCTGTAGCTGCTATGGTGGCTTTACAACCTATTGGAATAACAGGTTATGGCCATTTTCTCTTACACGGATAGAACACAGCCTCATTGAAGTCAATGGATCTATTCATACAACCCCTCTTTTTTTTTTTAAGCAGTCCATGTGTCCAACACCATTAAACAGAACATGTTATTTCTCATCCTGTTTTCATAGATTAACAAGTCAGATCAGTGAAACTGGATTATCCTTGGATGAACATCAGCCATGATAAACACTGTCTCACATCCATGTACATGGCCTAATTGTGTGAATAAGCTCTTACACGTCCTGTAGATGCTGTACTTGCTCTATATACACACACTGGTCCTGTACTGAGGCTGCTGTAGTTGCTTTATAAACATGGGCATAAGTAATCATGGGGCCCTTTAGTATAGCTTAATGGGGCCCCTCCCTACCATGACCATCTTAAGCAGCAAGTTCAGAACTTGAAAGGGTGCACAAATATTTTGGTCTCAGAACCTTAACAGATAATGCACACAGTGATGTCACAGCGCAGTACAGGGATAATGCAGAGTTACAGTACAAATAAAATACATGTAGTGATATCACAGTAAAGAATGCACATGTCATGTTTATACACGACTGTTTTAATCGCTCCTCAGGTCCTATATGTATATACTTACTATACCTAGGTCTGCGCCATTCATTTGAGAGTACAAGAGCTGAGCAGTATATTTTTTTACTACTAATGTGTATTAAGTAGCTGGGCAGCTTTGTGGGCTGTTATCCAGAGGTCCATGTATCGTATTTAGCCATCACACCCCCATATATATATATATATATATATATATATATATATATATATATATAGTGACAGCTTAGGGGAATTACTCAAAATGGCGGCTTGTCCTGGTCCGGACAGCGGTGGTTCGTGGTACTGGGCGCCAGAAAGATAGCTTTCAGACGGTCCAAGTGAAAATAAAAGTGGCTTTATTCAGCTTAACTGCAACGTAACAAAACAAAAAAAGAGACCTAGGCCACAGTGGGCACTAACTGACTTCTTGAGTCCCTAACTAGCCTCTGGGGCAATAAGAGCCTGACTTAGTCTTTGTAAGTCTTCTCTGGATCCAAGCCCTCTGGGACAGACTGCCTCTCTGTCCTAGGCTGGTCCACCATTTCCTGCTCCAAGCAGGTTTCTCCAGCCTTCTGGAGATACACGCCCCACCCAAAGGTGTGGCTGAGGGCCTTTTCAGGGCTGGCCATAATTAATTATATATATATATATATATATATATATACATACATATATACACACATATACACACACACACACACACACTTCAGATTACGTTTCTTCAAGAACTATTAGGATTATATTTTGAATTAAACTTATTCCCAATCCACTAGATAGATCATGCATCTCAGACCCCTGCCAAGGTTTAAATTGAATTGAGAACCTAATAAATATCAGAAGTCCCTTTAAATCCAACGTTTCCCAACAATATCAGAAACTTCCTCAGATTGTTGACAGACCCCATTGAAAATCAGTGAGATCCACCATATTGACGTCCAATGATTATGAAAGGGTCTTAATATAAAAAGTTCTCCATGTGAGATTTAGGAGGTCACTGTATATTGTCTTTCGGTAAACCATTGGCTGTGAAGCTCCAGCGGAAGGACAGGACTGATCAGGATCTTTGCTATGGAGTTGTCGGTCTCAGTTTCCCTTTCTGAGCACCCTAGAAGTATAACATTTCCCATATTCATCAATACCCCGGATTACTATGTCATGGCGCAGGAGCTGGCAAAGGCAGGAACGATGCACAATTACATCCAGTCCAAGGTAAGAAAGGTCTACTTTGTATGTCCTACTTAATATAACCCTTTGTTACATATCAAAGGCTGGAGATAGGTGTCAATAGCTATATATATATATATATATACACACACACACACACACACACACACACACACACCAGAAGTTTCAATACACTATATAAAAAGACATGCATGTTTCTTACTGACATGAAATCAGAATAAATCTCCCATTTTAGGTCAAATTAGCAAAACTACTTATATTTGTCAAATGCCAGAAAGAATATTTTAAGGCATTATTACTTTCTGCAAAGTCAAAAGTTTACACAGATTACTATGCCTTTAAACAAGTTGGGACAGCCCATATATGTCATGTCTTTGGAAGCTTCAGATAAAATACATCCACAGGTGTGTCTAAGCCACACCTGAAATACACTGCTTGTGTGTAACATCATGGGAAAGTAAAAAGTCAGCCAAGATATCAGGAAGAGAATTGGGGACTTGCACAAGTCTGGTTCATCCTTGGGTGCAATTTCCAGATACCTGAAAGTGCCTCGTTCATCTGTACAAACAATTACACAAGTACAAACAAGATGGGAATGTCCAGCTATCATACCGCTCAGGAAAGAGACAGGTTCTGTGTCCCAGAGATAAACGTGCTTTGGTATGAAATGTGCATATCAATCCAAGAACAAAAGCAAAAGGCCTTGTGAAGATGCTGAAGCTGGTAAGAGTGTCATTATCCACAGTGACACGAGTACTGTATCAACATGGGCTGAAAGGCCACTCTGCCAGGAAGAAGCCATTACTCCAAAAAGAAACCCAAGCCAAAATTAAATGTTTGCAAATGCACACAGGAACAAAGACCCTAATTTTTGGAGACCTGTCCTGTGGTCTGACCAAACTAAAATTGAACTGTTTGGCCATAAATGACCTTTGTTACATTTGGAGGAAAAGGAGAAGCTTGCAAGCCTAAGAACACCATCCCAACTGTGAAACACAGGGGTGGCAGCCTCATGTTGGAGTTTTGCTGCAGGAAGGACTGGTGCACTTCATAAAAGAGATGGCATGAGGAAAGAACATTGTGGCAAAACTGAAGCAACATCTCAAGACAGCCAGGAAGTCAAAGCTTGGGCGCAAATGGGTCTTCCAAATGGACAATGACCCGAAGCATACTGCCAAACTGGTTACAAAGTGGCTTAAGGATAACAAAGTCAATGTTTTGGAGCGACCAAAGCCCTGATCTCAATCCTATTGAAAATTTATGGGCAAAGCTGAAAAGGCAGGTGTGAGCAAGGCGGCCTACAAACATGGCTCAGTGACACCAGTTCTGTCAGGAGGAACGGGCCCAAATTCCTACCAACTATTGTGAGAACCTTGTGGAAGGAGATCCAAAAGCTGTGACCCAAGTCATACAGTGTAAGGGCAATGGTACCAAATACTAATGAAATGGATGGAAACACTTGACTTTGCAGAAAAGTACTGCCTTAAAAAAAATTCATTCTGGCATTTGGCAAATATTTTGGTAATCCTAACTGACCTACAACAGGAAAGGTTTCTTCTAATTTCATGTCAGATAGTGAGAAACACTTGTACATGCATGTGTCTATAGTGTACGGAAACGTCTGGTTTCAAACGTATATATGGATGCACAGTGCATGTATCCAGGGCTCTGGATTATATGCATGAAATGGGTCTGGTGCATAGAGACCGGGAGCCAGATAATGTTTTTCTAACGTACAGGGATTGCTACCATGTGAAGCTGGGTGATTTTGGAATGACTCTGCGAGAGGGAAGCGTGGTTTCCATGATATACCATTTGTGTCAGAGTTGTGTGACCTAAAGCACAATGAAGGATTAATTGTAAGACCAAGCTTAGACATCTGGGCTGTGTGTCCTTTTTTGCAGCTTTTACAGGGGATTATCCCTGGGATGAAGCGATTGAATCTGACATGTACCAGCTCTACACCTACTGGCAAGACACTTAAGGCCTTTACACCTCTCAAATAATTGGGAGAATTTAACAAAAGCAGCATTAAGCAGGTATAAACATGCTCTTCTCCCAAGACCCCTCTTCCTGAAGTTCAGTGCTGTCTTGGACTACATTAAATGTGCCATAGAAGGCTGACATGCCAGACATACTGAGGAGGTAGAAGAAGATACGGCGGTAACAATACAGGAAGATACTACACCAAGCCTGGAGATAGAGAATCCTCTGGTAATCATGGCAGAAGATGAAGTCAAAGCTACTTAAGGAGGACATTGTTGGACATGTTTCCTGGGACATGATAGGACAATCATTCTTGCAAAATCCTGGTTGAAATTCTTCAGTGTTGTAAAGCAGTGGGAACCAGAAGAAGCTTCAATGAGTGAGTACTGTCAATTGTTGAATGGATTGCATATTATATCATTGCCACCATTTCAAAGAAAGCTCCAGGGAAACTAAAAGGTTATATCTGCCAATTTAGTGTCACTTCAGAGTTTTGCAGACAGATTTGAGGTGGAATCCGCCTCAATCTACCACTTCAAACTCATCTCTACCATTCAATACATTTTTCCCTTTACCTGATTTTTCAGCTGAAGGGGGTGGGGGGGGGGAGGTGACCTATCAGACAGATTCTGCCTTGCAAAGCCCATTGAAATGAGAAGCAGTTTGCTCTTTGCAAAAAAAAATAAAAATAAAAAAATGCAGTGGACATGCTACAGTTTCCAAAACAGTCACAGGGGTGGAGTGTGAACCCACCCCTAGTGTAGGAACTCGCAAGACAAGAACCTGTGACTGGTTGCGAGCTTATGCATTTTTGAACAAAAATTTACACAGAACTCATTCCAGACAAATTTAACATTTTGGCTAAATAACCAATATCTCTTCAATGGATTTAAAAATAAAATTAAAAAAAAAGTCCCTTAATTATTTGGGGTGTGGGGCTGTACAGCACTCCTAATTCAAGAGGCCACCAGTTCACTGACCACAATGAGTTTATACTCCAACTTGTGGACTTCATTTGGAGAAGGAATTCATCTTTAATGGGCGCTTCTTCCACCAGCTTCAAGAAACAGCAATGGAGAGCCCTGCAGCTGCGACTTACACAAACCTGTTCCCAAGCTGGTACGAAGAGCACCTGGTCTTTTCAGAAGAGATGGAAGTTTGGACCACGTGATTGTGGCTTCGCTACAGTGACTTTTTAGAGTGACACGTCAGCATTTGTCATTTGTGGAGACCCTTAAAAATGAGGTTTATCAAGTTTACGGCGGAAATCCACAAATCAGATCTCATTTCTGGACCTACATATCAAGATCAATGATGGGTCTACTAGTACAACTGTTTCGAAAGTCCACGGCAACTAATAGTTTGCTGATGTGGGACAGTTTTCACCCTGAGTCACTGAAAGGGCATCCCAAAAGGTCAAATTCCTCAGAATGAGGAGGAATGGTTTGGATTTAGGAGAATGTCCTGCAGGGTAAAGACCTTGAGCCTAGATTCAAGCAAAGGATATCCATCAGGGGTGATTACACGGGTACACAGACATGCCACATCAAGGAATAGGAAGGATTTATTGGTCCAGCTGGGACCAAAGACAGAAAATTAGGCTGATCAGGACATATGACGAAAGGAATTGGGATATCAAATATTCTGGATTCCTTCTGGAAAATTCTCCTACTGGACCATGACCTGCATGAATATATTACAAGACCATCTAACATTTAGAAGGGGGAGAAGTTTGAGGGATAGGCTCAGTCACCTTGCCCATGTGAAGAGTCCTAGTACATGGCTGAATAGAAACATTCCAAATGGGATGTTCAAATGAGAGAGAGAGTCAAACATGCGAGTCACTAAAGGAGCTACTTAGTGCAACTACATATCAAGGATTTCATTAAAAATTGTAGAAGTACACAGGGCTGGTGTATTTGAATACATGCGGGTTCCCAAAAGTAGGTTAAAACCTTAGAATGATTTTAGACCATGTCAGTAATGTAAATCGGAAAGAAGATCAACTGATTAGCCACCATGTTTGGGAGGTGCATGGTGGAGATCCCAAAATCAGTTTCCTTTCGGGGATTGAGGTAGAGGTGACAGAAAAATTCCACAGAAGGAGGAAAAATGGACTCCAAAGCATTAAGTCAGCAGGATTTAAACAAGGTTTTTACCCCCTTCATTTAGACACGGTTTTCCTGCTACTGTCCCTTCCTTCTAGATGTTATATTGATCTATTCCCCCTAGTGTGATAATTCCCTATTCGGATACCAGTTTTGAAGGAGATCCAACACCAGTTGCAGGAGTATGCAGAAAGTATTGGTAGTCTAACAATAGATTTGGAGTCCGCTTTAATATAGATGAGAATTGTAAGGTATAGATTTAAATGACAAAATATTGTTTGGTTCTACTGCGATATGAGAAGGCACCTATGGTATATAGAAACCAACATTCATCTGGAGTTGACGGACAATAAGTCCGGAGGTCAGGCTGACAATGATATTCAGATATGAGTATAGGTAATTGAGTGTGGAATTTACCACAAATGATAGATCATGACTGTTTAGGGCAGGGCTTCTGGAGTCATTTGATCGTGGTACCAATATAACTGGCAGTCTGCCCCTTTTCATCAGGGATACACTAAATAGTTGGCTTGTTTTGTCTTTACATCATGAGAAGCTGTATGTAGACACGACCATCTTTGATTCACAGCATACTTAAATCCCTATTTCAAATGTCTGGCTCACAGCACACTGAATTTGTGTTTCAGGTGTCAGAAAATGAATTGCATAGTCCCGCATATGACACAGGCATATATATTACATAACTGTCCCTAATGGCCAGAAATAAACCACCTCTCTACTATCAATGGACTCCCTCTATATACACTTATATACTCATCTGGTAGGGGATACAGTAGATCCTTTTCATTGAATTCTCAGATCCTCTTACTGAGTTGCTAAATAATTTATCTAATACGGCGTATAACTGTGCATTTTTTACTACGCTATCTACGTAGGGCTATTCTGGTAGACACTGCACACGAACATACACAATTGAACCGGGATTTTGTGGATTGGTGTCAGCGGAACCACTTTAGGATTAATCCTGGGAAGACCAAGGAGATGTTGGTGGACTTCATTAAATGCAGATTTCCTCCAATACCAGTGGACATCGAGGTGATGAGCATTGAGAGTCAGCACCTATAAATACCTAGGTGTGCTCTTCAATAAGCTGGACTGGGCAGATCATATGGAGGCCCTGTACAGAAAGGACCACATCAGGCTCTACCTGCTTAGGAGGCTGAGAGCCTTTGGAGTCCAGGGGACACTTAGGGCCTTTCAACTCTGTAGTGGCAGCTGCCATCTTCGGAGTGGGGAGTAGCACATCAACCAGGGACAAGCTTAGAAGGACCAGCTCTGTCCTGGGGAGCCCCCTAAACCCAGTGCAGGTGGTGGGTGACAGAAGGATACTGTCCTTGGTGAGCTCCATGCTGGAGAATAAACTTCCATCCCATGCATGTGTGATAGGGAGAAGCAGTTGGTCACTGACGGTACTGCCCAGCGCTAAGTGTGCGAAGGAGCACTATCGAAAGTCTTTCCTCCCCGCTGCGGTTAGGCTGTATAACCAACACCGACCTAAAGCGGAGATCATTACATAGAGAACTGAAAGATCTTTAAGTTGTGATATCCCTTCTACTTTCTCTTTACGTTTGTACCTACTGTCACTGTAATGCCTCTACCTTGGTGCTTTTGTATTTATCTATGCTGCTGTAACACTGAATTTCCCCTTGGTGGGACAAATGATCTTTGTCCTACTTAATATAACTCAGTTACGTTTTAAATTATGTAGATTTGATCTAGGGAGACATCTTCACTTAGGAATACACTGAGCCGTACAATAGGTAGAAGAGTGTCCCGTAACAGTGCAGTGTTTCATGCAACACCCACACCTCTGATAGTGTATATACACTAAGATTCAGTATATTTCATGATTTATCTGATTTCTGTAGGTTGGGATGCACGGTCAAATATCCAGGGGTCTGGATTATATGCATGGAAAGGGATCTGGTTCAGAGACCTGGAGCCAGACAACTTTTTCTAATGGACAGGGATTGCTACTATATGAAGCTGGGTGATTTTGGAATGACTCAGCAAGAGGGGACCGTGGTTTCCATGATATCCCACATCATACCATTTATGTTGCCAGAGTTGTGTGACCTAAAGAACAATGAAGGATTAATTGTAAGACCTAGCTTAGACATCTGGGCTTTTGGTGTCTTGTGGCTCTGACACGTTATCCGTGGGAGAAAGTAAGTGACTTGATGTACCGACTACACCTACTGGCAAGGCACTTCTGGCCGTACCCGTCTACCAAATAATTGGGAGACTGTTACAGAACACGCTTTAGGCATGTTTAACATGTTCTTCTCCCAAGACCCCTCTTAAAGTTCAGTGCTAAGTGTTGGACTACATTAATGTGTCATGGAAGGCTGACATGCCAGACACTGGGTACTGAGGTGGTAGAGGAAGAAGAGGCAGTAACAATACAAGATGATACTATGCCAAGCCTGGGAGTAGAACAGAATCCTCTGGTAATCATGTCAGAAGATGCTGCACTGACTCTGGGGTCTGAAGTCGAAGCTGCTTAAGAGGACATTGATATGGTTGCTGGGACATGGGACACTTTCTTGCAAAATCATGGTTGAAATTCTTCAATCCATGTAAAGGAGGTAGGAACAAGAAAAAGTTTGAGTGTAATGTATCAATTGAATGAAATATTGATGTAATATCCAATCCAAAGAGCTCCAGTGAAACTAGAAGGTTATGTCCACCAATTTAGTGTAACTTCACATGGAGTTCTTTGCAGATTGAGGCGGAATCTGCC